>OY728133.1:1040287753-1041575795 GCA_963277665.1 Viscum album | reverse complement strand
TGAAGCATCATTCTTGGGGTAAGTGCCATTATTCTTATTTTTTTTGTTTTCTGCAAACTCCTCATTCTCTCCTTCCCTTTTTCCTATATTTATACCTCATTTGGGTAGATTCATGTTTTTAATGTCATGTAAGGAAAAATATAGTGTTTTCATGTTAAGGGAAAATCTCTAAGAATCATTCTTGTAATCATGATCCGATTCTTGAGGCATGTCACCATTATTTATTGAATTATCACTTTTTATTCGATCTTATTATATCTATTTGTCTGATATCCATTCTTTCTCAGATCTGAATCTAATGTGGTCCGATATTCTATTTTGAATATAAATTAGTTCAATGTTTATTTGTGATCTTTCAAGGATAAATTATCTAATGTCGTTTATGGAGAATCGACTCATCTACGTGTGTGTTCATCATCTATTGTCGAGTTTAATCAAAACCATTGATGTAGGTGGCTTCACTCATATCACTTCTTGATTGAATTTATTGTCTTATTTTAAATCTCATTTATTTTAATTCTTCTTATTTTGAAAATCATGGAATAAATCTTCATCACTAATGATATAATGTTTTAGTGAAATTAGTAAATCATGGTGAATTGTTGTTCAATGTGAATTAGCCTCTGGAATTTAAAATTATAATTTAAAATTTATTATTTTATATAACTCTTAAATTGTTTTCAGAAAATTTGTTTTTCAAAAGAACAATTGTTTTTATTTAAATTGTGTTTTTGCATGATCGTTGGGCCTATTGGTATGTGTGTTCAAAATAAATTTTAGGGGCTTAGTAGAAATATGACCTTGTGCCCTATGCCGAAGTATAAATGGAACACATGATATAAATTTCATATTTCATATTTGGTGTTTGGTAGAATAATGACCTTATTCTTGGTTCCAAAGGGTTAATGGAACATGGGAGAGAATTACCCTGTGATGACTTCATAGATTGACGAGAAACTGCTAATGAGTTTGGAAATGTCATAATGTAGCATGAATCATTGGTTGCATGTGATTATAGAATGAAAGGGTATGTCAAGAAATGGATATTGTGAAATGATTTTAATGCTTTTTTAGTTAATTTTCTCGAAAAATATCTTTCTAGGAATATTGGTTTCAATTTCACTTGTATGATTTTGGTAATGAATGGATTTGGAAACTTGTTTATATTTAGATATATTCTGTTTTTGAAAATTTGATTTACATAACCAATTTAATATAATTATTTCTAACTCATATATCCTAGAGGCATGATTATATATGTCATTGGGGATATCCTAATTTGTTTTATACTAACCCATTCTATGGCACTTTGGTTCTTTTACTGATACTATCTTACAGGGTAATGGAACAAGAAATGTTTGACAAATGTTTAACACTACCTTGTGATGTTTGGGATGTTGGGATATTTTAGATCTCATTGGTTGTGTAGCATAAAGTATAGAGGTATTTGGAGAGTCTTTTGTAGTGTATCCACTGTGTACTATGATGCTTGGTTATTCTTCTGATGTTTCTTACTTTGATGTAGTTTTGAGATGTATGTTGTTTTTGAGTTTCCTTTAATTCATTCAAGAATCATATAGGGAATTCTTTGTTATTTTTGGATGGTTTATTGATTTATTTCATAAATGGTAAATCTTTCTCCACATGAATTTTAAACCCTTTGGAATTTAGTGCTAGCCTTGGTCATCTTGGGGATGTCTCTTAAGTCTTAGAAATGACTTGTTGTACCCTCAATCCAATGGGAATTGGAGGGTCATTACAAATTGTTTCATCTTGTTCGGTCCTTGCCTAACAAGAAGCCATTGATGTTACTAGTTTATGATATGAAATCCCTTATTTTATATTCCATAGGTGGGAATATTAGAAATGAGTAGGATTATCGGAACTTAATATTTATATCATAAAAGGATGTAGCTATGTCTTTTATGCTGAACCTCAAGTAACCAGGAATTTGGATAGATAAGTGTTTAGAGACACTTATTGTATTTGGAAATCTCATATTCCTGTGTTTAGCCAATTAGATGAACACGACATGCATTTTTGAAAATGAAATCCAAATAGGAGTGCATACATCATCTCGTGGATTGATTCATGTTGAATAAAATTGTTAATTTTGGAAAAAGTATGGAATTTTTTTTCAAATGAATGACTTTTAAACGGCCAATTCTTATCCTATTTTGAAAATGGTTTAATTTTCAAACTAATGTGAAGTGTATTCCAAAATTGTTAAATATGGGAAAAAGGTTGATTTGAATAAAATTTTATGATATTTCTTATGATATAATTTGAAATTCTAAGCCAACAGTTGCTAGAGAGAGATATTTACAGATTTTTTTGGTATTTTTAGAAAATGGCACCAGGTAGGCGTCTTTGAAACAAACCTGAAGAAGCTGTAGAGAATGTGGTTGAAATTGAACCATGTGTAAACTAAGAGCTGTTTCTTAGTATTTTCCATGATTTTCATGATGCGGTTATTGGGAACTGGAGGAATGATCCACGACATGTGGATCAAATAATACATTTTATAAAGTAGAATCCACATAATTATTAAGTTGATTCTAATCATGAGATGGAGTATGTGTAGCTCTGTAGGATGATTAGTATCGTCAACTTAATCAGAACACTGGCAGAGATAATGTTCAAAGAGATGAAATATATTCTCTAGGATTATGCATATCAGTGTTGGGATTTTTTTTGTGCCCGATAAATTGGATGAAGACCATACATGGGATGATTTTGAGGAATTGTTCCGCAAGAAATTCTATCCTCACACCATCTAGATCTAGAATAATTATGGACTTATTCAACCTGAAATAAGAATGTATCTCTATCAAATATTATGTGGATATGTTCCTAAACTTATTGCACATTGCACCCATAGTTGTGGCAGGAGCCTCTTTGAAGGCACACATCATCGAATCCTGGCTACAACATGAGATTCGATCAAATATTGTAGTACAATGTATTACAGATTATACAGATATGGTGATAAGAGTGAATGTGTCTGAATGTGATATCTCAAGATCTATTGGAGGAGTCAAGAAGATAACTATAAGAAATGGTGGGAACTCAACTGCAGGGAACATGCGAAAAAGGGACACCAATTTCCTAGGTGTAAGTGGAAATCATAACTAGACAGCTGGATCAGTAAACCTCCCTCCATGATCCCAGTGCAATGCAAGTTGTTTTAAATTTGGTTAGCATGACCATATAAAGAGAGATTTTATGACCCAAACTAGTTCATGAAATAACATCTACAAGATGGGACATCTTCTATGCTATTGTCGTAGTGCTATAATGTCAGGTGCTCGAGACACTTCTCAGTCATCGCCAGCATCATATGCTATGACTGGATGAGGACAACAGAATCAGTCTCATCAATAGAGTAGAGATAGAATGGGTGATTCTAGAAATACCATGACTATTCAACTATGGAAAACCTCAACATAGAAAAAACCAGAACAGTGTAGTGAAGAAGCAATTTAATGGAGTTGGGTAGATAATTTTTTATGATTAGGATATACCATATAATGTGATAGGTATGGTTATTTTGAGATATACCTTTGTTAATGTGTTGTTTGGTATTTGTTCATCTCATTCCTTCTTTGCGTCTAATGTTGTTGACTTGTTATGTTTCAAACTAAAAATGATGCCTTCTATTTTGAAACTACAAACTCCTCTCATTGAAAGAGAATATCATGCCATTGTGTGTAGAGCATGTTCTATAACTATTGATGAAGCCAAGATAAAATGGGACATATAGATGTTGGATATGGATTTCTATGATGTAATCTTGGGTATGGATTGACTGAAATCATTCATGTCTCAAATTGACTATTATTGGCGAAAAGTTCATTTCAGGACTAAGGAGGTCATCAAGAATCTTTTTAGATGGGAGAGCATTGTATATAAGGGTGCAAAGAGATTGTTTGAACCAATTTTGGGAATGATATCTTACTAATTGAAAGGTATGACTTTGTAATCAACATAAGAGATCATGTAAAATTGGTTTCTAGTGATTCTAGATCAATTTACATATGTCTTTCTCAATAACTTCTCAATGTTACATCTTCTAAGGGATGTGGAGTTTACGATTGATCTACATACAAGGACCATTAATATTTCCCTTCTATAAAATATGAAGGATCCAATAGAGTTATGAGAATTGAATGTGCAGTTAGTGGAGATAGAAAGAAAGGTTTTAGTTTATGAATTACATCTCCATGGGAAACACCTGTTTTTTTCATGAAGAAGGTGGATGGTACTATTCATCTATATGTTGATTATTATAAGCTTAACCAAGTTACGATAAAGAAAAAATATCCAAATCCATGCATTGACAACCGGTTCAATCAATTAAGGTGAGATCAGTGGTTCTGCAAGATAGAATTGTGATCCTAATATCACCAATTGGGTGTTTAGAAAGAGGATATTAAAAGAAACATTCAGAAGTAGATATGGCCTCTATGAATATGTAGAAATTCCTTTCGGTATAATGAATTCACCAGTAGTGTTTATGGAATTAATTAATTAGATATTTATAAAACATCTATATTCTTTTATTGTGGTGTTTTTTGAATACATTTTGGTCTATTCAATGACAAGTTCTGACCATGAGCTGCACATGGATACATTGTTACTAATATTGAGTGATCATCATTTGTATGCCAAATTCTCAATGTGTAAATTTTGGATATATGAAGTATGGTTTCTTGTCCATTTCATTTATTAGAGAGGTATTTCAGTTGATCATGATATGATATAGGCCATTATCTCTTGTCAACAACTGAAGAATGTTTACAAGATACAATGTTTTCTTGGTTTAGATGGTTAATAAAATTTCTTTGAACATGATTCTTCATGACTAGCTACACCAATGTCATCTCTCAAAAAGAGTAATTCTATTTTCCAATGGAAAATATAATTTCAGAACACTTTCTAGAAAATAAATGTTTGTCTTACATCGATGCATATCCTGATCTTGCCAGAATTAGGGGAGGGGTATGTGTTTTATTGTGATGCGTCTGGATTATTATTATTATTTGTTCATAGGAAAAGAGATCATGTGGTTTCATATGGTTCAAGGCATTTAAGGGTGCAAGAGAATAATTACCCAACACTATATTTGGAGTTAGGAACCATCGTCCATTCTTTGAAAACATAGAGAGATTATCTCTTTTGTGAGAAATTTACAATGTTAACAGATCAAAAAATCTTGAAACAAATTTTCTCATAGTGAGATTTTAGGATGAGGCGAAGGAGATGGATGTTGTATCTCAAAATGTTTGAACTCTACTTGATGTACACACACTGGAAAGAAAATTTGGTGGAGGATGCAATGAGTAAGAATGTAATATGCTCAATTGGTGAAAGAAGAATCATATGGATGACAATTTATGTCGGTCTTAGATGACATTCATGTGAAATGTGAAGACTAAGGTGTTGTGGCAATTTATTTTTAGCTACACATGTTCCAGATTTAGTACAAATGATCATACATGCATTAACATCTGGTGAAAAATTTATGGTTTTATGTTAAAAAATCAATAGTGGGGAGACCATTAGGGGTTATAAACATGATGAAGATTCAGTTTTGTTTTTCAGATATTTGATGGTTTTACATATGGTTTGTCCAAAACAACTCCATCATGATTAACACCATTCGAGATGGGCTGTAATTTAGTTACACAGAGGATGGATAAGGAGTTGAATGTGTAGTTTTGGTGGAGAGACATGAAAAGAAAGCAGGTCGAGTAAGTATCGTAGTTCATAGCTTGTCATTAGGTTAAATAATTGCATCAAACACCAGATATAATGTTACAATATTTTCCCATCCCAGTGATTAAATGATATCACATAGTAATGGATTTTATTGTAGGTCTTCCAAGAAGAGTCTGGAAACACGATGCTATTTGGGTAATAGTGGATCGTCTAACCATGTGGGACCATTTCATTCCTCTTCATGATACTCATATGATGGAGGATATTTGATAATTTTATATCCGAGAAGTGGTAAGGAGGCATGGAGTACCAGTGTCAACAGTCTATGATAGAGATCCAAGGTTTGCATCTCATTTTTGGAAATCCATACAGTAAGCCCTTGGGACTCCGTTGACTATGAGAACATCATATCATCCTCAAATAGAATGGAAGTCTGAGTTGATGATATTAATATTCGAAGACATGTTTTCAGATTGTGTAATATATTTATGATGCTCAGGGAAGGAGAATATACCCTTAGTGGAGTTCTCATACAATAACATCTACACACCTCGGTATACATCGTTCTGTTTGATGCATTGTATGGGCATCCTTGTCATTCTCCTCTATGTTTCATGGAGATGGGAAAAACATCACTAGTAAGGCCAATAAATGTCCATGAAACAACGAAGAAGATCTAGTTGATTAGAAATGTTATGGAGATAGCAAAAAGTCAACAGAAATCTTATGTAGATCACCATCGAAGACTATTGTCGTTTGCAGTGGGTGATCATGTCTTCTTGAATATATCTCAAAGGGTAGGACAACATTGTTTCGTGAAGTAGATAATGTTATCACCATGATAAATTTTCCATTTTGAGGTACATGAATGAGTTATACAGGTGGAATATCTTTTTTCATTACCACCATATTTTAGTTCAGTGCATAATGTGTTCCATATACCACAGTTGAAAAAGTATCACCCTGATCATAACCATGTGATCAGATAGGATAATGTTGACTGAGAAACATATGCATCATTGAATCATACACTAGTGTGGACCATGAATAGTTAATATAAATTCATGTGTAGTAAAAGAATCGACCTACAACAGGTTTAATAGAAACATGTTATGATTCCGGAAGAGATGTGGGATCATGAGAAGGAAATAAAAGAGTAGTGGATGAAACTCAATTTGGACAAACAATGTTTTATAATTTTAGACGAAAGATTGAAATATGGCATGGATAATATAGTACCCATGGTTTTATATACATAACCACTTTCCTCATGTTTTTAAAATGGTGTTTCTTTGATTGGGTTTCTATAAAATAGATAGTTTCTAAAAAATAGAGAGTTTCCATAAAATAGATAGATTCCATAAAATAGAGAGTTTCTATAATATATATAGTTTCCATAAATTTAAGTGTTTTAATAATGTGATTTGTTCACATAAATTGGTTAGTTTCCATAAACTGGGGTGTTTCCATAATGTGGGTTGTTTCCATAAAGTGGGTTGTTTCAATAAAGTGTGTTGTTTCCATAAAGTGGGATATTTCCATAAAGAGGGATGTCTCTATAAATTGTTTTCCATAAAATGAGTAAAGGTGAAATATGGTAGAGTTTGGGGGTTTTATAATGAGTATTGGGACCAAAAGGAAGGTCACACGATCCATAAACTGTAGTCCCAGACCGTGGTGTCCAACATTGCGTAGAGGTCAAATCTAGTTTATATTTTCTAGGAGCATACTCAATATTGGTCTATGTAATTTTATTTGAAAAAAACACAAATATTAGGAGATTAATATTTTTAAAAGGCTGGATAACCCTCCCCACACATGTTGGAGCCATCCTAGAGCCTTCCCTTGGTGATTCGAAGAGAAATTCTTAGTGTCAGTACCGATCTTCTTGGTTCATTTACGTTTTATGCAAAATACTTCTTCTATCATTATCATTTTCTTATATTTACACCTCTTATGGGTAGATATAAGTTTTTTAATATCAATAAGGTCTAAATATGTTGTTTTACATAATATAAGAAATGATGTATGTGCCTTTATTAGAGTCTTGATTCGATTTTAGAGGCATGTCAACATTCATTCCTTATTTGTCACGTTTTTGTAGATATCATAGATCTACATCTCCCATATCTATAATTTATCAGATAAGAACCTATTGTGGGTAGATCTTTGTTTCTGTATGCTAAATAATTCAATTCTGAGTGGTGATCATTCATGGATAGGGGAACTAAGGTTGTTTTTGGAGAATCGACTCGTCATCTTGTGTATTCTTCGTCTATTGTCGAGTTTCATCTAAACTATAGAGGTAGGTTATATCACTCTAATATCCTCTTGATAGAATTTGTTGGATTAGTTTCAAAATGGATTATTAGAATGGGATTTATTGTTATATTCATGTAATAAATCTTCTTTAGTTATGATTTATGGTTTTAGTGAAATTTTGAAATCTTGTTGAATTGTTGTGCAATGTGATTTGGCCTCTTGAATTTAAAATTATTATTTAAAATTATTTATTTTTGGGAATTTTTAAATTTTTTAATGAAAATTTGGTTTTCCATAATTTTTTTTGTTTTTATTGAGAAGCTGGTATGGCATGATTGTTGGGCATATTTGTCTATTACGTCATATTCCATTTCTGGGGATTGGTTGAAATTTGACCGTGTGATTAGTTCCAAATGATAAATAAAACATCTGAAATACATAACTTATTGCCCATATGGGGCTTGGATGAAATATGAACTTGTGCGCGATTCCAAAGGGTTTATTACACAAGAAAAATAATAACGTTGTGATGACTTGGTAGATCGATGAGAAAAATCTCATGAGAATGGAACTGTAATAACATAGAATAAATGGTTGGTTGCATTGGATGGTGGAATGGTTTGGTATTCCAATAAACAGATACTATGAAATGATTTTATTTATTTTTTATTTATTCTCTAGAAAAATATCTTTATACGAAAATTAGATTCAATTTCACTTGTATTCTTTGGGTAATGAATTTTTTTCGAACGTGATTTATTTTAGTTATAAACTATTTCTAATAAATTTCATTAAATAAACTATTTAATATAATTGTGTCTAACTTTTCTATCCAATTAGATTGACTATGGATGTCATTGGAGAAAACCTATTACATTTGATACTCACAAATACTTTGGTACTTTGGTGCTTTTGCAGATGCTATCATTAAGGCCAAGGGGAAAGGTAATGTTTCACACGTGTTTAGAACTACCTCGTAATGTTTGGACTGTTTGGATATTATGTATCCTGGAGTTTTTGGATCAAGGAGTCTTGAGGAATTTGGAGTTTATTTTGTAGATTATCCACTATGAACATTTATATATGGTTATTTTACCATTGTTTCATACTTTGATGTGGTTTTTAGATACTTGATATTTTTTAGTTGTCTTTCATTCATTCAGGAATCATATAGTGAGTTTTGGGTTATGGTTGGCTAGTTTATTGGTTTATTTAATGAATGGTAAATCATTCCACAAAAGTATTTGAACCACTTCATTATTTATTAATAGCCTTAAACATCATGTTGATATCTTTTGTGGCCTAGTAATGACTCGTTGCACTTTCAATCCAATATGAATTGGGATGTCATTACATTAATGAACAAATGTCCTTTGATAAAAGTAAGAGTATTTTTCACCAAGATTCATTCCATAGATTTGGTAAATTACTTTACTACATGAACTATTAACAAAAGGAAATAAACATACATGACATTAAAGCATTAGACATTAATAAAATGTCTCCACAAAATCATCTCTTTCTCCTACTGATCAGTAATCAAGATGAATTTTTTTCATTCAAAAAAAACTAAAATCAACATATTTAGAATCACATAATCAACTAACTATTACCAATCTATTTATCATATCTTGAAACTTTAACAAAAAATGGTTGTTATAAGATAAAATAATTCCCCAAATAGAATAAACCATTAAATGAATAGGGAGTTATTTTAATTTCCAAGATTAAAATGTAATACCCATAGATCAACATAGACCGTTAAAAAGATATTTGTCCTTAAAATTCAACCAAAATATCATAGACTATCATAAAAACCAAAAAATGACTGGATCACAAAATCTGTAAAGATAAATTTTTACACTTTTCTCCAAAAATATACTACCATTATAATATATCATTAAAATAATATATTTTCATAATACGCATAATATCAGAGATATATTTGTATACTAAAATCATATAATCTTCAAAAATATAATTCATACTTTATTCCTCAAATAAAATCACATAGTATTCTATTAACCTCAATCATATAGGGTTCAAAAGATAGTGATTATCTAACATCAATTACTTAATCACAAAATCATTTTATAATGTAATTTTTATCTATTAGATATATCATATATTCCTTAAATATACTTGTTATTAATCCACAAAATTTATCACTAAAAAAAATCCAATCTAATCTAAGAATTAACTTTGGCTAATGTAAGGCAATACACCCTTTTGGCCCTTCTATTGTGGTTTCAATTCTAGAGTCCTTATCAGATATGATAGGTTGACAGTTATTCATAAAATTTCCCTTTTTATTACATTATATAATACATTTATTATTCTGAAGAATAATTTCCTAAAAAATAACCATAACATGCTGTAAACTCAAATTTTATCTCATTCCTTTGAGTTTTTTCCAAAATGTAATATCCCTGAAGATCCTAAAAAAAATCACCAAATGTTTCATTAATCATATTAATATTTTGTTACATAAATCATAAAAAAAAGTTTCTTTAAAATTTAAATTATGATAAAATTGAAAATAATAAAACTAAAATGATATCCATAACTCTTAAAGGAAACACCATAATATCCAATGTTTTCTAAAAATTCTTTTGATACCATCTATAAGGAACTAATATTATGAATTTGATCATCAAGTATATTAAAATTGAATACACATTATAGGGTCTTTTTATTTTAATGTTTTTCAGAATTAGGCTATAATTTATTCATACCATTTCACATTCATGAAAAGTGGATAGAACAGAAACATTATCCATTTCCTCTAAAATATAAAAGTTCTAAAAAAATTCTATATTTATTTTTCATTAATTTCTTTTATAACATTTATATTAACATTATCTTATATATTCCCCATTATTATAACTTGTGAGGGTCATTATAAAAAATTATATGAGCACAAAATCTTAGTATGGTTTATAAAAAAAGATGGAAATTTTTAGTCCATAGTTACATTAAAATAATGTATTTTTTAACAAAGTAATATTTTTCACCCAGAAGACATAATCTATTTAGTATACCTCACAAATTTATATGATTACTATAAAACTCTATAAGAAACATAAATAATATGGTTAACATGGTGAATAAATTCCATATCAGACATACATTGTTGCTTTCAGGACAATATTTGGAGTAACCTTCATGGTTACATTTGAAATACACACTTCAATATATTCCCTTAATATCTTAAGAGAAAACCAACCATTTAACTCTCTCATTACCCAATGAATTGGACATATATAATGGGCTCACCCACTATTGGTTGATCATGGTACCACCCACATTCATAAACTATTCCCATGAAACATAACATTATCATATAATATATAAAAGCTATAATGGAAAAATAACATTTTTACTTTGAAATAACATTTCATTAGTACAAATCCACAACCTCATAAATGAAAACAAATAATCTAAAAATAAAATGGTGAAATTTTACAAGATGCATCAAAACATTTATGCTAAAAAAATGTGGGAAAATTAATTCATAGAATTTAAATTAAAAATATCGTTGTGACATTTAAAAAAATAGTTGAACAGGGTAACTTTTAAGGAGGTTTATAAAAAATAGTCCTTAACAAGAAAATTAAAGTTGACTTTTTGGAAATATCAGAATGAAATCTAAAACAGAAATAAAATTTCCTCAATAGTTCTTGTTTATACATATAAATGAATATGTAAAATATTTTCATGAATATTGACACGGATAAATTATTCAATAATTAAATCATTAAACTGTCAAAGCGTCCTATACAATATTGAACATTAAAATAATAATATAAATGAATGAATAAATTTATGAAAAAAATAATTAACATAATTACGAATAAAAAATTAATATGAAATGTCACAATAGATATATATACACCTTATAGAATAATAAAGGTTCACATTACCTAGAAATACCGCGATTAAAGGAGATTCAAATGAAATCCATTACCTCAAGTCTGATTCATATTGAATGTTATTTATAATACTAAATAAAAAAATAGGTAAATTTATAATTTCATGTGAACATGTTTAATATTTATAATTCTCTTTATATCACATACTATGATGTTATAATAGTAACATAAATATTTGTGATCATGCTAGTTTTTTTGATGATATGATCTTCATGTGTCCAAAATGAATATGGTATGATGTAAATAGATAAAATGTTCATTAGTTCATCATCTCTAGAATAATATTCTTGAAAAAATAATTATATTTATACTTCAATTATACTTTTAAAAAATACCATTATTTATGTTTATGTAATGTGAACTACCTTTCAATCATGGAGACAAAAAGTCATACATATGCATGACTTACACTTCCATTGTTAATTAATCATTATGAAAACAACAATAGTATCATTTTACCTTTTCAGAATTATCATAATATGATTAATATTATATTAATAAATTAAATTTACTCATATATATTATCCATGTGATGTCGTGATTAAAAATTAATCACATTGCTTCATGGAGAAGATAATTCACAAGTACTCACAAATAAGGTTAGAATATTTATATACACGTAATTTAACAAAGAATTTGATATATTTATATATTATAACAATAAATATTTCATTTTTATTACATATGAAAATTAATTCCAGAATTTTAACTATTCTTGATAGACTGTTTCTGGAAAATTATTATATGGATTTGTTGACATGATAATTTAGACGTATACAACAACGATTAATTAATTTCCCAATTGATGGAATTAGATTTGGATTTAAGTGATGATATTAATAGAATAATTGTATTTTATTGACATAAAACACTCTTGTGTACATATATATATATATGTATATATATTTCATTAATATAATAAAAAATATAATATTTTTTTCATTCATTGATAAAATTTTAATCACATAAGAGAATCTTGTTGATAATCTATTCTATATGTTCCCATAATATCACACTCATTCATTTATAAACATTTTATGTAGAATAGAAAGCATATGTAACCTATGTATTTCCCAATTAAATAGTAAATAAGGCTCATTTATCACATACTTTTATTATAGAATGATCTGAGGAAATAACGTATTTGTACTATAATATGACAAGTTAACATATTTTGGGAATTCCTTAATTATCCTAACCCAAGAGGAATGAATGATAAACATTTCAATACATTCTATGTTAAAAAAACCATTAATATTCCCATAATTCTATAATCTCATCAATCAATTGTTTTATATGACCATAAAATTTTTTAATAGGTATTCATATATTGTAAATTAAATTAAATAGTAAAAAATGATTCTGAACACATAAAAATGGGGGATATTTGTATGGAACCACCACCAATGGAAATGAACTATGTGTCACATAAACTATATATATGGATAGATTAAAATTATTTTTATCAAAACATATTGCCAAATTATTATTATCCCTTCCAAACATCGAGTAAGTCTTATTATACATACTGCATTATAAATAATAAACCTTTTGTGTTAAATTATTACCATTTTAGTTTACAACTGCAATACCCATCACTATTTTAATCAATTAGAATGAATAAAAAAAATATCTACAATGTTTTTTAATTAGATGTAACAAAAAAAATTATAGAGATATTTTTTTCAGTTTGAGACCCTATTGATATGAATTTGATGACCATGATTAATCTCATTATCCTAACTTTTGAAAGAGTTAGATATAAAAAGTTAAATAAGATTGTAATTTGCAGTGTTTTTGAACTGGGTTAAAATACCAATGTTTTTGAACTTTTAAATTTTTAGGATGGGATGATATTAAAACCAAGCCTTGGAAAAAAGCTTCATGAGTTGGGATCATTTAAATCTATTTATATTGGCCATGGTTAAAGTCTTGAGGTGTTTCCCAAATTACTGATTGGAATTAGAGAGTGTCAGACTAGTAAAATTAAGGATTTTATGGGAAAACATAGAGTACAAAGTTAGCAGATGACGTTTTAAACTATGTGGCCTGCTATAGGAACCTTGCATCTTAATTCTAGGAGACAAAGTCCCCTACACTATCTGGCCATGGATAAGAAAAATTTTTAGGAAAAACCATGCGAGTTGATTGTCTTTAACAAATATCTTCACACAATCTATACACGGTAATGAAAATTGTGTTGTGCAGACCATGCGATGTTGGTTCATTAAAAATAATCTTCTACATGGTTTGCACAATATTTGATAGACTGTGCAATCTAAACCATGTGGATTTACCAGATTTGGTTTACATGTAATTGTATTTAGTTAAATTAAATCTATAGAGGGGATTAATTAAATGTTGTTAAATGTGGTTTTATTTAATTAAATTCACAATTATTGTGAATTTAAATAATTTAAACGAATCTAGGTTTTTGTTTTATTTAATTTGGTTGAGGAGAATTTAATTAAATGATGATTAGTTGGGTAATTTATTAAATTAAATTCATATGAAAGGAATTTAATTTAATGAGGTGTTAATGAGGTTTTGGGGTTTAACTAAGAGTATAGTTCATTAATTAATGATAATTAGAATATCATGGGTATTATTATTATTATTATAATAATTATTATTATATTAATTGTTTTAATTTATTATGGATAGTTTTAAATTAATAGAAAAAAGAGGGAGAGGAAAACTACACAGGTGATGTGTGACCCCTTCCCCACACAGATCTCCCATTGGTGGTGGACCAACTCCACTCATGGATCCCTCTTCATGCACAAAGTTACTTCTCGTTCATTCATGAATGTCGTCTATCTTGGTGAGGTTATTACTTCTCTATATGTTTCATTGTTCCCATCAGTTTTTTCGACATCTCCTTCACATAGATTGTAATTATCCATACTGTAATTGAGGAATTGAATTAGTATCTTAATTTATTCAAGTTATAGGTGATGTGGATGATGACTCAAGACATATGAGTCCATATTCTAATGACCTCTGATGATGGTGAGGAAGTTCTTCAAAACATTAGTTCACCGCCATCAATTCGGGTAAGGCTTAATACCTGTTATTTTGTTTCACGCCGCTAGATTTAGATGATTATCGTGTTTTTGAGTTTCAGTTAATTATTGGGTGCTGTTTTGGTGCATATCACACCAATTGTTTGTGTCTATTATCAATTTAGTGTGTTGCGACAAATTATAATTGCATGAATGAATTATTATGGATGTGGGTGTGTACAAAGAGGTTGTATTTTGAGTTATAAAGCATGGGCATGTCCAATTCCTTAAGGTAGGGTTCTCAACATTTCTTGAATAACAAAACATGGTAGTTCTTTAATTATTATTGTTGATAACTGACTACAAATGATGAATGAATGGTTTATGGGTATAATATGATTCTCTAGATTACAAAATCACATTTTTGTAATAAAACACCTCCAATGGTGGTGTGTTTCCTTCAAGATAAAAACATAATGTTTAGATTAATATGTCTGTTTAGCATCCTGTTATGTGATTTTTGATTTTTTCTCATTACATATTCATGAACATTGATTATGTGGTAATTATGAGTATTATGATATATAATTTGTGATAATTAATTTGGAATTAATTATGTGATTAGAGAGGTGAAATCAAATAATTAATCATGTGGAATTAATTATGTATTAATGACTGGGATATATTGATATGGTTAATGTTGAATTAATTTCATGGTATAATATTTAAATTTAGATAATTAATCAAGGGATTAATTTTAATATATTTAATTATAAAATTTATATAATTAATCATGGAATTTATTATGATATGTTGATTTGGGATATTTTGAGATAATTAAGTTTGAATTAATTATATGCATGAGGATGTAATATAGACAAATAATCTGGGGATTATTTATGATTTTTGTATTTGGCTATGTTTAGATAATTAATAGTGGATTAATTATTTTCATTGATGTTTATTTTGGATAAGTAATTGTGATATTAATAAGTACGAGTTGTGATTTGCATTGGATAATTAATTATAGAGAGTTTATTATAGAATGATATTTGATTTTCTTGACTAATTAATTAGTAATTTAATTAAGGGAACTTGTGTTGTTAGTTAATTTTGGAGTTAAATAATGGATTTGATCCGTGTCACTAATCGTTAGATTTTTGAGGGAATGGGTTAGGATAATTCTTGAGAAATTAATTTTTTGGCCGGAATTTATTAATTTATGAATTAATTATTGCAGATGAATTTGGTGATAGACATGGAGTTCAAGATCAATTGGGAATGTGGGTTTTATAAATTGTGTTTTAGGCTAATTGAGATGTTGGGGCCTCAGACGGTGTGTTTTACCTGAAAATTAATGCATGCGCTTACGATATGAGGTTTTATACATGGAATCCTAAGTAGAATGAGAATGTTGTGTGTGAGACATAGAAATCTACACAGAATAAGTATATGGAGTTTGTGACATGAAGATCTTCAATGATTGAGATTTTATGTATTTGGAATTCCCTTCAACATCGAATAAATGGCAATGATGAATTATGAATTGAACTGGAGAAATGAATTAATGTTGAGTTAAATGAAATTAAATAAAGGATGGGAACTGTTAGAATTATAATATGAGTCAAATATAGTACTTGGAAATAGAATCAACAAGGGAACACTTTGTGTTACCATACGAGAATAAGTTAATATTTAGGAATGGGTAACCCTGGGAACCATCGAGAAAATAAATTAATAAAGAGATAATAATTGATAAAGTGGTGATTTTTTTTGATTGATATATATTCTAGTATAGTTCTTGTGCAGACTCTTATTTCTGTTATAGGATAAAGCAGGTATCGTCTTCAAGTGACCTTTTGGAACTTATATAGGATGTTGGTTATTTATTCAGTATTGTTATCACTTTGATTTATTTACACACTATTTAATTAAATTTAATTTTCTATATTAACCTTGAAAACTTGTGGTCCCGACTGACTAAGATTTTTTTCTCACACCCTAATCAGTCTTCCATTGCACTAGGGTATACGATTAGACTTTCATGTTTGTAGGAATGTGAACTTTTACTTGTATCATTTTTCTTGTAAATAGGAGTTAGACGCAAAGGACCTAGTTAGAGCTCGAGAAGCTCATTCAGATCACCATTGGAGCATTGAGTCTTTCAATTATTTCTTTATATAGATGTAAATAATATTGTTTTCCTTATTTATTTTAGATATGTATCACGATGATATTCCATAATTTTATAAACTAATGTTTTCAATTTTTTCTATTTAGTTTGTCATTGTTTTATGTCTTCTTCCACTATTGTTTGATTTATTATCTATTTCAGTTGTGCACTCTAAACAAAGAGGAATAATCTCCCACTTACTATCCAAGAAACCACTCTACTAGTCATCATCCTCTGGAATAGTAGGAGATGTTCATGTAGTCATATGGTGACTGTTCTGGATACCAGTTTAAAGGTAAGCCATGCTAAGATTTTACAAAGTGGTATCAAAGTTTTTGGTTTTCTTTCCATTTCATTTGACTTTATATTATGGTTTGGTAGACCAGCGATTAGGAAATTGTTGGCAGATGATTAATAGTTGTTCTTGGGACTGATCACCCCATTTAGAGGAAATTAATATGTGGAAAGGGATGGGAATTGATTATTTTACTTTTCATGGGTAATGTTGATATGATTTCACCTCGAGTGACTAGAGTATTTTCTGATTCTTATTGATTTTGAAAATTTTCAAAATCTTCCCTGACCTGATATGGTGTTGATGTTTTATTACATGCCACATCAAAAAACAAATAGATTCATATTTCATGAATATAACATTCCATGTAGTTTAATTAGTTGGATTCCGGTTTATTTTGATTGTGTTCCTTGGGAGGAATGCTATGTTTTGATATACATTAGAATGGCTTCTTATACAATTCTTTTTTTATGATTATATGCAATGATTCCTCTATTGTAATCATATTTTTATATTTTTCCATGCTTATGTGTTATAAAATTCTATTGTGTTACTACATATGATAACACGCTAGAGATTTTTTGATCTGTAAATAACTGTATGAGTAGAAAATTTATAGATTGAATTTACAACATGATCCAACATCAATTTTAAGGTGTATGACCACCTTATTACAAGATAAGGCTAAACCGTTTATTCAAAATATTATATTTTTTCCAGCGTTAAAATATTAAATATAAATTTTATGTGATAAATGGGAGCCAAATTCCAGTGGTATGGTGTTTGTGCGCCTTATTGATTAGTATATAGCCACCAATGTTACTAAGACTACTATAACTTTATGTTGTTTGAAAATTGTTATAAATGAATAAATGTTGAGTTTTGATTTAAATGAAAAGTTATTGGGTTTAAATTCTGAAGAATCTGGATTTTTAAAAAAATGGGAACCTCAGAGGTCACCTTCTGCTAAAAATAATTTAGATATTAAATTCCCTATTTAAAATAAAATGATGTTGAATGTTAAATGTTAAAAAGGATAGTGGTTATATATTTATTATGTTACAGATGGGGGTTCATTTGAAAGCCATGTTCTTGTTGTGGAATATTACTTGTGGTTTTGTTAAAATTCATTCAAATATTAAGAGTTTGGAATGAAATAATGAAATGGCTAAAATAATGTTGTGATTTTATGCATTGTGATTTTAATTTAACCTGACCAAGATATAGGGTTGACACTTATTATTCATATGGCACTAGACTATGGTATGTATCATTGTCAGAGAATTAGGAGATAAGTTTCAGGTGTGAGCTTTTTTATTAAGGTACCATTTAAGGGTCATTGTTACAAGTAAGAAAATTGGGGGTCAAAGAAAGACACCACTTTTTGGGTGATGGTCATTGTATCTTCTCACTTGACATGGGAATAAGCATTGGGGAATGCTTCGTTCAGTAAGTTAGACATGCATGGTGCATGGTCAGACATCCTTGGGTTACCTATAGAGTTGAGTGTTTTGGGAATTATTGTATGATCATCCTAATTCTATGGTGGAATTTCAGTGAATCATGTGTTTTGAGACCCCTTTAGGTTTATGTTTCACCTTTCATGTAAGATATTGATGTGGTTATCATTGTTCACAGAACGTCAAACATGGGTTTATGGTGTTTTGGAACTAGTGCGATGGAGAATTACTTATCATTTAATTTATGGCATTGATAACACTAAGGTGTGTATTTATGTATTGGTGGTTTTTTGGAATAGTTTCAATTGAAAAATTTTAAGGAACACGGACTCCTTGGGTAGTACAGGGATCATGGTTTTCTAGATGAATAATCAACAGGAGAAGAAGATACTTTTTGTAACGAGTCGACTAGTGATAGTTTGACTGATATTTTGGTGACTTGGGTTTACACTTACTGTGCTCTACTTAAAGAGATGAGCATGTCCTCTATATTGACATCATCCTAGAGGCACTGAGATAGTGTCGGTCTTACACCATGATAATGTTTTAAAAGTAATCATTCTTTATAATTGGATGTTATATGGGTTTTACATAGGATTCATGTTTTTTTTGGTTGTGTCGTTATTCATGATAAAGCACAATATCTTTAATGTATCCTAGAGATTGCGTGACATAGAGAGGTCATCGAATGTTGGATGAGGACTTTGGTATACATGTGGTATGTGATGGATTCATTTTAATGGAATGTCAATAGTTTAAGTTGAGTGTGGGTTCTCTTGGTTGGTGATGTGTCTCAAAGAAAGTATTGTAGTTTGGGAATTGGACCAATAAATGATAAGAAAATATGAGGAAAGAACCAATGAGTGGGTGGTTGAGGAGGCGATAAAGGGATCATATCTTAATTTTTATGGGCTTAGATATGTGCCATTTCGATGTTTTGAGTTGGATTTAGAACTATGGCTCATGTTTTAAATTTTTTTTCCATTGGGATAAAGAAATTTATAAAGTTGTGTATGGTGTTTAAAATAAAAATGTGATAATTTAAATAGGACTTCATGACCATGGTGGGTTGGTTAATGTTGAAGTAGATCTTAGTGGATTCTTGAGGATGGAATGTTTTTATGGTGGGTAGATTGTAAAGTAATGTGTTTTTGAAGTAGGTTTAAATATCAATGTTTTTTGTATTATTTTATTTGGATAGGTTGATCTTAAAACCAAGAATTGGGATAATGTATCATGAGTTTGGATCATTTAAACGTGTTAATATAGGACTTGGGTAAAAGATCATGGAGTTTACCAAATGGTAGGTTAGAATTTGGGAGCATCAGACCCAGAACATTCGTGTTTTTAAGGAACTATAGAGGTCACCACATTGGCACATGACATGTCAAACTATGCATCATTTTATAATAATCCATGTAGATTAAATCTAGGAGAAAGAGGATCTAACAAAGTCAGTTCATTGTTTGGAAAACCATGCAAGATAACCCGTGTGAGGTGTGTGTATTAAAAAGAGATGCTCACACAATGTACACATGGTTAGGGAAACACCGTGGGACAGACCGTGTGAGGTGGATTCCTTAAATAGAAGCTTCTGCACAGTTGGTGAATGATTTTCTAGATCGTGCGAGCCAATCCATCTGGCTTACCTTGTTTTGGGTTACTGGTTAGTTTATTTAATTAAAATATAGGGAGAGATGAGTTTAATTATATTTTGTTAAATGGGTTGTTTTATTTAATTCGATTACTAGATAATAAGAATTAAATTAACTGATTTGAAATTGAGATTTTATTTTATTAAAATTGGTTTACGATACTTTAATTAAAAAAATATTAGTGGGATAATTTATTAAATTAAATTGGGATGGAATGAATTCAACTAAATGATGTGTAAATGGGGTGTTTGGGTTTGTATAAGAGAAGAATTAATTAATTGATAATAATAATAATCTCATGTGGTTTATTATTATTATATCAATTCTTAAAATTTATTATGGTTTATTTCTAATTTATATAAGAAACAGGAGGGAGAGGTGAACTATTTAGGAGAGGCATGACCCCTCACCCTCCTGGCTCTCCAACAAGTGGCACACCTCCCGACTCTCCTAGCTATATCTTTGCACACCATATTCCATCCATTTAATTCATGAATGTTTTCTCTCTCAGGGAAGTGAGTCCTTCTCCATGCATCTCATTTTTCATACCAGCTGTTTTTACTTCTTCTTCACCCAGATTATGTTTATCCAAAACCTAATTGAGACATTTAATTGGTTTCTTCTTTTCATCCAGTTATAGGGGGTGTGAAAGAACTCTTGGGACCAGTTGTTCCATATTCCGATGATTTCCACCAATGGAGGAGATTTTCATCTCAAAATTGGTTCACCAGTGTCAATTTGGATAAGGATAAATACTTTTTAATTGGGTTCACACCCCTTGATTTTGATGCATATGGTGTTTTTGAGATTCAGTTAATTATTAAAAGGTGTGATGGTTCTCACCGTGCTAATTTTGGGAACTAGTTATCATTATTGGTTGTTATGACCAATTATAAGTATGTGTGTGCATTTTTGTGCAGGTGTGTGTGCACGATTAAGTTTCATTTTTCATTTAAATGATTTTGATAGAATAATTAATTGTGTTAGGGTTCTCAAATTTTCTTAATTAATATAACACTGTTATTTTTTAATTACTATTTTTGACAAGTGACTGTAAATATAGAAGAAATGGTTTTTTGTTAATATATTTTTTGTCAGATTACTAAATCACATTTTTGAAATAAAAATCCTCCAATAGAGGTGCAAAACATTCAAGAAGAAAACACAATGTTTAGAATGATAGGTTGTTTAGCTTGTTGTTATGTTTTTTTCTATTTATGAATTTTTTATGTTGCCTCACATGGGTTGAGTGGTAATTATGAGTACATGGTTGGATAAGTTGTGATAATGAATTGATAATTAGTAATGTGATTTGAAAAATGAAATCGAGATTATTAATAAGGGGGAATTCATTATGAATTAATGACTAGGATATATTGAGATAATTAAATTTTCATATAATCGCATTCATTGAGATTGAAATTTTGATAATTAATTCAGGTATTAATTAAGTGATTTTGAATTGTAAAATTGAGATAATTAGTCAAGGGATTAATTTTGATATGGTTATTTCGGATATATTAAGATAAATCTTTTGTATTTATTATGTTAATGAGTATGTAAAATAGATAACTAATCAGGTGATTAATTATGAGATGTGGAATTGGCTATGTTGAGATAATTAATGGTGGATTAATTATATTCATTGAGGTTTGTTCAAGATATGTAATTGTTATATTAATTATAACATGTTAATATTAGAAATGGATATTTAATTATGGAGAGTAAATTTTAAAATGAGATTTGGGTTGATTGATTGATTAATTAGATAATTAATTAATGTGATTTGTGTACTTAGTTAATTTTGTAGTTAACTAATGTAATTTATGAATTTCACTAATAGTTTGATTAGTACGAGAAAAAGTGGGGATAATTCTTGAAGAATTAATTATTGGTATTGGATTAATTAATTTTTTAATTAACTAATGAATATGAATTATGTGTTATACCTGGAATTCAAGACAAATTGATATAGCAGGTGTTAGATGTGGTGTTTTAGGCCGACTGAGAGGTTAGGATATTAGATTGGGAATTATACCCCAATAGTGATACAAGAGCATTCGATTTGAGGTGGTAGATATGGTGATCTACATATATTGAGTACATTAGGTGTGTGATAAGTTAATCTACACTAACTAATGATGTGGTGTGTGAGACATGGAGAATTAAACTGACTGATATTTGGATTTTTTTGGCATGGTGTTCAACACCAAATGAATGGAAATGATGTATTATAAATTTTACTAGAGACATGAATTAATCCCAAATTAAATTTTATTAAATAATGGATGAGAATGTATAAAATTATGAAATGAGTCAAAGATGGTACTAGGTTATAGAATTAAATAGGGATGACTTAGGGTTCAAGTATGAGCCTATGTAATAATTGAGTTATTGGTAACTATGGGAACCATATATATAATAAATGATTAAAATGGGAATAATTTCTAATGTGATGAAAAATATTTATTCTTGATAAGTATGCATGTATGGTTCTTGTGATGATTCATATTCTAGTTACGGACCGAGCCTTATATCGCTATCAACGGTCCTTTTGCAACCTGAGTGGGTTGTTGGTTTTTTATTCAGTTTATTTAATTCTTTGATATATAAGGACATTGTTTAACAAAATTGCGTTCTCTAGATTGATCTATATAAACTGCGGTACCAATCTACTGAGATTTATATCTCAAACCCAAGTTGGTCCACCACTGCACTAGGGTACCTGAGTAGACTTTATTGTTTGTAGAACTATAGATATTTTATGGTTTCTATTTTATTATACTATGGTGTTATGAGAAAATGACTATGTGGGACCTTAGTATGCTCAACGAGATCACCCTTGGGGCAATGAGTATTTTCCTTACTTCTATAAGTAGATGTAAATCATGTTGTTTCATTTTCTTATTTTATATATGTATCACCATGACATGCATGGATTGTATAAAATATCATTGGTAATTTTGTTTATTCAGTTGATTATTGTTTTATATCTACTTCATATATTGTCTGTGTTATTATCTATTTATAACATTATCTCTAAATATGAGGGTATCTTCATTCCACTGACTATAGATAGACCCTCGATACTAATTAGCAACATCTGGCATATGGGAAGATGTTCATGAGGTCATGTGGAAAGTGGTTCAGCTATCAGTTTCAAGATAATATGTGCCAGGATGTTACATATATACACATTATCATTTTACAAAACATAAAATTGTGGCAATCACTTAAATTTTCACATATGTGAAATAATGGTTTTTGTTCAAATTGTGGTTTTTGTAGTAAAAATTGAGAACCATCATTCCAATAGGGTGTAAATTATAAAATATTACCAATGAAAAATTGATGGTTTTTTATTTTCACATATTCAATGTCATCAAGTGTGAATAATCAATAGTAAAAGAAAATTTTCATGAATTATGGAGTCAAATAAATTATTTATTTCACACATTTTATAGAATTTAAAATAATTAAAAAAATATCTATTATATAAAAACATTGAGTAATCTATAAAAATCACTATTTCAGATGATACTAACATCTAAAGGATGCTAAAGTATCATATAAATTGAAATTACATTCATTAGATCAACAATCATTGGATAAAAATTCATTTTACCAATTTCAAATGAGCTTTAGGGAAAAAACTATTACCCATGATTTTTCTATTTCATATGGTGTTTCAAAAACCCAATAAAAATAAATGTTCTCCCATGATATATAATCTGAATATATATATTCTTTAACATTTTATATACTAAAAAATAATCAAATCACATTGAAATCAACTCATAAAATCGATATGTTTTATAATTCCCTTATGATATTATACATAAATTCTATTGGGTAGATCAATTCAGTTCATATCCATATCAAGATGTATAATAAATGTAATATAGAAACAATTATCAATATTTTATATGAAATAATACTTAAACAAATTTTTGTAATGTTAATGAAAATATTATATAGTTATTATTAGAAAATATAAATAAATGTAGGGGAATTTAATTTGTTGAATTGGTTGATTCTATTTTATTTGATACAATTATTCATATTGAATAAAAGAAGTTTATTTTTACACCAATTGTATAGTTAGTTATATTTATTAAAATAAATTGAAATATTTGACATATTTGAGGTATAATTTACATAGATTCCTTATAATAATTTATATTATCCTAAAATAATACTTTCTATTATATTTATCAAAAATAATTATGATTGAACAAATATAAAACCAACATAACTATTATGGTAACCAAATAATATAATGAAATTTGAAAATGAATTTGATATGTAATATAACCCAAAAAATATAATCAAACATATGTATAAATAAAATTAATTAATAGAAAATGATATGATTAAATTAATTTAAAATATTTACATAATTTCAAAAAACAATATTATAAATAAATATAAAATATTTATACAACCCTTTTTAGAAAATGCATTAATATGACATACTCATATAATTAAAATTTTAAAATATAAAACAAAATCTATTTATAAAAAAATAAGGAAAATATATAATAAAAATAGACTTATGAAAAATATAAATAAAAAACATGTAAATAATATTGTATAATTAGAAAAGTAATATATTGAATAAAATCTTCTATAAAAACATATGTTTTTTATATTATTATATCTTAAATATGAACGTGTTTCAAAAAAATTAAATGTAATAAATAAATAATTAAAATATATAATTGAATTAGAATATTTATAATATTAATTATTTAGATAAATATATTTTATAAATTCAAAAAATATAGGATCAAATTAATTTTGAAATGAAGTAATATATATATATATATATATATATATATTTATAATATTTAACTAAAAATAATTTATATAATGATATATTAACATAATAAATATAAAATTATATATTTATAAATAAAAATATATATTTATATGAATTTGGGTAGTAAAATTATAGTTTTAATAATTTTTCATATTTTATTAGAAACTGTTTTAAAAAAATTATAGTAAAATAATTCTCTAAAATCTATTATGGTGAATCATAATTATGAAATAAAAATAAAACAAATTAGAAATTATATAAAACAACAAGACCCAATTTTCAATTTATGTAATCAATCTAATCAAATAATTAAAATGAAAAAAAAATCAATAGTATGTCTATTTCTTCGAAAAAACTATTGTTTGTAGCGTTACAATATTTTAAGCAATGGTGCTTGTTAAAAGAGGGGATTGATCATCCATGGTGAATACATGGGACTTATGATAAGATATTCATTAAGATTTAGTGGGGGGAAGCTACAATGTGTCATGTGCACTATCCAAAGGGGATTTCTACAGAAGGGGGGTACTTGGTTGATGATAGAGGATACCTATTAGTTAATGGGGGGAATGATTCTGGTTCCTAGGGTTGATTATTGTTTTTAGAGCATAGAGAGCACCATATTATAAGGTAATTATTTATATAAATAGTGAGGAGTGGTTGGTTGGGGTTCCATGTAATATTTAGAGAATAATGACAACCATAATAAGATACCAATATTTGTATCAATATAGACTAACTAATAATTGATTTCTCCCACACAAAAGAAGAAAATACAATTAGTTTCATGTTGGGTTTTATTAAAATATAATGATAAAGCATAATTTTTTTATGTATAATGATTACCCCATAAATTATTTGGAATATCATAAATGGTATACTAGTTTCACCAGTTGTGCTAGGAACTAATTTGTGGAACGATTAATGATTTCACGATGATAATTTTATAAAAGTCGGTATCATTGAGTTTGAGAAGTAGGGTAGGGGAGTTAGAATGGTCGGTAATATAGGAGTGTATTATGGAGGTCATTCTATAATTTTGACAATATGAAAGGATATAATTTTTTAATGGATTTTTTTTATAATTAGTTATCCTAAAAAAGATGTTACTAGATTCAATTTCACATAATGCATTTTTTCGTGTAGTGTGTACATTGTTTAAGGGTCTCACCAAAGATAAAAATATTATCCCAATAATAATGAAATTATGTAAAAAATTTGGATCATTTTTTAAACATTCATATTTTAATAATTTTATTAATAATATGGTTGGACCTAGACATTAATAAATTAATTGGTAGGAAAGTCACCCAGAACATTTATGATATATTATATTGAAATGTTTTTAAAATATATAATGTTTGATTATTTATTATATAAAAATAATAATTATTATTTTTAGACATTATTTTAATTAATAATATTACTTGGATGAAATTTTATAAGAGTAATTTTTTTAAATAGACTATTATTTGGGAATTTTTTAGGACTGATTAATAAAAAATAATTGCTGGAGTTGGTGTTATGAGGAATGATTAATAAATGGGTTGGAATTTTTACATCCCAAATATTCTTCTATAGGACCACATAGTACTATATTTTCCCTATTATTGATTTTTAATAGGTGATACTGATGATAAGTATTATAAAATATGTTATTACAGTTATTATAATAAAACACCACCAAATATGGTCACTAAAATCCTTTGGTATTTGAGAAGTGAAGACATTTTGTTATTGTAGATCCACTATTTATATATATATTACTGAACAACATATCGATATAGCTAATGGGTCCCAAGTTAAGAGAAAAATTATAATTTTGTTACCACCAAATAGTGTTCTCTAATGCTAAATATTATTCATAAATTTATAATATAAATATATATACATGCAGAAGGTTTTCGAGAAAATATTAATTTCCTCAAAAATTATATAACCTCATTAAATTTATACATTATAAATAATTCAATATATACTTTACATAAAAAAAGATATTTATTGATATCAATAAATGATTTTCCAATGACGAGTTTTTATCAAATAACGAAAATCTAATAACATCTATTATATATGATATTAAAATAAAATAATTAAAATATATTAAAAATAGGAAATAAATGAATTGAATAATTATATATGAGTATTTTATTTAAAAAACATTTTTTAAAAATTTTATTTAATTTATCTATTTTTAATGAATTGGATGTCATATTTATGTGATTTTAAATTATATATTCTAGAAAAGGAAAAATGGTAATTATTGCATGATTGTATTATTATATGATGTAATTTTGTAAAATTTTAGAATATTATTTATTTCTACAACATTTATACCCGAATTCAATTATTTTTTCATTTCAAGAACATTGATAATAAAATTGAAGCTCCAGATATTCCTATATTTCAAAAAATAATTGAATATCATTATTGTGTGATATCATTATAATAATTGTAATGGCATATGAGTTTCATCCTAGTTGGTGAGGACATGGTAAGTGCATCCAAGAGACCCAAAATCAAATCTGTGAGGAGATATATTTTTGGGGGAATGTAGTAGTATTGTAGCATTCACTGTAGCAGGCACTGTAACATGCATTGTTTAGTAATGTCATAGGTGGAACGAACCATCCATCTGGGCCTTTGGGCCACTGGTTTGGCCATCAGGTCTTGAAAGGCTTTCGGGCCACCCAAAACCTTCGGGCCAGTGTCTCTCAAGGCCTTCAGGCCACCATAAGGCCCCCGGGTCACCCCAAGGCCTTTGGGCCACATGAATATATATATGTACCAGTCCGAATACAAGGCACAAGGCTATAGATGAGGATCAGAGAAGGAAAATTCACCTGAGCAGAGCTAATCAGAATTGGTAGAACAAGATGGTATGATATTACCATCGGTACCAGGCCTATGCAGCTCTCCACAGGGTAGCTATCCGATCAGCCCAGTGAATGGGGAGTGCTCATATCATAACATGTGATGGGAGGAAGAGTTATAAGTTGTCTTGTTGTGTGATTTACTCTAAGACCTACGGGTAATGTAATTATCTCTATGCCTTTAGGCCATGTAAGGGTTCCAACTCACCCCTTGAATGGTGTATTATCAAAAATACTTTTAAAAAAAGGCCACCGAACCATTCAGCCAATGAATTATTTTTAATTTAAGACCTTATCAATTACTTCTAATAATTTTTTTACTCTAAAAATAATTTTTTTCAATTATTTCAATGTAATGATGTGTTTTTATACTATATTCAATTATAAATGTCAAAAATTAAGTTGTTACTATTGTCTTTATAATTTATGAATACATGAGGAACTTTTTCTATTTTATTATTATTCGATGTACATTTTTTAAGATAAATAAATATATGAAAAATACCATTTGGATCAATCATATTATAATACATAAGAAGTTAATTTTATTTTAAATTATTTTAATTAAAAAAAATAATAGTTTATATATTTAAAATATCTCAATAAAAAATATGGATGTCTGCTTGTTTTTTTTTCAAATAACATTTTTAAGAATATCTAACATTAATATTTTTTTAGTTATTTTGATTATAGTGAATATGATATTGAAATTATAATTTATTCATACATGTATGTAATTAATAAAATATATTCTTCCGAACATTAAACAAATTATAAACTAATATTGTCAGTTTTGATCAAATCACATATTTCTAATCATATTTTATTCGAAACTTAATTTTGGGGCGTTCTAACTACCAAATTTGTTAGTTATATTTTTATTCATTATTATTTGTCTTATTTAATCAATATTCATTATCAAAAGATTTTTTTGCGAATATGTGATCCATTTCTTGTGTTTCATTTTATAAAATTTTTTTAAAATATTTCAAATTTTAAAAAATTTATTTCGCCCATTGAAAGAACACCAAATGATGAAATGACATGCTATATGATTTTACAGGTCAAAAAATATTTTTTTAATCACTTCCATATGATTTAAAAATAATTACAGTTTTTTATGATTCAACCCTATAAAATAAATTTTAGCAATGTTTAATATAAAAATGTTCTTTCAGTCAGTATATGTACACAAAAATAACATGTGAAAAGTTAATTTATGATCATTATCCTACGAATTTCAAATATTATGAAGTCATTTCGATGTTTTATCCAATCATTTATTTATTTTAAATTTTTTTATCCAAATCTATTATTTTAGTAATTTTGACTACATCACACGTTGGATTAACATTTAATTCATTAATATAAATAAAAAAATTAATCAAAAATAAGATTAAATAAATTTTATGAAATTATGATATATTTTTTTAACTTTTATACCTATCACTTGTTTGTAAACACATAAAAATTTAAAATAGTTTTTCCATCATTTAAAATGCACCATATAATGGGATGAAGTGATATACATTTTTATATATAAAAAATTAATTAGTGATGATATTCATAATATTTTCTGAAATATTTTGGTCTTTTTTTAGTATTAACCATCAAAAAACAATTTTAATAATTTCTAATTCTATATAAACATAGGAAAAAAATCCAACATATACTTTATATCATAATAGAATTCCTAATGTTTATTGGTTGAAAAATAGAAGATAATAATATTGTTTTATAATTTCATTAAAATCGCAGATATTTTATTAGTTTTTGACTATTTTTATTTTTATTCTAAAAAAACTTCCTTGGGAATCCAAAAAAAAAATAAACTATATTGTTTCCCCATGTAAGGTACCAAATTTTAAAAACCATATTTTGTGTTTTTTCAGCTTGTAGGATACATGATTTTTCATCATGTATTTTTCCTTTTCATTTTTATGTTTACATCCATTATTGATATTTTAATTCATTTTGTTCTTCCTTCACTGTCCATTTTATCACATATGGATAATATTTCGTGGTCCTTAATTTTGGAGCACTTTCAGTCCTTCCAGATTGGTTGTTTTGGTCATGTGGTCAGTGCATCATGGTATCTCATTTTGTTTTTTTGGACAATCTGTCATGGTTTTTACTTTAGTAAAAAGGTCAATCCTTCTTGGATGGTCATTTCATTCATGTTATTCATTATTATAAATGATAATTTCCTTAAGGAGTTTTTGTTCATTACAATTGTCAATGTGTCTCCTGAAATGATGTAAAAAGTGAATTTTAACATAAATATAACTTCTTAATATAGTGTAACGAATAATAAATTTGAAAAGTGGATTTAAAGACTATATCATATATTGATAATATATAATTAAATTTTCTAATGTTTGGTTTTTAAATGGGTCATTATATAGGATTATAGTTAAATGATAATTAAAATAGTTTTAATGGTTTTTTGACCTGGTTTTTCAAGATCACTAAGAGTGTTATATGTTTTCCTCTAATACAATAGTTCTTTGCTCTCACCTCTATTTCCATCCCTCTATTGGGTTTTGGTTATCAATATATTTATCTATTGGGTGCTTTCAGACCTCATCTACAATAATTTTATGTTTATCTAGTGATATCGAGCCTTAGTGCCCCAATTTTCTCCCTCTATCATTGGTTTAGTAAATTAATGAATCTTAGTATAACGAATGATATCTAGTAAATCTCCATTATTTTTAATAAAAAGTGAAACAATATCACGATTAAGATTCATTTTTTAAAAAATATGTTTGATTATCCATAATCAGGTAATAATATGTAAATTAATTACATGAGAGAGTATTATTCAATAATTTAAAAAATATAAAATTAAAAGAAAAATTTATCACCACATTTTATTTTTAATCTTTTTTGTTATATTTCATTTTTTAGAATGTTAATATAATTATAGGAATCCCCATTTTCAAATATATTATAAGTATCAGTATTCATAGTTTAAACAAAGGAAATTAAAGAATTATCTTACTGTAGTTTAAATAATTAATATATTATTATCATGGTAATTTTCTACGAAATTAAAATGTATAATTTTTTCAAAATCAATTAAAACTATGGAATATGGTATAATATGTTATTATTTCCTAAAATATTTATTGATATTATTTGTTTAGTGATTCGACATATTAATTAATTGAAATTAAAATTTTCACATGTTATGTCTAATTTAGTTTTCAGGAATTGTAGATTAGATATATGTATGGGGTTAATTGATCATTGTTGTAATTTTATTTTTTGATTTTACATATTATTATTTTATTATATAATGTTCTATCTATATGAAAATGAATTTATTTGTTGAACAAGGTTAAAATTCAAAAAAAATTAAATATAACCTAAATATAATGAGATCAATAAAATGGAAGTGGATTGAAAAGAAACTATTATTCTTATGATAATTTTTAGCATTACTAGAATAATTCATATAGCTTGTTGATGTTGATTGTGGGTATCATTAGTTACTTCGTATATATTTTTTCATGTGGAATTTACTTGAAAAATAAAATGGTTAGTACATGATATGAAATAAAATAATAACAATAAATGTTTGGGGCTTAAAGATATCATCCTTGATGGGGGTTTCGTGAATGCCTCGATGTCATAGATTAAGATTCCTTTAATAATTTTGTTGAATAAAATATTTAACAAATATATATTACCTAAGATGATTGTAACCTTATTTTGAATTCGTTTGTTTCATTATAACTCTTATATGATATGGAATATAGGATACGTAAGGTGCTGGAGGCATGAACATAAACTATAGTGGATGACAATGATGGACGGAAAAATTTCACTTTTCACAATCGTGTAGAAATGATACCGTGGAGGTCAGGATGATTTCAGAGTTAATCTTATGAATCAATATATTTCAACTCTCCCAATTCATTATCGATGGCTAGATAACTAGATGTTATTTATATGATTGATTTACATCTTCAAAGAAGACTTTAAATATATACTCGACATGTGAATCATTGCTATGGAAACCTTGGCTGATTCTTAGAGTTCCCAGATATTTTTGAAATGATTAATGATTTAATATAAGAATATGGATGTTTCATGATGATCACTAATGGACATGAAATATTTCATAACTAGTCCCCTGAGATCCTTTTCGTGACTACCCCAATCCCACCTTCCATAGGCCAGGGGATGGTGACTAGAACCAGAAAGATGTATCCCTTAATTTGAAGGAATTGCCTTTAAACCTGTAAAACAGAAAATCCTAGAACACAACAAGAATCAACCACGATGTAAAATACTATAGTAAATAGTGTGCTGAATAAAAATTGGTTTAAAAACCAAGCCAAATTAGAAAATACAATTACAACTCGAAATAGAAAAATAGATAATGGATCAACCTCAAAGGATCCTACCAGAGGGGTAGGTATATCTCATGATCATTAGTCATGTGTCACGTCATTCTAAATGATCAACCTATGAGTACCATCCAATCCTGGATTTGTCATCCTCATTAAATATTTTCTAACAATGTACAAGTCAAAAAAAAGCAGGCGAAGCCCATGCATGGTTGAGTATAATAATACTCTGTAGGGACCCCGAGACCCATGAAGGTCTCCCAAAGTTCCACAAAGAAAAACCCACAATGAAAGACCTCAATCATAAATAACGAACCAATTATCAACTCTACTTATTTATATTCCCATAAATATAGCTAATTTATCATTATACATCTGTCTCATACATGAGGGAATAATGCAACAAAGGTAACACCATGAAGGTAAAAGAATCACAAAGGTATCACCATGAAGATTACACCATGATGGTAGAAGTACCAGACATGTAACACCATATAGATAACGCCACGAAGCTGAAGGTAACACAAAGGTAACATGAAAAAGGTAAAAGACATAGGTCACACCATGTATTAGTGAAGTATATAAGTACATATAATTAGTCGTGATGCTAGATAATCTTATTCTGTCAAGAAGCACTATTTCTGACCATACTGAGTCTGACCCAAATAGGATTGAAATGTATTAAAGCCTGTAATGACCCACATAAGATTTGATCCACACATGACCTGTATGCGCTAACCCACACATGATCACTGAGCTCTAACCCACATAGGGTCTAACCCACAAAGTATTATTATGCACTGACCCACATAAGATCACTAAGTACTGACCCATATAGGATCTGAACAACATATGAACAATGCTGACCCATATAGGATCAGTCGGTACTATCCTCCATATTATCTATCTACAACCTCCACCTCACAGCAAGCCATAGGATTCCTTCTCATAGAAAATTTGGGAGAACAACTTATCTAGAAATTGGTTGTACTCAACCTACACTACGATCAATAAAGAAGAATAACAAAGGACTAAAATTTCATAAGTATTCCAACGCGATAAAAGGTGTGTCAATTGGAAACCCGGTCTGTGTCTTATAAGTGTTTTAGTTCTGAAGGCCTAGTTGGATTAAGGATCAATCCATCCCGACCATACTCTTATATTTCATGAAAATAAAATAGAGTATACCTAAAAGGACCATCATTATTCTAGGATCCCAGTGCCACAGATGGTTCATAAAATGGACACTTGGATTTCATGTTATAGCTCATTTAGAAAATCTGGGAATGGAAGGGTTTGAGTTTGGTCTGACCGTGTAGAACCAGAACTTGAAATACCCAGTCTTGGATGACCTAACCTGGTGCAGGTCTGACCCGAGTGGTCTGGGTTGCGGTCCGGCCCGACCCGCTAGGCCGCAGCCTTCTTGGCTTGCAGGAACCGGCATGTGAAGGTGCGACCCACTAGGTTCGCACCTCCAGGCCCACTGAGGCGCATCCTGCTGGGCTCGTACAGCTTGAGCTACGAGGGTGTGGCCCATTGGTGCTCTCACTGGCTGAATAGGGGAGCGAGGATCACTCCATACCTTTACTAATGAATGGCTTATCCATTCAGGTAATTGAGCGGTGACACCATGGGGACTCGCCCCATTTCAACATGGTCACTGTCGGACCAATAGGGGTCGATCCCTCCACCACTATTATGCCCACCTCTCGTAGTGCATGAAAATGCACCTCTCTGGATCCACCTTCCTTGGCCAGCCTATGCCAGCTGCCATGCTCAACCACAACGGCAAAGAAGTCCTAGCCCTTCCTGGATGGAAGTGCGCGACTATGCACCACATTACATCCATGGTCAGCTGATGCTGGCCGCTCTGCTGGCCACCGCAACATTGTACCATGGCCTCCTCCCACAGTGCACAATTGAGTGCCGCATCCATTGCATTTGGCTGGTGCCAAGTTCCGCTATCATCTATTGGTGTTGGTTTCTAGTTCCATGATGACACTCTTCTGCAGAGAACGAAAAGGTAAAAAAAGTGACAGAAGGACCAGGCCATGTTCGTTCTGACCATGCCCCCAATGTTATCATGTTATTAAGATAGAGGGTAGATGATTCAAGAATATGTTGAAAAATAATTGAGACAAAACCCAACCTGATGATTAGTGGTGAACGCCCACAATTGAGAAAGAGTCAGTGTTCATCATCCCCAGAACTAACTGCCAAAAATTCCCCTCAATATAATTTCTTTAGTTTAGGACTAATTGTCCATCATCAACTCTTAATGAAATAGGTACCATCCTTCATGAGGTTGGTATCACAATAAATTATCAAAACATAGTCATTTTGTGAATCTGTGTCAATACCTCTCCTCAACCACCATATAAATTGGAGAAGGAGAGTGTGAGTAATGCCCTTGTAGTTAATGAGGGTTCAATAAATATGATCTTCTTAATTCAAATGGTTTTGTTACAAAATATTTGAGGAGTCAAACCATTTACGGTATTGACACGTCATTGGTCCTACCACTTCCACTTGTCCCTTAGAGGAAAATAAAAAATGAAATAATAAAACAATTTTATTTTATTATTCTTATAAAAAGGAAATAATCAAAAAATTTCTCCAAATATAATGTAGTCAAAGTGATGCCTCCATAAAGAGAATATTAGCACGTCAGAATCTATGGTTCCCTCATATTTTTAATCTGTGCACCATTTCAGAAGATAGAAAATGCCACTAGGGAGTTTACAAAATGTACCTTAAAAGAAGGTCAGAAATTCATTCTGGGTACACCTGGCCTCAGAATCATGTGCTGTCAATTTTTTCATTCTCATAATAATTCCATATAATTAAACAAAAATTAACATGGAAAATCAGGGCCATTACATTATGCCCACCTAAGGGCTTTACATCCTTGAATGACACAACATAGACTAAGGAAACAAATGGGGGTACTGACCTTGAATCTTAGCCTCCCACTCACATATGCTCTCTTGGAGGTTTTCGTTCTTCCTGGGAACACACAATAGAGGCATCAATCTACCATGAAGTACCCTATCACGACAATCTTCAATCCACATAAAATAATTTATAAATGTATTACCATCATCAAAATCTATCTCCCTATGGTTGATGATGTGAGATGGGTCATTCTTGTATCTCCTCAGCTTGGATACTTGGATTATGTCTTGCACCCTCTCCATCTACGGTGGTATTTTCAAGTGGTATGCTACCTCAACAATCATATGTAGTATCAGAAAATGTCTAATAATCATCAGTGAGAGTTTACCGCCATAGCCAAATATCTAAAATCTACATTGAGGTTAGACCCATAGAAAGACAAGGTCTCCCTTCTAGAACTCAGTGGGCCTCTATCTACTTATAGAATAAGAGTTATTTCTGATATGTGTAGTCTTCATCTGCTCCTGGATAATCTGAACATCCTAAGTGGTAGCCCGTACTAGCTCTGGACCCATAAGTGCTGACTCGCCTAGGTATTTCAAGTATAGAGATGATCTACAAGGTCATCTGTATAAGGCCTCAAATGGTTCCAAACCAATTGTGGTGTAATATTTGGTGTTGTATGAGAAATCCACCTAGTTTAATTGATCCTCCCAACTATAGCCAAAATATATAACACATGCACATAGAATGTCCTCTAATGACTAAATGGTTTGCTCTATCTGACCATATATCTATGGAAGAAAAGCTATGCTCAAATCTAGATGAGTCTCAAACACCTCCTATAATCCCTTCCAAAACTAGTATGTAAAACATGTGTCATAGTCAGAGATGATCATCGATTAAACCCCATGAAGTCATATAATCTCTTGTATGTAGAGGTGTCCCATGCCCTCTACTGATCCCTAATCTCAGATGGGTAGGAAGTAGACCAACATGGTGGGTCAGTCAATGATCACCCAGATAGAATCATGTCCCCTAGACATAAATGGAAACCCTATCCAAAATTTAAGGGATATACCATCCCACTTTCACTTTGACACCTATAGTAGTATTGCTAAGCCCAGTTGAACTTGATGCTCAACCTTCACTTTTGGACATCTGAGGCATCGTCTATCAAACTCTACCATTGCCTTCTTAATTCCAGGCCAGCAGTGTTGATTCCAGAGGTCTTTGTACATATTTTTTACACCATGATGTACCACTAGAAGTGACATATGGAAATTACTTAACACCTCATCTCGTAGCTTCACCAGTACCATGGTTCTTCTTCTGAAGAAGATGAAGTGATCCCCACCTTCAAAAAAATCCATCGCGTGTATGTCCTATAGATACCTGAGGATGTAATGACTTATAGTATATGTACCTATGATGTTCCTTCTAATCACTCTAATGAAGTGTTGGAGTGACTATCATAGATAGGAGGTAAGCTTCTCTATCTCTATTTACAAAGGATATCAGCAATGCAACTAGCTAATATGGAACCTCAATCCACAAATGTAGACCATACCTCCTGCTGAGTGTGTCTGCCACTTCTTTCCCCTTTCTAGGAGTATAGAATATCACAAATTGATTGTCCTGTAGGAACTATAGTCATCATCTCTATCTCAGGTTCATGTTCTTGCGAGAGAAGATATACCTGAGTCTCTTGTGATTAGAGTTAGCAATAAAATGTTCGCCCACTATGTAATGCATCCATATCGTCGATTCAATTACCACAAATTCAAGATACATGCCTTTGTTTGTGTAGTCATGCTCATTATGTCCCAGCTGTCAAGATCCATACGTGATTACTTCTCACTCTTTCATTAGGAAAAACCCATGTTAGGTCCCAGATGCATCTTCATAGACTATATACCCAACTCCCTCTTTTGGTTACTTCATGATTAAGTCACTTGTTAGTCTCTACAATAGATCTTAAAAAATCATCTGGAATCTCTCTGTCTATAAGAAGGGTTTTCCCTTCTTTGTCAATGCTTGCAAGCATTCCAAAAGTCTGAAAAATTCAGGTACAAATCTCTGGTAGTACCCAGCCAACACTAGAAACTCCACATCTCCATCACACTCATTTTTGGCTACCAAGATAGCACATCCTCTATCTTTTCTGGATCCACAGCATCACCAGACTCCATGATAATGTGTCCCAGAATGTGGACCTCTTGTATCATGAATTGGAACACTGAGAATTTAACATAAGGATGGTTCTCTCAAAGTGTATCCAAAACTATCGTCATATGATAGGCATGATTCACCTCCTTCGCTGAGTATATCAAGATTTTGTCGAAGAAGACCACCACCAAGTGATCGAGGTATGGTAATAAGATCCTTTTCATGATACCCATGGTCACTGCATGGGAATTGGTCATGCCAATAGGTATATGGAAGAATTCATAGTGTCAATTAAGACATCTAAAGGTCAGCCTCTGTACATCACCGTCTCGTAGCCTGAGATAATGATTGCCTGATTTGAGATCTATCTTTTAAATCCATCTAGATCCATTAAATTGATCAAAAATATAATCAATCCTCAGGTGTGGATACTTGTTCTTCATACTCACCGTGTTCCGGCGGTGATAATCTCCATAGAGTCTCAAATTATTATTTTCCTTTTTGGAAAAAAAATCAGGGATTCCCATGGCGAAACAATATGCCTTATGATCCCCATCCTCTGCAAGTCCTACAGATGTACCCATAACTGACAAAGCTCAACGGAGGACATCTGATATGATGGTGTAGATAACGGTACCATCCCAGGGTACTAGTCAATTTAAATGTCAACCTTTCTTTGTGGAGGTAGTCCTGAAACATTTCTAGGGTAGACATCCTCATATGTGTACACCTCTACAAGATAACTTAGTCTCTCAACATCAACTTCCCCAATGGTAAGGCTAGCCAAATAATGTGTTATTTGATTCACCCTCCTCTAGGAAAGTACATATAATGTTTCAAAGGTTCCCTTATTTCTGGTGAAGGAAAAAATGGTCCCATCTATGCGGACACACCACACTATGCACCTAATAGAGTCAATATGATCATGGACAGTGGATATACAATCTATACCCCTGTGGACATCATAAGGACTCAACACCATTACTAGAAGATCCTAGTCTATGTTATCCCCTCCTAGAGTAAGCTCACAAAACTGAAATTAGTGTGTAATCATAGAAACATCTCTTATGGGAGTCTCGAGCCAAAAGGATCAAGACAAAATCTTCGTCAGAATCTCCATGATCTGAATGAGGATTGTGGTAATAAAATAGTTACTTCCACCTATGACTATATGTACTAAATCTAGGGTGGAATAGATAAATATTGTACCTCTATTCATCAAAAATCACCTTCATTATAGGTCTTAGCTCTCTAGAGGTGAGATCATACCTATCCTCTTACTCACAGTTGTCATGGTGGATCACCTGGTGGTGGTGGTGGTGGAACCTTGAATCCCTGCCCACCACGGCTACACAACCAGCTCTTCGTCCACGTCTACCACACTATGGACCTCCTCACTCAAAGACCTACCTCTAACATGGTGGTACCTCGACCGTCAATTGGTCGTTCGTAAGGTGGGTCAGGGAATCACGATCCTTGTGACCACATTCGCCGCTTGAGTAATACTACCTGAACCTCAAATTTACCCCTTTGTCCCATGATCCACTCACCACCGACCCTATATCCTATGGTTGTCCACCTGATGGTATATCTCACTTGTGACCCTATATCATCTAGCTTATATCACCACCAAAGATCTGGTCCCTAATGAAAGGGTCTCGTTACTTGTCGGTGTATTAGTGGGAGAGATCAGTGATCCTCGCTGAGTACTAGGCCACTATAATCTAGCCCTACTATAAGTGTAGTAGATCCTGTATACGCACTGAGCGTAGAGTCTCTAGGATAAAGTCTTCCAAAAAAATACTCTGGTTTTCCTCCCATTTGAGGGTTTCCTCATTGTGTAATTGGTGTATCAAACTAAACCATCTCCCAACATCTCCATGGAATAATTAGATACCTCGGATCACCATCATATCAGCAGGAGTCCCCACTAAGTGAAAAACTCTGGCCATAGATTCCAGCCAGTCCTCAACTGCCTGTTGATTCATATTGCCTTGGATTGTCAGTTCTCTCTACCGCTGAACCTCCTGTAATGTGTTCAGTCATCATGCACTGTTTGCAGGTGGGGCTGGTGGAATCTAACACCCAACAAGTGGTAGTTCTACTGGGGTACCACCCAATGGTATTATCTTCATATGAGGGCCCTACACTGAAGCCTCATCGCTTAATGAGCTGTCATCATGTAATCTCTCGGGAATCCTGATTGGCTGTCTACGTAGAAGAATTCTAAATGAAAGCAGGTGTTCCATGGTTAAAAGTTATACTTTGTGAGATGAATTAAAAAATCCAATTATATACTTTTCAAAACACAGACAATTAGTGTTTTCATGCACAAATCTAGAAATCTTAATTCAGGGTCCTCGTGTGTGGATATGTCATCCACCACACCAACACAAGATTCCACAAACTTAAAATCACACTCATAACACTTTACACAATTACCACATTAAAAATATCAGTGTCTATGTTATTTGGAAGAACTGACCCCTTTGATTTCACTTTGTCACAACTCGTCCCCTGAGGAATATTTCATGACTACCCCAAGCCCGCCTTCTATAGTATAGGGGTAGGATATTGGCACTTGGAAGGTGAATCCCTTAATGAGAAGTCAGTCATGAACAAATAAAAAATCCATGAACATAATAAGATGAAAACAAAAAGTAAACAACTCCAGTAAAAATTGTACTGAATGAAAAAGGGGCCGAAATAAAAGCCAAATGAGAAAGTAGAAATACAAATGGAAAGATAAAAATAGCTCATTGATTGTCCATATAGGATCCTACATGAAGTGTAGGTACAACTCTTAATCAGTAGTCCTACGTCATGTCATGTCAAATGATCTACCTCTATGCAGTTTTCAATCCTATCTCCCTCAGCCTTGATCAATGTTGTTAGTCATCATCACAAGACACAAAAAGGTCCATGCGAAGCCCATATAGGGGTGAGTATAAAAATACCTCGTAGGGACCCTGATACCCCTGATGGTCTCCCTGAGTTCCACAATGTAAAAACCAAAGAGTAATACCTGAATCATAAAGCATGAACCAGTCATCAACTCTACTTAGGTATATGTCCATACATGTTCCTATGTTATCAAGATACCCTCGTCTCATACACGAGGGAAGAATAACCCAAAGGTTACACCATGAAGGTAAAAGAACCACATACGTAACACCACAAAGGTAGTACAATGCAGGTAATTGTACCTCATAGGTAAAATAATGAATATAACCCCCTAATGTTGAAGGTACAATAAATGTAACACCATGAAGTTAAAAGTATCAGCTCATATAAGGCATTAGCAAATAATAGAAGTACGGATGATTATTCGTGAAACTAAATCAACTTACTCTGTCAAGAGGCATTGCTGCTAACCATAAATATTCTGGCCTACTCGGGATTGATAGGTACTAACCCCCGAAATGACCCACACAGGATCTGACCTACCAGATATCGATAGGTACTAACCCCGACAATGACCAACATAGGATCTTACCCACACATGATTGGTATGCGCTAACCCATATAGGATCGTTGATTGCTAACCCCAAATGATAAGTATGCACTGACCCACACCAGATCAATAAACGCTAACCCACATAGGATTATACCCAAACTTGATTAGTGCTGACCCAAATTTTTTCCCTCGATACTAACCTCCATATGATCGGTCTCCATCCTCTGCCTCATTGCCAGCCTCTGGATTCCTACTCATAAAACATTTGGGGGAACCACTCCTCAAGCCATTGGTTATAGTCAACTGGTACAATGTTCCATGAATAAGTATCTAAATTGATTGGCTTGTCGTAAGGGATCCAATGTGATAGATAGCTCTTCAATTAGACTCCATGTTTGTGTCTTATAAGATTTTTAGTTTCAAGGGATCAGTTGAATTCAGTTTCGATCTAACCCATCCAGACTCCAACATTATTCCAACCTCAAATGGAGTATTCCTAAAAGGATCGTACCACTCCTAAGGTCCACGCACCGCAGATGGTTCTTCAAATGAATATCCAAATTTTTATTTTATAACTCATTTAGTCAAACTAGTCCTTGAAGGGTCCTTGTCCAGTCCAACCTGGCCGATCCCAACCATGGTCCAGCCCGGCCGACAATTCTCACGTGGCCTGGCCCGCAGAGTCCTGTCCCACTGGGATTACATGGCTAGGCTCATGCAGTCAGGCTTTCTGTAGAGCAATCTTCTAGGGCATGTACTGGATCACATGAGGGGAAGTATTTCTCCCCCTTTATGCCCGAATAGCTTAGCCATTTGGTTAATTGAGCGATGTCGTCATGTGGTGGCACCCAGTCACTGCACGGTCGTTGCAGGTCCGGTAGGGTAGGGTCTCTCCTCCACCATCGTGGCTTCATCACACGACCACCTCCAGCAGTGGGAGACAGTGTACTGATATGCCTATGCCTTACACAACCGGCCCTTGCTAGCCTCCCTGCTCGACCATGGAAGAAGATAATCCACGAGCCTTCCTACCCCCGATGGCGCAGTATGGTGTTCTCCACCACCCCATAGTAGGCTGTTTCCAACCGCTCTACTGACCACTACGACCAATTGTCATCGCCTCCTCATGCGGTGCGCGAGGGCTCTCCTACTCAATTGTTGTCAGCTAGTTCCTGTTGCTTCCATCATCTACCAGTGACAGTTTCCAGTGAAGTACCAGTGGTCTTCCGCAGAGAACACAATAGTAAAACAATTGGTAGAGTTACAAGGCCTTTTTTGTTTGGCCCATTCCCTCTATGGTATCATATTATCAAGATATATGTTATTTGATTAAACAATTAATTTATAATAAATGATACAAAACCAAATCTCAGGATTGATGCCGAATAAATGTGATTGAAGAAGATTTGATGTATGTCTTCCCCACAACAGGATGCCAACGATGCCGCTCAATCATCATTATTCAGTTTGGGATTTGGTGTTGCTCATCACCGCTCACTGAAACCAGTCCTTTCCTCCAAGGGTTTAGTGTTTCAAAACATTATCAGAACTTCGTCTCTTCATGATATCGTGCTTATTCCTTTCCCCATGATTCATATAAATATGAGACGTGGAGGGTGAGTAATGCACATGGAATTAGTGGGGGTTCATTTAATATGAACCTTCCTAATTCCAATGGCGATGTTACAATTGATCGAAGGAGTCATTCCATTTAATGGATTGACCCGTCGTGGGTCCCCCGACTGTCGCTTGTTCATTGGTTGAAAAGAATGAAAGGAATAAAATAAAAAAATTATTTTATTGTTATTTTAAAAATCCCAAAATATATTTTTTTTCTCTATAAATACTACGGTCGAATTGAGGCATCCCTTATGTATGTCGTGAGGTTTTTAATTAGACGGAGCCCTCATATTTTTAATCCGAGCACCAGTTCAGTAGACATGAAATTATGCCCACCCATTTACTAAACGTACATTAAAAAAATAATAAATTCATTTCAGGCACACTAGGCATTGGAATCACACGCTGTCAATTTTAATAGGCTCGTAATAGTTCAATATAATTGATAAAATTACATGGAATATCTTGGCCTCTAAAAATTCATTATGTAAATAATAATGAAAAATTATGTTGTTATTTGAATTAACATGGAGTAATAATTTGTCAAACATTAGAAATTAATATGGAAGAACATAATTAATGATTAATTTATTAATTAATAATTAATGGGGTGCTTTAGTTCTTGAATGAGACATTGTACATTATATTGATAATTGAGGGTCGAGTATGATGCTATCGATAGACAAGAATAATGATATGTAATTTATGTTAGTGTGGTTCCACATGATATTATTGGTATTTTTTCATTTCAATCACCACCCTTACAAACTATATGTGGAGAACCATATTAAAATGTATTAGGAGGGTATTTTTTCCAATATATTAGATGGTGAGGGAATGAATTGATCACTTATCCCTCACCCCACTCTCCCTTTGGATGTAGAATGTGTTGGTATATTAAGAGACATAATGTCTTACAATAATGTGTGCGTTCTTAACTAATCTATAATTGTTATTATATTTAATCTATATTTATACACATGTAATAAAAACATGTGGAATACAACATATACGTATCCAAACCTGGTGGACATACTTTTCCATATGCGTACACACATAGGATATGATTGCTTGAGCTATAATTCGTTTACACAGTCTATATGTATTATATGAATACACATGTTTATTACTAAAATATGAAGATGGGGAATTTACTTGCTTCATGAGATATGAAAATGGCTATGGTACTATAACATGGGATGTGTGATGAAATATATAAGGTATGAGATCATGTTGCGGGCCATTGGGTTATTAGAATTGGAGATCAATGGGGAAGTTGAAGTATTGTAACATTAATGTCATATATTATTTTGACATAAAATGAATTAATTATATTAATTAATTGGTATGTGATCTATTTTTTTGGTTGAAAAGGTAGATTACTTACTAGGTGAAGATTCAGATTTTTTTTCACTCATAAGTCTATAGTATAATTTTTTTTTCATATTTTTCATGATTGGTTTCTGGGATGATATTTCTATGAATACATATTTTTTCAACTATTTATATATATAATTATTTATTTAGTCCACATGTTCTATTAGTGATCAAGAAGATAAATATTATCTCAATGGAGTTATTTAGAATCCATTTGAGGTTCTATGGTGTTTCTAATTATTTATTTTTGGTAATTTTCCATTGTTTGAGTTTATGTATGACATAACATATATCTTGATTCATTATTTATTTATTAATGAAATTTGTATTTTTTTTATCATGTTAGAATTAAGTCCAAGTATTATTGTTTAGGAGATTCATATCATTCATATTTTTTAGAAAAATTTTATGGTACTCTCTAACCTATGTCCTATTACATGTAGGTTTCATGTGTAATTGGATTCCTTTACTTGTTACCGACCTAGGAGGGGTAGATTAGAGGGTGGGGTTCATGATACAAATTTCATTTCCAAATTGTTATAACATAATTGAAAATTAATGCTCACATCCAGTATGAAATTTATAACTTTTTTCTCTATTAGGTATTTATCACTATTTTTACAACCCTTTTTATTTCAAAAAATATTTTTCATTCATTTTAACTGTAAACCATATTATATTGATCCAATATTTGATAAAATCCATCAGAAATTAATATATTTTTTGTTAGTATGATTTCACAACAATATAAGGCATGTTTATTGGTTTTTACTACTTGATTCATTTTTTAAATTGCTCTTAGTTATATAAAAATGATATGTGGGTGAATCTAATAAAAATAGTAGCTAGTTTATATATCATTTATTCCTACAAAAATGTATTAATAAATGGCCATTCTAATATGGTTCCACTTTATTTTGAGTTTATTTTGTAGTATATAACTATACGTCTTTTTTTAAAAACATTTTTTTGATGAAATGTTTTTTACAATCTATCTAGCCACATCACATGTAAGATTAACTTTTCATTCATTCCTATAAGTAAAAAAGTATATGATGCTATTTTTTCTTATGATTTCATAACAAATCAATTTCATTTTATTTTATTTCACTGTATTACATTTGGGGTTAGAATAATTTTCTAAATATAAATGAATATTATGATTTGAAAAAATAAAATAAATATGTTTTTAAAATAAATAATTGTATTAAAATATTAATAAAACATGAATCATGAACTCGGAAAATCCTTTTTCAGATCATATATAGACTCACGATTCTTACCAGTAGTTGCATATGTATGGTTCAATAAATAATTGTTATATATGATAATATTATTTATTGAATCCCATATGAATATTATTTATTTAGAAATTTATTTTTCAGTCAACACCCATGACTAAATTTTTAAAGAATAACCTTATTCAGTATGTTTCCCCATCACCTCCTCTATATGTGTTGGATGAAATGAAAATAAATCCTCATTATTTTTCAATAGTAATATACAAAAATCATTGGTATTATGATACATAAAATGTATCATACCATGAATCTTATCATTTGTGTGAATATATATATTTTTACACGGACTCATCACCTCCATTCTCCCAACTACATGTTGTGTAAAAATTGTTTCAAAATTAAGAGACTATGAATTTCCATCACAACATAATACATGTTTAAATAATATATATATGTTATGTGATACACCATTTTCCCCTCTACATTTTATAATTTTATCCCTGAAATACACATTTCAATTTAAGGTAATATCTTAATAAAAAATATGAATTTTATTTATGACATATAATAGACTAGTTTTCAAAATAAGTTTTAATAATACCAAAATATATATATTAGTTCCCAATGTGTACTCATCTATAAAAATATCACAAGAATTGGGTAACCTCACTAGTCTAACAATATTATAAATATTCCAGTCATATATTTATATATATTCAATAAAAGAATTTTTATTATTAAAATGAAAATTTTAGTCTAAATGTATATTATTTCTAATCTATGACACATCTTTAGTATCATTTCACAAAATTATCCCATAAATCGAGTCATCAAGAGAAATACTACCAAAATTATTTTAGATCTCACATATTTTGTAATTATATAAATTTAATATTATCCATTCACAAATATTAAAATAAATCTATCTCATTATTTTAAATTCAATCAATATGTATTAAACCAAAATAATGTTATTAGATTTGATAGAATCCTAATGAGACATACTTTAACATGTCTATAATACTCATAAATGGTACCTACTAATCACTCTCCACCATTACCCTATAATCATACAAAAATATTTATTAGATTGTCTTAAAATTTGTAAAAATTTATAGTAATATGATGTAAATTTATTGTATTTAAAAAGTTAACAATAATAAGTAGAATTTCAAAAAAATAGAAATATTCATTTTACTTGAATCTCTCTCCCCAATTCATCAATCAAATTCTAGGAAAATTGTTCCCACTCACAATTCATTATGGGGAATTTTTTGTAACCACATACCATATTACCAAAATTGAGAATCAATACTCACTCCATCTTCAATGGGACGAAAAGTTATTTTAAAATTTTTCTACATTCATGTAATGTGTTTCAATAATGAACCCATTAGCTAGGAAACATGTCTTCCATGCATATAAGGGTTAGATAAAGGTTGTCGAGGGACTAATAATTTAAATTTTTTTGACTCAATTCCTTTAAGGGTTCAAAACATGTTGATGTAGGCTATAGTGGGTGAGCTTATATCAGTGAGATATTAACCCCAATATCAATTAACAACAACTATAATTTGAATTTTCCATTTGTTAAATGATGATCAGAATCATAGTTTCTTTTGGACTACTCAATATGAAATTTATCAGTATAGTGATGTCATCATTATATATTTTCATTAGCTAGGATTTCAATAGTGACACCTCACATATTTTTTTTTAGATAAAAAATCCCTCAAGGTAACATTGCAAGAATTTTTCGGTTGATTGTGATTGTTGAAAAAGATAGATTCCATGGTGAATTGTCATGTTTCAGAGAAGATGTTGGCAATCCATGTTGACAAATAACCCTGAAAAATGAATGAACGATCTAGAGGCAGTATTAAATAATTGTGATGGTGATGCTTCGCAATTAGGACAAGCTTCACAAATGACAATGTTGAAAGGAAATGTGAGGGTGCTTCATGGAGGCGGCATAGGGTAATTGACAGAATGATCCTCAATTACGACGAGCTTCATGATCATAAAATTTCAATGGTTATTAATGTTTTTTAGATAATTTCGCTTGGAACATCAGAGATTCATTATTTGGGTTGACATGGTGTTGAATTCACGTGGAAGGTTCGAGGGTTGGTGTAACCGCCTATAAATAGAACTCGAATCCCTTGAGATAAGTAGAGAGTTTTTGAATAAATCATTTTTTTCTCACCACATGAAGGAGGTTTGTGAAGGTAGTATACTTCATGAATGGAAGGGGATTCACGAAAACTATTCAAGCTCTGTGAAAGTTTCATGCTCTATGTTGGCTCAGTGGGCTTTGTGAGGGAAGTCAATCTGTGATGACATGTGCTCCATGATGACCTATGATTTGAGAAGGCTTGAGCTTTCTGATTGTATGAGATTCACGAGAGCAGTGTTCTACCTATCGAAGGAGCTCAGAGAAGGTGTGTGATTCTATAAAATGTAGGAGTTTCTCGAAGGCTTAATTGAGCTTCATGAAATTGGGAGCTTCATGAAGTAGGGTGCTTTGCGAAGGTGCTTCCAAAGAGTGTTTCCTAGTGTTCAGTGGAGTAGGGGTATTCATCATTGAATGAAATTTATACATTAATGAAGCTTCTACATATAGTGGAGTATGAAATCATTAGTGGTAATGAAGATACCTACATGTCTATAAACTGTTAGTGTATTTTCATAAGAAGGAACGAGCTCACATCAGTTGAGATAGTAGTGAGTTCTAAAATTGTGAGTGTTTTAAAACTAGGAGGGATATTGAGTTCGATTCAAACTTGTAAATAGTAGTGAAATTATTATGGAATTGGTACATCGGCACACTGTTAGTGTATGCTCCTTGGACGTAGCCCATTGTGGGTGAACCAAGTAAAAATTGATATGTTTTATTCATGCTTTTAGGTTTATTCATACTCTGCAATGGAAAAGAGAGTCAAGAGGGTTTTGTCTAACAGAAAAACAAGATCAGAATATATAGTTTTTTTACACTTCCATACCCAAATTCACCCCCTCTCGGTCTATCTAGCTTAGTGAACCTAACAATTTCTTTCAGATGGAATGGTTGATATCAGTTTCTCTCTCAAATAGAGGTCATCAACATTTAATGGATTCCGATATTTGATGGGAATAATTTTCATATTTGGATGAATTGGATATAGCACGACATCTGATCATTGTGAATTGATTTATTTGCAGTAGAAATGCATGGTATAAGAACTGATATTAATAGTGGTGCATTATCATAATCTAAGTGAAGATAATAGGATACTAACACAAAGGGAATCAATGCTTTAGTGGATTCCATATCAAATTCTATTTATACGAAGGTGATGTCATGAAAAACATAACATGCCATGTTGGGAAAGCTATTGCATATTTATAAAGGAGATAAAATGGTCAGAGAGGCAAAGCTACAAGTGTTGTGGAACAAGTATAAATATTTGATAATGAAACCAAATGAGTATGTCGATGAATTCTTTGACATGGTAAATATTGTAGTGGAAGGCATGCGAGGTCATCTAGAAATTATTGAAGACATAATTATTTTAAAACTTTTCTTGAGGATATTTCCTCATCGGTTCAATCCAAAAGATTCAGTTTGGGATGATAAAGACCCGAAAGAGCTGACATTTGATAATCTGCACAACACCCTTGTTGCATATGAAATGAGAAATGATGATATTGATTTTTTGGAAAAGGGGAAGTATAAATAGGTGGAATTCAAGGCCATGAATATGCTCATCATTGATGAATATCTAGAAGAAGAAGAGACAAATGAGGTGATGTAATTCCTTTTCTCAAATCATCAAATTCGAAAAGGAATGTTTAAAGGGAAACATAAACTTTCTTGTTTTCAATGTTGAAATGTTAGAATCTTGAGGCAAGGTTCCCTAAAAAGTTCAAGACGATGATTATGTTGATGAATGTGAAATTACAAAGAAGAAATATTCATCCTACAGGAAAGGCAAGAAACATTACAAGAGAAAATTCATTGAGATGAAGAAGCCTAATTAAAAATAATATAATTGTTTAGATGAGTCTGATATTGAGGAGATTGAATAGATAGAGAACTCTATAGATCATTGAGAAAATAATATGGTGTATGTTGTCAGTAGTTCATAGAAGAATAATGTAACTGATGCTGATGAAGAATAAGTTGAGAGAAGAGTTGATATGAAAGCTGAGTTAGAGGGTACTCTTGCATACATAGATGTTTGGAGAGCCAAAAAAAACGAAAGCAAACAATGATGTTCATGATGGAAAAATCTATATGCACCAGCAGGAAGAAGAAAAGTCTAAGATGATGGATGAAATTGAGTAACTCGAATCACGAACAAAAAAGGACTCTGAATCAATTAGTGGGTATAAAATCATATTAAAGAACAGAAAAAGAAGATCTATGTCTTAAATAAAACAAGGAAATATCAAATCAAGCATTTTGGAGAACTTCAAAGAGAAGTTGTTAGTTTGCAGAAACATGTTGAGGATCAAGGAAATATCACAACTCTTGTTGGGACATGATGAAATCATATCACTTAGAAAACTAAGACGCCATTAGAGGAAAATAGTGGTTCTTTAGAAAGGAAGCATAAATTATGTTCAAATTCTAAGGATGAATGGAGATATTGATCGAAAATAGAAAGCTGTAAAAAATTATGTCTAACCACAAAAATCCATTCTTATACTGAAGGTAGATTTGGTCACTATGAAAAATCAAAATATTCCAAGATCCCAGGGGGAAACAAGTAGTGCAGAAGTGGTGTGGAGGAATGCACCTTATATAAAGTGTTATTGTTGTGGAAAGACGGGACATTCACAGTATGTGAGTTGCATAGCCTAGAGATATCTAAGGGCACAAGAATAGTGTTGGCATCAAAACGGAGAACAATTTTCTAGAACATACGTTGAAGGAAACTGTTTATGGTGTAGAGTATTTAGGCACATGGCTAGGTATTGTACATTGACCATATAGAGAAATGTACCAATGTAGAGTCAAAATGTTCGTATACAGTAGATCAATGAACAAACATGTGAGTTGAAAATGAAAAATAGATTTGCATCCTTTCAAGATGAATATGGACTATCATTTTCTATGAAAGATCAGAATTCTCAATCCATGTCAAGTGTGAAGGAAAAAATATGGACCAAGATGTCAAAGGATGAGAATGAAGTGGTGACATAAATTTCCCTTAAAGCATCAAATCACTCTGGTGTATGGATCCTTGACAGCAGCTACACATCTCACATGATAGGTAATAAAAATCTTGTTACATGTGTAATATATGAAAAAGAAGGAGTTTTGAAATTTGGAAACAATAAAGTCCTGAAGATTATTTGTTCAAGAAAGGACAAGATTGGAGGAAAAGAGATGAGAAATGCTGATGTCTTAGTTATAGAAGGCCTCAGTCACAATTTACTAATCATCAGTCAACTATGTGACTCGAAAAATGCTATAAGGATTACTAAGAATATGTGTATCATCAAAGGAAGATAAGGGGAAGTATTTCTATAAGGAAAAAGGAAAACGGGAATCTCTAATTGGATATTGGAGAAGATGATATGTGCTTTCAGTCTATAGAGCAAGAAAACAAGTTGTGGCATAAACGACATGGTCATCTATGCCAACCATCCCTAGAAGATCTGGTAATGTGTGATGTAGAACGAGAGGTCCCTAATCTATCATGTGATTGTACAAACACGTGTGATGCATGCCAAAAAGGGAAGCTCATCAGAATGAAATATAAGGAAAAGGAATATAATTCCACAAGTGTGCCCATATTAGTGTATGTTGATGTTTGAATGCCTATCACAACAAGAGAAATTGACAGTAAGGGGTACTATATTGTTTTCATTGAAGAACATAGAAAAATGGTATGGTTATTTGTTATTTTCCAAAGTCAGATGTGCTCAGCTGCATAAAATAATACCGGGGGGAGTGTGAAATGATACTTGGATAGGAAATTCTTATGTTTCGTACTTATAATTGTACGAAATTCACAAACTGTCAAGTGGAAGACTATATTGAGAAGAATGGGATAAGGCATCAGGTTTCCCCAGTGAGAACTCCACAAATGATTGGAGTTTTTGAAAGAAGAAATCATATCATCACCAACCTGGCCAGAATGATGCTCATAGAAAATGACCTCCCAGAGAAATTTTGGAAGGAAGTAGTTTTTACATCAGTCTATATTTCTAAAAGGGCTCTGATGTGTTATATGGAAGGAAATACTCCATACAAGATGTGGTATTGAAAGAATCCAACCGTGAAATACATTAAAAAATTTTAAAGTAAGTTCTTTATCATCAACCAGGAATAACATACGAAATATGTGTCATGAGTAGATAAGGGGATATTCCTTGGATACTTTGGAAAATCCAGGCATATAAATGCTTTAACAAAAGGCTGGGGAAGGTAGTTGAGATTAATTATGTCACTATTGTAAAAAATTATTAAAACATTCAACAACATAGTGAAAATTTTCTTAATGAAAGCGATGGGGAGGGAAGAAATGCAGGAGGTTCATAAGTGGCTAAAGCGGATTCAGAATAACATACTGATGATGTACATGAAGAAGTAAAATCTATTTATACTCAAAATCCAAGAAGTCGATCTGAAATTGATAGGAATAATATCATTGGTGATTAGTCAGCTCTAGTTCAGACTAGAAGAATGAAATCACTACATCATACATCTCGTCTATCTCAGGTTGAGCTGAAATTATTCGCTGATGTAGTTTAAGATGAAAATTAGCTTCAAGCAATGAATAAAGAGCTTGTTCAAATTGAGAAGAATCCAACGTGGGAGATTGTTTCTAGTCCAGCATAAAAGAAGGTCATTGGGAATAAATGGGTCTATCATAATAAGAAGGATGATGATGGAACAATGTTTCAGAACGAAGCACAACTATTGTGCAAAGGATACTCCCAGATAGAAGGAATATATGTTGATGAGACATTTTCACCTGTTGCAAGACTAGAGAAAATATTATAATTCCTAACCATTTCAGTGAAACAGTAGTTCAATGTTTTCTAGATAGGCATCAAAAATGCATTTTTAAATGGATTTTTGGAGGAAGAAGTGTATATTGAGCAGCCAAATGGTTTTCTCATTCATGAGGATGAGAACAAGGATTACAGACTGAAGAAGGAATTTTATGTGATGAAACAAGATCTTAGATCATGGTACTCAATACATGATCAGTATTTGATGAATATTGGTTTCTAGTGAGGGGGAGTTGATAACATTCTCATTTTCAACAACAAAAGTAATCAAAGGATTAAGGTCCAAGTTTATTTTGACGACATAATATTTGATGGATCATATGAAGCACAGTGTAAACATTTTTATTAATTCATGATAAGTGAGTTTGAAATGTCAATGATTAGAGAGATAAAATTTTCCATTGTCTACAGGCGACATAAGGATGGAATATAAGATTTATTTCTGAATCCAAATATGACAAGGAGGTTTTCAGAATATTTGGAAAGGAAAATTTCTAGCATATAAAGACTCTGATTGCTACCTGGATAAAACTGTCCAAAGATGAAGATGAAAAGGAAGTTAATATCACAAAATACAGGAAAATTATTGGATGTCTATTGTACATAACTACGACAAGGCCTAACATTTTTTTACCACATTCCTTGTAGCGAGATATCGTAGCAATACCAAGGAAATCCACATGCTTGCAGTGATAAAAATACTTTTTATATCAATTCCATGATTGATTTTGGCCTAATATATAGTGACAAATCACAGTCAAGAATATTGGGATATAATAATCTAGATTGTGCTCATTTAGCAGATTAGAGGAAACCAATGTTAGGAGGTCCTTTATGTTGGAACCAGGTTCTTCAAATCGTGATTTGGTGTATGGTTTGTGTTTGTTGTCAATCCTCAGTGGAAGTTCAGGGTGTGAACCCACAAAGCGATCATACCGTTCAGGAAGAAAACAGTAGTGAAGGTGGCGCTGTTTCCCAGTGTTTGCCAAATTTTTGGGCCTGAAAATCCGTAAATAAAGTAAAGTGTTTTTGGAAAAGATACTTGCGCGCCGAGCTCTTGGAGGATGAAAGACTTGCGCGCCGTATGTTTTTGAGGATCAGAACATCACAATTTGGCTAAGGAAAGAAGGTCGCGCAAGTGTTGGTTGGGTCGCGCAAGTAACTTGCGCGACAGAGGATCTCGAGACAGGACTTGCGCACCGTCGAGGGACTTGCGTGCCGCCGCGCAGGGGGTCCAGTTTGCCTATAAATACTGGACCACCCCTCCTCATTTCCAACGGAGTTCAAGGCCAAGAGATTGTTCGAGCTCTCGTCGCGCAGGTGGTTGAGTCGCGCAGGTGGTTGTTTTGTCGCGCAAGTAGAGCTTGCGCGCCGGTGTTTGGCTGTTCTCGCAAGGCAGTTTGGAAGAGAAAGGAAGTGGATCGCGCAAGTATTTAGTTCAAGAAGGCAGTGTCGCGCAGGTACTTCAGTGACACTTGCGCGCCATTTTAGTCTTGCGCGCCTGAGACTTGCGCGCCGCCGGGAGACTTGCGCGCCAGGCTTGAAAAGGAGACCTAGACACTATTGAAGCACGCCTGCCTTGCTGGAGCTGCACGAAAGCCGATAAACTACTCGGTTCATTCGAGGAAAAGTGATATTCTTCTTCTGGTGAGAATCGGACTTCAATATAGCATCTACATTCAACAAAGGATGCAGTCTTATGCAAATGAAGAAGAGACCTACACGTCTATAAACTGAGTGGGACTTCACCAACGGCAGTGAGCCAGGGGGAGTCAACGGGAGTGACCCGAGGGACGCAGTGAGTTATCCCTGAACTATTGTAAAGGCAGTGAGCCTGGGACAGAGTGTCTGTACCCGAACTTTTGTATCCGCAGCTATTGAATCATAGTGGATTTAGGTACGACCGGAAACCTGCCGGCGTATGCTCCTTGGACGTAGCCCTTAGTGGTGAACCAAGTAAAAATGACTGTGTCTTCTGTGTGCATGTGAATGTTTTTCATTTTGATCGTAATCATCATACAGGTTCAACAAGTTCCTACCAACGTGGGAACAAGATCCAACAAATTAAAAGAAAAAGTGGTCACCCTGATTCACCCCTCCCCTCTCAGGGTGTCCCGGGGTCCTTCAAGTGGTATCAGAGGGTAAAGGTTGCTGGCGTTGAATCTGACCTTCTTCGTCATGGAAAACGAGATCAATGTCAAGGGAGTCCCTCACTTCGATGGAAGCAATTTCCAGATCTGGAAGAACAGAATGAGATCTCATCTAAGATCTCTTGGAATGGAAGTTCTTTTTTCTACTGTGCAAGGAATACATGTCACTGATCCAACAGGTCTGGCTATGACTGAAACAGACAGGAAACTTCTTGATGCAGATGCCAAAGCACAGAATGCTCTCACTGCTGCCCTTTCTGATCAGATTTACCTGAAGGTGATGAATTGTACCTCAGCAAAATCTATGTGGGATAAACGTGAGAATATTTATGAAGGTGATAGCAAAGTGAAGGAGGCGAAACTACAAGTGCTACACAATCGGTTTGATGATCTGAAGATGCATCCAGACGAGAATGCAGACTCTTTCTTCAATCGAATTACTGAAGTGGTTGGAGCAATTCGGGGTCTCGGCGAAGAAATCAAAGACATTGATATTGTAAAGAAAATATTAAGAAGACATCCACCTCTGTATAATGTGAAGGTGTCAGCTCTTGAGGAAAGAGATCTTTCCAAACTTTCTCTAGATGACTTACTGAGAAGTTTGGTAGCATATGAAATGAGAGTCAAACCAGAAGATGCACCGACTCGGGTGAGCAAGGAAATGGCATTCAAGGCCATGGATAAATAGAAAATCTCAAAGGATAGTAGCGGTGATGATGACGAAGAGAAAGAAATTCTTTCTCTCATTGCAAAGAAGTTCCAGAAGGGGAAAGGGAAATTCAAAGGGAAGTTACCTCTCGCATGCTTCCGTTGTGGAAAAGTTGGGCATATTGCCTCTCAGTGCTTGAAGAATATCAATGATGATGACAGTGAAGATGAAAACTTCAAGAAGCCTCAAAGAAGGTTCTTCAAAAAGGGAGACTTCAAATCTGGTAAGAAAATGCAAAGGAAGAGTTTTGTCTGTGAAGAGGAAGAAGATGACAATGAATTCTGTGATGAAGAAGAACCAGAATTCAAAACTGGGAACCATGCTTCTATGATGGCCACTGTTGAAAAGTCAGAAGATACTGATGGTGAAAAACAACTGAGAACTTGTGTAGATCCTGAGGTGCAACTTAAGGATGCAGTTAGTAAGCTTAAGATTAAATGTAAGAGCTGCAATAAGTGGAAATCAATTGTAGAAGAATCAACTGAATATGTTGATCAACTTGAAGCTGAAATTGAACGACTGGAAGAATTTGTGAAGGTACAGTCTAAAATAATTGAAAGCAATGATGATGCAGTCGATCTGAAGCTGAGAATTGAAGAGCAAGCAAAGGTCATCAATGACCTCACATCTAGACTGGATGAAAAATCCAAGACTGTTGAGGGTCTTGAGGAGGAAGTAGTTACTCTGAGGAGTAAAATGGAGACAGAATCAGTTCCAAAAGAATCGAGGAAGAAAATACAGTTCGGAAGATTCTCAGATGCAGAATTACTTGCAAGAGCCAAGTGTGGTTCAGATGGGGTTGGAAAAGTCTTGAGTGATCAAAGACCTGCTTGCATGGGAAAGAGTGGAATTGGCTGTGAGGCTGAGTCATCAACTGCTGGAAGTGCAAAGATCCAAAAGAAAGATAAGATGAAAGTTGAACATGTTGAAATGTTACCTAGAGTGCTGAAAAAGGAACCCTCAATCCAAACTAAAATGAGACCTGAAAATTATCCTCAAACTTTCAAAAATGGCAGACAGTCTTACTATTATCCCAAGGAAAAGCTATAAGGAAAAATTCAAGCGAGAAGACATTTCTTCTCATGAAGTGTCAGTTCTGTGGCTATCTGGGCCATACCATGTCCTGTTGTGAAGAGGCAAGAAGCTATCTGAATGGAGAAGATATAGATTCTCAACAATGGAGAACAATTTCATATCCTAATTCTTATAGAAGAAATAATTTCTATGGATATTGTTTTCATTGTTCTAACTTTGGTCATAAGGCCATTAATTGCAGGCAGAGAAGGGACATTGACACCTCATACAGAAGTTCCAGACATGTCAAGTCTCGTCAGCAAGACGGTGTTTCTCTTTCAAACAGGTTCTCACCACTTAAAGAAGACTTTGACTATGAAGAACCTGGGTTTGCGGAAGAGATAGTTGAAAGGCCATCAGTTCTATATACTCAATCTAATGTCTCATGGAAGGAAAGGAGGAAGATTGAGAAATCAAACCTTGCAGAGGTAGCTCTCAAAGCTACAAAGAACAACAGTACCTGGATTCTAGATAGCGGTTGCTCATCTCATATGACAGGTAATGCCGGTCTACTAACAAATATCATAAAGAATGTTGATGGTACAGTAAGATTTGGTAATGATGGGGCTCTGAAAATCAAAGGGAGTTGAAGTACCAAATTAGCTAATGGAGAACTAAAGAAGGCTGAAGTCCTTTATGTAGATGGCCTACGCCATAATCTCCTCAGCGTGAGTCAACTCTGTGACTCAGGACTTGTTGTTACTTTTAATTAGAAAGGCTGCAATATCAAGGGAAAAACTGGCAATTCTCTCATGAAGGGATGCAGAACAGAAGGAAACTTGTATCAGGTTGATAGTGAAGAGAATGTATGTTACATGACTGTTGAAGAAGAAAACAATCTGTGGCATTGGAGATTGGGACACATCAATCAACAAGACATGGAGAAAATATCAAAATTGAGAATTGTCATGGACATTCCCAACCTGAAGCGTGAGCGTGAAAAATCCTGTGATGCTTGTATTCGTGGGAAGTTGGTCTGCAGTTCTTATCGGCCAAAGAAGAAAAAGGCATCTCACCTTCTTGATCTGATTCATACAGATGTTTGTGGTCCAATAAATGTTGCCGGAACTCATGGAGAAAGGTACTTTGTCCTTTTCATAGATGATTACAGTCGAATGGCATGTGTGATGGTCATTCACCGGAAACGACAGGTCCTTGACTGCATGAAAACATATCGGTGAATCGCCGAGAATGATACTGGACGAACAATCAAAGTGTTGCGATCTGACAATGGAGGAGAATACACGTCCATTGAATTTGAAAATTATCTGGAGAAGCATGGGATACAACATGAGGTAGCTGCTGTGAGAACTCCACAACAAAATGGAGTTGTTGAACGAAGGAATCGACAGGTGAACAACATGGCACGAACTATGCTGATTGAGAGTCGTATTCCACGACATTACTGGAAAGAGGCTGTTCAAGCTGCAGTGTACATTCAGAATCGAACAGGACTTTATATGGGTGAGACGAAGACACCATATGAATTGTGGCATGGACGGAAGCCTTCTCTAAAATACTTTCGTGTTTTTAGAAGTAAGTGCTTCATCAGGAACAAAGAAGGAAATCAGGGGAAATATGGTGACAACGCAGATGAAGGAATCTTCCTCGGTTACTCAATGAACAGCAAAGCCTACAAATGTTTCAACAATCGTTTGGGAAGGATTGTGGAAAGCAATGATGTTAAGATAATTGAAGAGAAAACCACAAATGCTTCACAGACGTCATATGCTGATGTGATAGAAAGTCATGAAGAATGTGGACATGAAGAAACTACAAATGCAGAAATAGAGGAAGCTGTTCAAAACACTCATCAATCACATAATGATGTTGACTCAGAAGAAGAATCTGAAGAAGAAACTATGGCTGAAGAGAATACTACTGAACCTCGCAGGAGAAATCGAAGAGCTAAGATTGATCCATCCAACATAATTGGGGATAGGAGTGCACCCACACAAACCAGAAGGATGAGGAATACCACGCAATCTGCATTTCTATCAGTTGTAGAGCCATCCTCATTCGAAGAAGCTGCAAAAGATGAATCTTGGGTGAAAGCCATGAATGATGAATTAGATCAGATTGATAAGAATCAGACATGGGATCTTGTCCAGAGACCTGAAGGTCACAATGTGATTGGTACCAAATGGATTTTCAAAAATAAGTTTGATGAGCATGGAAGTGTTATCAGAAACAAGGCACGACTGGTATGTAAAGGATACTCCCAGATTGAAGGTATTGATGTTGAAGAAACCTTTGCTCCAGTTGCTAGACTGGAATCAATCAGGCTTTTCCTTGCCATGGCACTCCAAAGAGGATATAAAGTATATCAAATGGATGTTAAGACATCATTCTTGAATGGTGTACTCGAAGAATAAGTCTACATTGAACAACCGGTGGGGTTTGTCTTGGGTACCGATGAAACAAAGGTCTGCAAACTAAAGAAATCTCTATATGGTTTGAAGCAGGCACCACGGGCATGGTACTCACGGCTAGATTCATATCTCAAGAAGTTGGAATTCAAAAGAGGGGGAGTTGATCACAATCTCTATGTGAAGAATTCTCCAAAAGATCAGTTCATGGTTCTTGTCTACATTGATGATATCATTTTTGGTGGCAGCAGGCAGAAATCAGTGGATGAATTTGCCAACCACATGAAATCAGAATTTGAAATGTCTATGATTGGGGAGCTCACATATTTCTTGGGGTTGCAAGTAATTCAAAAGGAGGAAAACACTTTCATTTCTCAGGAAAAATATGCAAGAGAGTTGCTGAAGAAGTTCAATATGCAAGACTCCAAACCAATGTCAACTCTGATTCCTGTTGGAACTAAACTTGGAAAGCATGAGGATGGGAACTCTGTTGATCCCACCATGTACAGGAGGATCATTGGAAGCCTACTGTATCTGACAGCGACAAGGCCAGATATTGTCTTTGCAACATGCCTTGCGGCCCGCTTTCAGAGTAATCCAAAGGAGGAACATATGTCAGCAGTAAAAAGAATCATGAGGTATATTCAAGGCACACATAACTTCGGGTTATTTTTTGCTGCAGGCAGGGACAGTGAATTATCAGCGTTTTCTGATGCTGACTGGGCTGGGGATGTAGTTGACAGAAAGTCCACTAGTGGTGGAGCTTTCTATATTGGGCATAAATGTGTTGGCTGGTTGAGCAAGAAGCAAGAAAGTACTTCTCTTAGTACTGCTGAAGCTGAATATATCTCCGCCACAAAAGCATGCACTCAACTTCTTTGGATGAAGCAGCAGCTAACAGATATTGGTGATAAGGTGCATCAACCAATGGTGATTTATTGTGATAACAAAAGTGCAATTGATCTTACGAAGAATCCGGTTCAGCATTCTCGTACAAAACATATTGAAATACGGTATCATTTTATCAAAGAAAAGGTTGAACAAGGCGTGATTAAAATGGATCATGTTGGAACTAATGAGCAAGTGGCTGATATCCTAACCAAGCCATTGTCCGCGGCTGTGTTCGAGAAGCATCGGTTGAACCTCGGTGTTCGACCACCTCCTACTGCATAAGGAGGCTCCGGAAGTCCCCTCTCCCCATGTGTTTTGACTGTCTTTATCTGTTTATGGCTGTGATGCAGGTTTATGGGGGAGATACTTTCCAGGGGGAGTATGGCTTGAGCTGAACGTTGAACAAACTTTTTGGTCTTTGGTTTTATTGTCAATGGGGGAGATAGGAATAAATTCAAGGCAAGCAATTCTTCTGTGATGAGAAGTGTAAGCTTCTGATGAGAAGTTTAATAAGGATAACATCGGGATGGAGATTTTCGTGTACGATTTCAACACACTAAGACTAAGACCCAATTCAAGCTTTCTCTCTTGTTTTCTACACCGAGCCTTGCTCACGTAGACTTAGAGTGTTAGCTGAGTTCATTCTTGCGTTTTGGTTTTGCTCATGGTTGGAGATCTGTTGAATTTATTCTGATTGCCAACAAACCCAAAGGGGGAGATTGTTGGAACCAGGTTCTTCAAAGCGTGATTTGGTGTATGGTTTGTGTTTGTTGTCAATCCTCAGTGGAAGTTCAGGGTGTGAACCCACAAAGCGATCATACCGTTCAGGAAGAAAACAGTAGTGAAGGTGGCGATGTTTCCCAGTGTTTGCCAAATTTTTGGGCCTGAAAATCCGTAAATAAAGTAAAGTGTTTTTGGAAAAGATACTTGCGCGCCGAGCTCTTGGAGGATGAAAGACTTGCGCGCCGTATGTTTTTGAGGATCAGAACATCACAATTTGGCTAAGGAAAGAAGGTCGTGCAAGTGTTGGTTGGGTCGCGCAAGTAACTTGCGCGACAGAGGATCTGGAGACAGGACTTGCGCGCCGTCAAGGGACTTGCGCGCCGCCGCGCAGGGGGTCCAGTTTGCCTATAAATAATGGACCACCCCTCCTCATTTCCAATGGAGTTCAAGGTCGAGAGATTGTTCGAGCTCTCGTCGCGCAGGTGGTTGAGTCGCGCAGGTGGTTGTTTTGTCGCGCAAGTAGAGCTTGCGCGCCGGTGTTTGGCTGTTCTCCCAAGGCAGTTTGGAAGAGAAAGGAAGTGGATCGCGCAAGTATTTAGTTCAAGAAGGCAGTGTCGCGCAGGTGCTTCAGTGACACTTGCGCGCCATTTTAGTCTTGCGCGCCTGAGACTTGCGCGCCGCCGGGAGACTTGCGCGCCAGGCTTGAAAAGGAGACCTAGACACTATTGAAGCACGCCTGCCTTGCTGGAGCTGCACGAAAGCCGATAAACTACTCGGTTCATTCGAGGAAAAGTGATATTCTTCTTCTGGTGAGAATCAGACTTCAATAGAGCATCTACATTCAACAAAGGATGCACTCTTATGCAAATGAAGAAGAGACCTACACGTCTATAAACTGAGTGGGACTTCACCAACGGCAGTGAGCCAGGGGGAGTCAACGGGAGTGACCCGAGGGACGCAGTGAGTTATCCCTGAACTATTGTAAAGGCAGTGAGCCTGGGACAGAGTGTCTGTACCCGAACTTTTGTATCCGCAGCTAGTGAATCATAGTGGATTTAGGTACGACCGGCAACCTGTCGGCGTATGCTCCTTGGACGTAGCCTTTAGTGGTGAACCAAGTAAAAATGACTGTGTCTTCTGTGTGCATGTGAATGTTTTTCATTTTGATCGTAATCATCATACAGGTTCAACAAGTTCCTACCAACGTGGAAACAAGATCCAACAAATTAAAAGAAAAAGTGGTCACCCTGATTCACCCCTCCCCTCTCAGGGTGTCCCAGGGTCCTTCACTTTATATCTTGGTGGACTATATATTGCTTGGATAAGAAAGAATCAAGATGAAATTTGATTAAGCACCATAGAAGCTATGTATATTGCATCCACATAAGCATGCACACAGATATTATTGATGAAGCAGCAGCTTGATGATATGGGATTTGAAGTGAAATATTTGATTGGAATCTAGTGAGATAACTCAAGTTCTATAAATATTAGCAAATATACCATCCCTAACTCAAGGATAAAGAACATTGATATAATGTATCATTTAATCATGGAGAAGGCTGAGCATGGAATCGTGTTGTTGGAGTATGTTCCTACAGAGCTACAGGTTGCGGACATCCTGACAAAGGCCTTACCTATGGAAGCTTCTAAGAGGCATTGACTAGCTTGGGGAGTTCAGTCAACTACCCAAACATGAAAAGATATGGTTTTGGAAACTCTCCTCTCCCTGAGGTATGGTATGCTATTACCTAATGTAAAAATATGTGTTTTTACCCTGTTACAGACCGCAAAGGAATGAACATTGGGTTTGTAGACAAAGGGGTAGAAAAAAACAGTGATTGTTCAAGGGGGAGATAGTGTGATAGTGTGGATATTTGATAATTCCTGATTGATATATGGAGAACATGATAGGTGGGGCAATAATATAGGGGTAGCAATGACATAGGGGGAGTAAGAGATGTAAATCTGATGATGCAAGAAGTGATCGTTCAGAGATTCAGTATCACGATAGCTACGAATCATGATACAAGAGGAAGAGTGATATTGCATTGGTGTAAGAAGGGTTTTAACGATCCATAATTGGTATCCGTTTAGTTATCGATCAGAGATTCGATTTCATGATAGCTAAGGATTGTGATACAAGCAGAAGAGTGATGATGGAATGGTGTGAGAAGCGTTCTAAAAATCCAAAATGGGTATCAATTTGGAAATTGGTATCAGTTTAGTTTCAACAGATAGTGTCTAAAATTAAGGGATTCATTGAGGAAATATTCATACTACTCTTGTTTCTCTCACTGAGAATTGATCATGTGGTCTTAGATTATGTGGTGTGTGAATCTTTTTTTCCACAATCTGAATTGAATGAGTTGAATGATGGTTGATGATGGAAGGAGACTTAGTGAGGTATGAACGTGTTGAAAATAATTATGATATGAGTTTTTGACAAAACCAAATGGGAAGATTGTTGTGAAAAATACTCCAAGGTAACATTTTATCATTTTTGGGATGAAAGTGTTTGTTGTAAAAGCAGGTTTCCATGGTAAATTTTCAGCTTCCAGAGATATTATTGAAAATCCATGTTGACAAAGAACCATGAAAAAGGGATGAATGATCAGGAGTCGGTGTAAAATAATATATACAAGGTGGCACTATTTCCCAGTGTCTACCATATTATTGGGGTCCAAAATTTGGATTTTGGTGAGAATTGTGAAATATGGATTTCCTTTAAGATCCCATCAAAACATGGAAAAGGCCTGAGTTTCTCAAATATAGGATTCACGGTTTGGATTTCTCAATAACCCGAAGAATTTTGATGGTGATACATTATGATTATGATGAGATTTGTGAACATAAATGTTGAAGGGAATCACAAGGGAGCATCATGGTGACAGTGTGAAGTAATTTACTAAAAGATTTCCGATTACAATGAGCTCCATATTCAAAAAATTTCTATGGTGCTTCATGATTTTGAGAGAATTTTGGCGGGAAATTCGGAGCTATGAGATTTGAGCTGACAAGGCGTTGACTTCACGTAGAAGGATTTAGGGATAATAGAATCGCCTATAAATAAAACTCGACCCCCTTGGGAGAAGTAGAGAGTTTTTTGAGGAAAACATTTTTTCTCTCAAATCGCAAAGGTGGTTCGCGAAGGTAGTGTGCTTCATAAAAGGTAGGAGCTTCATGGTAGCTATTCTAACTCTCCAAAAGTTGTGTGATCTGTGTTGGCTTAGTGATATTCACAAGGGAAGTCGTTGTTTGACGACTTGAGCTCTGAGACAACATATGATTTGCAAAAGCATGATCATTATGACGGTCTGAGCTTCCTGAATGTAGTGTGCTCTGTGAGGCAAGAGCTCTGTGAAGGTGTGTTCTTCATGAAAAGGCAGGAGCTTCAGGAAGGCTTGTTTGAGCTGCACAGAATTGGGAGCTTCACAAAGTAGAGTTCTCTACAAAGGTTTTTCTAATGGGTGCTTCCTAGTGTTTAGTGGAAGTGGTCTATTCATCATTGGATGAAATATTGATTTCAATAGAGTATCTACATATAGTGGTGGATGAATTCATTATTGATAATGAAGAGACCTACATGTCTATAAATTTTGAGTGGATCTTCTGAAGAAGTAATGAGATCAGATCAGTTGAAAGAGCATAATGTTCTCTGATTATGATTGGTTGTAAACCAGGAGGGACAATGAGTGTGCATCAAACATGTAAACAGTTGTGTGCTTATAGTGGAATTGGTACATCGACACACTACTAGTGTATGCTCCTTGGACGTAGCCTAGTGATGGTGAACCAAGTAAAAATTTCTATGTCATGTGCATGATTTTAGGTTTATTCATAATCTACAATGGGGATGAAAGTGAAGAGGGTTTTTTCAAACATCAAAACAAGATCAAAAGGGGAAATTGTTTTAATATATCATACCCTGATTCACCCCCTCTTAGGGTATCAAGCCTAGTGGACGAAACACTTTTTTATATTAATTAAATATATTATTCCTTATTATTGTTATTAGTATCCACCATATAATTTAATAATAATGTATTTTTAGAATCCCAAGTGTTTTAAATGTTCATTAATTTGATTTGAAACCCTTCATATAAATAGTTTCTCTCTTCATTTAAAGAGTAATAACTCATTAATAATGTGGATTGAAACTATTAATTTATTTAGGGTTTCTCTTCATTTAATGACTAGCGACTCTTTATTTATATATATATATATATATACCATTAAATAAATGTGGTTTTAATATAAATTTATAATTTAAATTTAGAAATAATTTTATTTTTTAATAATTAAAAAAAAATTCCATCATATCATAGAATCATATCAAAATTCTCTAGTGGTGATTTATATTATCTATTTCATGGAATATTCATTGAATTATTTATTTCCTAGTAGCAATTCTGTGTTTCGAAGAATAAATACTCATGGATAATGTTCCCCAATACATTTTTGATAACCTATCATCCAACAAAAATCTCAATAATCAAATATAATTATTTATATGTTGATTGGTTTTTAGTAAATTAATTTCATGAATCCAGACATGGTCAAACATGATTGGTTTGATGTAAATAACTTATTTTCATCGAAAGACACTATGAATATAATTCTTTTTCTATTGAAGAATATATACATATATGAATATAATATTCATATTATCCAATATTAGATCATTTTTAATCCTAATAGAACTTCTAAAAACATGACACAAGTTGATCACCTTACTTATATAAATTGAAACAAAGAATAAAATTAGTGTTTGTTTTGTGTAAATATTATAAACACAGTATTAAATTTCATTTTGAAAACATATTCTGAATGAATATCACTAAAGGGATTTGGGACACCCTCAAATTATTTCAAAAAATCATAGGCAGATGGCATCAAACATATTATTATTCTAAAATATCATAACATCATGATGGTTGGTTACTAGAAGATGTTGGAGAAAGATCATGAACCCCCTGTAAATGTGAAAAAAATAGTTCACATCAATATTTATTTAGTATAATCATTCCAAATATGTGTACTTATAATTAAATATCCACCAATGTAGAAAAAATTTGTTATGTCACTAGTTAAAAAAAATAATTCAATTTATTTGGAATAATCACAATATGTTATTCACAATGATGATGTATCTATAGTGAGAGTCATGGGAATGGTTCAATATTTTACATAAAAATTATTATCATATATGGTAAGGCATAATAAACTCATCATTACATTCCAATAATAAAATACGTTATTTGAAAAAAGAAAACCCATCAAAATAGTAGAATTATTTTTCTATAGAAAAATATGTGATTTTGAACAAGAATGTCTCTATCTAGAGAATGTTATCAACCATAAAATAGATATACTAACTTAACAAAATATAGCAGTGACGATATTAATTGTCTACATGAAAACAAAAATAATTGTTTGGGGGATTTATTTGAGAGTATTAGTGTATATCTGATTTCATTGTTCAGTTTTCCTAACAATTGATGAATATAAAATCATGAATAAAGTATGCTATGGAAATAATTCATTCATCAAATTCATACTTTAATAAAGTGTTGAACTAATTTTTACATCTTAGATGTTTTTAAATATTTGAAATATATTTTATATACCTATGATTCAAAATAGTATAGTATCTATTGAACTTATTAATAAGTGTGGATAATGAATTTAATATGAATCCAATAAGGAAATATTTTTTGTAGAGAGGAATATTTTTGGGTAAATAGTAATCAGATGATAAAATATGTTAACTATCTATTAATAAAATTATTAAATCCACTACTTATTTTAATTCTATTCTTTCAATTGATGTCATTTTCATTAGTCACATGCTAATTTTATTTCATTAAACACTATAAAGAAATTATATTTAATTAATTTTGGAGATGAATTTGAAAAACGTGAAATTATATATAATCTAAAATAGTTAAGAAACACTATCGTAGTGTAGAGGGAAAATTTTATATATTATAATTTAAAAATTCTAAAATAGGTAAATTAAACACTATATTAATCCCTAGAATGAAAATATTTTTTGATAATTTGTTTATCGATGGAAGTATATATTTATAATTTTGTCTTCCTAGAATAAAAACTGATTCATTTTATCATTTTAAGATATATAATATTGATATTGAAAATGAATTAGATAAAAATATTAAATTATTAGCCTCAAATTGAGGTGGTGAATAAATTATATATTTATTTTTTATTCTTTATAAATAAAATTGTACAACTTATTTAGTAATATTCTTTATAATCCTAAAAAAATGAATTACCTAAAAGAAAAACAAGTAATTTAGTTGACATTAAAAACTAAATGATCAATATGTCTATGATTCCATTAATGTTTTAGGGTGAATCTATATTAAATGATTTCCAAATTTTTAATATAATTGTTACTACGAATACTAAATTACCATCTTAAGAAATATGGAATGGAATAATCATTAATTTTATTTATGTTGGAGTGTTTAGACTATTATAGTGATCCTGATACTAAAATAATTTTTTTTCCTAGTGAAAATAATGGGTTTTTATGGGTTTTGAAGAAAATTAAAAAACATATATAATTATGGATTAGGAAGCCAATATCATTTGGAACAATTTTATGTTGTTATTTTTCTAAATAAATTTAATAAATACAACATGGAATAGGTTATTCATTATACTACTAACTCCTATGCTCCATCTAATTTAGATACAATAGTTGTGAATACTGATGATTCTTGTGTTGAACCTAAATGAATTCTAATATCCAGAATGTATAAAAATATACCTCAAAAATTTATTTCTCCTGTTTCAAGAGATTTCCTTATTGATGGAGATCAAAATAATAATCTTTTTAATAAATATCCTCTAGTATTAAAATTATAATATGTATGAAAAATATAAAAAGATGATATGAATTATAGAGATGATTAATTCTACAAGAAATCAATTAATAATGAAATTTATTCTACTATAGATAATAAAACATGAGTCATTAGGGACATACCAAAATGGATAAATACTATTGGGTTTTAATAAGAATTTAGAAAGAATTATTATTCGAATAGATGGGTTCAATATTTTAGAGTAGATTCATTTTATAAAGGATAAAATCATAAGGAAGTTATTGATTATTTTGATACATATGATTTTATAAATAGAATTTCAATAATATGTATAATGTTTAATTACATTCAATTATTCATTTATGTTTATATTAAATGGTTGTGTAAACTATGTTTTTTAATGTATATTGGATTGAAGATAGTCACATCAAACAACCATAATGGGTTTTTAAAAATTTATCGAAATAACCATATAAAAAATTGTTAAATCACATTATGTTCTCAAAAAATAACTATGAAATTGAATAAAAAATTTCATTCACATATTTCATCTAATGGTTTTATTAGTAATAAGACAAATAGATATCTTAATTTAAAATTTAGATATAATATAGAGTTCTGGATGAAATTAGAGTATTCCTCAAGTAAGTCTGATTACATTGATGAAAGGTTAAATAATTTTAGTCATCAAGATTTCAAATATTGTAATACTATTGGATTATAGTTTAAATCAATTTAAAAATATGAGTAGAGTAATAAAAAAATATTCTAGATTAACTAGATTTTAAATTTTTCAATTAAGGTATTATACAAGACATGATATTTCATTTTCATTATATATAGTGAATATATATACTAGTAATACTGGATAAGATCATTAAAAATGTTTATTATGAATATTTGGATAAATGGTTAATTTGAAAGGTATATATTTTTAACATAACAATTATCTATTAATATCATAAGTAGACATCCATTTTACCCAGATGACTAGAACTCGAGATAATAAATCCACATATGGATGTTTGATTACTTTTTGTGGTTGTTTTGATTCTTGATATATCCTGTAATAAAATTTAACTAACAGTCATCAATGTAGTTGGAATGTATTTCCTTATTTTAATATTGGAAATAAGAAATGTAAATATGGGATCTATTACTATATATTAACTTGCAGAAGACACCAAAGCCTCAATTTTCTGTTCATTATGATAATAATGAAACTATATCATAAACATATTTTCACATATAAAATATGATTTCTAGACATATAATTACGATACATGAATTTTTGATATAATTTTATAAATTTTGAACTATAAGTATAATTAATGAGAGATCAAATAAAACCATTTTGGAACTATTTACAAAATCATTACTGAGAATGGTAATATATGTGAAAAACAGAGAAAATTAACTGAAACACGCTAATTATTCATTAGGTTTTGGAAAAACACTTTTATTATGTAGATACACATTAATGTGTTCAATTAGAAAATGATGTTATGAAAATTATTATTGACATTGATAGTTTTTTTAAATTTATTTGATGTATGTTATTTCCAATATGATTTTAGGTTCAGAAATTATTCACAATAAAATACTAATAGTTTTATATTTATGTGGGCCTATGATGGATTCAATAATGTTTTGGATATTCTAAATTAACATTTAATTATTGTTACTTCTTATATATGTTTACAATGTATCTTCCAAGAGAGCCTATGAAAGGATCAAAGAACATTTCTATAGTAGTTCTATGAATTTGTTTTTCATTTATAATTGGTATTTTTTTATAAGTATGACACATGTAGCTGTGTTATAAATAATTATATATTAAAATTTTACAAATACCTAATTTCACAACACATTGTTTTTTTTTCTATTTAATGGTTAAAATCAGAAGTTTCCATAATTATGTATAATAATTTTTTTGAAATTTTTAGATTAAATGACTTATGGTTAATATTAAAGAAATTTAGAATATTATATTTATTAAATAAAATATTTTCCATTTATTTTTTATTATTATACACATTCTAATTTAATGTTATATATTTTGAAAAAATTCATGATTTTTAACTATTTGTTAAATAATTTCATACATGCTAATTTAAGAATGGTGACTCTTTATTTAAAGTGTTATAACTCATTATTAATGTTTGTTAAAAACAATAAAATATAAATGGTGGACATTAATTTCAAGGGTAGTTTCTGTTTATCTAAATAAGTTTGAAACCATTCAATTAATGTGACTTAGATTTAATTTTATCATTGAAATTTGGATTCAAAAAATATATATATATATTTAAATGTGAGAAAATACTTTTTTCCTAGTATTATATATTTATCCTAAATTTCAAGTGGTGGTGATTTATTATAAATATTTTTTAATCATTGAGGAATCTTTTAATTCCAACTAGTATTGGGGTGTAGGGAATCAGAAATCCTTGTGGATAGTGCAACCACATTATTTGAAACAGAACAATCTTATTCAATTACTCTCAACATTGCCTCAAATTTATAGTTTCATAGGTCATGGATTGTATTTTTCTATTCCTATTCTTCCATGATGGTATTCCTCCTTTTTTATCAATCCCACAATCCTCAGACGATGCAACACTAATTCGCAATTAAAAAACACAGAAATTGATTGTTTAGAAAAAATTTCATGTATTTTTTTATTTATAGAATATTTTTGATTTAGAGTATTAGAGAATTAGGTCATCACTATTAAATAAAAAATCCAAAAAAGTAAAATTTTACACATTATCATATTTTAAATTTTCCCCAAAATAAATTTTTTTTAAACGAAAACACATATTAATTTTTTTAAATTTTTATATGATTTTAAACATGAATTATTACTTATTCTTACTCATTCATAAAACCAGGGGAATCTTTTGATAACATAATGCATAGAAAAATATTATAGAGAAATATAATTAAAATATATAAACATTTTAGTCTATTTTAAAAACATGGAATAATAAAATATAGTTTTCATTTGAAAAAATAATATTTTAGAACAATTAATAATTTTTTTAGACATGAAATCAGATTTAATACAATTTTTTTTTCATAAAACAGATAAAAAAATATTATAATGAAATATTATATTCTTGAGGTTTTCATAGAAAGGATGAGAACCTATGAGAAACTTTTTTGTAAAACCAAAATTTGATTTTGTTAAAAACAAAATTCATTCCTTTAAAAGAAAATATTATTAGCATACCCTTTCGAAATAAAATAAATTTAAAAGAAAAATCATTAGTATGTTTAGATAACTCATTTAGTTTAATTGGTAAATAATCTTCATAAAACCCTTATAAGAACCATTACCTGTGGAATATCCCTCATGGTTAACTTCCAATATATATTTCTATAGAACGTAATCATTAACCAATGAATTGATATTCTATATCAGGATAACCAAAATTAATGAAATATTTCTATTTACCATATCATGAATAATTTTTTTTATCATTGAACATTTCATCATAAATCCCTTGAAAAACTCTATTGAACCCTTATATGAAACTCCTTGAGGTAACAAAAAACAAATCATTTTAAAAACACATTTTCAAACTAAAATAACAAGAAAAATGGGAAAAATGGTTTTAGTTTTGTAAAAATATTTAATATTTTAATGTAAAAATTATTAAATAATGGTTTTGTAGATGGAAAATCTACTGATTCCCTATTAATTAAATTATGTCATTCTTCTTGTGTTTTCATGAGGAAAATACAAATGTTCTATATTGATATTTATTTAATAATGTTCAGTAAATGATAAATAATTTTACATTATATTTTATTATTTTTTATAAATAAATCAATAAAATTATTTTCATAATATATACATAGTGGAAAAATAGTTAGAAAATATATCAGTAAGACTATTTAATAGTTGGTTTTGAAGTAAAGTGTCCCATACCTGGAGTCTGATATGTCAAATACATTATTTAATACCCTGAATAATAAAATTATTTTTATATTTTACATTCCAAGTATTTTTTTAAATTTTTATTATTCCGTTTATTTTAATTATTATAATAATATTTTTAATTACATAATCATTTATGTTTATGTTCGATGTTTTGTTGATATTATGTCTATATGTCGTGAAAGTCATTTTTAGTCTCACTATGGTTTAAAAATACATTTTTCCATTATATCCACATAAATAACAATGAAAGTACTAAAATTTTGATGAATAAAATATTACAAAAAAACTATTTAATATGGTTATGAAAAATGGAGAATATTGTAATTATAGAGACATTAGGCCATACGTACGCATGAGTGGTGTTTCCATTTTTTCAATAAGCATGATGGAAATAAGATAAGTATTTTATTCTATTTTTATATTGTTGATTATATGATACATATATAATTATTTCTTTATATACACTTATATTAAACATTTATGTGATGTGTTTATTAAAACTGAATAACATCTCTTCGCGGAGGTGGAAATCAATAGTTACGAATGATGTTATCAATTTTCAATGGATGTAAATGCATGAATTTAGAAAATATATTGTCTTCTAATAATATTAAATTTTTATTTAATATAATAATATATATATAAAATTAATATTTATAACCAAATGTGAAATGTTGTAATAGAAAATTAATTACATCATTTCATTGCGAGGTTGTTCATCGTACCCATGAATAATAGTTTCATTTTCCCTTTAATTGAAGAGAACATGGATATATGTTATTACATTAAATTAATAATATCAATATTTATGGGAGATATGAAATTTTTTATATCATCATGGTTTAATAATATTTAATGTTGGTAGAGTAATTAATAATCTTGGAATAATTTGGTAAGGAATTATACCTTCTTCTCGTATATCATCTTTCACTTCAACCATAATACCTATAGTTTTGGTATTTTTTGGAGAATGATGTATTTGAAATAATCTTAGGGATATTGGGAGGATTTTGGTTTGGGATTTCTTGACCAAGAGTGCAAGAAATGTTCAAATATGATATCCGGGTATACGCCCTTCTATAAGTTATGTGATGATTACTCCTAGAACTACCCCTTCAATAGCCTTAATGCCTTCATTTTTTATTGATTTTTTATAATAAACTATTTAATGGGTGAGCTGGAACCCTTACAAGGCCTGTGGGCATAAGTATTACATGGCCCATAGACCATAGAGGAATTCATTTCTCATAACCTTCAAACATTTCATTTAACCCAGAGTAACTACTTGGAAATTATCCTCCACATCATCGTTACCCTGAAATCAACTCTCCACCACTACAAGTCTGTTCGACTAGAATTTTGCACGCATGCATGGGATTTTTCTGATGTTAGGTTCCATACCCTCGCATTCTTACAGTTCATTTTGATTTTTCTATGGGCAATGCTCTTTGCTCCTCCTTCTGAAACTTGTTCCATGTAGGTTTTCAGTTTTACATATGCACTTAAGGTGGTCAGAAGGGCATTATGTTACTCAAAGGCCTTACTAACATGAAGGTCTGGGTGACCTAAAGGCATTAAAGGACTTGGGGACCAAATCAGTGGCCTGAAGGCCCAAACGGGTGAATATTCTTGGCTACTAGAGTGCCAAACAGTGTTTTCTATAGTTCCTACTACAGTACATGCTACATTTCTTAACAATTCCTTCTACAGTACCCCCCAAAAAATTATCCTCTACCTGGATTGGATCTCAGGACTTCTAGATGCACTTAAGGAGTCCTCACCTTCTGGGATTTGGCTCTTGTGCAATCATAAAACTACATTAATTATTAAAATATTATTAATTTATTTTCATGAAAAGGCCCAAAATTTATATAATTGTTATATCAGATGATTATTAGTTTAAATAATTTAATAATATTATTTTACAAGTTTATATTATCTTTTTATCCTTATCTATTTTTAACCCCCTTAACCCTTTTAACCGTTTCAATAATTTTAACAGTTTTTTCTATTTTGGGGTCAAGAATGATACCATGAACGAAAAAATGCCCAAAATATGATTCAAGAATAATATTTTGACCCATATATCATTAAACTACACCATGTTGGGATTTTTATGAATTTTAATACATTTATTAATTTTTTATTCATTGTAAAATATAATTAATTACAATTTTTTTGGATCTATTCAATTATTTGGATATTTAGAAAAACCCTAATAAAATGTAATATAAAATATAATCATTTAGAAAAATCCTTATAAAATGTAATACAAATATAAACATTTAGAAAATATTAAATATTAAATAAGTATCTATAAAATTCATTAGACACCATATCTAACCCAAATGATATTAGTTCTATAGTATTTAATGTCATGAAGATGATTTTTATACTAGTTTCACAAGATTATATTGGTGTTGCATAAGCATATGACGTAATTATATAATCACTAAAACTTATTAATAAATTTCAATAATTAAAATAATTTTATTATGATATAAATATATATTAATATTCATTCAGATCTCATTATTATTCTCATGATAACATATAAGAATAATTTAAATACAATTGAGTGACATCTGGTATTTTTTTCTTAATGTATTGTATTGGAAAAAGTCCCAGATAAAAGGAAACAAAAGGTCATATTTTTTGAATTTACTATTATTGATGATTGAAATGTACCATAAAATTTGATTATTGAAAGTTTTTAATGAATTTTGATCCATAGATCATTAGATTTATACATAATTTGTGCATTTTACAATTACCATGGTCACACAATTTTATTATGGTTACTATTTAGAATGAAACAATAAAAGGGACCTACTAAACAAATTTTGATATATTGATTAAGAAATTTGATTATATTTTTTAATATTGAATTTCTAAATGTAAACGAATTATATTAAAAATTAAATCTTAAAAAACTGTTTGAATATATTATTTCAAAAAAATTATTTCTCTGAATAAAATTTTTTTATTCCAATTTCCTATATGAACTAAATTTCAAAAAAATAATTTAATTTTTTAATCAAAATGAAATAATTAATTTTTTTTTAGAAAATTATATATTAATTTTTAAATACTTTTTAAGAAAATAGGGTTCCTAATAAAAAGTATCATTTCACCATCATTACCATAAGAATTTATTTTTTTGAAAAACATAACAAAATTTTTTCTCATTGATACATTAAAAAGATTAATTTAAAAATAAATTTAATTTATTCAAATAAAAATAATATATCTCAAAAAAATTATTAATAAATCATATATTTTTTACAAAACACAATTTTGTTAGAAATAATTATTTTTTCATTTATAATATACACTTATATAATATTATTATAATGAATATAAATCCCAATTATGATTATTAACAAGACATGGAAATGATTTATCCATACAATAATTTGGTTGTTCTTATTTCAACCTTTTGTAAATTATGTCTTCACAGTTTTGTTTACAAATATAATATGTAAGTATATCATTCTTGAATACCATTTTAGATTCCCATTTCACATCTTATAACAGATGGGTTACATGAAAACCTTTACATGGAGAAAATGTAATTCTATAACATATTCTCTTTGTGGTGAAAATTTTGTATAGAATATTTCATATAGGAAATGTTTTCATTGAAATTAATTTCTCAGTGTCTCACGAGTTGTGATTAATCTTGAACATATTTTATTATCAACGAAACATGATATTCATCTTATACATAGGATAAGATCATAAGAAAGGAAAATCAAGAAGAAAATGAACGATAATTTCCAATGATTTCATAAGGCTCAGTGAACACGAAATATATTTTCCCCTCTCTTAAAATACTTATAACAATTTTCCATAGATATGTTTTATGAAAAAATGATCACCTAACACAAATGAAATATATTTACTTTATTGATTTGATAGGCTATTTTTTTCCTCATAGAAATCTGAATATTTTTATAAATTATATTCATACTATAAACCATTTATTCAAACAATTACATTACTAAATATAGTATTTCTCAAAGCTCATCCCTTAAAGTTAGAGTCTTTCACTTAATTCAATTTTCTTCTACAAAGATCCCAATATGTTTATAGGAATAGAAAATATAATTATAATAACATAAAACTATATAAAGTTATTGATCACAACTTCCCTAAAAATTCCTTGAAATATATTGAAACACCTGTTATATGTTTAGAATTTCTCATATAGATTTAGCATCATTTTGATGTTTAAATGATGTAGTAGAATTTAATTTAGAACCCAACTACTTCTCAAGGATTTTCCATAAATTATAAATAAATCTACGATCATAGTTAGAAAAAATGTAGAGTGGATTTCTATGTTATCTGAATTTCTTTTTAATGTATAGTTTAGAAAGGTGATCTAGAGATAAAATACCTCATTTGCGGGGAAAATGTTCCAATTTATCTAGTTGGTCAAAAAAGATTCAAACCACATTAATTATTTAAGATCTATTAATAAATTTCATTATGAAAATGATGAATATATTTTATGATTTCCCTTCCACAACCAAAATAGGCTGAAAATCCCCTAATGTAATTGTCATTCAACCATGACCTAATTATATTTTGAAATTTTCATATTAAATTCAACAATATATATTTTCATTCCATCCCAATAGTAATACTCTATATGTTATCGGTACTTCATTAGGATTCCAAAATTAATGGACTATTGAAACTATGTGAGTCTATAATAAAATATCACTTCAATTATGATTCAGAAGTCATTACTAATCTATTTTTGAATATGTTAAATCATTTTTCATCAAAAATTTATTTTAGAAACATAACATTTGTAAAATAACTCCACCTATTATTGAAAAACAAGACCCTCCTACATAACATGTTGAATTATTTCTAATAGAAGAAAATTTAGTGATACTAGAAACAAATTAATCATGTTACTATATGAAAATTTTCAAGGAAAATGTAAAAAGAATCAATTTCCAATGTCTTATATTCCAAATGTAACATGCATAATGATGCACTATCTTCTTGACACCAATCATCAACTACTTTTTTCCTGTATATTAATTAATTCTTAATTCATAATCAATAATATATTTTTTGTATTATACAGTTTATATTAATTTATAACTCAATATTTTTTCTTAAATATATATTTCAAACAAGACACCATATAAATTATGCCCCAAAATTTTCATTAATAAAACTCACCGCATTTAATCATATATCATGTGTAAGATATTTTTTATTGTGTGGTTTTAGTGGATGTGAATCATAAGAAATTACAAAATCAATATATATTATAGCACACCGATGACTAATTAATAAATAATTATTATCAAGGAAAATTTCACCATTTACAGAGGGAAGAGATAAAATAGATGGTGTCAACAATATTATTTTCATTTCCAATAACAAAATCGTCAAATATTTATTACTAGATTAATTTAAATCGTTTTTTAGTTAAATTAATCATTGCAATGAAAAACTGATATATGTTATCAACATTGAACTAGAGGTTACCCATTAATCTAGGAGAAGTATGAATCTATATGATATTTTTAGGTTATTGAAATAATTTAAAAATATTATTTTATGTAGGGTCGAATATAATTATATATTTAGAAAAATTATTCCTAAAGAATGAAATCTATAATGGAAAAAATTAAAACATACTATATATTCAATAAACCTTATTTCGTATCAACGATTATTAAACAATCCTTAGTTTTTCTTCATTACCATCATGAATTTTATGAAATAATAATATATCATAAAGAAGAAAACATTAAAATTATCTAAATTATCCTGTAAACCTATATTCATAATATCCTTAAACAGAATTGGTGCTTTAGTGAACAGAAATAAAATGTTTACAAACATTTAATGCACGAATATTTTATAAAAAACTATATTTTGATTATCTCCCAATATCATCTTCAACTAGTGATATCTGAACCTGATATCAATCATTAAAAAACATTATTCCCCAATAGATAATAAAAAAATCATAGACATAATGAAAATGATGCATGTTCTTGAAAAATTTTCAAATCAAGGATCTATAATCAATGAAAAGTCTCTTTAGACCATCCTTATTATTAATAAAATAGAAGATATTTATATTTATATAAAATAATGAGTTAGAATATTATCATCAAACTTATCTAAGTTTATTTTCAATTCCAATAGATTTACTTGATCCATTTGATAATGGGGTTCTAAAGTTGTTTTACCATCAAAGAAAAAGACAATAGTAAACTCTGCATCATTATTATTTATAATTAATGGAAAATCATCAAGGAAAATATCCAAATATTCGTTCACTTAATGGGAATCATTGATTAGATAATTCTCTATATTGTAAATAAAATGTGAATGTTAAAATTCATTTCCATCATTAAACATTTTCATAGTTTGATAATATGATATTAGTGGTGTGAATTCATACTTGTATACAATCGAAAACTCACTATGAGTAAAAGATTTCTTTTCATTATAAAATATCATATCAAGGAAAACAAAAATATAATTCACAACCATGATAATATTAATCTCTATGAGGGAAAATATAAAAAGGGTTATAGGTAATCCATTTCGACAGACAAAAATAAGAAGACTATAATAAATTTTTCCCTTTAACACTTCCTCCTTGTTTTTTTACATAAAGAAAATGGTTCATTTATTAATGTGGAATTTATTATTTCTAATAAATCATAGTATAAATTAAGGTCTATGTAGACATCAAATCAAAAAATACATTTTAATAATCTGAATAAAAAGGTATTCTACCTAAAACTATATCACCTTATGGTCCAACATATTATGAAGGATTCAAAAATGATTTATACACATGTTTCTCTTTTTTTATGATATTCATCCATTATTACTATACTTTGACAAGTATCTTCATAATAATCCATATCATTATAATTAAATAACATTACAATTGAATTTTCATTATCAATTTATTCACATTCAATAGAAAAATAAACCAACTTTCCACATAAAAAATACTTCCTATATTTATTAAAACATTCACCATAGTGATTTTTTTCACACCTACCAAAAAATGGAAACATTATTTTCCTAAATTTATATTTAATTGATAGTGTTTTTTCATTTACTATAGAATATACATTATATAGTTGTTTTATTATGGAAAATATGATCATACAATTACTCAATTTCTAACTCCTAAATATAGAAAATAATATTCTCTTAACATATGAACATGTCAGATTCTAATTCCATTATATATATTGCAATTAATATTGAGTAAAAATAATTTTCTTTAATAAAATTATCCTAAATAATTGTTTTTTAACACCATTCCAATTGGGAAAACGTTTCCTTTACACAGCCACTAAAGCCTCCTACATATACCTAGATTTTAGTAATATATTTTCAATCATTATTAAAATAAAAATTGGAAAATAATTATCATACAAAGTATCCTAATATGTGTCTCATTCCATGACATCAACCTATTATATATGTCTATAATTTTTAATCATCATATTTAATTGAATGAGATCACTTTAAAATGGTAAATAAAAGGTGTTCAATTTTTGTTGTCTGAGAAACTAATAAATTTAAATTTATTCTCCAAGGAATTTTTCCATAATTCATCTATCACATGGTAAGATGTTCCACTCTGTGTTGTATATTGTTGTTTCATTAAATTCAATAGAAATATTTTTCTATATAGAAAACATGGTTTAACTCGAATATAGATACCATACTCATTTATAGTTTGAGTTAACTAATACATCATAGTAAAAAACTTATTTATCCAAATTCAATCCATTCAATGTTGTTAATTAGGATTGATATTATCAACTTCATTCCATTATATTTATTATTTTCTAGTTCATGTGTGTAAAAATATTCTTAATAGATAATGTTTTTCTGATGAAATTTATAGATCATAAAATGATATATCATGATAACCATAAATAATAATATATTAAGGTATCTTAATTAAATTATCCCACCTTCAATTTTAATTGAAACCTTTCATACAATTGGAAATAGAAGTAAGAAGTCATAAAATATTTTTATTAATTTAAAAAAATTTCAATTTTTTTATTTTGGGGAAATAATAGGTTTATAGTTATAATTAATTATATCATAAAACATGAATAAAAGGACATTAAATTATTAGTTACAAACAATACATTTTATCATTCATTCAATAAAACCATACATTCAAAATAATTTTATTTTTAATTTCATGAAAAAGATCTTTGAATTTCAACTCAATTTTTTGTGTCCATAATCTTCCTTAAAACCAAAAAAACATTTGAAAATATTGGATGAGAATGAAAATATCATTAAGTTAATTGTTTTTAGAAACCCATTAGACCATATTCAAACCATGATATCATAATATATATTAAATATTCAACCTAATAATATTTGATATCTTATAATCTCGTGCTTACTCATGAAATCATCAATACTATCAATTTTTTTGAATAAAAAACTTTATAAGAAACCATTAACGTGAAATCATAATTATGGTTTTTCATTATAAATAACGAGAACCATGAAAAACAATTTAATAAGAACATTTATTTTGACCCTAAATGGAGGTATTCCCTTATTTAAAAGGAAATGTTATTAGCTTACCTTTTTAAAATCAAATGATTCTCTAAAAAATCATTTGAAAAAATAAAAGACTCATACTCGTTTTTTGGGGAATCATATTCATATAACTCTTAAAATAACCCTTTCATGTGTAACATCGAAAAAATTTACTACCATCATAAATTATTGGTGAAAATAATCAATACTTAATGTATTGGAGAGATACATTGGGGAAACCCATTATCATGGGATATATTGGGATCACCCATCACCATGAGATATTTTAATATCAACCAACATAATAAACATTTCCAAAAAATATATAATTGTTAAAACAATTTAATATTGAACATTTTGATCATTAATCCATTAATTTTTTTAATCAATATGTAAAAAAAATAGATATCGAAATACTCATTCATTTTGAAAATGTATTTTCAAAAAATAGAATTCCAAGATAAAATGAAACAATTTACTTTATTCTCCAAACAATTTGACTCATGTATTGTTAAAAAACATTATATAAGTGGTCTGGTGGTGGGAAAATATTTTTAGGTCATATAAATAAAAACAAAACATTAATTTTTCATTTTTCCTATGATATATAAAACTCCTAATGAAAATATTTATTTCAAAAAATTATATAAGAAATTAAAATTTTCACTTTATAATTCATATTTGTAAATATATGTACAAATATATAACTTGGTTTTGATAATATTTACATTGAAGAAGAATATTTTTAAAATACTATTTAATATATATAAAATTATGTTTTTAAAATAATGTATCCCTTACCTCAAGTACAACACATCATGTACATTGTTTATTCTCATGAAGAGTAAATATTTTTAATTATTTACTTTATTAGGAACCTTTTACTTGCCTATTATTCCTTTTACTTTATTTATTTCATGACATATTTTATTTTATAATCAATTTAGTTCCTGATTGAAATGTTTATGATATTCATTTCATATGTCCGAAATAGACTTTGGGAGTTTGACTATGGTCAAAGTGCCCATTATCGATTATATAACTAAAAATAATCCTGAAATTGTTCTCGTTTTTAAACATAAATTATATTATTAAAACCAACCATGAAACATGGTTGTGAAAAATGAACTATGTTACGGTCATTTATATGGTAGTTCATACCCACACATGAGTAACATTTCAATTTTTCAAAAAACATGATAGAAAAGAGATATGTTATTTTTAATGAGTGATTATTATATCATAAATATTATATTATATTATTAAATACAGAAATATATATATTCAATTTATGTGTTAAAAAATACGAATAAAATCACTTTGTAGATGTGGTGATCCACACGTACATAAGAACAACATTATTATTTTTCAATTGATGGAAATTCATGAAAGTACATAATATCTTATCATTCTAAAATAATAAATATTTCACTAATAATAATATATATATATATATATATATTATTTCTATAATTGTTACCATTCTTGAGTGGATGTGATTAAAATTGTATTGCATCATTTTATGAGAGGTTAGTAGACCTTATACGTAAATGATGGTTTTGTTTTCCATTTTATGGAAGATGAGATTTATATAACCAAATATATTAACAAAATAACATATCTGTATATGAAATATATTTTTGTTAGTATATAATCATTTTTTAAGATGATATATAGATTTTATAAGTAGATATAAACATGATATAGGACATTTAGGACTTGCACCTTCATCTGGGAAAAAATGCATTGGAATACATATTAAGACATAAAGGGTTGTTATTTTTATGAGACAAGGATCTATTAGATGTGTGGAGGGATATTTGGAGAGACTTTTTTAGGGATTGATAAAAGTATTGTGCTCAAAATATTTGAGTAATAGAGGTAAGTAGGTTCCTTTTTATAAGTTCATTAAGATAAACACATTGAATTAGTTTTGGTCTTATATATATATATATATATTATATTTTACAAAAAAAGATTGAAATTAATATGAATAAAATATAGTATAAGTATAGATCAATTTAATCCCATCCAATAATGTTTTTACCAAGTTATATTAGGGGTTTATACATATATACTTTTTTAAACCCATGTCAACTCTTTTGACAACTATGACGAAATAAATGTTTCTTATTTTATAGGGGTCAATAAATTTAAAATAAATGATATAATGGCCAAAAATTGGAGAATGTTTTATATTTGGAATAAAATATTCTTCAATTTTTTTACTGTAGTTTTTTTTGTGAAAATTAATTCATTTAGTAAAATATTTATTTTATAAAATATCATTATTTTTTTCTATGGAACTATTACTTTAATTTTAATTTGAAAATTTCATTAAAACAGAGAAATAAAAATATAAAACTATAAAGTATTAGTAATATTTAACATTTTTCAATTTACTCTTGTTACACATTAAAAAATAATAAAATACTACTATTAGTGTTTCTAAAATCAGTAACATTATTTTTATATATCATAAAAAATCAATTTTTATTCTTGATTTATGAACATAAAAAAATTATATAATCACTAAAAAATATAAATAAATGAACACCATCAAAATAATTTATTCTTTTTAAACATAAAATTTAATATTAATTAATAGATCAATTTTTTCCGTATTTGAAAATATAAGACGAATTTAAATGTAATAGTCTGATAAATTCTATTTTTCTTCACATAAAATATGTTAACGGTCCAATTCAAAGTTGAATAGAAACCAGTTGTAATATATTCAAATAATGATTCATTATGGATGATGTAGACTCATAAAAATAATGGTGTTTGAGTGGATTTTAATCATTGAATCATTATTTATAACCCTAATTTACCCAATCTACCTTTAATATGGAATCCAAACGGTACTATTGTTACTATTAATAATGAAAAAATAGATCAAATTAAAAATGTTAAAATAAAGATAATAAATATAGAATTAAATTTTAACAATTAAATTCATATAATTAGAAGAAATTAATTTATAAGTAATCCTAACAAATGTCGTGAATGTTTTAAAAAATAATTTGTACGTATACAATTGATTATATATCAAAATAACAAATAATGTTTTATAAAATGAAATGAAAATTTTTTTTAATAAAAAAATAAATCCTTAATATTTATATAAAATATAATATAACTTTTAATGCACAAAAAAAGAAAATAAAATTTCCAACAAAAATTATTATTATTCAATATAAATTAAAAAATAACTTTTAAAAAAACTAAATATTTTATCCTAAGTTAATTTTGATATTTTTTGTTCATAAATGAAGTTATATTTTTTCAAAATTCACACAAGTAATATGGAAATTGAAATTATATATAAATCCATATAATTAATGAAATCTCAATTTGGTTATAAATAAAGGTTTCTTCCTTGTGACTCAAAAATTATTTTATAATAACCCATAGTTTAAATTCACTGAGATTACTTCAGAATTGAATATTATTTATTACAACATATAACAAAACCATAACATGACTGTATAGGTATAGTGTCTTTAGAAATTGGGAAACGAAAACAACTGGTTTATAAAAATCTATATTTTGTACCATTTATTTCATCGTTACTATACTCCTTTTTCACATATCATACTTAATACCCTTCTTCCATACCAAGGGAAAAGAAAAATATGAAATGGTGATCTCATATGATTATTAAGGGTAAAAAAGGCGATATCAATCATATATAAAATTTGAAACTATTATCCTGTATAAAAGAGATCAATATATCATGTCATTGGATAAATCATATAACTTCAATGTAATCCAAATAATCATAACATAAAACATGAAAATTTGGGGAAAACACACATAACCAAATAAAATCATTTCATATTAGTCATGTATCTTTTCCAAGACCATCATTGCGAAAAAAGTACACTTCTAAACAATGTAATATCCTCGTCTTAGCCATGTATCATTGATCCAAATTAACATGCCATTCATTCCATGTCTATATCATGTGATATAAATAATTAACCATTGCATTGTAGGGAGATATAGGTCCCAACCATCTTATATTGAAAACATTCTTATGTGGTCCCTAAATACATAAAGCATACATCATAGCATAGCCTTTGAAATAAAATGGGATTCTTAAATGTCATGCCATCATAACATAATCCATATAATACAAATAGAGATAATAAAAATAATTCCAACACAAAATAATCAAATAAAATTAATAATATAGATAGAAACATAAACCTATTTCATCTTATATGTAAAATAAATTATATAAAACACATGAATATAGTTCTTGAAGAAAATATCCTTTCTTCTTCAAAAAAAATTATTTTCTCATAAAGTTGTGAAAATTTAAATGAAATGAAGTTAACTAAGAATAATCTTTCAAATAGTTAATGGATGTTTCAGGGAAATAATTATTTATGAATGTGTACAAATCTGTTCATGTCATATAAGTTAAAAAACTAATCTCCCTATACTTTTACCAGAAAAGACAAAAAGTACCTCATGTTTTAAAAAAATAAAGATTCCATTCATACAATGTAGTAAAAGTCAAAAAATATTTGTAAAAATGTATTCAAACATACATAGAATAACATTAAACATTTTATGAAAACATTCTCATAATATATGGACATGGATGATAAATATATACCGAGTTGATACATACGAATAAACAATCTTGGATAAGAAGGGATTGAATGATTTATCCCTTACCTTATGTGCGATAAGATTAGTATGTATCCTAAAATCCTATTAAATGATTTAAATAATGTTACTGATTTATTTCAGAATCATAATAATTTTTATTTGAAACATTTATTATCATATTTTCACTTGTTTGTTAGTAACACTACATTGTTACTCGTTATTCGGGTATTAACTGTTCTATGTTCTTAAGTATGTTTTGTCCAATAAGTCATTATTCCTATTTTTAGGTGATAGTTATATCATTTAAATAATGGTATTAGTATAATATATATCTTATATATTAATTTATTCATTTATATAAACATTATTTAATGATGGGTATGTAGAAGGAATTATATCGCATCGTAGAGACGGTAAGCTATACGCACACACGAGTAACGATATCATTCCCATAATTTTTGAATGGTATTGATGTGGATAGTGTATAATAAATAAAAATTGTTATAATGTTATTATAATAAATTATAGTTATTATTTACACCATTTACACATCCAATTAAGTTGGGGGTGAAAAATATATTACACCATGGCATGGAGACAGTAAGTAGTACGTACACATGTGCTGTGATTTCATTTTTCGTTGGATGGTTAAAATGTGAAATATTGTTGTTTGATATTTATAATAACATATAAGTATATTATTCATACATATTTTATTACTTTATAATGAAAAAATAAATAAGATGATGAATAATAAGAAATAAATTTGAATCAATCAGTAGAAGATATTACCTTTTCCTCGATATGCCATCTTTAAATTTCCTCCGTAGAAAATATATTTAAACTATTTATTTGAAAAGAACCACAAAAATGTAAATAGATAACTTTTTAAGAGAAATGGTTTGTGTTTGTCTTAGAATTAAGGCTCAAAATAGGGTGAATAGGAGGGGGAGGGGTTCCCTTTTATAAGAGACGATTAAGGCTCTTTACGATACTCTCAAAATTATTAATTTATAATAAAAACCATTTCTACAAAAAATTGTTTGGAAAATGTTTAATACAAATATAAGATTCTTTTTTTCGAATAAAAATCATCCAATAATATTTATACATGTTTAAAATATTTTTTTATCTATATATTATTGGTTTAACCCTTATATTGCACTTTTTAATCTTATAGTGATATCATGTTAGTTAAAAATTTTGGGTTAATGTAATTACCATATCATGTAAAGCGACCCCAAAAAAGTTATTTAAGACATGTTTGGACTTATATTATCCATTTTAATGATTCTAATATTTTTAGTAATTTAATATAATTTAATAAACTCTTTATTTTTTTAATTTATAAATTGTTTCAATTTTGGAATCTATTCATAATTTACTCTTTTAAAAATTCATAAAAACATTATTCATTCTAATGTAAGAAAATAACTCAATGAAAAAAATGTAAATTTCAACTCTGTAGTTCTTTTTTGACATAAAAATAACCAAATTAACTTTATTTTAATATTTATAAATTTATTATTTAAATCCATCATTAATGACATTATTTCTTCATCATATTTGTGTCATAATGAACACTATTTATCAAATATCTAAAAATTATATATAAAATACCAGGATGAAGGAAATATTTTTATCTTTCTGATGACTATTTATAATCAAATATATTATATATATAAACATATATTAAAATAGATTTAGTAAAAGTTATATGTTTAGTATTTAAATATCACAAAATTAAATTAGTTTATATAAAATGACATTTTCACTTCCATGTGAATCTATGGGGTCCAAAAATTGACCCTTAGATTCCCATGGTTGTAAGTATTTCACTGAATAGGATTAAGAAACGTTTTAGAGTGGTATTATATTATTATATTATTATTATTTTTACCCTTATTTACCATATTTACTCTTTGACCATGAGAAATAATATAATTACTAAAGTTACTATTCATAATGTCAAAAACTAAAAGGTACCTGTTCACAAAATTTGAATTTTTTGATACAAAATATGGAATCCATTTTTCCAAATTCAAAACACAGAAGTTAAAATTATTTATTTAAAAATAATCCCGTTGTTGAAATGAGAAAACATGTTTTAAAACGTCAAACATTGTAAAAGATTCAATCATTTTTACCTATGAATTCAAGGTAAAATTAGAGATAATGACATAAATTATATTATATGATAAAATATTTTCTATTTATATTTTCAAACCATTAAATATTATAATTTAACCATATAATGTATCATAATGAAAAAAGTAGTTTTTAAAAAAATTAGCGTTTTTTTTCATCCAAATAGGAATGTTATCAAAAATATATTAGAAATTTTTCAAAATTAAATTATATATATTCTGATTCTAAATAACATTTTAATGCTTTCATATTGAATATATTAAGTTTCCCAAATATTAAGTTAAATGGGTTCACCATTCAATGTTATAAAATAGACCCTTAAATAATTATTTCTTAAACATAAATATGTTTTTATTCATATAATATCACAATAATATCAATTGGATGAATATAAAAATATATTTTATTGTGTATATAACACAAATATCTCATTAATCTCATTTACCATTTTAATTAACCCAAAAAATCCAATATCTAATTGATTTATATTTTTTATAAATAATTAATTGCAAAATAATTCAAAATAAATTTTTATAAGTTTTTTATAATTATACCCACTATGGCTGTTATTGTAATTTGATACTACGGTAATCTCTTGGTTCATTTAAAATTACTGTTGTGTGAAAAATAATCTACTGAAGGATAAAAATTATTGAAAGAAAATATTTCATAAAAACAACATGGTGTTACATTTTACTCCCTTAAACATTATTTTCCCTCAAAATTCACCACATCGAAATAAACATATGGTGATACATTTCCCTCATCATAACCTCAATTTTTCAGGTAGCTTATTCTAATTGGTGGTTCCTCCATAAATCATTAACCAACTTAGTTGTCTTGATTCATTGAACTTTTTCATTACAATCTAAAATAACTATCGGTTATTCTTCATAAGAAAGATCATGGTCCAATGGTACGACTTCTCAGTTTAGAATATGAGATGGATCAGGAATGTAATTTCTTAAGAAGGATGCATAGAACACATTGTGATGTTTTGAGGGAATTTGTGGAAGCACCAATCAGTAAGATACATTCCCAATGTGATCCATAATTTCAAAAGGACTGATATTCCTAGGGAATAGATTTCCCTTCATTCCAAATCTTATTACACTCTTCCAGGGAGATATTCATAAGAACACCTTATCGCCCACATCAAACTCTAGGACTTATCTTCAGTTTTCAACATATCTTATTTTATGAGCTGATATAATGTGTTGTTGAATATATCTAACCATTAAAACTATTTCTCCTTCAAGATGAGGTCCAAATAGATTTCTTACCCCAACATCATCTCAATAAGTTGGAGTTCTGTAGATTTTTCTATAGAGGGTTTCATAAAAAGTAGTCTGAATACAGTAGTGAAATATATTATTATTAGAAAATCACACCATTGTAAGGTGTATATCCCAACTTCCTTTTAAATTTACAGAGAATGATTTAATCATGTCTTCTAGAGTTTGAATTGTCCTCCTAGAATGATCGTAAGTCTAAGGATGATATGCGGTGCTAAGACATAACTTTGTACCTAGAGCATGTTGAAGAATTCTCCAGAACATTGATGTAAACCAAGAATCTCAATTAATTATAATTACAAGTGGTAGTCCATGAAATCATACATCTTACTTTATTTATATATATGACAGATTATCAAGAGTGAAATATTCTCTAATAGTAATGAATTGTGTAGACATCGTATGGAAATCCACTATATCCAAGATTGCATTATTGTCTTGGGATGTTTTGGGATGTCCTTTGAAAAAACTCATAGTGATGTTTTACCATTACATTATGGTATGGGTAATGGTTGTAAAATACCCATAGACATCTGTCTATCATCCTTAACTTATTGATAAATTAATCATAAAGAGACCGATTTGTAGACATCTTTTTTCATTACATCCCACCAGAAGAATACTTTATGTTCATTATAAATATTTTTGATTCTAGGATGAATAGGGAATAATTAACTATGAGCCTCATACAATAGATCATTTATTAATTCTTTTATGGGAGGAACTAAAATCCAATTCCTGAACATTATTATTTCATCACAATCATTGATGAATTCATGATTGTTTCTCAACTTAATTTTTAAATATATATCTTATTTTTGTGCATCTTTAATCTATACATGTGTATATGGTTGAAAATTCATTTGATATAGATAATATTTCACCCCTTATGTTATTATTTCATTATCCATCTTTTATAAATCCATAAATATCGGTTCCTTTATTATCTTCATCATATATAAGCTAGCATGGTATTGTCGATATAATGCATCCGCCACCTTGTTTGATTTCAGATGGTGGTATGGTATTGAGCAGTCTTAATCATTAATCAACTAAAACCATCTTATTTTGAACATTTGAAGCTAATTTTGTGTGAAGATATACTTTAAAATTTTTTGATCACTATAAATATCAAATTTTTAACCATAATGATAATGACTCTATTTTTTTAATACATTGATTACCGCATCTAACTCTAAATCATAAGTAGGGTAAATTTTCAAATGGATTTTCAACTGTTGGGAGGCATAAGCTATTAACATATCATTTTTCATGAGAACACAACCCAGACCCTTCATGGATGCATCACTATAAGTCAAAAACCATTCTACACTACAATGTAGTGTGAGCATATGTGCATTGGATAAAATTAATTTTACCTATTGGAAATTCACTTCACATACCTCCATCCAAATGAATATAACTCCTTTCTAAGTCAACCAAGTGAGTGGATTAGATAATTCTGAAAAATAATTCATAAAACATTAATAATATCTTGATAAACCATGAAAACGTTAGATCTCAGTTTTCATTGCTGGTCTCGACCAGTATTCATTATCCTGTGTTTTTCATGGATCCACAAATATCCCCCCACTTGAGATTATGTGACCCAAAAATGAATCTTTTTGAAACAAAAATTTACACTTGTTATAATTAGAATAAATATTCACCTTTCATAGGTTCTTTAGTACAATTATCATGTGATCTTCATGTACTTTCTTTCTCTTTTAATAGACAATAATATTATCTCTAAGCACTACCAAAAATTGATCAAGATTGTCTGCAAAGACTCTATTCATTAGATCCATGAAGATATCAGAGTAATTAGTAAGACCAAAAGGCATCACATCAAATTCATAGTGTTTATACATTGTATGGAATGTTATATTGGTTATATCTTCTTTTTGGACAAATAATTAATGATTCCATAAATAAAGAACAATCTTGGAAAAGTGTTCAGCTCCATGTAGTTGGTAAAATAATTGATAAATGCGTGGAAAAGGATATTTTTTCATTGTAGTGATCCTGTTAGGTTTTTGATAATAAATGGAGATTATCATTGATCTATCTTTCTTTGTAAAATATAAAAACAATTCTCCCCATGCTGATACACTAGGGAATATGAATCTCTTATCAAGATTATCCTTAAGTTACTTCATAAATTCCTACAACTCAATTGGGTTCATTCTATAAATTTTCTTTGAAATATTCATGGGAAATATTATGAGGTCTATTGGAAACACAACTTCATGATTTGGTAGAAGACCAGATAATTCTTCCAGAAAGACATCATCAAACACCTATATAATTGGAGTATTATGACTTTTGGGTTTCTCCCCAACCTTAGATAAAGGACCATCATATATTTTAATCAAGAACAATAATATGGAATAAATTTGAAAAGGATGGTTATATTCATCCTTGCCCAGGTAGATGATCTTATATTGATTTGGAATATGAAAAGTTACTCCCCTTATATGGTAATTGATAAGAGCTCCATATAAAAAAATCTATTCCATGCCATGTATCAAATAAAATTCCACTATATAAAGGATCAAAATATTTTCATGAAGCTCTTTACCAAACATTTTAATTGGGGAAGAATTGTAAACTTTGGATGTGACCTTGGTTCCATTAGGAGTTTTCATAGCTTACTCAACATATAATTTTTGAGTTAATTGGGAGATACCCTTATAAAATTCATTAAAAATAAATTATTTGGTGGATACCGAATCAAATGAAACATTTTCTAATTAATATTGGATGATAAGTGTACCTTTCACTACATTATTATCATACTCCATATCACCGATAGTAATTTCATGTGACATTCCCTTGTCTTTGTCCTTGAGTGTTTTTAACGTCGATCATCATCAATAACCCTTGGATTGGGTCATTTATTCACATAATGCCCCATATCCATGTACTTGTAACATTGATGTGTTGCAGTTTCATTCTATGTATAAGGCCTCGGCCTTAAACCTTACTTAATCATGAGTTATTACAAGATTACACATTGAGGATCTTTTCAGTTTTAGAGTTTTAGAGAATTAGAACATAACTATTACATCTCAAAAGATTAAAAAGTAGACACTTCTACTAAGTTTCCATAAAATAAAAACTCTTAAAAAGAAACATGTCTAGTTCGATGTTTTAGATAGCATGACTTTCCCTTGATCCCATCCTTGACCCTATTCCACATTAGGTCCTGTGAAAAACATTTCAAAAAAAAAACTTTGGGTGAGCATAAAAAGCTCAGTAAAGGATACACAAAAAATGTAAACTGTTAGTTTATCAAAACAACAAGTAAACCATGTATACATTATCAAAGTAATACTTTTCACCTTTATTAAATAGTAAAAACTCTTCTCTTAATAAATGATTATTACTTACCCTTTTGTAAAAAAAATATTACCATAGAACCCATATAAAGATCACATAACATCTAAAAGTAACTTGGGACATAAACATACTTAAGTGGAATAACCATACGGTCGACTTCCACATATATCACTTAATGGAATAGCCATTTGGCCAACTTCCATTCATACTTAATGGAATATCCATACGGCCGAATTCCATACCCAATGCATTGGAGGTTATAACGTAACCATCCGTCCTGGTATTCACGGCACCACCCGTCATATGGTTTATCACATAACCACCCGTAAAATGCCCATGTACCATCATTACACATAAAATATTAAAAATATAAACATTTCAATAACAACATTTCATTTGCAATCACAATAAGTAATTCCTAGATATTGAATTAATCAATCCATTTTCAATAAACATTTGAAAGGGATTTTTGAATGAAAGTGTCCCATACCATTTTGAATCTTTTAATGGAATTATAATTTTAAAACATTAATGTCCATATAAATAAAAACTGAAAACCATTTTGAAAACATTGACATTAATGATAAAGATTTATAATAATAAATCTTTAAAACATTTAAAACGATATTTTTGTTAAATATTTTTTAACAAAATGAGAGACACTTGAATACAAATAATAGCGTAATAACATTTAATCCGAACATTATAATATCACGAGAATAATGGGATTCATGATATAATATGTCAAAGGATAGTATACACACCATATACGAGTGAATTGATGCATAACAACAATGAAGCCTCAAAAGAAATGTAAAATGAGATGAAATCCATTATAAAGAAGATACCTTTAAATTAAGGATAAATCAATCGCATAATTATGTGTGAAAAATATAAATACACCCAATAAAAGTGGATATTATGTCTAAAACAATAAAAGGTTATTCACACATATTCAAAGGATGACATATTCAATAACTACATGTTGAACCCAAAGAAATCAAAATTGGGTTAAGAAGATCCCTTGGTAAAATTAGACAGCCTAACAGCATCACATAAAATTTTACAAAAAGGGTTGATCAGAGAGATAAAGTGGATCTCATCACTTGGACATAAAAATTACATAAATAAGGATATAGATGAACATATCCCAACACAATTGTATGTGAATTAAAAGACATAACAAAAGAAGTCTTTTATAAAAAAGGAGTGCGAAAGGTTCCCTTACTGACATGGGTATCTTTCGAGACACGCACCCCGTGAAAGATGTACAATAAAAAATTGATGTAAATACTTATAAATGAATTTATATTACACAATGAGTAAAATAATGGGCAATACATACACCACTCAGTGGAAATTGTGGTAAATGTAGCATAAATCTCACGGGAATAAAAGTGAGATGAAAAATCCCTTACGAAAACTCGGCAGCCTAACGTCACCAAATAAAACATACAAAATGGATTGATGAGATCAAATATGGTATCTAATAATATTAACATAAAGTTTATATAAATAGGAATATAAAATACCATCCCACAACATAACAAAGAGGAGCTTAAAATAAGTGATATAAAGGAGAGTTCTTAAAATGAAAGAGAGAGGTTAGATCACTTACAAAAATTCGGCAGCCTAACAGCACCACTCAAAACATCCAAAATGTATAGATAAGAGTGAATAGGGTCTCTCATCATATGAAAATAAAAATTACAGTAAGTTTAATACAAAATAACATCCCAATGATAAGAAAGATGATCTTTAAAAGGAATGACATAAAAGAGTGTACTTAAAAAGAAAGAGAGGAGTAGGATCCCTTACCTCGGGTCCGAAATGACTCGATCGTTCTTTAATCTCCTGAATAATAACCTTGAGTTAATTTAAAAATCCTTAAGAACATTTTTCAAGTTCATTATTCCTTTTATATCACTTATTACCATGTCATAAACATTATGTAATCATTTATGTTAATAATGTTTGTTTTGTCGATATTTAGTTTTTAAGTCGAAAGTGGACTTCTTACAATTACATGTTGTTCGTGTGGTCAAGGGTTCATTATATCCAGAGTTGTATTCATTATTTATATATCATATATATCATATATATCCAGTATATTCATGCATTTAAAATATTACAAAACATTTAGAGTTAAGAAATGAAATGCTCCGTTAATGGAGACGGTAAGCCGTACGTACGCATGAACGCTACTTCCATTTCTATTTAATATTTAATGGAAATAAAACATAATTATACATAATAGTATTTTAATTACAGTATGGTATCATATATAATATCATTAAATATATCCTTTATACATACCACATATGGTATTAACGAATCAAATCACATTGAGGGGGCGGTAGTCCGCACTTCCTTAAATGAAGATATCGCGTTACCCATAATGGAAACCATAAAGTTATTCCATAAATGAGAAATACATAAGTTTAAGTAAAACATAAAAATATTATATATCATATATAAATATATTGTCATCTTAATGGCCACCTTTGAAGGTGTTAGAAGAAAGTTGAACAATCATTGTTTCAGGAGGCAGAAATTCGCCATCCACAGAAACAGTATGTTCTTTAACCATTAGATGTAGGTGTGTGTAAGTGTAGCTAGAATAATTATTATAACAACATCCTAGTCTAATTAATATACTGTATTTTTAACAAAATAAATGAAAAAAATTAGTTCAGGGGGTTGGAGAAGCTAAATAATACAAAAGGACACAAGTGAAGACATTACCTTTAAATCAGGTAACTTCCTTTGATTTGAGCTCAAAGGCTTAATTGGAAATAATTCTGCCCAAAGTGAGGCTTCAAGGAGTTACAAAGGGGTGTGGAGAGACAAAATGGGTAGATGTTGGCCGAGCCAAGGGCTTGAGAGGTGTGGGTAAGGAGGTAGAGGTGGGGGCCTTTTATAAGAGGAGAGGAGGGGCACTCTTGGAATGTAAGCAAATGTTACTTTATTTGAAAATGAGTTTCAGATTTAAAAGGTACCACATTGATATAATTCCTGTATAAGGTGATAAGGTTTCGAAAAACACCCATCCATTAGGTTTTGGACATGTTTAGATCTTAGATATTACATTATCTTTCCATTTTATTTAAATCGTTAAATAATGAGGTCATGGTTGCATCATCATGATGTCACAAATAATTTAATTTATTGAATTTCTAAAAATTATAAAACAAACACTATGATGTTGGTAATCGTTATAGCTTTCCAATTACCATTTATAGTCAAAAATCTGACTTGTATGACCCCATGTAAAAATTGTTTTAGTAAAACTTCTCATGTTTGTGTCATTTTTACTTTATCATTAATTAAAAAGGTATTTATGTTATTTTCCAAACAATGTGGCTCCATGGGGTCCCCAAGTTGACCCAGGGATTTTCATGGTCGGCCATGACACATCCAATGAGTTTAGGACATGTGTCTAGGTCATTTCGTTTTATTAAAACATTATTCTTTCCTTAAACTAAACTAATTACCTCGAATCGTGATTAAAAACTTAATAAGTTACTATTCACCAAAAAATTATTTTAATCTCATTGAACCAAATTTTACTTCTTAATGACAACCATGTATGTTGTATTTTTGAAATTCAAAACACAAAGTTGGCAAAATTTCATTTAAATGGAAAATCAGTTTTTTATAAGTACCACTTTGTGGTTTCACTATTCATAAAAAATTGAGCTTTTTCAGAAAATTACCAAAAATTCACCATAAGATATATTTGGTATTCTGAATTCAAAAATGATGTCTATTTTACAAAATTAAAATCATATAAGTTTCATTAGTTAATTTAATAATTAATTCCCACTGTCAAAACAAATAGCATGTTTTATGAAACAAAATGTATCAAAAGATTTTTACTGGTTTAAGTCCGATTTCAAAGTGAAATTAATTCCATCGAACACTATTGGATTAAATTGTAAAAATATAATCTAATTTCACTTTAAAACCATATCAAAAGATAATCTAATCATATAAATAAATTATATTAAAAAGATTTTTTGAATTAAAATACAACATTTTTAACTATTCATTAAAAATTGAACTTTCTCAGAAAAATACCGAAAATTTACACAAAGTAAATTTTGATGTCCCAATTATAAAGAAGAATTTTATTTTTTCAAATATAACACATAAAATTGTCAAAAAGTAGATTTAAAAGAGGTTCTCCATCAAAAGGCGGTTAATCGACCTTTTAAAGAATATTAAAATGTTTACGCTTAAAATTGGATTCATTCGCATTTTTAATCCTCTAACATTTATTGTAAAAAGTAAAAATATTTGACAAACATATATAATAATTTTGTAGTTAGTTCTGTTCAATCCCGCCATTACAATGTCTAGGCGTTAACTACCATTTAAAATAATATTATTTTATTATTAGACTGCAACGTAAGATTCCCAAGAAACTATTTGTTGCGAATCGGGTACGCAATTGAGCATAGCATATCCTTTAAAGTAATATTAACATTTTATTCACAAATATGGATAAATATAAAATTGTTATACTCGTTATTAACCTGGGGTGTTACATCCTTCACCCCTTTTGGGAATTGCGTCCACGCAATTTTAAAATTGATCTTGGAAACATCAATGAACGTCCCAAATCGGAACAAGAGTTGGTAAAAAAATCACTTTAAAATAAAGAAAGATAAGTACAAAGGTCAACCGAGTTAACCCATACTAGGATTCAAAGTATGAAAATATGGACATGGAGGCAAAAAACAAAGGGTCATGTTCTGATGGAGAGTGATAGAAAACATGTTTAGGAGAAAGTTAACCACAAGAAAATCACAAACCTGTGATGGGTTAAACGGTATTCGATTCCCCAGTAGGAAAAGTTAATAGACAACAATTTTTTTTAAGTTACTTTTTATTGGGGAATTTATTCATAAGGAAAGATAATCACTTATTATGTTAACTTTCACCTTTTACTAGATTCCTTAATCAAACTCATTTTTTCTCCAAAAGACGAGTATTTAGGAAGACTTGATCGCATTAATAGTACTATAATCAATTTCTAGAGAATCACCTAATACACAAAAGAGAACTATATAGTTCCCATATCTTTATACATTAACCAAAAACAAAACCAAAATGGTTAGTACAAGATCAGATAATCTAGAAAAGGATAACCCTTTATAAAAAGAAAATATAATCTTAACCTCAAAAATTTTTCTAACAAATCCCAAAGTTCAACGAGGACCATTCGATAATAAATTTTTCCATAAAAATTATTCAAAGTAAACCAAACTAAGATTGAAACCCAAATATTTAAAGGATTTAGTCACATAGTCTTCCAAGATAAATCGTAACATTTATCTCCAAACAACATCAGTTGCTCTTAATGTCTCGTATTGAAATATAATTAACCTAATCACATATCCTCCATGATAGGTAAATAAATTTCCATAGATAACCCAAAATCAAATTACACTTAATTCATAAAATCATCTAACTAAAAAGAATCAGTCAAACTAACCAGGGACTTCACGTAGTCCAGTGGTAGGTGATAAATACCAGTCGCACTTTGGTTTTGGGTTCGATTCCCACAGCTTTGTCCGATGTGACGGGTTGTCACACGGTCTGTGTGTTGTCCTTTTTCCAAAACAATATAATTCCCAAAACATTTCCCAAAATGAGATAAAATCTTCAAAAATAAACATAAAATATTTTAACCTCATGTTTACATCATGCCTTTCATTTTCCATCATAACATATAATAACCCATAATTACCTCAAAAGTATGGATCATATAAACCCTAATGGTTACCTTTATAATTATTACCTGAACTTCCACATCGATTGTAGTACATGATTCATTATAAAACATACCAAAGTTCAAGTGGTTGATCATGACTTTTTGATAGTTGGTTTAGAAAAACCATGAGTTTCCTCATTGAATACCCCATTTTATTCAGTCTCTTAATCAAATAACCACCACAGTTTCCTTCAAACCAATTGTCACTTTGGTGCTGGCTAGATCCAACCATTTACTAAAACCAAAAAGGTCAGTCTGAATATATCAACATTACTATCATGTACTATTGAGGAAGATAAACACTAATATATACTTACTCATTCACATTATCTAATACTAATAATCTTTATGAAATTTTACCAATTATGGTAATTTCACTTAGGCTTAGAGGATACCCTAACCTCTAAAGTTATCTAAACCGACATTTGATACCAACTATAAGGCCCTGGCCTTAAACCATACTTAATCTTGAGTTATTAGAAGATTAAACATTGAGGATCGTTTTAGTTTAGAGTTTTAGATAATTAGAACATAACTATTACATCTCAAAAGATTACAAAGTGGACACTTCTACTAAGTTTCCATAAAATAAAAACTCTTAAAAAGAAACATGACTAGTTCCATGTTTTAGATAGCATGAATTTACATTGATCCCATCCATGACCTTATTCCACATTAGGTCCTGTGAAAAACATTTCAAAAAAACTTGGGGTGAGCATAAAAATCTCAGTAAAGGATACACAAAGAATTAAAACTGTTAGTTTATCAAAACAACAAGTAAACCATGTATACATTATCAAAGTAATACTTTTCACCTTTATGAAATAGTAAAAACTCTTCACTGAATAAAATATTATTACTTACCCTTTTGTAACCAAAAGGTTACCATAGAACCCATATAAAGAACACATAACATCTAAAAGTAACTTGGGACATAAACATACTTAAGTGGAATAACCATACGGTCAAATTCCACACATATCACTTAATGGAATATCCATTCGCCCAACATCCATTCATACTTAATGTAATATCCATATGGCCGAATTCCATACCCAATGCATTGGAGGTTATAACGTAACCACCTATCCTGGTATTCACGGTACCACCCATCATATGGTTTTTCACGTAACGACCTGTAAAATGACCATGTACCATCATTACACATAAAATATTGAAAATATAAACATTAAAATAAAAACATTTCATTTTCAACCACAATAAGTAATTCCCAACATATTGAATTAATAAATCCATTTTCAAAATCAATTTTAATGAGATTTTTGAATCAAAGTGTCCCATACCACTTTGAAGCTTTTGATGGAATTTTAATTTTAAAACATTAATGTCCATATAAATAAATACTGAAAACCATTTTGAAAACATGGAAATTAAAGAAAAAGATTTAGAATAATAAATCTTTAAAACATTTAAAACGATATTTTTGTTGAATAGTTTTTAACAAAATGAGAGACTATTGAATACAAATAATAGCGGAATAACATTTAATCCGAACGTTATAATATCATGAGAATAATGGGATTCATGATATAATATGTCAAGGAGAGTATACACACCATATAAGAGTGAATTGGTGCATAACAACAATGTTGTATCAAAATAAATGTAAAATGAGATGAAATCCATTATAAAGAAGGTACCCTTAAATTAGGATAAATCAATCTCATAATTATGTGTGAAAAATATAAATACACCCAATATAAGTGGATATTATGTGTAAAACAATCAAAGGTTATTCCCACATATTCAAAGGATGACATATTCAATAACTACATGTTGAACCCACAGAAATCGAAATTGGGTTAAGAAGTTCTCTTGGTAAAATTATACAGCCTAACGGCGTCACATAAAATTTTACAAAAAGGTTTGATGAGAGAGATAAATGGGATCTCATCACTTGAACATAAAATTTACATAAATAAGGATATAGAATAACATATCCCAACATAATAGTATGTGAATTAAAATACATTACAAAAGAAGTCTTTTAAGAAAAGGAGGGAGAAAGGTTCCCTTACCGACATGGGTATCGTTCGAGACACGCACCCCGTGAAAGGATTACAATACAAAATTCATGTAAATACTCATAAATGAATGTATATTACACAATGATTAAAATAATGGGCAGTAAATACACCGCTCAAAGTAAATTGTTGTAAATGTAGCATAAATCTCACAGGAATAAAAGTGAGATGAAAAATCCCTTAGGAAAACTCGGCTGCCTAACGGTGCCACATAAAACATTCAAAATGTATTGATGAGATCAAATAGGGTATCTCATAATAATAACATAATGTTTATAGAAAGAGGAATATAAAATAACATCCACCAACATAACAAATAGGAGCTTAAAACAAGTGACATAAAGGAGAGTTCTTAAAAAGAAAGAGAGCGGTTAGATCTCTTACGAAAATTCGGCAGCCTAACAGCGCCACTCAAAACATCCAAAATGGATTGATGAGAGAGAATAGGGTCTCTAATCATATAAAAATAAAAATTACAGTATGAGTAATATAAAATAACATCCCAATAACAAGAAAGATGATCTTTAAAAGGAATGACATAAAAGAGCGTACTTAAAAAGAAAGAGAGGAGTAGGATCCCTTACCTCGGGTCCGACTTGACTCGATCATTCATTAATATCCTGAATAATAAACTTGAGTTAATTTATACTTCCTTAAAACCTTTTTCAAGTTAATTATTCCTTTTATATCACTTATTACCATGTCATAAACATTATGTAATCATTTAAGTTAATAATGTTTGTGTTGTCGATATTTGGTTGTTAAGTCGAAAGTGGACTTCTTACAATTACATGTTGTTCGTGTGGTCAAAGGATCATTATATCCAGAGTTGTATTCATGATTTAGATATCATATATATCATATATATCCAGTATATTCATGAATTTATAAAATTACATAACATTTAGAGTTAAGAAATGAAATGCACCATTCATGGAGACCGTAATCCGTACGTACGCATGAACGCTACTTCCATTTCTTTTTCATATTTAATGGAATTAAAACATAATTATACATAATAGTATTTTAATTCTAGTATGGTATCATATATAATATCATTAAAAACATCCTTTATACATAACACATATGGTATTAACGAATCATATCACTTTGAGGGGGTGGTAGTCCGCACTTCCTTAAATGAAGATATCGCGTTTACCCATAATGGGAACCATAAAGGTATGACATAAATGAAAAATACAGAAGATTAAGTAAAAAATAAAAATATTAGATAACATATATAAATACATTTTCATCTTAATGGCCACCTTTGAAGGTGTTAGAAGAAAGTTGAACAATCATCGTTTCGGGAGACAGAAATTCGCCATCCACGGAAACAGTATGTTCTTTAACCATTAGATGTAGGTGTGTGTACGTGTAGCTAGAATATTTATTATAAAAACAACCTAGTATATTTAAGATACTGGATTTGTTACAAAATAAATGAATAAAAAGAGTTTAGTGGGTTGGAGAAGCAAAATAAAACAAAAGGACAAAAGTGAAGACATTACCTTTAAATCGGGTAACTTCCATTGATTTGAGCTCAAAGGCTTCCTTGGAAAGGATTATTCCCAAAGTGAGGCTTCTAGGAGTTACAGAGGGATGTGGAGAGACAAAATGTGCCGAGGATGGCCGAGCCAAAGGCTTGAGATGTGTGGGTAAGAAGGTAGAGGTGGGGGCCTTTTATAAGAGGAGAGGAGGGGCACTCTTGGAAAGTAAGCAAATGTTACATTATTTGAAAATGAGTTTCGGATTTAAAAGGACCCACATTGCTATAATTCGTGTATAAGGTGATAAGGGTTTGAAATCCACCCATCCAATAGGTTTTGGACATGTTTAGGTCTTAGATATTACATTATCATTCTATTTTATTTAAATCGTTAAATAATGAGGTCATCGCGGCATCATCATGATGTCATAAATAATTTAATTTATTTAATGTCTAAAAATTTTAAAAAATATACTATGATGTAGGAAATCATTCTTGATTTCCAATGACTATTTATAGTAAAAAATATGACTTTTATAACCCCATGTAAAAATTGTTATAGTAAAACATCTCATGTTTGTGTAATTTTTAGTTTATCATTAAATAAAAACGTATTTATGTCATTTTCCAACCAAAGTGGCTCCATTGGGTCCCCAAGTTGACCCATTGATTGTCTTGGTCGGCCATGACACATCCAATGAGGGTAGGAAAAGTGTCTAGGTCATTTCATTTTATTAATACATTATTCTTATCTTAAACTACACTAATTACCTCTAATCATTATTAAAAACTTAATAAGTTACTATTCACCAAAAAATTATTTTAATCTCATTGAACCAAATTTTACATATTAATGACAACCATGTATGTTGGATTTTTGAAATTAAAAACAAAAAGGTGGCAAAATTTTATTTAATCGGAAAATCAGTTTTTTATATGTACCACTTAGTGGTTTCACTATTCATCAAAAATTGAAGTTTTTCTGAAAATTAAAAAAAATTCACCCTAAGCTATATTTGATATTCCGAATTAAAAAATGATGTCTATTTTAAAAAATTCAAAACATATAATTTGCATTAATTAGTTTAATAATTAATTCCCGCTGTCAAAACAAATAGCATGTTTTATGAAACAAAATGTATCAAAAGATTGACAATGGTTTAAGTCTAATATCAAAGTGAAATTAATTCCATTGACCACTATTGGATTAAATGGTAAAAATATATTCTAATTTCACATTAAAATCATATCATAAGATAATATAATCATATAAATAAATTAGATTAAAAAGTGGTTTGGAATTAAAATACAACATTTTTCACTATTCATTAAAAATTGAACTTTCTCAGAAAAATACGAACAATTTACACAAAGTAAATTTTAATGTCCCGATTCTAAAGAAGAATTTTATTTTGTCAAATATAACACATAAAATTGTCAAAAAGTGTATTTAAAATAGGTTCTCCATCAAAAGGCGGTTAATCGACCTTTTAAAGAATATTAGAATGTTTTCGCTTAAAATTGGATTCATTCGCATTTTTAATACTCTAACATTTGTTGTAAAAAGTAAAAATATTTGACAAACATATATAATAATTTTGTAGTTAGTTCTGTTCATTCCCGCCATTACAACAGATAGGAATTAACTACCATTTAAAATAATATTATTTTATTATTAGAGAGCAACGTAAGATTCCCAAGAAACTTGTTGTTGCGTATCGGGTACGCCATCGAGCATAGCATCTCATTTAAAGTAATATTAATATTTTATTCACAAATATGGATAAATATAAAATTGTTATACTCTTTATTTCCCTGGGTTGTTACACTTTTTATCCTTTTCGTTGTTTGCATCATTAGACATCTTTTCCCATCACATTTTCATTCAATTTACAAATGAGATTATTTTCCACACTTCAAACATTTACTAGTTCTATTAAGAAAATTTTCTCATTGATTATTTTCAAATATTTATCTTAAGGGAAAACTCATTTTCTTGTCATTGTGGACATTATATATCTCATTGAATTCAAATTTCCACTTCTTATCAAACCAATATTACTAATATGTTACTCTAATCTCAATATCAAAATTTAGAGCACATCGAACAATTTATTCATAGCTATTAAAGTCCCTTTTGTCTAATAGCCTTTAAAAACATGGATATAAGCCAATACATAATCGACCAAATTTAATCTCTAATTGTATATTAATTCCAAAATTATACCTTTAAAGTCTTTTAGAATTTTCATTATAAGTAATGATATAATAATAATCATTTTTCTTATGTTCAAGGAACACTTTCTCCATATTTGTTTATATAATACAAGTAAAGTACTTATTGAAAAATATGTTCTTAAACACATCCCATTCCATGGATTTGATTTCATCTCGTTGCATTGTATTATTGATTAGATTCCACAAATGATCAAATTCACCTTCTTAATGATATATAGTTATGATGACTTCATCATGATTCGAACATTGTAAAATTGAAAATATATTTTCGGCGGTACTGATCTATTTTTTAGACACTAATGGATTAAAAGACCCACTAAATGATGGTAGATGATTCCTCATGAAGCATTCAGTCAAATTTTCCTCCTACCTTTTCCCAATTTAAAGACAAGCATGATTCATATCTTGAGAATCTTTTGTGAGAATGGATAAAAGATTTTTCATTTCTAATTCTATAACATTTGGTTGTTCAGGGGATTAATCATTGCATTTCCTGTAACATTCAGCATTAATGTAGTTTCTCTAGGTTCCATCCATTGACTAAAACCAAAATGCATAGTGATATGAACACTATTCATTACTAGAAAACCACATAATCAGGAATAAAATTCAAATTTATCACACTTTGGGTTTTATCAAAGGTTATTCATGATCGTTTCTAAAAAACTATAATTAAATCCTATACATAAACATATTCTTATGGTTCATACTAAGACATTCACATCCAAGCTTCCAAAGGTTAACTATATCTTTACTCTGATACAGACATTAAATAACTACACATTACTTACACATATATTTCTTTATAATTGAAGTATATTTATTACAATATATAAAACACCATAAAAGGTCCGTATATGTATATTTTAATAAAAAACATAGAAACCCAATCAACGGGATCATAAAACATATATATTGTCTCCAATTTATTTCATTGAGACTAGAATCATTTTTAGAATATGACACTTAATAGCCTTCTTCTTGACCTGGGTAAAAGAAACATATGAAAGTGTGGGGTCAAATTCTCGGTAAGGGTTTTCAAATGAAATATCAATCTTATATTACATTTAAAAATATTATCTTGCATATAAGAGATCATAATATCATGTCATTGGTTATATAATTGAATAAAAATGTAATCAAAATAATCAAAACATATAAAATTATATTTTTTAGCTTACACCCATATGCATAGAAAATCATTCCATATTAGTGAAGGCTGCTTTCTATGAACATCATAGTGGAAATAGTCCACTACTAAACCAAGTCTTCTCTTTATTCCTGCCCTGTTTTACAAAAACTGATTAACATGTCAATACAGCCATGTCAATCATAGGAGATATAAACCATTACCCATGAATTGGAGGGAGATATATGTCCCACACATCTAATAATGAAACCATTCTTTATGTGTTCCATAAAAACATAAATCATACCTCATAGCATAAACCATTTAATAAAATTGATATATTAAACATAATAATATCACAACATAATCCATATAAGATAAATGGACTTCATTAGAATAATTTCCTCACTACGTAATCAAATCAGTGTAACAATAGGGATGGAAACATAACCCTATGTCATCATAGATAGAAAATAATTATGATAAAACTCTTGAACTTTGTTCTTGAGGAAAATTTAAAATCATCTTAATAAATGATTTATTCTCTCAAAATTTCGGGATATTTTCAAAAAAGTTAATTTAAAATAAACATAAAAATATATAAATTATGCTTTATGGAAATAATTCTTTAAGAAAGTGTAAAAATCTACTGATGTATTCTATGTAAATAATACATTCTCCTTATACTTTTACCAGAAATGTAGAAAGTACCTTGTGCGATAAAAAAAGGTAGATTACATACATACCATGTAGTAAAATTAAAAAATAGGTAAAATGGATTTAAAAATAAATAGAATAATATTTAAAATTTTATGAAAACATAATTATAAAATAATACATGGATGATAAATATACACCCAATATATACTTACATATAAACAATCTCAGATAACAAGTGATTGGAGGAGTTATCCATCTCTTTAAATATGATTTTCTTTGTAAGTGTCAAACATCATATATAATGATTTATACAATGTTACTATTTTATTTTAGAATCCTTAACATTTTTAATAGAAAATTTATGATCAGGTTTTCATTTATTTTCGATTAACACTTCATTATTACTCGTTATTCAGGTATTAACTGCTTTATGTTCTAATGTATGTTTTTTTGGATAATTATTTATTCCTATTTTAGGATATAGTTATATAATATTTAGAATGGTTTTAGTATAATATATTTTATATTTACTCATTCAATTCATTCATATAATCATTATTTAAAAATGATTATATAGATTGAATCACATAGCTCTGTGCGAACGGTAAGTTGTGCGTACGCACGAGCAACAATATCATTCATATAATTGTTGAATGTTATTTAATTGGATAGAGTATAGTATATCGTAATTAGTATAATTATATAATAATCATATATAGTTATTATTTCCACCATTATACTGATCCAATGAAGGTGGTGGTGAAATAAATATTACACCACAGCGTGGCGACTGTAAGCTGTAAGAATACACACGCATTGATTTTATTTTTCGTAAGATGGATAAAAGGTGAAATAGGGTTTATTTCTTATTTATAAAAACATATCAGTAAATTATTGATGCTGAATATATTACTTTATATTGAAATAACTAAATAAGATGAAGTATGAGAAGAACTAAATTTGAACGAATCATTAGAAGTGATTTCATCTTCCTCAACATGCCTCCATTAAATTTCTTCTTTAAAAACAAGAGATTTTATTTTGAGAAGACCCTAACCTATTTAATTTCACTAGGTAATTTTTAAGTGGAAATGTTCATGTGTTGTATAAGCTAGAAGGCTCAAAATTTAGTTCTGTGGAGAGGGAGGATGAGCCCTTTTATAAGAGAGGAAATGTGAACTTTTGGAATCACACAAAAATATTAATTTATACTAAAAAAAATTCAACTAAAAATTGTACAAACCTTTTTATATACAAATATAAAATAATTATTTTCCTAAAAACCATAATAAAATAATATTTAGACAAGTTCATAATATTTTTTTATCCTTATATTTTTGGTTTACCCTTATTTTACCTTTTTTATCATACCGTGATATCGTGTTATTAACACATTGTGGGTTAATGGAATTTCTATATCATGTCAAGCGAAGGAAAAAAGATATTTATGGATTTTTTTTACTTATTTAAACTATTTTTATGAATCATATATGTTTATTAATTTAAAATCACTTTATAATCTATGAATTATTTTAAGTTATAAATTGTGTGAATTTTGGAGACTATTCCTAGTAGAATTTATTAAGAATTTATAAAAAATTATTTTTTCTAAAATATTCCATTAAATCAAATATTATATGTCAATATAATCCATAAAAAATTTTTATTACATAAAAAAATCCAATTACATTTGATTTAAAATTTTTAAATTAATTTATTTAAATCTTTCAATAATGAGGTAATTACTAGATCGAATTCATATCATAATTAATTCTATTTATATAGTCAACAAAAATTATAAATAAACTAAAATGATATAAAAAGTGTTTTTATATATTTATTGAATATTTATAAACAAATAGATCTATAAAATAGCCATATATTTTAATCGATTTATTAAACGTGATATGATTAGGTTATAAATAACTTTTTTTTTAATTAATTTTCTATAAAATGACATTTTAATATCTATGTGAATCCATGGGGTCCCAAAATAGAACAATGATACCCATGGTCAGAAATATTGCATCCAATAGTTTTAGGATATGTTTCTGGGTAGTATTGTATTTTAAAATTATAATTTGTCACTTATTTACCAGATTTCCACTTAAACCATGGAAAATAAAATAAATACTAAAGATACTAATCATAAAGTCCAAAAATAGAAGGTACCTATTCATGCAATTTGGTCATTATTATTAAAAATAAAGAATCCATTTTTCAAAAATAAAAACAAAAAAGTTGCAGTAATTTATTTTAAATTAATCTCGTAGTTGAAATTAGAAAAGAAGTTTTAAAAGGTAGAACATTGCAAAAGATTGAAATTTTTTGACCAATGAATTCATTGTAAAATTAATTATAATGAATTAAATTATTATAATAGTAAAAATATATTAAATTCATACTTTCAAACAATTTAATATTAAAATTATACCATATAAATTACATCAATGAGAAAAGTGTTTTTAAAAAAAATATAAAATATTTTTACTATTCATAAAAACATGAATGCTATTAAAAAAATATTAGAAATTTTCCCAAAGTAAATTATTATATCATTCTTCAAAATATCATGTTTTTTTTTAATATAAAAATTATTTGTGTGCCAAAATATTAATTTTAAATGGATTCTCTATTAAAGGTTATACAATTGACCATTTTAAAAATTGGTTCTTATACATAAATATGATTTTATTCATTCTACATGACTAAAATATCAATTGTATGAATATAAACATATATTTATTATGTATATAACACATGTATTCCATTAATCTCAATACCATATGTAATTAAATCAAAAAATACATATATTTAATTGATTTATATTTTTCATAAATAATTAATAGAAAAATAATTCATAATGCATTTTCATTAGTTAGTTGTAATTATTCCCGAAAACCAAAAGACAAGTCTATAATATTAATTTTATATTAAGGGAATCCTTTAGTTAATTTAAACTCATGATTTCCTGTAATTCAAGCTACAGAAGGATAATAATTATTTAAAAAAATATTTCAAAAAATCATTTGGGTTTTACATATCATGTAATCTTGTAAATAATATAACTACAATTAATGAATGTTAATAGTATATGAAAATTATTTATGTTTACATTTATATTATTTTTATATTTAATTATTTTAATGTTATTCATAATGGTTATTTTTTGTAACTATTCTACTATCTGATGATGTTTGACATTTTAACCATTCATTATTCTTGGTGGTATCTGAAACCACACCATATTCTTTTTGTAATGAGTAATTGGTGATGTTATATCATTCTTAATATTATTTTATTACAATGACTATAATTTCATATATTTTATTTCTATTATTATAACTATTATGGATATGAGAATTTAAAACATGGTGATTCAAGAAATATTAGAAAGAACAAACATATATTTTAATTTAAATAATTAATATTTTTTTTTTTTAAATCGGATCCCTGAAATATTTCAAAAAAATTTCTATATGGGTTTATAATATTAGTTTGTTTTAGAAAAAAATAATGTATGCATTTTAGGCAAACTAGCATGAGTTTAAACGTATGTGGGATGATCCCAATTCCCTTCATGCCCTAGTTTTTATTATTATCATCAAATAATATTAAAAATAAATTCATAACTGTAAAAATAAAAAATAAATTTTAATTATGAAAAAAATCCTAATAAGGTAACATATTAACCAACATTACAATGAATTAGTAGAAAATTGATTTCGAAAATTTTAGCATCGTTGGATGATGATCTATGTGACATGTTTTTGTATATATATATATTGTAATACGAATTTAATTATGTTTTAAAAAAATATAATATATTTCATTATAAGTGTGAAGAATTCGATTATATAAATTGAAATGTTATATAAAACCATCCACTGACCATGAAAATTGATCTAATTATCCTAAATAGTCTTCTTCACACATTTAATATATTATTCTTATAAAACTATAATTTTATTATCAATAGTTTTTTCTATAAATAAATAATATGGATTAGATATATTTATTTAATTCCCTGACCTTAGTTTCCTCGAGTCGGTGCATTAGTACATATCATTGGAATAATCACAAGAAAGATCAAGTCTCGAAAGACCGATTAGTTTAGTAGTCTTGGAAACACTAGATACATTCATAAAGTTTACATTACATCATAAATTGAAAATTACAATAACATATTGTCTCCACACTCATATCCACTTATATTATCCCTATAGGTCATTCATAAAATACATTTTCACATCCTGGGAAAAATAAAACATAGGAAGGGGTGAGCTCAAATGATTAGTAAGAATAACAATATAGTGGAAACTTTTGTAAATAAGCATAAACATTTAAGGCAATGTATAACTAAAACAAAAGAGTTTTAAACATGAACATCAGAATAATATAGAAAAAATAAAATGAAATAATGCCATTAACTTATTCACATGGATATTCTAATAGTCGAATAATCACATGCAATATCAATAACCACTTTCATAATCATGGAATTCATAATGCCAGAATATCATATCCACATATCCAGGGCCTCGTGCCAAGACTACAAATAAGATTTTTTCAAGTCCATGAACCAAGACACTAGATTATCTCATGAGACCTAACGATGCATCGAGGAGCTATAGCAGGCTTTACCTGTCACTTATTAAGTCCACTTCATTCCTCATATGAATAGGTTTAAACATAACAATTTTTTTATTAAAACTAGCATACGAAATGTCAATACATTCTCCAAAAACCATAAATGTTATAAAAATAACACATCCACAGTCAAACATATCAAAAAACATTCAATACAATATTGTAGATTTGTATCATAATAAATTAACTACAAATTATCTTAAAATCCATCAAAGGATGTTGACATAGAAGAAATCAAAACTATTTGAGAGAAATACCTCTTTTTTTGATGTCATTTAAAAGTCACATTATTATAAAATAAAACTTTTAATTTGAAAATATTCTTAGAAGCTTGTAAGGGAAGCTTAAAAGATTTTATAATGGAAAAAAATAGCTACACCCACCGTATAAGTTAAAAAAGACATTCTTACTTTAATTCTGTCAAAAACTTTTAAAAGTGACCTTATTTAGAAAACAACATAAATATTACTTTATAAAAATCTTATAAAAATTCAAAAACGGGTATAAATGACTTTAACCCATATTCTATAAAATAGTAATAATGTTTTGAAACATATTATTAAGAAACATGGATGTGGATGATAAAGAGGTCCCAGTATATAATTACGTATAAACAAACTTGTATAATGAATATATTGTGAAATAAACCCTTAACATGCACTTTTCCTTAGTTGAAGGTAGGTTAAACAACTATATAATTGTGAAATAATTGTTATTAAATTTTACAAGAATCATATACATTAATATGATATCATATATGATCTTCTAACATCGATTTGTTTATAATATATTTGTATTATCATTGTTTCGGGTGTTAACTTACTCATTTTCTTTTATATGTTTTGTTATGTAAGTCATCGTTTTCATGGATAGGATGTATCTTTTTCATATCCATAATGATATCAAGTCCTTAAACATTATTTTTAATCATTAAATGAGAATTAGCTTTGAATGGATACAATGGGGAATGAATCTCATCGTGTTCGTGGAGATGGTAGTCTGTACGTACGCACGAGCGACAATATCATTCTTTTGATATTAAAATAATATATAATTGGATGGTATATCATATATAAAGAATAATTATCATCATATATTTATTATTTACATGAATTAAACACCATTATTATACCCATCCAAATAATAATTTATTGAATAACAATTATACCACGACGTGGAGACGGTAAGTCATACGGACGCACGTATGGGGACCTATCATTGAAAGGATGGATAGAATAATGAATATGGTTGTACAATAATTATAATAACATCACATTATATATAATATACTGTAGTTATTATTTTATAATGGGAATAAAAAATAAAGTAGTTGAAGAAGAAAAAAATTTGAAAGAGGGTGGTGAAAACATTACCTCTTCTTTGGGTTCTTCCTTTTTTAATTGATCAAAACAACTCCATAGGATGGCTATATGATCAAAATAGGGACTCTAGGTTGAAGTGAGTTAAGTTTATAGAGTATTTGGGTAGAGTTTGGCCAAACCAAAAGGCTTTGAATTTGTGAATTTGTGAGAAGGGGGAGTGCCCTTTTATAAGAGGGGTGAGGGGGACCTTTGGAAAAGCTAGAAATATTATTTTATAAAAACTTTATATTCGGTTCTAATGTCTCAAATGTTTATTATTTATAGTCTATGGTGGGGATATGTCAAAATCATGTCAAAAAATAGTTTTTAGATAGGTTTGGGTCACTATATTAACCTTATCATTTAGTTTTAACTCTTAGTTAATTAGTTTAACATTTACCATCTCACTTTGTATTTTTATATTATATAGTTAATAAACATACTATATAAAACCAAGATACTCCCAAGTGGTCCATTAATGATACAACTATCATGATACAAGTCTTTTGGCCGAACATTATATATTTAGGATTAGAATACAAATTAATAATATAATATTTGTTTTAGGAACTCTATAATGTCAATTTTGACAGTATTGGGTATTTTGTTTTTGATAATTTCATAGAAACATTATTACTTCGAAAGAAATTTATATAACCAATCCCACTATGTCCTATTAACCTATAAATTTAGTGGAATTCATAAAAAGTCTCAAATTACAATTATTTTGATATTTATAATATCAATTATTTTAATATTTCATTAATTATGTAATTATTGTATCACCATTGTGTCATAAATAAATTAAATTATTTAATGTCTACAAATTATAAATTTAATACCATTGTATAAGAAATATTTTTATCTTTCTAATTAATATTTAAAATATAATTTATCTTATGTATAACACAATATTAAAAATGTTTTAGTAAATAAACATTGATTTTAACACTTTTAACTCTTCTTTGAATTAAATAATAATAAATGTCCAAATATATTCCATGTGGACCTAAATGATAATATTTTATTCCTAATGTTGTTTTTGGTCTAGATAAACTTTCCCAATAGAATTAAGACATGTGTTAGGGTAACATTAATATCATTTTTACCCTTAATTTTCCTATTCACCTTTAACCGTGGTAAATTAATGTAAAAAAGTTACAATTCAGCAAAAATTATTTTCAACTCATTGAACAACATTTTACTCCTTGATATTAACAATGTCTCTCGGATTTTCTAAATTCCACTCACAGAAGCGTTAAATTTATGTTTTATGTGAATTTTCAAATTCTCCTAGGAGGTGGTTAAAAGGCGGTGAAAAGTTCAATAAAATTTTTATATATCTAAAATTATTCTAAAATAACACCAACGAATTACATTGAACTTATATTGGTATTATTTATCTATTTTCAAATTAATTAAATTTAAATAAAATGAATAATTATTTAAATAAAAATTCGGTTTTAAACTATAACTCAGTTTTTTACTATTCATTAAAAAATGAATGTTTTCAGAAAAATACCAAAATTTTACCTTAGGATAATTTTGATATCCAAAATTTAAAAACGAAGTCCATTTTGAATGATAAAATATATTAAATTTCAAAAAGTGGGTATTACTATTCATAACGTCTAGTTTGAGTGGTTGTAGTGTGTGTGTGTTAGAACTCGAAGTTGCGTACAACACACGCTACTGTATTATTCAAAGGGAAAGGTATCGTGAATGATTGGGGTGTTACATTCTACCCTCCTTCAATTAATTTCGTCCTCAAAATTTTATAGAATACTATCATATGGAAAGAATCAGGTGGTTCTTCATCACCATTTCCTCAGGTTCCCAAATTGCTTCTTCCATCTTATGGTTTCTCCACAAAACTTTTACCAGACGGGTCATCTGGTTTCTCTGTACTTGTTCTCCCATATCAAGAATCCTGACGGGCTCTTCGTAATAAGACAGATCAGGTTCCAGTTCTAATTCCTCATAAGAGAGTACATGTGTTGGGTCAGGCATGTATTTCTTCAATAGTGATACGTAGAACACATTGTGAACTTTGGAGAGACATGGAGGCATTGCCAAATGGTATGCTACAGCCCCTTTTTGCTCTAGAATTTCGAAATGTCTGATGTACTTGGGACTCAATATACCTTTCTTGTATAAATGTATAACTCCCTTCCAGGGAGATACCTTCATGAAAACATGATTTCCACCATGAAATTTTAAATCCTTCCGTCGGTTGTCAATATAGCTCTTATGCCTACTTTGAGGTGCTTTGATGTGGTTTTTGATTAACATTACATTCTCCATCATTTTATCCACCAGTTATGGGCCTACAAGTTTTCATTCACCAACGTCATCCCAACAGGTTGTTGTGCGACATCTCTTTCTGTATAACGCTTCATATGGTGCCATTTTAATACTCGTATGGAAGCTATTGTTATAGTAAAATTCAACCAGGCGTAAATATTGATCCCACATACCCTGAAAGTCAAGTGATAAGGATCTCAATATGACTTATAAGATTTGAATAGTTCATTCCGATTTTCCATTTGTTTGAGGGTGGTAGGCAGTGCTCAAATGAAGTTCAGTATCCAAGGCCTTCTAATGACACTTCTAGAATCTTGAAGTAAAACAGGGATCACGATCAGAAATAATCGATAGGGGTACCCCATGAACTCTCACAACATAATTAATATATAGTCTTGCTAGACGTTCTAGTGGTTGATCTTCTCTTATAGCATGAAAATGTGCTAACTTGGTAAGATGATCAACAATGACCCATATTGCATCGTTCCGTTTAGCAGTCATTGGTAGTCCCAGGACAAAGTCCATCATGATATTATCCAATTTCCACTCTGGTATGAGAAGAGGTTTCATGACTCCTCGGGGTTATTTCCTCCCAACATTCACTTGTTGACAAACCATATATCTTGACAAAAAATCAACAATCTCCCTCTTCATGTTGTCCCACAATAAATGTTCATTCAAGTCTCTATACATTTTGGTGCTCCCAGGGTGTATAGAGAAATTGGAACTATGAGCATCATCCAACCATTCCCTTTTTAGATAAGGTATATTGGGAACATAAATCCTCTTCCCAAATTTAAAAATTCCATCTTCATACCCAAAGTCATTCAATCTTCCATCATTCACAACATTAATCTTCTTTAGAAAAACTTCATCACCGATCTGAGTACTCGTTAGCCATTATAGTAATGATGGTTTGGCAACCATTTGAAAAAGTATTGATATCTCACCTTCAATGGTAATTCTCATATCCATCTTCACTAGATCCATGAAAATATGATCCCATTCAATTCTCATCATGTTCAAAACTCCATGATCTTTTCTACTCAAAGAATATGACACCTTATTTCCCTTCCCCGGGTGGTAGTGTATCGTGCAATCATAATCCTTGAGTAGTTCTAAAAATCTCCTTTTCCCCATGTTGAGTTCTTTATGTGAGAAAATATACTTCAAAATCTTGTGATTAGTATAAATCTCACATTTTTCACCATAAAGATAATTTCTCCATATCTTCAAAGAAAAAATTACAGCATCTAACTCAAGATAATGAGTAGGTTAGTTTTGCTTAGGAATTTTTAGCTGTTGTGATGCAAAGGCAATAACCATATCATTTTGCATAAGTACACAACCAATTTCTTTCATTGATGCATCATTGTATATAAAAAACCCATCATTCCTTGATTATAGAGTCAATATAGGATCATTGACTAAGCTTCTCTTCACTTTTTGAAACATTATTCACACTCATTAATCCAAAAAAATTTAAACCCTTTACGTGTGAGCTTTGTTTATGGGTCAGCCAACCGGGATACATTTTGGACGAAACGTCGATAATAACCTGATGAACCAATAAAACTGCATTCCTCGGTTATACTCATTGGTGATGGCCAATCTTGGATTTAACTTGTCTTTGAAGGATCAACATAGATTCCATCCTTGGAGACAATATGTCCAAGAAAAGAGATCTCCTGAATCCAAAATTCATACTTGCTAAACATCCCATATAATACATGACTTCTAAGAGTCTTCAAGATAATGCACATGTTATTTTCATGATCTTCGTGGCATTTTGAGTATACCAAGATATAATCAATAAATTCCTCCAAAATATCATTGAGATATTCTTTGAAAACATTATTCATTATATCCATGAATAATGAGGGTTCATTAGTCAATCCAAAAGGCATTACCGTAAACTCGTAATGCCCATACCTGGTTCAAAATGCTGTCTTCAGAATGTCTTCCTTCTTCGCACACAACTGATGGTATCCAGACCAAAGGTCAATCATTGAAAAGTATTGAGCTCCGTGCCAATGGTCAAATAAATCATCACTATGAGGCAGGAGATAATTTTTTGTTATTGTTATAGAATTGATCTTCCTATAGTCGATACATAACCTCATAGATCCATCTTTCTTTTTAACAAATAGAACATGGGATCCCCATAGAGAAATACTAGGAAGAATAAATCCCTTATTACTCAATTCCTATAGTTGTTTCTTTAGTTCAAATACTTCCACAGTGGCCATTCTCTATGGGGTCATCAATATTGGCCTTGATCAAGGAATTAAATCAATCGAAAACTCAACTTCTCATTCTGGAGGATGTCCAGGAAATTCTTCCAGAAACACATCTCCATATTATTTCACAATAGGTACATCCTCTATTTGAACATTCCTTTATTCACCCACAATCATATCATTTTCTTCCTCCCCAATAATTGAATTTAGTTGAGCTACTAGGAGTGGATTTAGATAAGAGTTAGCTGGTGACGATTCTGCTCTAAAGATAAGGTGTTCCTTATCATCATCATCAAAAATCATAACCTCTTTCTTCTTACAATAAATCTTTGCATCATGGTCTGAAATCCAATCAATACCAAGGATTATATCAAACTCAATCATAGGTATGCCGATGAGATCATCGGATAAAGAACATTTATGTGCTCTAATGGGGACTGATTCACAAAACATTGTTGCAATGATATTTCCAATAGGAGTTTTAACTAACAAATCCATTGTCAAATCCAATTGGAAATATCAAATTTTATTCGAAAACTGGGAAGATATGAAAAAAGTCGATGATCCAGAATCAATTAATTCATTTTCTAAATTTGAGGAAACCAATAAATTACCTGCCACCACATCTTTCAGAGCTTTCACCTCAACAGTAGTGATAGCATAAGCATGGCCTTGATCTCTTGGCCTTTTCTGAGGTAAATTCCACTGAATCATAGGACATTCATGTTCACAATGTCCCATCTCCCTGTAATTGTAGCATTGGACATTATTATCTTCTTTCTCCCCCTTGCAATCACGAGCTTGGTGGCCATTTTCACCACACTTGTAATAGAATCACATTATATTTATGCAAGTACCCGGATGTTTCTTCCCACATTTACCATAGGATGGATATTTAACTATTCCCTTATTCCCCTTATTTCCATTCCCAGATTGATCAGATGATCTCCTCTTCTTTTTCTATTCTTTAAATTCATAAGACTTAGAGAATTATTTTTCTATCTCGATAGCACATGAGACAAAGTCTTCGAATGTTGAGAAGGATTGTGAGACTATTGCTCGATGGGGAAACGGTTTTAACCCATAAAATAAATGATCAATCATACTTCTTTGGATACATATATAATCTGCATCATACCTTGTTATCCTTGTAATGTTAGCCTCATACTTTGAGGCATTCTCATCTTCCTTTTGTCTCATACACAGAAATTGCCTTTCCATATCTGCTCGATGGTCACGAGGAATGTATATTTCTAATAAAATCTCTTTGAACTCAATATATTGCATATTTGATGCTTCATCATCTTTCTTCATGTTTTGAATCAATGACCACCATTGATCAGCATCTCTAGTGAGGCGATAAACTACCAGGACAACTTTTTCCCTTTCACTACTACCCAAAGCCTATAATATTTTCCCTAGAGAACTTACCCAATTCTCAGCTACTAATGGATATGTACACCCATTGAATTTTTGTGGTTTCTACCTCATGAAGCGATCTAACATTGATCCTCCACGATGTGGATCATGGTGCTCCATACGGGTAAGGTTATTATTCATAACCTGAGTGAGTTGTCCCAGTATGGTGATTAGTTTATCAGTACCAGTAGCATCACCAACTCCAATATTATTATCTTGAGTAGGAGGGAAATACCTATATGGAGTTCATGCATTGATATCGTTTCCATTTTTCCATTAGGAACCATTTCTATACAATGGAATAAACTAGATCAGTTTATTTATCAAAACACAAAATTCCATTCCTGTAAAACACTTAAAATAAATTTAACTATTTATGGATATAATCCATAATCATAAAAAAAATTTATTTAAGGAAGTATATAGTCAAAAAACCTTCATAATGATTTGTAAATAAAATGAGAGTTATCCTTAGAATATCCACCGGGAGTGTCGTAACCAAATGTGAAGCAGGACCCGTTGTCGTGCCCTAGTTCCCGTTCGAGTCTAGCTCAATGTAGTGTTTTTGGGTTTTACCCCTAGGTACATATGTTTCAGAGCCGCCTCTACCTTCTCATATCCAGACATGGATGTATTTCTCGGAAAACTCACAAAATCTCTACAACACAAAAATTATAGGAAGTTCTTCTATACTTATCCTCAAAGTCCATATTAGATCTATGTGCTCTATCAGAGTTTATCAAAATATAGCGTCAAATTTTTGTACTAAAATTCCCCGGATACCAACTCTAATGCCCCGAGCCTAGTTACCTAGAGTCAGTTCATTAGTACATATCATTGGCATGATGTCAAGAACGATCAAGTCTTGAAAGATTGATGATTTTAGAACTCCTGGAAACACTAGATACATTCATAAAGTTTACATTACCTCATAGACTGAAAATTACAACAACATATTGTCTCCATACTCATATCCACTTATACAATCCCTATAGATAATTTATAAAATACTTCTTCACATATTGGGAAAAATAAAACATAGAAACGGGTGAGCTGAAATGCCTAGTAAGGATAACAATGTAGCAGAAGCATTTATAAATAATCATAAACATTTAAGGAAATATATAACTAAAACAAAAGACTTTTAAACATGAAAATCAGCATAATATAGAATAAATAAAATGAAATAATTCCATTTACTTATTCACATGTATATTCTACTAGTCGAATAATTACATGGAATATCTATAACCACATGCATAATGATGGAATTCATAAGGCCAGACTATCATTACCACATAGCTAAGGCCTCGTTCCAAGACTACAAATAAGATTTTGTCAAGCCCTTGTGCCAAGACACTAGTCTGTCTCATGAGACCTACCGTTGAATTTAGGATCTATAGCATGCTCCACCAATCACTTATTAAGTCCAATGCATTCCTCATATGAATATATTTAAACATAACATAAACATTTGTATTAAAAATGGAATACGAAATGTCAATAATTTCTCCATAAAACATGAATGGTATAAAAATAACACATCCATAGTAAAACATATCACAAAAACCCTCAATATATTATGGAAGATTTGTATCATAACAAATAAACCTATAATAAGCATAAAATCCATCAAAGGATGTTGACATAGATGAAATCAAAACAATTTGAGAAAAATATCTATTTTTTTAATTCATTTAAAAGTCACATAATTATAAAATAAAACATTTACTTTGAAAATATTTTTAGAAGCTTTTAAGGGAAGCTTCAACAATTTTACAACAGCCAAAAATAGCCACACCTTCCGTATAAGTTAAAAAAGACATTCTTACATTAATTCTATCGAAAATGTTAAAAAGGACCTTGATTGGAAAATGACGGAACGATTCCTTTATAAACGTCATATAAAAAGTCAGAAAAGGGTATACATGGATTTGACCCATAATTTTTAAAATAGTAATAATGTTTTAAAAAACATTTTTAATAAACATGTATGTGGATGGTGAAGAGGTCCCAGTAGATAATTACGTATAGACAACCTCGGATAATGACGAGATTGTGAAATAAACCCTTACCTTGCACTTTTCCTTACTTGAGGGTTGGTTAAACTCCTATATAATGGTGAAATAATTGTTATTAAATTATACAAGAATCATATACATTAATATTATATCGTATATGATCTTCTAAGATTGATTTGTTAATAATATCTTAGTATTATCGTTGTTTCAGGTGTTAACTTACTCATTTTTTATATGTTTTATTACATAAGCTATTTTTTCAGGGATAGGTTGTATCATATTCATTTCCAGAAGGATATCAAGTCCTTAAACATTATTTTTAATCATTAAATTAGAATTAGTCTTCAATGGATACAATGGAGAATGAATCTCATCGTGTTCGTGGAGACGGTAGTCTCTACGTACGCACGAGTGACAATATCATTATTTTGATAGTAAAATAATATATAATTGGATGGGATATCATATATACAGAATAATTATCATGTTATATTTATTATTTAACTTAATTACACATCATTATTGTACCCATCCAAATAATAATTTATTGAATAACAATTACAGAATGACGTGGAGACGGTAAGCCGTACGTACGCATATACGGTGACATGTCATTCAATGGATGGATAGAATAATGACTATGGTTGTACCATTTTTATTATAAAATCACAGTATATATAATATAATGGAGTTATTATTTTATAATGGTAATAAAAAAGAATTAAGAAGTTGAAGAAGAAATGAACTTGAAAGAGGGTGGTGAAAACATTACCTATTCTTCGTGTTCTTTATTTTGATTTAATCAAACGGGCACCATAGGATGGCTTTATCAATAAACTAAGGCCTCTAGGTTGAAGTGAGGGAAGTTGAGAGAGTATTTTGTCAAGGGTTCTTCGATTCAAAACGCTTTGAATGTGTGAATTAGTGAGAAGGGTGAGTGCCCTTTTATAAGAGGGGTGAGTGGCACCTTTTGAAAAGCTAGAAATATTATTTTATAATAAATTAATATTTGCAATCTAATGGCTCCAAAGTAGATTATTTAAAGATTATGGTGGGTATAGATCGAAAACCACTCAAACAATATCTTTTTGATAGGTTTGGGTCACTATATTAACATTATCTTTTAGTTTTAACTCTAAGTTAATTAGTTTAACATTTTCCATGTCACTTTGTATTTTTATATTATATAGTTAATAAAATCACAATATACATCCACAAGACCCCCAAGTGGTCTATTAATGATACACCTATTATGACACAAGACCTTTGGACAAACCTTAGATTTTTAAGAATAGAATATAAATTAATAATATAATATTTTTTTAAAAACTCTTTTATGTCAATTTTGACACTATTGGGTATTTTGTTTTTGATAATTTCATAACAACATTATTACATCGAAAAAAATTTATATAACCAATACCAATATGTCATATTAACCTAGAAATTTATTGGAATTCATAAAAAGTCTAAAATTATATTTATTTTGATATTTATAATATCAATTATTTTAATATTTCATTATTTATGTAATTACTGCATCACCATTGTTTCATAAATAAATTAAATTATTTAATGCCTAAAAATTATAAATAAAATACCATTATGTATGATATCTTTTTATATTTCTGATTAATATTTAAAATAGAATTTATCTTTTGTATTACCCTATATTAAAAATGTTTAATAAATATACCTTGATTTTAGCTCTTTTAACTATTCTATGAATTAAATAATAATAAATGTACTAATCTAATCCAAGTGGACCTAAATGAGAATATTTTATTCCTAATGTTGTTTTTGGTTGAGATACAGTTTTCCAATAGAATTAGGACATGTGTTAGGGTAATATTAATATCATTTTTACCCTTAATTACCCTATTTACTTTTAACCGTGGTAAATAAAAGTAAAAAGTTACTATTCACCAAAAATTATTTTCATATCATTGAAACACATTTTACTCCTTGATAATTACCGTGTCTCTCAGATCTCTGAAATTCCACTCGCAGAAGTGGTAAAATTATGTTTTATGTGAATTTTCAAATTCTCCTTGGAGGTGGGTAAAAGACGATGAAAAGTTCAATAAACTTTTTATACATCTAAAATTATTCTAAAATAACTCCAATGAATTACATTGAATTTATATAGGTATCATGTATCTATTTTGACCTTAAATAAATTTAAATAAAATAAATAATTTATTAAATAAAAATTCAGTTTTAATATATAACTCAGGGTTTTTTCACTATTCATCAAAAATTGTAAGTTTTTAGAATAATACCTAAATTTTACCCTAGGATAATTTCGATATCCGAATCCAAAAATTAAGTCCATTTTGAATGATAAAAATTTATTAAATTTCAAAAATGGGTACTTCTATTCATAACAGCTAGATTGATTGGCTGTGTTTTGTGTGTTAGAACTTGAAGTTGCATACAACACGTGCTACAATATTATTCAAAGGGAAGTGTACTGTGGAAGCTTGGGGTGTTAAATTCTCCCATCTTTCAAATAATATCATCCTCTAAATGTCTTTATATACTATCACATGAAAATACTCGGGTGGTTCTTCCTCATAAGTTCCTCGGGTTCGCACATTTCTTCTTCCATATTATGGTTTCTCCACAAAACTTTTACTAGAAGAGTCGTATGGTTTCTCAGTAATTGTTATCTCGTATCATGAATCCTGACGGGCTCTTCGCAATAAGACAGATCAGGTTCAATTTCTAATTCCTCATAGGTGAGTACATGCGTTGGGTCAGGCTTGTAATTTCTCAACAGTGATACGTGGAACACATCGTGAACTTTGGAGAGACTTGTCGGCATTGCCAAATGTTATTCTACATCCCCTATTATCTCTATAACTTCGAAAGGTCCGATGTACCTGGGACTCAATTTACCTTTCATGCTGAAACGTATAACTCCCTTCCAGGGAGATACCTTCAAGAAAACATGATCTCATACCTGAAATTCCAAATATATCCTTTGGTTTTCAGCATATCTCTTCTGCATACTTTCAACTGCTTTGATGTTGTTTTGGATTACCTTTACCTTTTCTATCATTTCCTCCACTAGTTCTGGACTTACAAGTTTTCTTTCACCATTTTCATCCCAACAGGTTGGTGTGTGAAATCTCTTTTCAAATAACTCGTTATATGGTTCCATTTGAATACTCGTATGGAAGCTATTCTTATACAAAAATTCCACGAGAGGTAATTTTTGATCCCAAATACCCTGAAAGTCATGTGAGTAGGATCTCAACATGTCTTATAAGGTTTTAATAGTATGTTCTGATGGTCCATCTGTTTGAGGGTGGTAGGTAGTTCTCAAATGATGTTCAGTATCCAAGGCCTTCTGAAGACTCTTCCAAAATCTTGAAGTAAAATGGGGATCACGATAAAATATAATCGATAGGGGTACTCCATGAAGTCTCACAACATAATTAATATAAAGACTTGCAAGATGTTACAGTGGAAGATCTTATCTTATTTCAAGAAAATGTGATGACTTGGTAATATGATCAACAATAACCCATATTGCATCGTTCCTTCACGGAGTCTTTGGTAGTCCCATAACAAATTCCATCGTGATATTATCCAATTTCCACTCTAGTATGAGAAGAGGTTTCATGACTCCTCTAGGATGTTTCCTACCAATATTCAATTGCTGAAAAACCATACATCTTGGCACAAAATCAGCAATCTCCATCTTCATATTTTCCCACAAAAAATGGTCCTTCATGTCTCTATACATTTGGGTACTCCCAGGGTTTATAGAGAAATTTTAACTATGGGCATCATCCAACAATTCCCAGTTTAGATTAGGTATATTGGGAACACAATGTCTCTTCCCAAATTTCAAAATTCCATCTTCATACCCAACGTCATTCAATCTTCCATCATTCATAACTTTAATCTTCTTTTCAAACTCTTCATCACCGATATGAGAACTCATTATCCTTTCTAGTAAGGATGGTTTGGAAATCATTTAAAAAATTATGGATGTCTCACCTTCAAGGGTAATTCCCATATCCATCTTCACTAGATCCATGAAAATAGGATCCCATTCAATTATCACCATGTTCAAAACACCATGATCTTTTCTACTAAAATCATTTCCCACCTTATTTTCCTTCCCCGGGTCATAGTGTATCGTGCAATCATAATCCTTGAGTATTTCGAGCCATCTCAATTGCCTCATGTTGAGTTCATTCGATGAGAAAATATACTTCAAACTATTTTGATCAGTATAAATCTCACACTTTTTACCATAAAGATAATGTATCCATATCTTCAATGAAATGATTACATAAGCTAACTAATGATCATGAGTAGGGTGGTTATGCTCATGAATTTTTAGCTGTTGTGATGCATAGGAAATAAAACTATCATTTTACATAAAGACACAACCATGTCCATTCTTCGATGCATCACTATAAATAAAGAACCCATCATTCCCTGATAGTAGAGTCAATATAGGAGCATTGACTAATCTTCACTTTAGTTCATCAAAAAATTCATCACACTCATTTGTCCAAACAAATTTAACCCCATTATGTGTGAGATTTGTTAATGGGTTAGCCAACCAGGAATAATTTTGGACGAAACGTCGATAATAACCTGCTAAACCAATAAAACTGTGTACCTCAGTTATATTCGTTGGTTCTGGCCATTCATGGATTGCTTTTGTCTTTGAAGGACAAATAAAGATTCCATTGTTGGAGACAATATGGCCAAGAAAAGACATCTTCTGAAGCCATAATTCACACTTTCTAAACTTCCCATATAATTCATGTCTTCTAAGAGTCTTCAGGATAATGCACATGTGATTTTTATGATCTTCGTAGGTTTTGGAGTACACCAAGATATCCTAAATAAATACCACCACAAAATCATTGAAATATTCTTTGGAAACCCTATTCATTAGATCCATGAATACTGAGGGTGCATTAGTCAATCCTAAAGGAATTACTGTACACTCGAAATGCCCATACCTAGTTCAAAATGATGTATTTGGAATTTCTCCTTTCTTCACACACAGTTGATGGTATCCAGATCGAAGGTCAATCTTTGAAAAGTATTGAGCTCCATGCATTTGGTCAAATAAATAATCATTGCGAGGTAGGGGATACTTGTTCTTTATAGTTATACCATTGAATTCAATGTAGTCGATACATAACCTCATAGATAAATCTTTCTCTTTAACAAAAAGAACAGGGTCTCCCCATGGAGAAACACAAGGGTGAATATATCCCTTATTACTCAATTCCTTGAGTTGTTTCTTTAGTTCAACCAATTCCATAGTGGCCATTCTATAAGGGTTCATCAATATGGGCCTTGATCCAAGAATTAAATCAGTGGAAAACTGAACTTCTCATTCTAGTGTATGTCTAGGTAAATCATCCAAAATCACATCTACATATTCTTTCACAATAGCTACATCCTATATTTGAGCATTCCTTTCCTCACCCACAATCATTTCATTCTCATACCCCCCAATAATTGAATTTAGTTGAGATACTGGGGGTGGATCTAGATAAGAGTTAGGTGGTGACAATTCATCTCAAAAGATAAGGTGTTACTTATGATCATAATCAAAAAACGTATCCTCCTTCTTCTTACAATAAATCATTGCATCATGGTTCGATAGCCAATCCATTTTGAGGATTATATCAATCTCAATCATAGGTATAATGATGAGATCACAAGATAAAGAAAATTTATGTGCTCTAATGGGGATTGATTCACAAAACATTGTTTCAATGATACTTACCTTAGGAGATTTAACTGAAAACTACCTTGTTAAATCAAATTAGAAATATCTAATTTTCTTAGAAAACTGGGAAGATATGAAACAATGTGATTATCCAAAATCAAATAATTCATTTGCTAAACTTGAGGAATCCATTAAATTACTTTCCACCACGTCTTTCGGAGCTTCTACCTTAGCAGTAGTGATAGTATAAGCTTGGCCTTGATCCCTTGGCCTTTTCCGAGGTATGTTCCCCTGACGCTTAGGAAATTCATTTGCATAATCTCCCATCTCCCGGAAATTGTAGCGTTGGAAATCAGTAGCTTCTTTCTTCCCCTTGCAATCACAATCATTGTGGCCTTTTTCACCAGACTTATAACATACTCTCATTCCTTTTATGCAAGTATCAGGGTGTTTTTTTCCCACATTTACCACAGGATGGTTATTCAACAATTCACTTCTTCCCCTTATTTCCATTCCCAGATTGATCATCATATCTATTCTTCTCTTGCTTTGCTTTAACGTCATAAGACTGAGAGAATTCCTTTTCTGTCTTGATAGCACATGAGACAATGTCTTCGTATGATGAGAAGGATTGTGAGACTAATGCTTGATGGAGAAAAAGATTTAACCCATCAAATAAATGATAAATCTTACTTCTTGGGTTACGTATATAATCTCTACCATACCATACTAACCATGTAAAGTTAGCCTCATTCATTGCAACATTCTCATCATCCTTTTGTCTCACACTCAGAAATTTCCTTTCCATATCTGCTTGACGGTCATGAGGAAATTATTTTTCTATGAAAAGCTCTCTAAACTCCCTCTGTTCCATATTTGATACATCATAATCTTCCTTCGTGTTTTGAATCAATGAAAACCATTGATTAGAATCTTCAGTGAGGTGATAAACTGCCATGACCACTTTTTCCCTATCACTACTCCCCAAAGACTGAAATAATTTCTCTAGGGAACTTATCCATTTCCCAGCTACTAATGGGTTTGTACTCCCATTGAATTTTGGTGGTTGCTGCCTCATGAAGCAATCTAACATTGATCCTCCATGCTGTGGATCAGGGTGATCCATACGGGTAAGGTTATTATTCATAACCTGAGTAAGTTATTCCAGTATGGTGATTAGTTAATCAGCACCAGTTGCATCACCAGCTCCACTATAATTATATTGAGTAGGTGGGAAATCACTACATGGAGTGTGTGAATTGATATAGTTTCCATTTCTTCTACTAGGGTCCATTTCTAAAAAATGGAATAAACTAGATCAGTTTATGAATCAAAATACATAATTCCATACTTTTAAAACACTTAATATAAATTGAATTATTTATGTATATAATCCATAATCATAAAAATGTTTTCTTTGAGGAATAATATACTCAAAAAAACTTCATAATGACTTATAAAGAAAATGAGAGTTATCCTATTAATATCCCCCGGGAGTGTCGTAACCAAGAGTGCAGCAAGGCTCATTGTCGTGCACCAGTTCCCGTTCGAGTTTAGCTTAAAGCATTGTTCATGGGTTTTACCCTTAGGTACATCTGTTCCAGATCCACCTATACCTGTTCGTATCCACACATGGATTTATTTCTCAGAACTCTAGCAAAATCTCTACAATACCAAAATTCCATTATGTTTTTCTATAATAATCCTCAACATCGATCTTAGATCTATGTGCTCTAATCAGAGTTTATCTAAATCTTGCTTCCAATGTTTGTACTAAACTTTCTTTGATACCAACTGTAACACCCCAAACCCAGTTTCCCAGAGTCGGTGCATTGGTACATATAATTGGCATGATCATAAGAAAGATCATGTCTCGAAATACTAATTAGTTTAGTAGTCTTCGAAACACTAGATACATTCAAAAAGTTCACATTACAATATAAATTGAAAATTACAACAACATATTGTATCCACACACATATCCACTTATACTATCCCTGCAGTTCATTCATAAAATACTTTTTCACATCCTAGGAAAATTAAAACTAGAAAGGGGTGAGTTCAATTTCCCTGTAAGGATAACAATATAGTGTAAACTTTTATAAATAAGCATTAACATTTAAGGAAATGTATAACTAAAACAACAGTGTTTTAAACATGAACTTCAGCATAATATGGAAAAAATAAAATGAAATAATGCCATTTACTTATTCACATGGATATTCTACTAGTCGAATAATCACATGCAATATCAATAACCACTTTCATAATGATGGAATGTATAATTCTAGACTATCGTAACCACATAACCAAGGCCTCGTGCCAAGACTACAAATAAGATATTGTCAAAGCCTTCTTCCAAGACACTAGTTTTACTCATTAGATCTACTGGTGGATTGAGGAGCTATAGCCAGCTCCACCTGTCACTTATTAAGTCCAATGCATTCCACATATGAATAGGTTTAAACATTACACAATCATTTATATTAAAACTAACATACGAAATGTCAATAATTTCTCCATAAATCATGAATGGTATAAAAATAACACATCCATAGTAAAACATATCACAAAACCTTAAATACAATATAGAAGATTTGTATCATAATAAATAAACATCAAATAATCTTAAAATCCATCAATGGATGTTCACATAGATGAAATCAAAACTATTTGAGGGAAATATATCTTTTTTTAAATCATTTAAAAGTTAAATAATTATCAAATAAAACTTTTAATTTGAAAATATTCTTCGAACCTTGTAACAGATGCTTCGATGATTTTATAATGGCGTATAACATATGCACCCTCCATATAAGTTAAAAAAGACATTCTTACTTTAATTCTGTTGAAAAGGTTATAAAGGACCTTGTTTGGAAAACGACAAAAGATTCCCTTATAAATTTTGTATAAAAAGTCAAACAAGTGTATAAATGACTTTAACCGATATTATGTAAAATATTAATAATGTTTTGATACTCATTTTTAAGAATCATGGATGTGGATGATAAGGAGGTCCCAGTTGATAATTACGTATAAAACACCTCAGATAATGAATAGATTGTGAAATAAACCCTGACCTTGTACTTTTCCTTGGTTGAGGGTAGTTTAACCTCCTGTATATTGGTTAAATAATTGTTATTAAATTATACAATAATCATATAAATTAATATGATATCATATATGATCTTCTAACATTGATTTGTTAATAATATCTTAGTATTGTCGTTGTTTCGGGTGTTAACATAGTCATTTTCTTTTATATGTTTTGTTATGTAATCCATGTTTTTCATGTATAGGTTGTATCGTAATCATATCCATAAATATATCAAATCCTTAATCATTATTTTTAATCATTAAATGATAATTTGTCTTGAATGCATACAATGTGGAATGAATCTCATCACGTTCATGGAGACAGTAGTCCGTACGTACGCACGAGAAACAATATCATTCTTTTGATATTAAAATTATATATAATTGGATGTAATATCATATATACAGAATAATTATTATGTTATATTTATTATTTACATGAATTACACATCATTACTATACCCATCCAATAATAATTTATTTAATAACAATTACACCACGACGTGGAGACGGTAAGCATTACGTAGGCACGTATGGTGTCCTATCATTCCAATGATATATAGAATACTTACTATGGTTCTACCATATTTGTAATAACATCACAATATTTATAATATATAGGAGTTATTATTTTAGAATGGTAATAACAAAGAAAGAAGAAGTGGAAGAACACATGAACTTGAAAGAGGGTGGTGAAAACATTAACTCTTCTTCGGGTTCTTCCTTTTGATTTGATCAAAACGGCTCCATAGTTTGGCTTTAGAATCCAAAAAAGGGCTCTAGGTTGATGTGAGGGATGTAGAGAGAGTATTTTGGTAGGGTTTGGCTGAGACAAATGGCATTGAATGTGTGAATTACTGAGAAGGGGTAGTTCTCTTTTATAAGAGGGGTGAGGGGCACCATTGGAAAAGCTAGAAATATTATTTTATAATAAATTCATATTCAGTTTCTAATGTCTCCAAGGTGGATTATATAAAGTATATGGTGGGTATCGGTCGAAAACCACGAAACCGATAGGTTTTAGACAGGTTTGTGTCACTATAATAACCATATATTTTAGTTTTAACTCTTAGTTAATTAGTTTAACATTTCCCATGTCCCTTTGTATTTTTATATTATATAGTTAATAAACATAATATATATATCCAAGCAACCCCCAGGTGGTGCATTAATGATATACCTTTCATTATACAAGTCCTTTGTCTGAACCTTAGTATTTTAGGAATAAAATATAAATTAATAATATAATATTTATTTTAAAAACTCTTTTATGTCAATTTTGACACTACTGGGTATTTTGTTTTTGATAATTTCACAATAGCATTATTATATTTAATATTGGTTCAACCACACTTCAACAATATTAATATTATGTGATGACCATAGATAAATTCAATGAAATCCTTAAAAATACTATTCTAATAATATATATCAATGGATGGACATCTAATAATGATATTTTCTATTTCTTAATTCATAGATACATAACTGATGTTGAAAAAAAATTTTGTAATATATAAAACATATAAAAATTATCTATGAAAGATGAATAATCCAATAGATGATTTAATTTACTTGTCACTATTTTTGTATAATAATCAAAAAATTTATGAACATAAAAGGGTTACATAATTCAAGTTAAGTATAGGGTAAAAAATGAACCTAGATTATTTTTTATTTAAATAGAAGTAATTGTGTATATATATATTACTCTTTAACCACTCATTAAATGTGATAAAATGAACTCATTAGATATAATAATATAAAACATGTGGCATATCCCATGTTAACTCATAGATTTTTGTAACACCTAACATACATTTTTTGAATAATTTCTATCATACATCGACAAAACAAATTGTATTTTGATGAACTATGAGTTTAATTGGTTAAATTTAGGTTGTGTAGTTTTTTATACAATAAAAAATGTGTTTCAATATATATACTCATTGAATGATTCCACCAGGTACCCAATGGATTAGTTTAATTTACTTTGGGTAAGTTGTAGGGGTTGACGTTGCTCCAGGATGGTCAATGAGAGGTCTGTGACCCTAGAGAGGGTAATAGATGGAAGGAAGGAAGGTACACTGTAGGAACAATCTAGGTTGTAAGAAATGTAATAATAATTAATGTATTATTCATATATATCATTAAATTACAATTCATTACTCATATTGGGGCTAATAAAAGCCACAATATCACTTCCACACTCTCCTATATTCTATCACTCCAATTTGTGGTTTCCTTCATTTCATCTTCAATTTGGAGTATCTTATATCAAAATTGGTCTTCAAAAGTAAGAAACCGGTTCTTATTTATGAGGTATGAGTTTCTTCTTTTCTCTTTTCCTTATGTGTTTTTGAGAAAATATGGAAAATGGGGAAATTTACATTTTTTGGAAACTAAACGTTGTGTACATTGTCGACACGACATGTACTATCGGCCGTGTGGGATTAGTACACAGGGCATGTGGTCGTATCGGTGATGATGAGTGTAGCAACCAACTACACGCCGTGTAGTGGACCCTTACACACTATGTAGTCCGTTGGCATGTGAATTGTAAGTCGGTGTCCAGCTATGTGACAGAACACACCGTGTACTCAAGGAGACACGTCGTGTTGTCACGAAGGGAGGTGAACAGTGCCACACTGAAAGGAAGCCGGCAGAGGAATATTTAAAAAATTTGGGAGTACATACCGTGTACATGGAAGTACACACTGTGTACTTTGTTTTTATCTCATAAAATTGGCAGTAGCATCTCTTGTTTATAGGGAAGGCATAGAACCATACGGGAGCTCGGGAGAGGAAGACCGAATCTTCGGAGATCCACCAGGCATTTGTCGGGAATCTGTTTCCACCTCGAATGATCTCATTGGAACCGCACAGGTAAGACCCCCACTCCACTTAAGCCATTATTTCAAATTCTTCCTCTAATGGATGTCATTTTTGTTTATACGGTGTTTCTTATTCATCATATATACATCGTTATTCGGCGTTTCTGTAATCAGTGTTAACATATAATGTTCTTGGGTGTTAAAGGTAGGTGGCTGGGTGATAATGTTTCAAACTTTTGTGTGTTTTGTTTGATTTTGTTCCACGAACCCATGTTGGGGTGTCGTGTGGCTGAGTCTATGGCTATATTGAATACCAAGAATTGTATAGGTAATTAATGTGATATTAAAATGTTGTTTGGGATTGTTCCATGGATCATGGACCATCTCTAGGGGTGTGTTCTTCTGTTTATCCATTTGGCTAGGATACCTGAGGGTATGGCATGTTTAAATTGTGCATTAATTTTTCCTTGAGAGGAATTGTATGTAAATTTCATGTTTATATGTTGGGCATGGCCCGATTACTTTTGTCTGAGGGCGTGGTTTTACTATAGCCTGAGGGCATGACTCTGTTATCCTGTGGGCAATCTTCTCTTAGACTGAGGGAAACTTCTTCCGTGCCTCTGGGCGTTAGAATCTATGCCTGAGGGAAACACTTCGCATGCCTGAGGGAAAATTCTGTTACGCCTGAGAGAAATAATTGCGGGTTCCATTCTAATTACCTGAGGGTAAGGTGTTACATGTCTGAGGACATTGTCTATTTTCTTAGAATATTCAAAGTGGTGATAATCCAAATTAAGGGATTTAATAGAGATTAAAATGGCAATATAACTGGTTATGTTAGTTACTTTTTAGTATGGCTTACTTTATTGCATTTTACCATTGCACGCTATTGTTGCATGTTTTACACATAGTTGAGGAAGAGCCTTTGGTGGGTGCCTACTAAGAATTTATTTCTCACACCCTGTTTGGGTCATGCTTTTCGGCCCTAACAGATTACATTGCTACAGGTGTAGATGAGGGAAAGGGTCCTCCTACAGGTACGTGATTGATGTTGGGGTGTATGAGTGAATGGGACTGAGCATTGGCTCACGATGCCGTGGACTATTCTATTTTTATTTTCTATAATTTTATTTCAATTTTATTGTACTTCTATGTAACATGTTATGGTTGTTTTCATAGAATTGGAGACATGTTGAATCATATCAATATATCTATTTGATTATATATACTGTAGTTTTTTATTTCAGTTGTGTATGGTTTACTACATCCGCTATTTCTGTATGCTTAAATTATATTACGTTGCACTACAATTTGACTAATGATGGCATAGTTTCGCCACTATTAGACCTGGGTCCTCACTGCTAGTCGGCAGCCACTGGCATTTGGAGAACTGCACTCGAGGTCATGGTGAACAGGGTTCGGGGCACCCGTTGAGTGGAACCCGGAACCGGGACATTACAAAGTGGATTCAAAGGGGTTTTTTTCTTTGACATACTATTTGGAGCCTTAGTCAGGGATAGGATGAGAACAATAGTTGGAAATAAGCTGTGTCTAGGCATAAATTACTCGTGTATAGGGAAAATAAAAATTACCTCGTATTGAATTTTTACTGATTTTGTAATTTACAGTTGAATTGATTTTGACCATTGGGTGACACACTTGTATTGTGCTTTGTATCTTTTACTATGGGATCCATTTAGTTACAACCCGATGAGATCTGGGTATTCCATCTCATGCATCATTTAGGCACATTCTATAATCACATTCCATGCATAGCATCCATTCCATGTAGGTGCATTAGAAATTGCATGTTTTTTTTATAGTTGTTGTGCTAGAAAAGCATGATGTTGTAATAACTACTTGTTAAATACCTGCTATTTGATATGGTATTTTTTTGTAAGAATGTTTATAAAATAATGGATGCTAAACATTTTTTTTGGGGAGTATGGGCCCCCATTGACCAGAATTTGGTGGATCATTGACTTTTTATTATGTTATAACACAGATAAGCTTTCAAGCATTGATTCACGGAGAGTATGGGCCCTCATGGATCAGAATTTGACAATCAGGTGTTTTTGTGTTCTGGAGAAGTTTTCGAGCCATACTATCCAGAAACCCATTTTACACGCCATGTAGTACTGTAGACACACCATGAATGTTCTTCTGTTTGGGATGAAAAATAATATTTTTGAGTACATGCCTTGTACCCAGAGTACATGACGTGTAGTGTCTTCCCGAGTCACAAACCATGTTAGCGGCGGCACATGGAATGTATGAGCTGGGGGAAAACCCACCGTGTAGTTTCTGTACACGCCGTATAGTGTTGACCCGGTGCCCGCCATGTAACTCCAACACGGCCGGATGAAACCGTATGATATATACGCCGTGTCCACTGTGGAACACACCGTGTAGTGTGACCTGGGAACCCGACTGTGTAACTAACAACACATGTTGTGGTAAACCTTTTGAGTGCACGCGGTGTGTATATTGAACATGCCGTGTACGTTGAGCCGTGTAAACCGACTGTGTAACTAACAACACGGGTCGGCAGAGCTCATCTAGTACACGCCGTGTACCTGTGGGACACGCCGTGTAGTCTTGTCCGAGGACAGACCATGTGGAGTAAGCCGTGTGGATGGGAAATGAGGTGGTGTAATGCCGTGTGCAGGTGTAACATGCCTTGTAGTGTGAAGATGAGTAGTCGACCGTGTCACAAGCGACATGGGAAATTGAAAATAACACCATACACGCTGTGTAGATAATATACATGTCGTGTAGTTTTGTTCAAACAAGAGAGGTGTGGCTTAGTCGTGCAGAAGGACCTGGGCAGTGGAAGGGGAGTAATGTACATGCCGTGCAGTCAGTATACAAGCCATGTAGTCTTATTTTTACAAATTTTGAATGACATCTTACTCCTGTTTCTTTTGTGTTTCTTTTTTTTGGTCTTGTTAATTTTTTCTAAAGGCGTGTTTTTGACCTTGTAGTGTCATGCCACCTAGACGACCGCGCGTTGTTCACCAAGAGAGCGGCAATGACTATACTCCAAATATGGTGGGCCACGGGCTACCAGTTGATCCTACAGTAGAGCCAGATGCGGTGCCAACTGTTATACTGTACATAGGCGTGGAGGCGTAGTTTCGTGAATGCTTTATGAGGTTCATGCAGACCTTTCAGGGAGCACCGCCAGCTGCCACATCTATGGCGGAGCCGAAACTTATCTTTCAACAACAGCATCCACCTACATTTTTAGGGGATGTCAGACCACAGGCTTCAGAGTCTTAGCTAGGATCGATGCAGACTATTTTTGATCACTTGGAGACGCCTCCAGGGCAGAGGGTCGAGCTCACGACATACTTGTTGTGTGATTCCACCAAGAGGTGGTGGGATGTTACCACCCAGTTAAAGCATCACAGTGACATTGGGTGGGAATATTTTCATTAATCCTTCTATGAATTCTTCATTCCAGAGACACTGAGGAAAGATAGAGCTCGAGATTTCATGAATCTACAGCAAGGCACTATGGTGGTGATGGACTATTCTTATCACTTTACAGATATTCAGCGTTTTTCACCCATGTTGGTGGGTGATGAGGCGCTGAGTGCCAAAAACATTGAGGATGGTATTCGTGATTATATCTGAGTGCTGGTGAATGTTTCCAAGTTGGCTAAATTACATGCTCTTTTAAACCAGGCACTAATTATAGAGAGGAGCCTGCGGGAATCTAATGGTGTGGGCCAGGGTGGTTCAGCACTAGTCACCGGTACTATTTCTGCTGGCAAGAGGAAGAGACATATGTAATTCTCTTTGGGTGGCAGTACCAGCCATGCAATTTCATTAGGGTGGTCGGTCAGGTGCTACTAGTGGGGCAGAGAGGGGCACAAGAGACCGCAGAGTCCACGAGACCTAGAGGAGTGCCGAGCTTGCGGCAAGATGGGTCATCTACAGCGCTTTTGATGGGAGTTTCCACTGATGGCTAGTGCGAGGGGTTCCGTGGAAACTCCATGTGTGGGAGAAGGACCAGTGGCTTCTTACCAGTTAGGGAACTGGAATACGTTAGGGCATGCAGGAAGAGATGGTGGTCGTGGTCGTGGTAGCAAGACAGCAGGATCTCAGAGGCAGCAGGGTGGGACAACTCAGGGTAGCCAGGCTCTGTCCTATGGTCGCGGCACGGGGAATACATACACAGTGCAACAAACCAAGAATGATCATGATCCTTGACCTTCTACAATCAGATGTACTATTAAAGTAGCTTATGTCTTATCTTCAGTACTTTTTGATATGGGTGTTATAGATAGTTTCATATCTGTACCCGTAGTGAAGAGCCTTGGGCACTATGTTTCTACATCTTCTGATATCATGACTCTAGACACTCCATTGGGGACTAGAATAGCTAGTGTGTGTCAGTTCATGGAGTGCCCCCTTGAGTTTGGTGGGTGTAACTTCCATTGGAACCTCTATGTCTTATAGATGACGACTTATGACATCATTCTCAGGATGGATTGGTTGGTTCACTTCGAGCCTTTGTGGACTGCTATTCTCGCAGGGTGAGTTTCACGTCACCAGAGGGCGGAGAGTTTCTATACGAGGGTGAGTGGGATGTTCAGGCGAGTCAAGACAGACCAGAGCATCATGCGCGAGGTGGAGTCATAGACTAGATTGTGAGCATATATCTAGATGACTAGGGGAATTGTCAGACGGATTTCCCACCTATGGTTGATCATTTTAGTGATGTCTTCCCAGAGGACATTTTAGGTCTTCCTCCAGAGCATGAGGTGGATTTCTCTGTTGAGCTTGTTCCAGGAGCATCACTGGTGTCCATTACTTCTTATAGGATGGCTATACCTGAGTTTCAAGATATCAAGAGGAAGTTAGAGGAGATTAATGCAAGAGGTTTCTTCCGACCCAGTACTTCTCTGTGTGGTTTTCCGGTCCTTTTTACAAAGAAGGCAGGCGGTACCCTCAGTCTCTGTATGGAGTATCGGAAGTTGATCCAACTGACGGTCAAGAACAGACATCCCTTTTAGGGGATTGATGAACATTTTGAACAAATTAATGGAGCATTGGTGTTCTCGATGATTGAAATGAGGTCCAGATATCATCAGCTGCGCGTTAGACCATCTGATATACCTCTCATGGCTTTTAGGAGTAGGTATTTTCTATACTAGTATACGGTTATGCCGTTCGGACTCACGAATGCGCCATCAGTTTTCTTGGATCTGATGAATCGTGTGTTCCATCCTTATCTGGACTCTTTTGTGTAGGTATTCGTGGACGACATCTTGGTGTACTATCACACTCGACACAGCCATTCCACCCATCTTGTGATCGTATTGACAACACTGAGAGAGCATCAACTATATGCTAAGCTCTCAACATGACACTTTTGGATGGACAAGATACACTTCTTAGGTCATATCAACTCAGAGGAAATAGTTTCAGTAGACCTAGAGAAGGTGGGATTAGTAGTTTCCTAGGAGAAGCCTAAGAACGTGTTTGAGATACAAAGTTTCTTAGGGATGGCTGGTTACTACAGGCATTTTATATATGTTTTCTCCAACATAGCAGTGCCGTTGATGGGTTAGACTAATAAGGGTGTGAATTTCGTTTTGTCAGAAGCTTGCGAGACAACCTTTCAGGACCTGAAGGGAATGTTGACATCAACACTGATCCTGATACTCCCAGAGCAGGGGAAGAGTTATACAGTTTACTGTGATGCATCAGGTATTGGGCTGGGAGCATTGTTGTTGTATGGTGATCGAGTTGTTGCGTATGGGTCACAACAGTTTGGGACACATGAGTGAAATTACCCGACACATGATCTCTAGTTGGCAGTAGTTGTGCATGCGTTGCGCAGTTGGAGACATTATCTACTGGAAGAATATTTTTTGGTTTTCACTAACCACAAGAGTCTCAAATATATTTTTACTCAGTGTGACTTGAATTTGAGGCAGCGAAGGTGGGTCGAATACCTTCATTACATTGATTTTGAGCTTGCCTATACACCTGGTTAATGTAATGTAGTAGCTGATGCACTGAGCAGGACGACCAAGATACAGGCTGTGCAGGAGGCTAGTGATGAATGACAACTTATGGATTTGTTCTCTGAGATGGATTTGGTGGTGCACGATTTTCAGGGGTAGACCTATCTTTCCTACTTATCTGTGACTTCTACCCTCCTTGATAGAGTGAGTATGAGATAGATATATGATTCAGAATTCCTAGTTCTGCGGGAGTCGGTGGCTAGTGAGGACCCTCCTCCTGGTTGGATGATAGGCGATGATGAGGTTTTGTGTTTCCGTGGACGTGTATGGGTTCCAAGGGATATATGTGAAGAGATGATGTTATATTTTCATGATTCGGATTGGGCAGTTCATCTAGGGGTGTCCAAGATGTACCGTGACTTGAGACATCAGTATTGGTGGCCGAGTATGAAGAGAGATGTAGCTGGTTTTGTCACAAGATGTTCCACCTGTCAGCAGGTGAAGGTAGAGCATCAGAGGCAAGCCAGACTGTTACAACAGTTACCCATTCCAAAGTGGAAATGGGATGATACCATGATAGATTTTGTGACTGGGTTACCAAGGTCACATAGAGTTAATGATTCCATGTCGGTTGTTGTGGGCAGAATCACGAAGGTAGCTCACATTTTTCAGATCAAGGAGACCTTCAATGTTGACGATCATGGGAAGTTGTATATCCGAGAGATCGTACGTGTTCATGCGGTCCCCTGTTCTATGATTTCCAATAAGGACACCTGTTTTACATCTCATTTCTGGCAGAGTTTTTAGAGGGAACTGGGTAAATAGGTGCATCTGAGCATAGCTTACCACCCTCAAACTGATTGCCAATCAGAGCATATTATACAGGTGTTTTGAGGACATGCTGCGTTCATGCGTCATAGACTTTGGGGGCTCTTGGGAGAATCATATATGTAATATCCCAAGTAATTAATGAAAAATAGATATTCTTATCTATGTCTATTTATGAATTAGATAGTGTTTTAGAGTCTTAAAATGAGAATAAATCCAATCATAATCATGGAATACTCTAATATTTCTAAAAGATTGTTTTACCGCCTTTTGTTGGAGAACCATTTTTTTAATCTGACTTTTGACAGTTTTATAACCTATGTTTTTCAACATAAACATATTATTTATGATTGGGACATTGAAATTTACATTGGACAATTTTTTGGTATTTTTCTGACAATGTACATTTTTTAATGAATAGTGAAAAATAATGCATTTTAAATCAAAATTGCTTTTTCATATAATTTAATTATATGGTTAGATTATATTATTAATTGGTTTTAAAGGGTAAATATAATATATTTTTACTATTTAATCTAATAGTGATCATTATAATTAATTTCACTTTGTAATTGGGCATAAACTAATATCAAACTTTTCATAGATATTGTTAAAAAAAAACCCGCTATTTGTTTTGACAACGGGAATTATTTTTAAATTAATTATTGCGATTTCTGTGTTTGGAATTTGGTAAAATGGATTACATATATTGAATCAGACGAAATAAATTATGTAATCAAGACGCTTTTGTTTTTGGACTTTGTGAATAGTGACGATGGTAATTATCTTTAATTATCTTGATTAATTAGTAATCAGTTAGTTAAGGATAATAAAATAATTTCATAACAATAAAAAAATGACTCCAAAATGTGTCCTAATACTAATTTTTGTGTCATTTATGACCATGGGATGCCTTGTGCCAAACTTGGGGACCCCATGGAATAACTTTTGTGTGGTAATGAATTTTTATGTTTTTATTTTTCAAGAAAGATAAATATAACAAAGAATGTATCACCTAAGTAAAAAAAATTAAGTTTGTCTACATAAATGATATATTGGACTATAAATAGTCATTGTAAAGCTAAAACGATTTCCTACATCATATTATTTGTTTTTTTTAATTTTTAGACATTAAATAAATTAAATTATTTATGACATCATGATGATGGTGTGATTGTTGAGCAACGTATTGTTTTCAAACAATTCAAAATAATGTTTTTTAAAGGAGGAGATTATTTTAAATAGTACTCTGTCTCTTTATGATGATTTTGATGCTCACAAATACCCTTAATTATTTACTAATTATTTCGTTGAGTATTTTACAGGAGTTTATTTCATTTATTTATTTCATATAACGAGATTTCATACTTCATTTATTCCGAGATCAATTTTAGCGCGTTCTGGAATCACTGTAGCGCGAGATCAATTTTAGCGTGTACTGGAATCACTGTTCATACCCTACATTGATGAACGTAACGTATGGATGAAAAGTTTACCTTTTACGTTATTTTGGAACGTATGGTTAATGAACCTTACGTTGTTGAAAAGTATGGAAGAAGAACATTATGTCTAGAAGGAACTTTACGTTTTTGTTGTTGGACAAGTATGGAAGAGAAACCGTACGTTAGTTTTCAGTGTTGAGTTTGTTTCTCAAAAGTATGGATCATCAACCTTACGTTTATAATCAACCGTACGTTCTTTGGAGAGTTGATGCAAGACAAAGTATGGATGATCAACCCTACGTTTGAATGCTGAAGAGAAAGTATGTATGTTCAACCTTACGTTCTGAACCTTACGTTTCTGAACCTTACGTTTGTGAACCCTACGTTTGGAGCCACGTCATCAACCCTACGTTTGGCGTCGGGATATTTTTGACAGACGATATTACCGTTTGCATTGGTCAAACAGGCGTATTATTAAGCGGATTTCGAGCCGATTCTTATGTACGACTTTGACTGAATCAAAGACGTTTTTCAACGGATTAATGATTGATTTTAACGGAGCTTTTTATGCCGATTCTTCAGGGGAGTTACAACAGCTCTATTGTTATTTAATAGCGCGAATCTAAAGGAGATTTTTATAGATCTATTTATGCGGAAGATTTTCTCAGATTTGAATATATATGTTCTATCTTGGAATCTTCGGATATATATATATACACAGGAAAGTATGTGAAATTAAGAGATTGGTTTTTTTAACGAGCAAGAAACAGAGACTGTGTGAAGGCGTTCTTTTCTGTGATCAAGAAGAAGTGTAAAATCCTTTTTACCGAAAGAAGATCTTGATAACAGATTCACGTATTCTACATCGACTATCTGTTGTGAATCTACTGCTGCTGAAGTTGTGAAGTTTCTGGTAATATCTATTGCAACTGGATCGACTCAGAACTGTTTTGATTACAGATCTTTATTTTCTGAAGACAACGATCTATCTACTGTCAATTGCGTTCTGTTGCAATTGTGAAGAACAACTGGAGAAGTGTTTTCTTTATCGAAACTCTTTTTATTTTTGAGTGATCAGCTTCTCGTTCTAAGCTGTGTGGGTTCGTGTTTGAACCAGGAAGGCTGTGTTTGCCTGAAACTTGTAAAGGTGTCAACTGCCTGTAGTCAGTTGTGAACAGGTCTGTGGAAACGAAGACCAGATAGTGAAAATCGCCAAGCTCGTGGATTTGAGCGTTGGTGGAGTGGACTAGGGGCCTTCTGTTCCCCGAACCACTATACATCCGTGTGTTCATGCTTTTACTTTTTCCGCTGCATATTTAATCGTGCTAAAGCATAGTGGACAGAATTTTTCTAAATTGAAGAGATTGTAATAATTTTGAAAAGACACAATTCACCCCCCTCTTGTGTGTAATCCGTAGATTCAGATCCAACAATTGGTATCAGAGGAGGAGCTTCTTATTTTTTAATGTTTTATCAAGCTAGAAGTATTTAAAGATTATACATAGTGTATCATGGCTGATACGAGAGAGGGAATGTCAATGGTCAGAGCACCTTACTTTAATGGAGATAATTATGGCTGCTGGAAGTCACGTATGATTATTTATCTGAAAAATCTTGGTTACAAAGTCTATTCAAAGATTCCGACTCCCTATGAAATTCCTGAAAATCCCGATACATGGAGTGCTGCTACAGAGGCTGAGTATGACATGAATTCAAAAGCTATGAATGCAATCTTCTGTGGTCTAGGACCGGATGAATTTAACAGAGTATCTCAATGCCCGACTGCATATGAAATGTGGCAAACAATAGCTGTTGCTTATGAAGGAACAGATAATGTAAGACAGATGAGATATGCAACTGCTAAATTAAAATTCGATACTTTCAGAATGATTGAAGGAGAGAGCATCACTCAGATGAATGGAAGATTTACAGAAATTGTCAATAATATAACAGCTCTAGGAGAACCAATCAAGCAGGCAGATCAAGCGTTAATGGTACTGAGAGTACTTCCTACTCGATGGAATGGAATCTCTGCAGCAATCAGACAATCAACTTCTGTTAAAGATCTAACTATGAGAGAGCTGATTGGTACATTGATGATGTACGAGGCTGAAATTCATGATGAGGTAAATGAGCATAAAGTCTATATAAAAAGGGAAAATACTGCTTTGAAAGCGACTTCTCAACCAAAGGATAGAAAGATGAAGAACAGAGAAGTAAATGCTAAATCAGAAAGCTCTGATTCTTCAAATTCGGATGAAGAACTAGCTCAGCTAGCCAGAAAATTCAGAAAGTTCTACAGTAAGAAGAAAGACTTGAAGAAAGACTTCAAGAAGGATAGCAAGGAAGTGAGATGTTATGAATGCAAAAAGATGGGACATATCAGACCGGATTGCCCAAAATTGAAAGATTCAAAAATGAAGAAATTCTTCAAAAGAGATGATTATGAGCAGAAAGACAAGAAAGCTATGAAAGCTACTTGGAGTGTTTCTGAATACTCAAGTAATTCTTCTGAATCAAGCTCAGAGAAGTAGGAAGCCAATTTAAAAGCAAATATGTGTTTCATGGCTGAAACTGATGAGGTACACTCATACTACTCCTCTGACTCAAATAATGAATCAAACTCTGAGACAAGCTTCTCAAATAAAAAACTTACAGCTTACTGCAATATGCTTGAAGAAAGGTATGACTCATTATTTAAAAAATATAAATCTATAAAGAACTTGCATAAAGCTATTTCAGATGAAAGAAATACTTTGCTTAAACAACATAAGGAATTAATTGACAAATACAACTCTGCTGACTCAAATAAAATTAATTTTGAATCAAAAATAAAAACTCTACAGGATGAAGTAGAATCTTATAAAGATGCTGCATTAGTTTTTAAAAAAGGAGAAAACACCTTAAATGAGATACTTGGAAAAACTGTAATTAAAAGGGAAAGGTTTGGAATTGGAAGTAAAGGAGAAAAACCTAAGTTATACAAAAAATATTTTGTTCCTAGCACTAAACAGGTTGTTTGTAACTTCTGTGGAACAAAAGGTCATATAGCTAAAAACTGTTTTCTAAGACAACCTCAAATATGTGGAATTAAGAAAGCTTATATTTACAATGATCTATATGGTTCAATCAATTTTAAGAAAACAAAGCAAATCTGGATACCCAGATCACTACTTGCTAACACTCCTGGACCCAACAAAATATGGGTACCAAAGCAATTTGTTTGAATGTATTTGCAGGTAGCAGGTCACCAAAGAAAGAAAGAAATATGGTATATGGACAATGGCTGCTCAAGACACATGAGTGGAACTTCAGCTAATTTCTCTTCTCTTACTCGAAAGGAAGGAGGACTTGTCACCTTTGGTGACAATGCCAAAGGAAAGATTATTGGTATTGGAACAGTTGGAGATCCAGAGACAGTCTCAATCAACAAAGTACTTTATGTACAAGGGTTAAAACACAATCTGATAAGTATCTCTCAACTCTGTGATGATGGATACACTGTTGATTTTACTAACAATAGTTGTATTGTTTCTAAAGATAAACTGTTTAAGTTTAGAGCACCCAGAACTGATAATGTTTATACTTTGGATTTGTATTCCTTGTGTAAACAACAAGTAAACTGCTTAACTGCTAATATAAGTGAATCCTGGATCTGGCATAGAAGACATGGTCATTGCAATATATATGCTTTACATAAATTATCTAAGAAACATTTAGTTTCTGATTTGCCTAGTCTCAAATTTGAAAATGACAGATTCTGTGATGCATGTCAGCTTGGCAAGCAACACAAATCATCATTCAAATCTATTAATAAAGTTGCTACAACTAAACCTCTAGAACATATCCATATGGATTTGTTTGGACCTTCAAGAGTAGCAAGTTTAGTTGGTAAATTATATGTTTATGTATTAGTTGATGATTATTCTAGATTTACTTGGATTTTCTTTTTGAAATATAAAAGTGAAGCTTTTAGTTTATTTGAAGGTTTTTGTAAATCTATTCAAAATGAAAAAGGTTTTAATATAATCTCATTGAGAAGTGATCATGGTGGAGAATTTGAGAACCAGGAATTTAATTACTTTTGCTCAAACATGGGTATTAAACACACCTTCTCTGCTCCAAGAACACCTCAACAGAATGAGATTGTAGAAAGAAGAAATAGAACTATTCAAGAAATGGCTAGAACTATGTTAAATAAATATAGCCTACCTATATATTTCTGGGCAGAATCTGTTAATACAGCTTGTTCTAAAATGAATAGAATTTTAATAAGACCTATTTTGAAAAAGACACCCTATGAACTATGGAATAACAGAAAACCTAAAGTAAATTACTTTAAAGTTTTTGGATGCAAGATTTACATCTTGAATACCAAAGATAATCTTGGTAAATTTGATCCAAAATCTGATAAAGGTATTTTCTTAGGATATTCTGCAACCTCCAAAGCTTATAGAGTCTATAATAAAAAGTCAAGGATTGTTGAAGAATCAGTTCATGTGAAATTTGATGAATCTGATCCTTTTGAGAAAAGGATAGAACACATAGATGAACCTGATTCTAATGAAAACATGAGACTTGAGAATTTAAAGAATGATTTTGAAAATGATATAAAAGAAATTCAGTCCAGTTCAGAAGAACATGACACTGAAGAACCTTTGAATGTAATGCCTAGACAGTCTAGAACCTTAAAGAATCACCCTTTAGAATCTGTGATAGGTAACTTAGAGACTGGTATTCAAACAAGAAGAAACCTTGGAAACATAGTTGAGTTCTCTGATTTCATATCCCAACAAGAACCTAAGACCATAGAAGAAGCCTTAGATGATGAGAGCTGGGTAATAGCAATGCAGGATGAATTGAACCAGTTCAAGAGAAATAAGGTTTGGGAATTAGTTGAAAGACCACATGATTATCCAGTAATAGGAACTAAATGGGTCTTTAGGAATAAACAGGATGATCAAGGGATAATAACTATAAATAAAGCAAGATTAGTAGCTAAAGGATATAATCAAGAAGAAGGAATAGATTATGATGAGACCTTTGCACCTGTAGCCAGGTTAGAAGCCATTAGAATCCTTTTAGCCTATGCATATTATATGAATTTTAAATTATTTCAGATGGATGTTAAATCTGCCTTTTTAAATGGTTATTTAATGGAGGAAGTTTATGTTGAGCAACCTCCTGGTTTTGAAAATTCTCAAAAACCAGATTCTGTTTTCAAACTTACTAAAGCTCTTTATGGCCTTAAACAAGCACCTAGAGCTTGGTATGAAAGACTAAGTTCTTTTCTTTTGAAAAATGATTTTACTGTTGGACTAGCAGATCCAACACTCTTTAAGAAAACTGTGAAAAATAATGTTTTGTTGGTTCAAATTTATGTTGATGATGTAATTTTTGGATCAACCCATAAAATTCTTTGTCATGAATTTTCAGAGTTAATGCAAAAATAATTTGAAATGAGTATTATGGGAGAATTAAATTTCTTTTTGGGTCTTCAAATATTTCAAAATGATTTTGGAAATGTTTTAAATCAATGCAAATACATTACTGATTTACTTAAGAAATTTGGACTTGAAAACAGCAAGCCATTTACAACTCCTATGTGTACTAATATAAAACTTGATTTGGATGAAACTGGAAAATCAGTGGACAACAAGTTATACAGAGGTATGATTGGTAGTTTGTTATATCTTACTGCTAGTAGACCAGATATAATGTATTCAGTATGTCTTTGTGCTCGATTTCAATCAAATCCCAAAGAATCCCACTTAACTGATGTTAAAAGAATTTTTAGATATTTAAAAGGTACTATTTATCAATCTCTGCTTTATCCAAAAACCTCTGATTTTAATTTAATTTCATATTCAGATGATGACTTTGGAAGCTGTAGATTAGATAGGAAGAGTAATTCAGGAACATGTCACTTTTTAGGAAAGTCTTTAGTATCATGGTCTAGTAAGAAACAACACTCAGTTGCCCTGTCAACAGCCGAGGCAGAATATGTGTCTGCAGGTAGTTGCTGTGCACAGGTGTTGTGGATGAAAAACACTCTTATGGACTTTGGATTAAATTTCAATAATACACCTATTTTATGTGATAATACTAGTGCAATTAATATTTCAAAAAATCTTATTAGTCATTCTAGAACTAAGAACATTGATATAAGACATCACTTTTTAAGAGATCATGTGTTTAAAAAGGATATATTTTTAGAATTTGTAAATACAGAAAATCAATTAGCAGATATTTTTACTAAACCACTTCCCACGGCAAGGTTTGAATTTATTAAGGGGAGTTAGGTTTATTTAATTTTAAATAATTTTTTTTAATCTTATTCTGTTTTCGAATTCTGCTTAATTTCTGTTTCCCGCTATAAGTAATTTTATTTTGTTTTAAATAAAAGTAATGATTAGTGATTACACGGGAATCAAGGCTGTCAGAACCGTTTCACCTTCTAAAACTGCTTCACCTTTTTCGGAAACCCTTTCGAAAACCTAAAACCGCACATCTGCTCCAAAACCCTTTTCTGAATCTTCAAACCCTAAACTTCTGAACCTTCAGAAATCATTGTTCGAATGGCAAAGTCTAAGCGTCCCGATGAAGCCGAGAGCAGTGCTACAAAGAAACCTAAAGTAGTTGGTCGGAAAATACTGCAAGGTAAAGTCATCGATTTAGAATGGCTGTTTGAAACTAATTTACTGTTGAAGCAAGCGTTATCGTTTCAAAGCCTTGAGCAAGCTTTTAATAGTGAAAATTATGATTTTCTTTATGAGGCAGAAATGAGACATTTCTTTAGAACTGTTCAGTTTAGCCTTGGAGATACGGAAGATAGTTTATTAGCTCAAATAGAGGATAAGGACTTTTCAATATCATCTGTAGAGATAAGTCAAATTCATAACTGCCCTCATGAAGGAGTTTTTCATTTTGATTTACGGAATATTGGAGATTCTGTACATAAGTCTGAAGACATTATGTCTTTTCTGTTTGGAACCAGAGTGATAAAGAAGATGTTTATCAAGGATTTTGAACCCGATCAGCAAATTTTGGTAAAATTTTTTCAGACTGGTTTAGCACCAAGAATGGCTGAGATGGAGAAAATCCTATACCCAGACATGTACATAATGTATCTTCTGATGTGTGATATTAAGTTTAATTTTCCTCGGTTTATGATAAAATATTTGAGTTACTGCTGTCAGAGTTAAGCAAGAATGACCTTTTTCCCTTATGGAAGGTTCATTTCTTTGTTTTTGTTTAAAAGAGGAATGATCAGATTGGTAGATGTTGGGGTGAAATGTCACCACAGTAATGTTTTTAATGCTGGGACTTTGAGGAAAGCAGGATACTTCTGGAGCACAATTAAAGGAAAACTCTTACATGTTGGAGCTGAGGAAACCTCGGAGAGTGCTCAGGCTCAACCGGCTAAGTCCAAGGAGGGACAAGCAGAATCAAGAGTTAGTACAGTGGCAAGTAGAATTCGTTTTGAGATGGAGGAAGTTGAGGAAGAGAGAAGTCAAGAAGGACTTCAATCTAGAAGGAAGTGGTCAATTGATGAAGAAATTATCTCTCCTGCCTTGAAATCCTCTGAACCGGTAATTTGTTATTCATTTGTGATAGAAGCTGTTGTGGAGCAGACTGCACCTATAGAGGAACCAGCAGCTCAACCGGAAATCCAAAAAGAACCTCAATCTGCTGCTGTGGCTGTTGAAACAGTAATTCCACAAGAACAACTTATGGAGGCAGTGCCTGGTGAAGAAGTGGCCCGACCTCAAGATTTACATGAAGATATTGTTCTTGACCAATTAGTAGAAGTCAGAGAGACTACTGTTCGTGATGAACATACTTCTGAAGCTAATACAGAAGTACTTCAGGAAGAATTTTCAGTGGAAGAGTTTCAGGCTTCAAAAACTAGTTCAGTGGATCAACCTTGTCAGGACAAGGACAAAGAACAATCAGATGCAGATTCTTTACCACTTGCCTTGCCTCATCAACCTATTTCTGGACATAAGAATAGAGCACAGGGTGCCCCTGATTCGAGAAAAGAAGAAGTTGTTGAGCTGTACAAGCGTATCTCTCAGTTAGAATCTGAGAATGTTAGTCTCAGAAATTCTCTGAACATAGAACAGTTGAAGTTTCAGAAACTGAAAGATTGTACTGTTTCAAGACAGGAAGTCGATTTGTTTAAGACTGATATGCTGCATGTTGTTGACCAGTTAAAATCAGAGATTCTAAAGAAAGATGATTTATCTGAGTTGAAGGTTTACATGGAGAATAAATTTGAGTCTGTTGCAAACAGTGCTGTAAGTGGATCAGGCTATTCACCTGATTTGATTCGGAGATTTCAAGCAATTACTGGAGCACTGAGCAATATGAGTGACAGATTACACGATCTTCAGTGTAATAGTGCCCCTTTGTCAGTTTTGCTAGATAATCAGAAATTTTCAGTGGATTAGTTGACATCTGGAGAGCAACCGATTAGGATTCTTTTGAATCAGTTATCAGAAAAACTGGCTCTTTTTGTTGAAAAAGAAGAAAGAATGCATGAGTTTTTCAGAGTTAATTTGATTGAAGATATTCATATGACTCAAGAGAACAGAGATCTTATCATCAAGTTAGGAGATGGGATGATGAAGAGGCTCAGAGAATAGTTTACAGAGATCAAGACTGCGATTCAAAGGAGATAGACAACTTTTTTCCCTGTCTTATCTATGAACCTTGATTCCTCTGTATATCACAATCATTTATATAAAACAGCTTGTGAATGAAATTTCTTTTCTTATCTTTTTTTTTTGTTTTGTTATTTATTGATTTATGATTATGTTCGCCAGTATAACAAATTCACTTATTCATACACAGTTAATTATAGCATTTACTTATAGTTCAGTGCAATATTGAATGTGTTCAAATCCGTAATTTTTCATTCTTTTTGATATCACAAAAAGGGGGAGAATTTGGATAAACACAACATTTAAATTCATTTGTTTCCTATGAATCCTATGAAGGAATTTGGATATATGGGAGAATTTGGATATCTACGACATTTATCTTTTATCTATTTTTTAGCTGAAAATTTATTTTTATGGGGGAGAAATTTTATTATAGTTAAATATTGTTTTAATCCTTTCAGAATTCTAAAATTTTATAAAACTAATTTTTTCAATAAAGATTGCAATTAAATTAGTTCTATTATTTTATGGGTTTTGTGATCATCAAAAAGGGGGAGATTGTTGAGCAACGTATTGTTTTCAAACAATTCAAAATAATGTTTTTTAAAGGAGGAGATTATTTTAAATAGTACTCTGTCTCTTTATGATGATTTTGATGCTCACAAATACCCTTAATTATTTACTAATTATTTCGTTGAGTATTTTGCAGGAGTTTATTTCATTTATTTATTTCATATAACGAGATTTCATACTTCATTTATTCTGAGATCAATTTTAGCGCGTTCTGGAATCACTGTAGCGCGAGATCAATTTTAGCGCGTACTGGAATCACTGTTCATACCCTACGTTGATGAACGTAACGTATGGATGAAAAGTTTACCTTTTATGTTATTTTGGAACGTATGGTTAATGAACCTTAGGTTGTTGAAAAGTATGGAAGAAGAACATTACGTCTGGAAGGAACTTTACGTTTTTGTTGTTGGACAAGTATGGAAGAGAAACCGTACGTTAGTTTTCAGTGTTGAGTTTGTTTCTCAAAAGTATGGATCATCAACCTTACGTTTATAATCAACCGTACGTTCTTTGGAGATTTGAAGCAAGGCAAAGTATGGATGATCAACCCTACGTTTGAATGCTGAAGAGAAAGTATGTATGTTCAACCTTACGTTCTGAACCTTACGTTTCTGAACCTTACGTTTGTGAACCCTACATTTGGAGCCACGTCATCAACCCTACGTTTGGCGTCGGGATATTTTTGACAGATGATATTACCGTTTGCATTGGTCAAACAGGCGGATTATTAAGCGGATTTCGAGCCGATTCTTAAGTACGACTTTGACTGAATCAAAGACGTTTTTCAATGGATTAATGATTGATTTAAACGGAGCTTTTTATGCCGATTCTTCAGGGGAGTTACAACAGCTCTATTGTTATTTAATATCGCGAATCTAAAGGAGATTTTTATAGATCTATTTATGCGGAAGATTTTCTCAGATTTGAATATATATGTTCTATCTTGGAAACTTCGGATATATATATATATACACAGGAAAGTGTGTGAAATTAAGAGATTGGTTTTTTTAACGAGCAGGAAACAGAGACTGTGTGAAGGCGTTCTTTTCTGTGATCAAGAAGAAGTGTAAAATCCTTTTTACCGAAAGAAGATCTTGATAACAGATTCACGTATTCTACATCGACTATCTGTTGTGAATCTACTGCTGCTGAAGTTGTGAAGTTTCTGGTAATATCTAGTGCAACTGGATCGACTCAGAACTATTTTGATTACAGATCTTTATTTTCTGAAGACAACGATCTATCTACTGTCAATTGCGTTCTATTGCAATTGTGAAGAACAACTGGAGAAGTGTTTTCTTTATCGAAACTCTTTTTATTTTTGAGTGATCAGCTTCTCGTTCTAAGCTGTGTGGGTTCGTGTTTGAACCAGGAAGGCTGTGTTTGCCTGAAACATGTAAAGGTGTCAACTGCCTGTACTCAGTTGTGAACAGGTCTGTGGAAACGAGGACCAGATAGTGAAAATCTCCATGCTCGTGGATTTGAGCGTTGGTGGAGTGGACTAGGGGCCTTCTGTTCCCCGAACCACTATACATCAGTGTGTTCATGCTTTTACTTTTTCCGCTGCATATTTAATCGTGCTAAAGCGTAGTGGACAGAATTTGTCTAAATTGAAGAGATTGTAATAATTTTGAAAAGACACAATTCACCCCCCCTCTTGTGTGTAATCCGTAGATTCAGATCCAACAGTGATTACCTCATTATTTAATGATTTCAATAAAATGAAATGATAATATAAAATCTAAGACCTACACATGTTAAAAACTAATTTTATGAGTATTTATCGAACCCTTATCACCTTATACTCCAAATAAATCAATGTGGGACCTTTAAAATCCGATACTCATTTGAAAATAAAGTAACATTTTGTAACTTTACAAGAGTTCCCATCCTCTCCTCTTATAAAAGGACCCCACCTCTACCTCCTTACCCACACTTCTCAAGCCTTTGGCTTGGCCAAAACCTGCCCATTTTGTCTCTCCACATCCTTCTCTTACTCTTAGAAGCCTCAATTTGGGATGAAGTCTTCCCAAGGAAGCCTTTGAGCTCATATCAAAAAGAGTTACCCGATTTTAAGGTAATGTATTCACTTGTGTTCTTTTGTTTTATTTTGCTTCTTCAACCCCCTAAACACTTTTTATTTATTTATTTTGTAACAAATATAGTATCTTAAATATACTAGGATGTTGTTATAAGAAGTATTTGAGCTACACTTTCACACACCTACATGTAATGGTTAAATAACACACTGTTTATGTGGATCGCGAATTTCTGCCTCACGAAATAATGATTGTTCAACACTCATTTAACACCTGCAAAGGTGGCCATTAATATGTCACTATATTTATAAATGATATATAGTATGTTTATGTTTTACTTAAGCTTATATATTTTTCATTTATGGAATACCTTTATGGTTTCTATTATGGGTAAACGCGATATCTTCATTTTAGGAAGTGTGGACAACCTCCCCTCAAAGTGATTTGATTCGTTAATTCCATATATGGTACGTATAAAGGATATATTTAATGATATTATATATGATACGATACTAGAATTATAATACTATTTTGTATCATTATGTTTTAATTTCCTTAAATAAGAAATAGAAATGGAAGTTGCATTTATACGTATGTACGGCTTACCGTCTCCATGAATGGTGTATTTCATTTTGTACCTCTAAATGATTATGTAATATTATAAATGCATTTATATACACGATATATATGATATATATGGAATCTACATCAGGAATACCAATCTTGAGATAATGGATATTTGACTACGTGAACACCTTGTAAATATAAGAAGTTCACTTTTGACTCAAGTACCAAATATCGAAAAATGACCGTTATTAACTTAAATGAGTACATAATATTCATAACATGGTAATAAGTGATATAAAAGGAATAATGAACTTGAAAAAGGTTCTTAAGCATGTCTAAATTTACTCAAGTTTCTTATTCAGGACATTAAAGAATGATCGAGTCAAGTCGGACCTGAGGTGAGGGACTTCGTCTCAATCTCCTTTCATTGAGGCATATTTTGTTTTATACACAACTTTCTTTTATACGGTGTATAAACCCGTATTACATTTACGATTATTCAAAAGGATATGTTTTTTGTCGTACGTATGTGGCAACAACGGCTTCTCAGCCGTCAGGACCATTATTTAAGTTCTAGCATCCTATACAAGCCATAAACTTTTTTGAATGAAAAATAAATACCATGTTTTAGTTTTATTTTATTTTGGCATTGAAAATGGTTTTCATAATGATTTTATATCAATGTATTGTATTGATATATTTTTATTGAAAAGGAGATATTTTATGTTGCCTTTATGCTTATTTTATGTGATAGGATTATGTTATTGTTATTGGGTATTGTTATGAAGACGGGCGGTTTCGTGATAAACTAAGGGTGGGTGAGCCCGATATATCTCTACAATTCATTGGGTAACAGGAAGGAGTTTAACGTTAAGGTTTCTCCGAAATGATTTAGGAAATATACTATGATGGGTATTCCAAACGTAACCAATAGGTTTACTCCCTATGTAAGAATGTTATGAATGCCTCTTGTTACCTTTTTGTCTTATGATTTCTATGATTTATTCATGATTTTATGAGGTACGTTAAAGTGCATATGTTTCATGAGTATGGTATGATTTCATTGATTGTTATTTATACATGTACTCATGTTTCCTTTACATATTTTCATATCCCTTACTGAGCTTTTTATGCTAATCCCATGTTTTTGAAATATTTTTCACAGGTCAAGGGAAGGGTACATGATATGATGATAGTGTCGAGGATGTTTCAAGAAAGAATCCATGTTTTATTTTAAAATTGTTTCCATGATTGGAAAAATGAATACTATCTTTTATGTAACCACTTTTTTAAATGTGGAATGTAATTCATCTTTTATGATCTAATTCCCCAAAACACTAAACCTGAAAATATCCTCAACGTGTATTCTTGAAGTAACTCATGATTAAGTAATTTTTAAGGCTGGTGATTTATAGTTGTTATCAGAGGTCAGTTTAGATAAATTTAGGAGTTAGAATTATATTAAATGATTATCCAAAAATATATTTTTTATGGGAAAATTTAAATGATATAGAATTTGAAGATTACCATGTTGCTTCATCTAAGAAATGTTTGTTTAGAATGGTTTTCCACATAGGATACATGGAGGCAGTGCTAGGAAGGCATACAGAAGGAAATGACCTTCCGAATCAGCATCCTGAGATGGTCGGAATTGGAACTGAACTGTTTTTTGCAGTAATGGCACAGTTGACTGAAGCGACAAATGGTTGCGGTATCCATGCACGAGATCAGCCAGATCAACTGTAGAGGAACATGTCAGTGGTGTAACATTTCATGAGGCAATATCCCCCATCATTCATAGGATCATCTAACCATGTGCTAGCTGAAGGGTGGATTAAAGAACTGGAGAAGATTTTCAATGTCATGGGGTGTTCAAATATTCAAAAGGTTAGTCTTTCAATTTACCGTTTGGAGGGTGAAGCAGATCAGTGGTGGTCGATGGTTAAAAATAGCAGGGACGCTGATGAGATTGATTCTCTCGACTGGGATGAATTCAAAGGTATGTTTCATGAGAAGAATTTTCCTAAGGTTGTTCGACTTAGGATTGAAAAATAATTCCTAGAATTGAGGCAAGAGGAAGGCATATTGGCTGCCTATGATGAATGGTTCACTCGATTGGCAAGGTATGCTCCAAATTTTATCCGCGACCTTGATAGTAAAATCAATCGTTTTTACTTAGGATAAAAGCCAAAATATCAAAGGGAATTAGATTCTCGTGAGTTAAAATGTTATGAAAAGCTTGTTCGATGTTCTGAGAAGGTGGAAATAGAGTTTGCTGATGATCAAGTGTTCTATAACAATCAACAGAAGAAGAGACTAAGGTGGCAGGAGAAAGGGAATAATTCTTCAAAAAGGATCAATGGTAAGAAAACTAAGTTTCCAGTTTTTGATACATGTGGTAAAAAGGATGCTTTGGAATGTCTTCTGAATTCTGTAAAGTGCTACCAATGTGGTAAGATGGGACATAAGGCTCGTGATTGCACTAAAAAAGAACAAGGTGATGGTAAGACCGAATTTTATTTACAGTTAGTGAAATGTTTTAAGTGAAATGAGATGGGTCATGATGCAAATGAGTGTCCGACAAAGATCTTGAGTGATGGGAAGCAGTTAGACTACATGAAGAAAGGGGTGGTGAAATACTTTGCAACTAATTCAGTAGATGTTGGGGCATCAAATGAAGTTTCATTAGGTAATTTTTTTGTTTGTTCAGTTTATTCCAGTGTGTTGTTTGATTCGGGGTCTACACATTCATTCATATTTGAAAACTTTTCAAGTAAAATGGGAATACCATCTCAAGAAATGAATCCTGAAATTGTGGTAAAAACACCTGGGGAAAATGTTGAGGCAAAAAGAATTTATAAGAATCTTCTTATCCTTATCTGTGGAAAGAACCTACTTGCAAACCTAATTGTTATACCTCTAGTAGAGTTTGATGTTATCCTAGGTATGGATTGGGTCTCTATATACCATGCTATGATTGACTGTAGAGCTAAATAAGTTTCTTTTCAGAAATACTTTCAGTTTGTGTACAAGAATGAACCCTTAATGTTGATAACATATCAAGAGGCCGAGGAACTTGTAAAAGATGGAAATGAATGTTACATTGCACATATTGTTGAAAACAATGGAACTGTTCAGATTAATGATGTGCTGGTGGTAAATGAGTATCCTGATGTTTTTCATGATGAGTTTCCCAGAATAAAACTAGATCAGGAAGTTGAGTTTACTATTGACTTATATCCTGACTCTAATCCAATTTCAAAACCACCTTATCAAATGGATCAAACTGAAATTTTAGAGTTGAAGGAGCAACTACAAGATTTATTATAGAAAGGTTTCATTCGACCTAGAATATCACCATGGGGTGCTCCTGTTTTTTTTGTTAAAAAGAAATACGGTTCTTTTAGACTTTACATTGATTATAGAGCCTTGAATAACATCACTACTAAGAACAAATATTCGTTTCCTCATATCGATGATTTGTTTGATCAGCTTCAGGGAGATCAGTTTTTTTCAAAGATTGACCTGAGATTGGGGTACCATCAGTTGAAGGTAAAGGAAGAAGATGTTCCGATGACCATTTTTTGTACAAGATATGGCCATTATGAATTTGTAGTAATGTCTTTCGGTCTAACCAATGCAACTGCTATATTCATGGACTTAATGAATAGAATTTTCCATGAGTTCTTGGAAAATATTGTGGTGGTTTTCATTGATGATATTTTGGTGACTTCTAAAAGTAAGGAGGAGAATGATTGACATTAAAGGGTTATTTTACAAACCTTAAAAGCAAAGAAAATGTATTGGAAATTCAGAAAATGTGAGTTTTGGTTACAACAAATTTCTTTCCTTGGACACATTGTTTCTAATGATGGGATAATTGTTCATCCTGCAAAAATAAAGGTTGTTGAAGAATGGACAAGTCCCACAAATGTATCTAAGATTCGTAGCTTCCTTGGATTGGCAGGCTATTACCTAAGGATTGTTAGAAATTTTTCACGGTTATCTATTCCAATGACTGAGCTAACTCCGAAGGGTGTTAAGTTTATCTATACAAAAGAATGTGATGATTTCTTTCAGGAGATGAAAAGAAGATTGGTGAATGATCCAGTTTTGGCACTTCCTTCCAGGAATGGTGAGTTTTTTATCTAAAGTGATGCTTCATTGAAAGGCCTTGGTTGCGTCCTAATGCAGAATGATCAGGTAATTTCTTATGCATTACGTCGGTTGAAAACTCATGACGTAAATTACCCTACACATGATTTGGAATTAGTTGATGTTGTGTTCGCTTTAAAAATTTGGAGGCATCATTTATATGGAGAAAAGTGTGAAAATATACCGATCACAAAAGTTTAAAGTATATATTTACTCATAAAGATTTTGAACATGACATAGAGGAGATGGCTGGAATTAATCAAGGATTATTATTGTACAATTCATTACCATCCGAGAAAAGAAAATAAAGTGGCTGATTATTTGAGTCAAAAAAGTAATGATTCATTAACAATGTTGCGTTTGGAATGTGATCCTTTGGTTAAGGATTTGATGAACGTTGGAATAGAAGTTGTTAGTGCAGGATGTCCCTCTTTTTTGTTTCAAGTATTAGTGAAATATTCTCTATCAGAAAGAATTAAGAAATCATAGAATCAAGACAACGAGTTGAAGAAAAAGGTAGAGATGGTTCAAAATGGTATGTTTCCTGAATTCAACATTGATAATGATTTCGTTTTGAGATTTGGGAAGATATTGTGTTTGTCGTGTGATTCAATGTTGAAGATAGATTTGTTATGCGAAGCTCATAGTTCTCTGTTTTTAGTTCATCATGGCAGTACTAAGATGTATAGATATCTTCAGGGGTATTACTGTTGGGACAGAATGAAAAGGGATATTTTTGATTTTACTGTTATGTGTTTGACTTGTCAATGGGTAAAAGCACAGTGGTAGTCACTGAAAGGGATGCTTCAACCTTTACTAGTACTCGAGTGGAAATGGTAGAATATATCTATGGACTTCATTGTGGGATTGCAGAAGACACCTCGATGTAATAATGCAATTTGTGTTTTGTTGATCGCTTGACTAAATCTGCTCATTTCCATGCTATACGATATAATTTTTCCCTAGATCAAATTTCCCATTTGCATCTTAAAGAGATATTCATGTTACATGGAGTTCCTCTCTCCATTGTATCTGAACGTGATCCCATGTTTACTTCTAACTTTTGGAAAGGCCTTCAGAAGTCGTTGGGTACTAAATTAAATTTTAGTACATCTTTTCATCCTCAATCAGCTAGGCAGTCAGAACAACAATCCATACATTGGAGGATATGCTACGTGATTCTTCGATAGATTATCAAGGAAGTTGGGACTAATATCTTTCATTGGTTGAGTTTTCTTATAATAACAGTTTTCATTCTAGTATACAGATGGAACCATTTCAGGCATTATATGAGAAGCTGTGTTGAACTCTAGCTTTCTGGGATGAAGTGGGTGAAAGGAAGTTGATGAGACCATAATTTGTAGAAGATTTGGCAGAAAAAGTTCAGATGATATAGAGATAAATGAGAACGGGTCAGAGCAGGCAGAATAGTTATGAGGACAACAGGAGTAAGGATCTCTCTTTTGAGGTTGGTGAACATGTTTTTCTCAATGTATCAACATGGAAAAGTGTGATGCGATTTGGTAAGAAAGGAAATTTGAGCCCAAGGTTCATTGGACCATATGAAATTTTGGCGAGAGTTGGATCAGTTTCTTACCGAGTGGCTTTACCTCCGAGTTTATCTCAGGCACACAATGTTTTTTCATGTTTCAATGATAAGGAAGTACATTCCAGATAAATCTCATGTTTTGAGTCCAGAGGTAGTTCAGTTGGAAGAGAATCTATCATAGGAGGAACAACCTGTTCATATTATTGATCACAAGAAGAAAGTGTTGCAGAATAAGGTGATTCAGCAAGTAAAGGATTTGTGTAAGAACCACATGAGTGAAGAGGCAACATGGGAATCTAAAAATAAAATGAGGGATAAATACCCCCACTTATTCGATAAGTAAATAAATTGTGGGGTCGCAATTTTCTAAAGGGGGGAAGGATGTAACATCCCAAGTAAGTAATGAATAATTTATATACTTATCTATGTCTATTTATGAATTATATAGTGTTTTAGAGGATTAAAATGTGAATAAATCTAATCATATGCAAGGAAAAATCTAATATTTTTAAAAGATTGTTTTACCGCCTTTTGATGGCGAACCATTTTTTTAAATCTAACTATTGAAAATTTTATAAGCTATATATGTCAAAATAATCATATTCATTAGGATTGGTACATTTAAATTTACATTGCATAATTGTTTGGTATTTTTCTGACAATGTTCATTTTTTTAATGAATAGTGAAAAATACTGCATTTTACATCAAAACTGCATTTTCATATAATTTAATAATATGGATATATTATCTTAATAATTGGTTTTAAAGTGTAAATAGAATATATGTTTTCCATTTAATTTAATAGTGGTCATTAGAATTAATTTCAATTTGGAATTGGGCATAAACTGATGCCAAACTTATCATAGATATTTTTTTTAAAAAACCCGCTATTGGTTTTGAAAACAGGAATTATTTTTAAATTAATTATTGAAATTTCTATGTTTGGAATTCAATAAAATGGATTACATATTTGGAATCAGAATTTCCAAATTATTTAATCCAGACACTTTTGTTTTTTAGACTTTGTGAATAGTAATGACGGTAATTATGTTTAATTATATTGATTAATTAGTAATCGTGTAGTAAAGGATAATAAAATAATATCCTAATAACAATTAATGACCCCAAAATGTGTTTTAATAAAACGTGTTGTGTCATGGAAGACCATGGGATGCCTTGTTCCAAACTTGGGGACCCCATGGAATCACTTTTGTGTGATAATGTCTTTTTATCTTTTGATTTTTAAAGAAAGATATATAAACCAAAGAATGTATCACCTGAGTAAAACATTTTTAATTTTGTCTAAATAAATGATAGATTGGACTATAAATAGTCATTGGAATGATAAACAGATTTTCTACATCATATTAATTTTTTTGTGATATTTAGACATTAGATAAATTAAATTATTTATGACATCAGAATGATGTAGCGATTACCTCATTATTTAACGATTTAAATAAAATGAAACGATAATATAAACTATAATACCTAAACATGTCAAAAACCTATTGGATGAATTTATTTCAAACCCTTATCATCTTATACTCAAATTACATCAATGTGGGACCTTTAATATCTGAAGCTCATTTGAAAATAAAGTAACATTTTGCAACGTTCCAAGAGTGCCCCTCCTCTTCTCTTATAAAAGGCCCCCACCTCTACCTACTTACCCACACCTCTCAAGCCATTGGCTCAGCCAAAACCTGCCCATTTTGTCTCTCGAAATCCCGCTATTAATCCTATAAGCCTAAATTTTGGTAGAAGTCTTCCCAAGGAAGCCTTTTAGCTCAAATCAAAAAGAGTTTCCAGATTTTAAGGTAATGTCTTCACTTGTGTTCTTTTGTTTTATTTTGCTTCTCCAACCCCCAAAACTCTATTTATTCATTTATTTTGTAACAAATCCAGTATATTATCTATAATATAATGTTTTTAGAAGAATTATTCAAGCTACAATTACACACACTTACATCTAATGGTTAAAGAACAAATTGTTTCTATGGATGGAGAATTTCTGCCTCATGAAATGATGATTTTTCAACACTCATATAACACCTTCAAAGAGGGCCATTATTATGTCACTATATTTATATATGATATATATTATGTTTATATTTTACTTAAGCTTCTGTATTTTTCATTTATGGCATAACTTTATGGTTTCCATTATAGGTAAACGCTATATCTTCATTTTAGGAAATACGGACTACAGCCCCCTCAAAGTGATTTGATTCGTTAATACCATATGTGGTATGCATAAAGGATTGATTTAATGATATTATATATGATAAAATACTGGATTTAAATACTATTATGTATCATTATATTTTAATTCCATTAAATAAGAAATAGAAATGGAAGTAGCGTTCATGCGTATGTACGGCTTACCATCTCCATGAATGGTGAATTTCAATTCTTACCTATAAATGATTATGTAATATTATAAATGAATTTATATAATGGATATATATGATATATATGGCATATACATCAAGAATATCATTCTTGAGATAATGGATATTTGACTATGTGAACAACATGTAAATATAAGAAGTTCACTTTTGACTCAAGTACCAAATATCAACCAAATGACTGTTATTAACTTAATTGATTACATAATGTTCATAACATTGTAATAAGTGATATAAAAGGAATAATGACCTTGAAAAACGTTCTTAAGCAAGTATAAATTAACTCAAGTTTATTATTCAGTACAATAAAGAACGATCGAGTCAAGTCGGACCCGAGGTAAGGGACTTCATCTCAATCTCCTTTCATTGAGGCATATTTTGTTTTATACACAACATTCTTTTATACGATGTATAAAACCATTTGAATTTTATGGTTATTCAAACAGAATATTTCTTTATATGTCGGGTTTACTAAACAAAAAAAGGGAATGTTTTTTTCGTCGTATGTATGCGGTGACAACGTCTTCTCCGCCTCCATGACCATTATTTGAGTATCGACTTCCTGTACAAGCCATAACATTTTTTGAATGAAAAATAAATACCATTATTTTTTTCTTTTATTTTGGTATTGAAAATGGTTTTCATAATTTTTTATATCAATGTGTTTTATTGATATCTTGTGATTGAAAAGTGGAAATTGAATGTTTCCTTTATACATGTTTTATGTGATACGAATATGTTATAGTTCTTGGGAATTGTTATGAAGACGAGTGGTTCCCTGATAAACTAAGGGTGGGCGAGCCCGATATGGCTCTCCAATGCATTGGGTAATGCGAAGGAGTAGAATGGTAAGGTATCTACGAAGGGATTTAGGGAATATATTGTGATGGGTATTCCAAAAGTAACCAAGAGGGTTACTCCCTACGTAAGAATGTTATGAATGCCTCAAGTTACCTTTTGGACATACGATTTCTATGATTTATTCATGATTTGATGAGGTATGTTAAATTGCTTATGATTTATGATTGAGGGATGATTTCATTGATTCTTATGTATACATGTACTCATGTTTCCTTTCCATATTTTCGTATCCATTACTGACCTTTTTATGCTCATCCCACGTTTTTGAAATGATTTTCACAGGTCAAGGGAAGGGTACATGATATGATGATAGTGTCAAGGAAGTGTAAAGAAATAATCCATGTTTTATTTTAAATATGTTTTCGTGGTGGGAAAAATGAATACTATCTTTTATGTAACCACTTTCTTTAAATGTGGAATGTAATGCATGTTTTATGATCTAATTCTCTAATACTCTAAACATGAAAATATCCTCAATGTGTAATCTTGATGTAACTCAAGATTAAGTAATGTTTAAGGATGGGGCCTTATAATATACCCCCAGTTGAGTTTTACTATAACTATAGTTTTCAATCAACTATTGAGATGGCACAATACAAGGCTTTATATGGTAGGCTATGTTGATCACCATTGTGCTGGTTAGAGGTAGGTGAGACAGCTTTGCTGGGACCATGTCTCGTGTAGGAGACTTCTAAGATGGTCTAGTTGATTCAGAAGCGGATGGATACCACACAGTCTTGTCAAAAATCTTATGCTGATCGTCGCCGACGACCCTTGGAGTTCGTTGTTGGGGATTAGGTTTTCTTGCGTTTTTCGTTGAGGCTGGGACACAAGCTGATCAGGAGACAGGGTAAACATTCACCGAGGTATGTGGGCACATTTGAGAATCTGGAGAGAGTGGGGCTGGTTACCTATCGGTTGCAGTTACCGCAGAGGTACCGGGTCATGCACAACATCTTCCATATATCTCAGTTGTGCCATTATCATTCAGAACTGTCTCACATTTTTCATCCTGAAGAGGTTGAACTTGAATTAGATGTATCCTTTGAGGAGCATCCAATTCATATCATTGATAGGAGAACGAAGGTTCTTCGAGGACGATCAATTCCTCTCGTACGGGTACTATGGCAACATGGCTGAGTGAATGACCAAACTTGGGAGTGGGAAACTGATACACGTGCTCAGTGGATGGATTTGTTCATGGTTATATCTTCGCTACCGTTGGAAGGGAAATTCGGGGATGAATTACATGAAGGGGGGAATTTTGTAAGAACCAGATTCTTATTTCTGAGGTGCAGGTTTCTTCTTTTCACTTTTCCTTATGTTTTTTGAGAAAATATGGAAAATGGGGAAAATTACAATTTTTGTAAAGTACACGTCGTGTACTTTGCCCATACACTGTGTAATTTTGGCCATGTGGGATATATACATAGGGAATTTGGTTGTGTCCGCGATGAAGGGTGTAGGAACCAAATACACATTTTGTAGTGGTCCTTTACACGCTGTGTAGTCAGTCGGTAGGCGAATAGTATGGTTGTGGCCTACTGTGTGACAGAACAAGCCATGTACTCAAGAGGACACGCCGGGTAGTAACATCAGCAAGTGAACAGTACCATGCTGGCAGGAAGCCGCCAGAGGAACGCTTAAAAAAATGGGGAGTACACATCCTGTACATGGATGTACAAATCGTGTACTTTGTTTTTTCGTTTAAAATGGATAGTAGCATCCCCTGTTTACAGGGAAGGATTAGAACAAGATGGAAGCATGGGAGAGGATGACCGAATCTTCGTTGATCCTCCTAGCGTTCGTCGAGAATCTTTTTCCACCTCCGACGATCTCATTGGAACTGCACGGGTATGCCCTCCACTCCCCTTATGCAGTTCTTTCCTATTCTTCCTCTAATGGACGATTTTTGTGTTTAAACGGTGTTTCTTCATCATCAGATCTACGTCATTCATGGGATTATCTGGAATCGGCATTCACGTATAACGTTCGTAGGAGTTTAAGGTAGATGGGTTGGTGTCAATTTTTCCAACTGTTGTGCATTTTGTGCGTTCTTGTGCCACGAACCCATGTTGGGGTGTCATGTGGCTAAGTCCATGGATATATTGAATACCTATAATTGTATAGGAAATTAATTTGATTTTAAAATGTCGATTGGGATCATTTCTTCGATCCAGGACCATCCCGAGGTGTGCGTTCCTCTGTTTAGCCATTTTTCTAGGATACCTGAGGATATGCCATGTTTAAATTATGCATTTCATTTTCCTTAAGAATATTTTTTTGTAAATTTCATGTTAATATATTGGGAATGGCCCAGTTACTTTAGCTCGAGGGTGTTGTTTTAATAATTCATGAGGGAATGACTGTGTTAACATGAGGGAAATCTTCACTTAGCCCGAGGGAAACTACTTCCATGCATGTGGCCATTATACTTTGTGTCTTAGGGCGACACTTCGTACGCCTAAGGGAAAATTCTGTTACTCCTGAGGGTAATACCTGCGGGTTATATTATGATTACCCGAGGGTATGGTTTTACATGTCTGAAGGCATTGGATGTTTACATAGAATATTCACTATAGTGATATTTTAAATTAACGGATTAAATGGACATTAAAATTTCAATATAACTGGTTGAGTTAGTTACTTTTCAGTACTGAATACTTTATTTCATTTTACTACTACACGTTGTTGCATGTTTTACACACAGTTGAGCACATGCCTTTGGTGGGTGCCTACGGAGAATTTATTTCTCACACCCTATTTGGGTTATTCTTTTCGGCCCAAACAGATTACATTGATGCATGTGTAGATAAGGGAAAGGGTCCTTATACAGGTACTTGATTGCTACTAGGGTTTAGAAGATCATGGGACCGAGCATTGGCTCACGATGCTACGGGCTGTTCTATTTTTCTTTTTTGTACTTGTATTTCGGTTGTATTGTACTGCTATGTAACATGTTCTGGCTGTTTTCATAGAATTGGATACATGTTGCATCATATATATATATCAGGTTGGTTATATCTACTACATTTGTTTATTTCAGTTGTTTATAATTTACTACTTCCACTATTTCTGTATGCTTAAATTATATTCCACTACACTACACATTGACAAATGAGGGCATAGTTTCCCCACTATCAGACCTAGGCCCTCGTTGATAGTCGAAAACCTCTGGCATTTGGGGAAATGTGCTTGAGGTCATAACGAACCGGGTTCGGGGCACCTGTTGAGTGGCACCCAGAACCGGGACATTACATCAACAAAAAAATATGTCATGTTTTCCCATTATTTTTTTCATCGTCCACTATGTTAGAGTTTATTATATATTAATTCTAAATTTAGATCTTTTTACTGACTTCTTAATTTCATCAAATTGTTTCTAGAACCCCTGGCAGTTTCCAATGTGTATGACCCTTATAGACGTATGTAGGAGGCCACATTCATTCTTTTTTGCATTTTAATGTGTATGTTTTTTCATATGAAAATATTGAAATGTAATTTTTTTTGAATTCCACAGATCTACATTATGTCAGTGTCCCAACATTCCCATGATAAATGATACGCATTAAAATCATAGGATTATTCTTTAGGAAGGGTGTGTCGAAATCATTATTAATTTATGAATGTTTCATACACAAAATAGAATGTAAAACATTGAACCTATCCCTAGGGTGGATGCTATGATACTGAATCCCATTGGCAAGGAAATTTTTTTAAATATTTTATAACACTCTCACTAATAATTATAATAGTGGAGGGTCGTATCTATAGGGAAGGAATAATGATTATTATAATAATTTTTGTTATAAAAATAAAATGAAGCAAATACAAAAATAGTCGTGATTTTTTTGATTTGTTTGTAAATGAAGTACATCGGTGAAGAAATATATCAAAATGTCAAGGATCAAGATGATTCATTAGAGATAAAAAAAGATTGAACCATACGTTAATTCGGGTCGACCCGAGGGATATAAATTAGTAAAAAGTATTTCTTTTTCAAAATATCAATATTAATCATTTTTATGATAAAAAAACATAAAATATATTTGAATCACCTCATTATCTCTCATCTAACAATAAAATTATATTAACTCACTCAAATGAATCATTTCAAAAAATGATAGTGATAAATTATTTATTGGCCATGATAAACATAAATTTATTCGTATTTAAGTACTCTAGTACATAATTTTGAAAGGAATGGACCACTAATATTCATCTATATGAAATTATAACAACCTTAAAATTATGACAAATATAAATTAAAGAAAAACAAACTGAAAATTTTCATAGTGCAATTATTTAAAAAAAATAACCTAAAAATTTTAACATATAACTAAAAAATAATTATTTTCTCACAATTGGGAAATATACATATCTAAAATACATCCATTTATATATCAAAAAAATAGTGAAAATAATCATTGATGTAATGAGAAGGCATTATAGGGGAAAATGAGGAATAATAACAAGTGTATTTGTAGACTACCAATTCATTTGATTATAACTTATTGAATGAAATTTACTGTAACATTTTCAAAGAATAAATTATAAAATTTTTACTATGTTAAGAAATAGCTATAAAATATTGAATAAATAGAAAAATTTATGTAATATTCATTACTGAGATAACTCTCATCTCCAGCTTAGTCTTCATATGAATTATTTCTCAGGATCACCACCTCCCATGATTCTAAATGAACTTATTTAAAATACCTACCTAATCTATCCAAGCCACTATTTATGAATGAAGGTATCAATAAATTAGGGAGATATTTTAATTATTGGGGTCCGACAATGCTTTCTTTACTATCACCAAATCATAGATTTACTCTAGGTCATAACATCCAGTGTCTGTCATAACACATTATCTTTATTCAAGGAAACTCAAGAAAACCCCATAATTTAACATAATCCCCCATTAATCAAGCATAAGATCCAAGTAATTATCCGATGGATAAATTAACAACTAAATTCAGTCTCTATACATCGAAAAAAATTGAAAAATTATTCCATGATCTAATGTTTGACGAGATCACACCCCCTTTCTTTTATTTTTTAACATGATGTGATGTGGTTTCCAGTGTATTTTAATCAATTTTTATTATTCAGAAAGAACAACATATATTATTAATTGAAAAAATGGGTGGATATTAGAAATAATCTAATCTATTTATGAATTAATGAATCTATGAAATTATTCAGCTTACTTTAAGTCCACAATTTTACACAAACACCATAAAATCCATACATATATATTGATTCCACCAAAACATATCTTACATATCATAAACACAGTGAAATTAATCTTATACAAGACACATTTAAGAATGTACATGAAGTGTAAAATGTTATTCCTCTATGATTTCCTCTTAAAAAATTTATCATTATCTTAAAATTATTATTTTTTGTTTTTTTGGAAATTAATAGGATATTATAAATTACATACACTATGATAATTATATTACATTTTCTATCCAGTGATGACTTCTACAATTTCTCGAAGTAGATAATGTTATGTGTCTCATTCTCATGAGAAAATATTATGTATCATATTATAGAAGATAATATACTATCCATCCTATCCTTGGTAACTCATCAATATTAAATATCATCTTCTTTAAGGAAAAGATAAAATTAGAAAATTTATCCATACATAATATAATGAATTTAATACATAATAAATTACATCAAAATAGAGTCAATCCAAAATGTTCAGAATTATGTAAATAAAAATATAAACTAATTGAAAAAAACATATAAAAAATAAATAGAAATATAATTGACAAGCTTAATTCGATAATGATAGTCCATTATATCATATGAAAATAATAAATTTTAAAATATTTCCCAATAAAATTAAATAATTTATATTTAATGTATTTGGAAATTACCTAAAATATAATTTTTGTAAATATTCACCAAATGAACACAACAATATCTAAATAATTGATGATAAAAGTTGTAATATAATGTGTTTTAGAATCAATTTTCATCAAAAAAATCATAACACAATAAATATTATAATTTTCTAAAATAATTATTGATAATCTATATCAAATTACAATTACTTCAAATTATTGTACATTTAGTATATTTTTTATCCTCAATAAATAAATTCATCGCACATTTTGAATACTATTTAGTCCCAATAATAAAAAATTAAAATGACAATAATAATGTATTAGTAAATATCAATTCTCCCATAGGATATCTAAAGAAAAACATTAATCATTTTCTATATCAAAATACAATATTTGTTATAAAATGGTATTTATTATTGAATGTATTTACAAATTTAAAAATTAAAAATAAAATAAAAAACAAAATTTTAAATCATATATTATATAAAATGTATCTTTTTAACAATATTGAGCAATAAAATTAATACTTTTTATATAACTTATATTATAATCATAATTAGAAAAAAAAATTGAATGATTAAGATGATATATTACTTAATATATTAACAAAATTAATTTCATTGATTATTCTCAACACACCTATCCTTACCAACAATGTTAGTTATTTTTTCCAGTATTATTAGTTTACATTTGTCCTATTTAAATTGAATAAATAAATTATAAATAAATTAAAAATATAAAATATACTCACAGAAAATGTAATCAATATAATTTATTATATAGAGATAAATTAAAATATTTTACATAGTAGATTATTTTTGTAAATAAAAATGATTAAAACCATCAATGAAGTATACAAATATTGAAATTTGAGAAACATTTACACAAACATTACTAAATAATATTTCTCCAGAAAATTTAATTTTTAAAATTTTTTCAATAAATTTTTTTGTCTAATCAAACAAATATTGTTCTAAATTAAGAAATATTTGAAACAGTTATAATCCAAAATTTTACATAGTGTTGAATTTCATGTTGAAATATAAATTAAAATATATGATGTAAAACAATTAAACTCCATTTAGCATGCACAAATTAGTGTACACGGGTTACAATAAGCTGAAATAAACAGGACAACCACATATTACACAAATGTTCAAAATAGAATTTAGTGCATACATAAATGTTTACAAGGAAGGTTAAAAATAATATTCAATCAAACAAAACAAGTAACATGTTGTATACAATTTTTTTTATGAAACAAAATTTCACAATCCATTAACATCAGATTATAATTTATAATTAAATATATATATAACAGAATAATGGAAAAATATTTATAAATTAAAAATTAATGAGTTAAAAATTATGAGTCCCCAAATAGCTATTTCAAAATTGGTTCCCAACCATTTACATGAACTCATTTATAAAAAATAAGCTCAATTTTGTTTATGAACTAAAAACATTATTGATAATAAGTGTTTTTCTATAGTTAGAATGTAGATCAATTTTTTAATTAAATCATATTTAAAAAATTAAAAGGGGGAAACCTTCTATGGATTGAATGTTAGTATATTCAAACATCAAAAAATGTGGTATTCTTATTAAAAAATAAATGAAACCAATAATGATTTATTAAAAACAAAATTTCCTCCCATCCATCACTGGAATTTGTTTCCTTAGTAAAACATCCACTCTAAATTTAATTACAAGATAACTAAAAAAATTTATTTTGTATTGGGTGTTAATTAATTATTTTTTAACGAAACATAACAAAAATGATTAGTATTTTTAAAATAAAATAATCAAGTATTGTATTCCAAATATATCCCAAATGTACATATATAAATTTAGTATTCAAAACCATTCTGTTTCCCAAAAAATCCCAAATATATCCAAAAAGATGTGACATCTACATAGAAGAGTCACCTATATGGGCAGGAATTACCTCAATGTTTCAACTGTCCCTAAAGTTATCAAAGTTCTAAAAAATAGGTGAAAAAAATCAATAAACATATATAAATATCTGAAAATTATTATCATATTATCAATTAAAAAAATGAAACTCTCTATCTGACCCCTTATTATAAAAATTAGACACATTCTAATGTACACTAATGACTTCCATTAAAATTATGATTAAATTAAATCTTATAAATTTCCATATATATTAGAAAAGATAATTATATAGTTCTATGAAATTATATCTGGGATATGACTTATAATATATCAAAAATGGTTTTGATAACATTACAATGAATGGAAAATTTTCATAAAAAAATAATGATTTTCCATATATTTTTAGGATTTCAAGGAGTTATTTTTCGGTTTGAAATCATCATTAAAATTTTCAAATATGAAAATATATCATATATATAGTTATGAATCCAAATTATATTTGATGTAATTATATCTCATAAAAAACTATTATTGATCAATAAATAACATCCAAATATTTATTTTCCACAGAATAATGTTTTTTATATTGGAAAAATCCATGATTTATAGAAGAAAGTTTCATAATTTTTCATTCATACTCATAAGCTAAAAAATTAAATAGTAGATACATACTCAACAAAGACAAATATCACATTTTCATCAACTAAAAAATGAATTATACCAAAATATTGGGAAATAATATTCTTTCTAATATCATATCTAAAAACTTATTCATCCATATAAATAATCAAATAGATCTCAATTTTTGTTGAATTACAAAAACAATGAAACAATTCATTTTCAGCATTAAAGGAATAACTGGTTTTCATTTTATGAAATCAATCATTACCATGTTAATAAAAATTATGGTTCTTCCATATATAAGTCTGACCTTCTTGTCATAGTATATTTCAAGAAAAAAAATTCAGTTGGAAAAGTGAGCTTCCCCACGTTATCTAATAAGCCATCTTCCATTCCAACAGTTTGAATGATGGACTAATCATCCAACTAAATAGAAATAGTGGTGTATTTGATGTCCTTAATACCCATTTATTTGAATTATATGTATTTAATAAGGATGAAACATTTTTCTAGGTTTCATATATTTTATCCTTCTAAAATATTTCCTTCAAAAAATATGATAAATGTCAGACGGTCTTATATATTTGGGGGAAAATTTATTTATAGAAAAACAATACATTATTCAATCAATATTATGATATAATATTCATAATTTTTACTCTTATATAACAAGAATCAATTGGGAAACTATTCATATAATATAATTTCATTAATTTTAAATATCATTAATTAATGTGGTGAACATAAAAAGAAATTTTAAACAGTCTATTTCCTATTTTTGTATATAAACATTTAAATAAAATGAATGGAATTTGTGTAGACATGTGAAACTGATGTGTTCCCTTATTTTCTATCAACCAAAATTATATTACTTTTTTTGGAATAATTCCCATATTATTTTCCATTTTTTATTTTTATTACAATTGTATAATAATCTTTCTTTTAAAACTATACATTGTAGTTAAATTTTTTCAAAGCTGATAACTTCTAGATTTACAATTTCATCCTCATATGACACCTCAGGTTAATATTATATGCAATGTTACATAACATATTATCATTCTTTTTACCTATTAATCTAGTAAAATACTTCACATTCTCTCTATTGTTTATTTCTCTTAGAATATGATGTTTTCATTTCTCTCTCATTCTAAAATCTGGATCTATATCATCTAAATGATCATATTTAACATTTCTTCATTATGAGGATATATTTGATATCACATTTCATCATTATTTCAAGCCATATGGGGTCATATTTAATAATAATTGTTTGTACCAATAAATATATATTCTTTTTATATTCATTGGAATATATCCTATTTTAATTTTTAGATTTATTTATTTTCTATTTTGGAAATGTATAAGATATAGGCAGTTTAACCCCCCTTTATATATGTGATATGTTTCTAATTTAATTATGTTTAGGTTAAATTTTTTTTAAAGTGGGATCATTATTTCTATGTTTCTTTTCCATAAAATCCAAAAATTGATCACTTTTTAAATTTTTAACAATAAATCCAATGTTAGGAAATCAATGCTTTTTTATCCATACATTGCATTTTATTACCATTGTTTCTTATTAAGTCTCTCATTATTATTAATATTATTAATTTTATAAAAAAACTTACTTGAATGATGCGTAGGGGATTTTATTCTAAAAAAATAATTTATTTTAGGTAATTTGGTGAGTTTATACAATATTTTTCTAACCTCTTTAGCTTTCATCTCAATAAAATCACTATTTGAAGTCAGATAAAATAACGATTGTTTCGATAGAGTGGTTCCATTATGGAATGTTTCCATCAATATTTTTTTTGTAAAAATTATTCATTATAAATTTACTAAGAAGTACCCTAAACCTATCCCAAATTTCATGAAAATTATCACACATAGCATTGAAATACCCAAGGATTTCTGGTCTAACTTCACTAGTCATTATCAATGTATAATATATTATAAAGGGTACATAAAACAATTTTAGCATTTTTCAATCATTTATTTTAGTAATGCCTAAAACCATATCCTATAATTTCACTTATGAAATAATAGAAACAACCTCAACATGATGAATTCATTTCTGAACGCTTTAAATTTTATCAGCTGAAGTACTCTTTCAAAAAAACTAATGAAGTACAAAGTGTCCTCCTTATGTAGGCTATTTTGTAGTATCATTATGTAGAGATATTATTGTTTCATCTCTTAATTTATTGTACAAGTGTTAAATGGTATAAAAGATGTTTTACTTGAAATATTAGGTAGTTGAAATAGTCTATGTGTTGTTTTCTCAGCATCATGATTCCATGTTTGAGGTGGAATAATGATTCTAATCAGGATCAAAACTCTATCATTACAAAGGTTCTCTATTTTTGACAATTTTTTTCTTTATTAGAGTTACTATAATTATATTAAATTTATATAAGTATGATTTTTAATTTAGAAGTTAATTTTGTGTCACAAGTTTTCATGAAAAGTTAATTCATGTAATTTTATAGAAAACATAAAAACAATCAATGATTAAAAACAACATAAACAAAACCATCACCAATAATAGTCTATAAATTATAAAAATACTATGATTCAATAGAATTAAAATATAACATTAGTGTTAAATATGTATATAATTCTCTTAAAAGAATGACTTTTTTCGATTCAATGTATTTCAGTACTTAACAAAACAACTATTTTCTATTTTTTTACTCAATATCATAGTTTTTTTATTGAAATATTTATAGGTGCATTCCACACTGACTTAAGAGTGTGCATTTTATTGACCGAACCCAATCATAAAGGGATGGAATTAACAAAATCATAAATATCTTGACACTCTACCTATCTAAAATAGTATTGCTGGGTTATATCAATAAGGAAAAATTTATATTTTTATAATAAAAATATGATGGAAAAATACATTTAATTTTTTAATTGTGATGTTGGAGTGAATTTAGTGAAATATTTATACTATAGATTAAAATTGAAAAAAATAGGGTGATTGAGTTCAATATATGGAAAAGGGAAAACAATTCATAAATAATGGATTACCTGACATATATGAATTGGTAGAAATGATTTCTATTTTTTTCTTCTACAGAAAACATAATATTATAAAAAAATTGTATAAAAGGAGTTAATCACCATTCTACAGCTCATCAATTACTAATATTATATTAAAAAAATATAGATCCTATTTTTTCATCTAAATACACCTAATGAATGACACTTTTTCATAGATGAAAATTATAAATCTTTAATAATTTATATATATCAGTACATAAATTTATGGAAAATGGTCCAATGTTAACCAACCATCTATACTTATAAAATATTTGAATATATGATAAAAAATTAATATCAGAATGAATGGAAAATTTTAAATAACTATTATTGTAAAAAAATCCACCTCAATTTTTCAAACTATAGTAAAGAATGAATTAATTTACGACATAAATGAAATTTATATCTTTTATATAAAAATATTCATTTAACACTAGATAATAAGAAAATGACATTTTCGAATGTGATCTAAAGAAGAATAGTAGAAAAATACTAAAAAACTGACATGAAAATTTTAGGTTATTAATTCATTTAAATCAACCTTCCAGAAAAGATTTTAATAATGAACATTTAAAACAAAAATGGGAAATATAATTTCAACTCAAAATAGATTGAAATTAATTAAAAATGGAAAGAGTAATGTAAAATTATATATATTAACCAATAAAAAATTAAAAATGTCTCTATTTATTTACCCACTCATGATTACCACCACTATGACTCTCTTTAAATCCATAATTATTCCACAAAAAATAGTCCCATAATCAATATATCATTGAATACACCATCATAAATTATATAGGTTAAGGAATTAAAAGTGTTCCCTAGTGCATAAAATCTATCCTAAAATATATTTTTCTCACCAAAACTAGTATATAATTTGTATTGATCAATTTTTAGCATCTTTAATGTAAAATTCAGAAAAACAACCCCTATAAAATATGATCTTCCACATAAACCATGATTCAACTCGATGAAAAATACACTTAAAAATTATTCTTACTTAATTCTTTCTACAAGATTCAAAAAAATCCTAAAAACTATAACATGAACATATATTTTTTTTGATTAGAGACCATTTATTTTATTTTGATTACTTAGGTTATAGGGTGACCAATTTATTGTACTCATTTTTATTCATTTTAGTGACCAGATAATAAAAAAAAATTAAAAATGCTTAGATATTATATATCCCAATATTTAATTACATATCATTCACTCCACTATATTACTCAAATTTATCAAAGTCAAAATTATTAGATAACAAATGAAAAACCCTACAAATATTCTAATCCCTCAAAAATTGTCACACATATACCCAATATAAGGAAATTTATATTATATAGGATTATTATGTGAATTTTCACAATGGAGAATATTTTATTTCTAATGGATTCTTTTTATAAATATTACTTATCTTATAAAAATAATTTCATAGATAATGACATATTAAAATTTAAAAATGCAAATGAAATTAAGTATAACATATAATGGGATTATTATATTTTTCATCATCTCGATTGTTTAGTTTTTCAATCTTATAAAAAGATAGATGTTTTTTATATTCTTATTTAGCTGAGAACATACTCTGTATCCCTCGCTATTAGATATGGTATTCACATCCCCCTTTCTGTAACTTGAGAATATTTTATATTTACAACAACAAGGAAATTATACCTTTCTAAAATCAATATATATGTAATGTAAATAATTTAATTCATAATAAATATTACTAAATATAATAAACATGAAGTATTCATTCATCGGTAAATTAATTAAGAAATTTTTCCCCATGAATTATTAATAATAAAAACATGAGGCATAGAAGGTAATAATTATAAAAACTAAAAAACATTTTAAATCTAAAATTGTAATTATAAATTCACCAAAGAATCTAATTTACTTATTATTAATTAATTTGGAAAAAAAAACTAGAATAATTATCCAATTAATCACTAGAATCAAATATTTTTACATGAATATTAACAAATATATAATTTTCAATATAAAGTTTTCATGAATAAAATTTTAACTAATAAATTAAAACATGAACATAAAAAACCCATATTTTCAAAAAAAATACCTACAAACCATGTATGAAAATACTTCTTGACCACTATTCACAAAACGTAATAGTAAATTATTATTTTGGTTTCTTTTGTTAAATCATTGTACAAAAGTACATGAGAATCATTAAAGATGACTGTTGGAAAAAATTGAATTGGGGATTTTAGTGGTCCAGTGACCCGAGTGAATAACAATTTTACGTTATGAAAAATATTAAATACTATGAAATTAATTATTAATTATAAATTTTTCAATGTTGAGATTTATTTACGTTGTATCATCTACCCTACGTAGATTATTGGTATCTAGACCACCTGAATTGAGTATATGGTCCATTAATTACCTTGAGGATGAAAAAATTGGGGAAGCCATTACATATTGTGATGATATATGGTACAGAACCGTACAACCATCAATTCATGTTGGTGGTATACCATCCTGTGGTGAGGGTATTCACGGTTGTTCATCATCCACTTAGGTACTAGTATTAGTGGTATTCCATCCACTGTGATATTTATATTCATGGTGAATCATTCACATAGAGTTATATAGTTGTAGAATATTATATATATTACTATTTTAGTATAGGCGTTCATCATTAATTTGTGGAATATTGTCTTATTGTTGTATGGTCCACTTGAGTAGTGTAATGGTAGTGTATAATCCACTAAAGGATAGTCAGTGGTGGTATATCATCCACATGGGATTGATTTTTCATTATTTACATAACTATGCCTTTTTCAAAACATGCATTGGACAATTGATTCCTATTTCATTATACAATATAAAATATTCTATTGAAATTTTATTAGTGATTGTATGTTTACATATATACCATATGAGAGTGTTTCATTATTCACTAATTATTTCTTGAGAGTTATATATTTTTCAACATGAATATTATACAAAGAATTATATATATTTTCATCCTTGAGGTGTCTTAACTCTAAGATTTTATCATTTCATTTTGGCATTATATGACAAAAGTATGGTATCACATGGTCATATGGTTGAGAGATCCAGGTGGCAGAATATTTTTTCACAACATGAGTCTTCTTTTTTGAGCATGTCTAATTTTACAATACACTTTTTTGGGATAGCATTGGTGTCGGCATACTAAATCATACTCACAACTTAATTTGGGACCCTACAACCAAATAAAATTTAAGTTTTCTTAAACCATGTAACGGAATGACCTTGATTATTTGGATGGTTGTATTGGTATATTTAGTTATAGTTGGGAGTCTGGACCTAGCTTGGACTTGTGACATTTTATTGGATATCTATTTTACATTTTTTTTCTTTTGGACCATATTGTAGATAATCATCCCATGATAAATCTTATATATTCTATATGACATATATAAAAAATAAAATATCAGAATTTGAAATATAAAGATGATAATATTTACCATTGTATAAAACTAAACTATTTTATCCCTTTTTCATGTTGTATTCTTATGATGACTTTATATTGATTCGTATTCCATTGAGTGTTATGGTAATTCACATGAGCCTCATCCCATTTGGTTATGTATCCTTAAGTTTATCCAATGGACCAAGGTTCAAAACATAGTAGAGGCATATTTTATGGGGTACCATAGCAGTACTGTAGTTTACTGTACACTTTGTGGTACTATAGAATAATTTTAAACTATGAAGGTATTGTAGCAGGAAATGTTGCAGAAAATGTAGAAGGTAATGTTTGGTACAGTAACAGCTATAACTATTCACCATGGGCCATCAGTTTGGGCTTGGAGTCCTTATAGCTTTGGGGCCACCTAGGCCTTCGGGTCAGTAGGGCTTTCAGGCCACCTTTAAGGCCTTCGAGCCACCTCAACGCCATCAAGAAACATGATGTTCCCCTAGAAAACTCTACGAAAAAATAACATCCCCAGAATAGGTTTTAGAGTAGGTTCACACACCAGAGTAGAGCCAAATGGATTGTCAGAATTAGAGGGTATGTCTATGCCATCGGCAACAACCTATGATTGCAAGGGAAGCCTTCCAAAATTTCCATGTGAAGGTGGAGAGATTCTATCATGATACAAATGCTGGGGAGGGGTAGTTCTTTGTAGATAGTCTGGTTGAATTCCCCAAGACCTTTGGGTCATGTAATCTCCTAAGCTTACGGGCTTTGTAATCCTTGAGCCTACGGGCCTTGTAAGGGTTCCCCATCCTCCCTTGAAATAGGGGTTATATAAAATCAATAAGAAGAAGGCGTTTGGGCCTTTTAGGATTTCATGGTAATCAATACTTGAGGGTATAGTTATTTATTATTGTATATTCCTCCCTCAATACATGTTGGTATCCTTATGAGTATGGGAAGGAAACATTGATTAATGTATCAAAATAGTCAAATCATGGTGTAGGGAAACCAAATTAAGGATGTTAAAATGTTTTATAAAACCATTGGTTTACTTTTTCATTTTAGTTGGGATATAGAAGATAAAATATATATTTTTCTTGTATAGTTATATATATTTCAATCTTGATAATAGATAAACCATGTATATGGGTCATACATGTTACAGAGGATGGAATTCATGGTCTCTCCATTCAACTGTTACCATTTATTGTTTTTTTTTCAAATTGAGTCATTTTATTTATGAGTTATTAGTTTTAATCTTGGACCATGGATAAAATATTGTAGAGACCCTAAGATTGACGTAAATGGACATTACATTACTTCTGCGGAATACTTAGTACATAACAAAAACACACACACGAGGACCGTAATAGTTTAGTGTCTTTGGAATCTCGGAATGTAATATTCTAATCATGGTGAAAGATCTTCAACATCTACCACAAAGATCTTACCCTTTTTTCCTTACCCAAAACCATTCTTTATATCCTTGGGAAAAGAAAACATAAAAGGGTGAGCTCAAATTCTTAGTAAGGATAAACAAAAGAAATATCAATCACATCATATTCAAAAGAACATAACATTATGGAAATCTTAACCTGCAAAAGACATCATAATATCATAACATGGGATAAATCATGGTAGTGAAATTTAATCCCAATAATCATAACATAAAACATTAAACATTGTGGCGTACACATATAACCATAGAGAATCATTTCGTATTAGTCAAGACTCATTGCCAAGACTATCTTAGTGGACAAAGTCCATTTCTAAACCGAGTCCATTCCTTGTTTTAGTCCTGTTTCACTGAACCGGTTTAACCTTCCATTCCAGCCATGTCTATCACATGAGATATAAAATCTTTACCAAATGCATTTTAGGGACATATAGGTCTCACCCATCTCATAATGATACCAATCATATGTGTGCCAAAAAATCATAAATCATACATCATTTCATAACCCATGTAATAAATATTGGATTCATAAACAACATGACATCTTAAAACAATTCATATAAGATAAAGGATTTCATAAAAATAATTCAATCACAACATAATCAAATCAATTTAATAATACAGATAGAAACAGAACCGTATATTATCTTAGATGGAAAATAATTTTGATAAGACACTTGAACTCCATTCTTGAGGAAAATATCCTTTCTACTTCAAAATCATTTTACATTCGTTACATGTCATACAATTTTAAACTAAAAGACATTGATTAAAAATAAACTTGAAAACATGTAAATTATGCATCTTGGAAATAATTTTTTAAAAATCCATTCATGCCGTATAAGTTTAAAAAAATATTATTCTCGTACTTTTTTCGGAAAAGTCAAAAAGTATCTCGTACAAAAAACGAAAAAATATTCCTTTCATATCTTTTACTAAAAACTCACCGAAGGGTAAAATTGGATTTAAAATTTTTTTGGTGGATGGAAATAATATTACATATTGAGGAAACATGGATTTGGATGATATATTACACCCCAGTAAATTTCAAAGTATAAACAATCTCGGATAAAAATGAGATTGTGATATTTCCCTTAACTTAGGTCTGTTTTGCTTCATATGTGTCTGAACCTCCTGTATAATGATTTAAATAATGTTATTGACTTATTCCAGAATCATAAGAAATGTAATCATATCATATATGGTTCACTTATGACTTTATTTTACCAGTGATTTTGTAAATTCCATGTTAAAGAGCGTTTTGGGTAAAATTGTTTCATTTGTCATCCGTGTTTTGACTTTTAATTATTCATATGATTACATAGATCATGATTAATTAATTACATAATATAATAAAAGATTTATATAATATATAATCATAATATACATATATATAATAAATCAGTAAATAGAAAGAAATACACCGTTCATGGAGATAGTAGGCCGTACGTACGCATGAATGTTGTTTTCGTTTCCATATTGAGTTGAATGGAATTAAGTAGATGACATACATATATATACACATAAATCCAGTATCATTATTATGTCATATATTTCATTATTGCTTATTATATATACTTTATAAGAATTCATTAATGGTTAACGTGGAGAATGAATCTAATCGTGTTGTGGAGACGGTATTCCATACGTACGCACGCGCGGTGATTTCATTTTCCGTAGGATTGATAGATGGTGAAATAGGGATGTTTCATACATATAATAACATGAAAGTGTATGATTGATACTGATGTTATTACTTCATAATAAAACAACCTATGAAGAAGAAGTGGAAGAAGAAATAATGTTGAATGAATTGGTAATGGACATTACCTCTTCTTTGAACCGCCTCTTTGAGTCCTGTTATTAGGGCACAAAAATGGTCTTTGAAGAAGACCGGGACCGCTAGGATGTATCTAGGGAATTGGAGAATAGAATTTGGCAGGGTTTGGCCGAGCGTGAAGGCACAATGTGGTGTGAGGAAGAGGGGGAGGAGGTTCCCTTTTATAAGGGAGGAGAGGGGCCACTTTGGAATAACTAAAAATATTATTTTATTATAAAGCCAAATTTGTTTTTATATAGCTCCAAATTGATTTATTTTGAAGCTAAGGTTGGTATGGGTCAAAATCCTATAATCCAATAGAATTTAGACATGTTTAGGTCATTATACTAACCTTATATTTTAGTTTTTACTCATAGTTAATTAGATTGACATTTACCATGTCACTTTGTATTTTTATATTATATATATTATTAAACATACCATATTCATCCAAGGGACCCCCAAGTGGTCCATTAATGAAACACCTATCTTGATATAAGTATCTCGGATGAACCTTAGATTTTTAGAAATAAAATAACAATCAATAATATAATATTTGTTTTAAAAACTATTTTATTTCAATTTTGACACTATTCAATAGATGATTTTTTGTGAAACTCATAACAGAATTATTAATTCGAAGAAAGTTAATTAAACTATTACTAACATGTCCTATTAACCTATAAAATTATTTTAATTCATTAAAATTCTCATATTATATTTATTTGGGTATTTATAATATCAATTATGTTAATTTATAACTATTATGGTAATTACTGCATCATCATTGTGTCATAAATAAATTAAATTATATAATATATAAAAATTATAAATAAAATATCATTATGTAGGAAATCATTTATATTTCTAATGAATATTTACAATCGGAAATCCAACATATATAACCCTATGTAAAAATTGTTTTTTCTAAAAGATATATTCTTGTGTCATTTTTGTGTTCATTTTAACTTAATTAAAATAAAGTGTCCCTATCACTAACAAGTGGCACCATGGGGTCCCAAAATTAACCCAAATATGCCCATGGTAGAACATGTATCAACCAATATGTTTATCACGCATTTTAGGGTAATTTTATATTATAATAATATTATTTTTGAACCCTTATTTACTCGATTTACCCTTTAACCATGGAAATAAAATATTTACCGACGTAATTATTCAAAATGTCTAAAAATAAAAATTACCTGTTTACACAATTTGAGCATCCCGATTCCAAATATGGAATCCATTTTTTCAAATTCAAAACATATAAGTGTCAGAAATTAATTTAAAATTAATTCCTGCTATCAAAACAAAAAGCGTGTTTTTATGATATAATAACTATCAAAAGATTGATACTTGTTTATGTCTGGTTTAATTGGGAAATTATGTCCAATGACAAAAATTGTATTAAATGGTAAAAATATATTATAAATATACTTTAAAACCACTCAAATTCATAATTTATCACTATTAATTATTTTTATTAAAAAATTTGTTTTTAATTAAAATTTAGTAATTTTTACTATTCATCAAAATATGAAAGTTATCCGAAAAGTACCAAAATTTTACCTTAGGCTAAATTCGATACACTGAATCCAAAAATTAGATCCATTTTGAGGGATAAAATTTCTAAAATTTTAAAAGGTGGTTATTACTATTCATAATGGCTAGTTTTAAAAATATTTTAATAGCATATCGCTGTTTAGTGAAACTCGGTATTGCGTACTACACACGCTATTGAGGAAGGTCGTGATTTCCTATAATGCAAAGCAAGTCAAGTATGTGTGTTGTGAATGATCCTTTTGGTGTAGCATACAACACAAGACATTAATGAAATTAAAAATAATTTTTTTCAATAAATATCGGGGTGTTACATTCTACCCCCCTTAAAATGAATTTCTCCCTCAAAATTTTTCGGTTTTATAAATGGTTTACTATTTGAAATATTCTTTAATAGAAACCCACATCATAAAAAGGAATACCATAACCAATCTTTAAAAACAAAAGTATGAAACATAACGGTTAACCAAATAATCTAATCACTGGGTTTCCACATAGGTGAAAATATTGATATGGAAGAGAAATATAACCATCATGTTATGATGGAGAGTTGTAGAGAACATGGATATGGAAAATCCAACAATCACAAAGCCATAAATTTGTGATGATCTAAGGTACCATCTGATTCATCAGATATAAGAGCAATAGGACAACATTTTTTTTTATTTTCAAGATCATTTCCCTAAAGTTGATGAAATTGAAATTAGAAGAAATTCTTTTGTGATTTTGGTATAGTCTCACCATTGGACATTATTTGGATAATTTCCACTTCATCTCTTAAATAAATGAAGTTGAATTTTTCATTCTTGATGTGTTAGAAGATCATGTGATAGAATGATGGGTCATTCCATCTGTCTCAAATAAAAGGTTAGAAAAGTTATCAAAAAATACATAAGTCCATATATAGTGAGTTTAATCATATATGGTTTCTAAAATAGACTTATACTTCATATATCAAACTTCATAATATAATAAAACTATTTTCTACTAAACAGGGACTTCCTGTAGGCCAGTGGTAGGCGATAAATTCCAGTCACACGTTAGTTGTGGATTCGATTCCCATAGCCTTGTCTGACTCGATGGGATGTCGCCCATCCTGCATGTTGTCCTTTTTCTAAAACTACATTACTATAACATCCCATAAATAATATCGAATAAACTTCTATCCTTAAACATTACTAACTTATGTCCAAAATATTCTATTTCAATCTTTAGGCATATCCAAAATAATGTTGTCTAATCTCATATTATAGTGAAATCGATTACCAAATAGTTCATACAACTAGCATGTTAATACCATTGTTGATCCCCATATATCATGAGATATGTTTTTTGGTCACATTCCAAACATTCAAAGGCCATAATCATGTATTCTCTTAAAAAAATGAATACCCATTGAACCTTATTGAAAACATGAATGCTGTTAAAAGTTAACTCTTTCAACATACCAAAATCCTCAATATTCTATATACTCAAACCATGTTATCACTTAGTCCTTATATCAATCATGAGCTAATGAATAATTTCAAACATTTCATTTTTTACTTATCTCTTCATTATGCGCATATCATCTTTTTTCTAAAAATATCTCAATCACTTTCTATGGTTACCGGTACCATAAAATTATTGAAAACCATAATAGACCAATACATAAATATTCCAATATTCACTAATACTATATACAGCATTATTTTGGAATCCCATTATATAAATACTAAATCATTCAACCACATCGTTCTCATATTCAACATCTCCAATGGTGATCGCATGTGACTTCCCTTTGTCCTTGGCCTTAAGTGGTTGCTCATGTAGATCATCACTAACCCTTGGATTAGGGAATTTATTAGTATAATGCCCCATTTCCTTGCACATGAAGCATTGAAGTGTAGTAGGTTCATTCTTTGTATCCCTTCCTTTTTTTTCATCATTAGACATCTTTTCCCCTTATTGAGGAATTAAAATGCCCGATGACATTCCTTTCCACATTTGAAACATTCACATGTCCCTTTAAGACAATCTCCACCATTCTTCTTTCCACACTTTGAGCATAAAAACATTCATCATCTTTTCACCATTATTCTGAGAGTTCTCCTTAAACTCCATCTTTCGTTTCTTGTCAAAACTATGAGATGGATAAGTAACCCAACTTCCATTTCTACCTTGATAGCACAACGCACAATTTCCTCTTAGCTACTGAAGTCTCTCATAGCTAATTCCCTTATAAGATTTGGTTTTAAGCCACTGAAGAATCGATCAACTTTACTTTCAGGTTGGATGATAAATCCATATGCATACCTTGCAAGCCTTGTAAAATTCGCTTCGTTTACACCAACAGATTCATCATCCTTTTTCTTTAGTTCAAGAAACTCCTTCTCCATATTTGTTCGAAGAATACGAGGGAAGTACTTATTGAAAAATAAGTTCTTGAACTCATCCCATTCCATGGACTCAATTTCATCTCTTGGCCTTGTATTCTTGATAAGATTCAACCATTGATCAGCTTCACCTTCCAAATGATATACTACTAAGATGACTTTATCATGTTCATAACATTGAAAAACTGAAAATATCTTTTCAGTGGTACTGATCCATTTTTCAACAACAAGTGGATCAGAAGACCCACTGAAAGAAGGTGTACGTTGCTCATGAAGGAATCAATAGAATATTGTTCCCTTCCCTGCTCATTTGGAAGTCCAGAATGATTCATATCTTGTTTAAGTATATCAATAAGATTTTTCACTCCATCTCCCATAACATTTGTTTTTTCAGGAGGACAATCATTGCATTTTCCATTTCATTGATCAACACGGTTCCTTTGGGTTCCACCCATCATCTAAAACCCAAAAAAATAGTGTGAGAGGAAAAAATCATGCTAGGGAAAACAACATAATAAAGGGGTAGTACCTTCAATATCTAACATCTTATGTTACCGTAATTCTAGTATTATAACCTATACTTATACTTAACCTTAGGGACATCCCTAGACATACCTTAGAAATATCTCTAGGGGTCTCACTAAAGTTCTCGCATCCTAGTTTCCAATGGTTAAGTAAACCTTATCAATAATAAAAACTGTAGAGACCATAAGCGTGACATACATGGACATTACATTACTTTTTCGGAATACTTAGTACATAACAAAAACACACACACAAGTACCGTAATAGTTTAGTGTCTTTGGAAACTCGGAATGTAATCTTCTAATCATGGTGAAAGATCTTCAACATCTCTAATAAAGATCTTCCCCATTTTTTACCTAAAACCATTCTTTATATCCTAGGGAAAAGAAAACATAAAAGGGTGATCTCAAATTCTCATTAATGGTAAACAAAAGAAATATCAATCACATTATATTCATAAGAACATATTATTTTGGAAATCATAACCTGCAAAAGAGATCATAATATCATAACATGGGATAAATCGTAGTAGTGAAATGTAATCCCAATAATCATAACATAAAACATGAAACTTTTTGGAGTACACATATAATAATAGAGAATCATTTATTATTAGTCAAGACTCATTTCCAATACTATCTTAGTGGACAAAGTCCATTTCTGAACTGAGTTCATTACTCGTTTCAGTCCTGTTTCACTGAATCGGTTTAACCTGCCATTCTAGCCATGTCTATATCATGAGATATAAAATCATTACCCAATGCATTGAAGGGTGATATATGTCCCACCCATCTCATAATGTTACCATTCTTATGTGTGCCAAAAAATCATAAATCATACATCATTGCATAACCCATGTAATAAAAATGGGATTCTTAATCAACATGACATCATAAAAGAATTCATATAAGATAAAAGATTTCATAAAAATAATTCTATCACAACATAATCAAATCAATATAATAATAGAGATAGAAACAGAACCCTATATTATCTTAGATGGAAAATAATTTTGATAAAACACTTGAACTCCATTCTTGAGGAAAATATCCTTTCTACTTCAAAAACATTTTCCTTTCATAACATGTCATACAATTTTAAACTAAAAGAAGTTGATTAATAATAAGCATGAAAACTTCTAAAGTAAGATTATTGGAAATAATTTTTTAAAAATCCATTCATGCCGTATAAATTAAAAAAATATTATTCTCGTACTTTTATTGGAAAATTCAAAAAGTACCTCGTACGAAAAATGACAAAATATTCCGTTCATATCTTTTACTAAAAAATCACCGAAGGGTAAAATTAAATTTAAAAAGTTTTAGGTAGATTGAAATAATATTACATATTGAGGAAACATGGATGTGGATGATAAAATACACCCCAGTAAATTTCAAAGTATAAACAATCTTGGATAAAAATGAGGTTGTGATATTTCCCTTACCTTAGGTCTGATTTGCTATGTAAGTGTCCGAACCTCCTGTATAATGATTTAAATAATGAAATTGACTTATTCCAGAATCATACTCATTGTTATGAAATCATATATGGTTCACTTATGACTATATTTTTCCCATTTTTTTGTAAATTCCATGTTAAAGAGTGTTTTGGGTTAAATAGTTTCATTTGTCATCCGTGTTTTGACTTGTAATTATTCATATGATTACATAGATCATGATTTCATAATTCCAGAGTATAAAACATGATTTATATAATATATATTCAGAATATAAATATATATAATAAATCATTAAATGGAAATAAATACACAGTTAATTGAGACGGTAGGTCGTACGTACGCATGAACGCTGTTGTTGTTTCCTTATTGAGTTGAATGGAATTAAGTAGATGACATAAATATATATACACATAAATACAGTATCATTATTATGTCATATATTTAATTATTACTTATTATATATACTTTATAATCATTCATGAATGGTTAACATGGAGAATGAATCTCATCGCGTCGTGGAGACGGTATTCCGTACGTACGCACACGTTGTGATTTTGTTTTCCCTAGGATGGATAGATAGTGAAATAGGGTTGTTTAATACTTATAATAACATATCAGTATATGAGTGATACTGATGTTATTACTTCATAATGAAACAGCCTAAGAGGAAGAAGTGGAAGAAGAAATAAAGTTGAAAAAATCGGTAACGAACATTACCTCTTCTTTGAAGCGCCTATTTGAGTCCTCTTCTTAGGGCACTAAAATTGGTCTTTGAATAATACCAGGACCTCTAGGATGTTTCTAGAGATGTGGAGAAGATAATTTTTTAGGGTTTTTCCGAGCTTGAAGGCTCAAAGTGGTGTGAGGTGGAGAGGGAGGAGGTGCCCTTTTATAAGGGAGGAGAGGGGCACCTTTGGAATAACTAAAAATATTACATTATTATAAAGACACATTCGGTTTTAAATAGCTCTAAATTGATTTATTTCGAAGCAAATGTGGGTATGGGTCTAAATTCTATCATACAATATAATTTAGACAAATTTATGTCATTATACTAACCTTATACTTTAGTTTTAACGCAAAGTTAATTAGATTGAAATTTACCATGTCACTTTGTATTTTTATATTATATAGTTAATGAACTTACCATATACATCCAAGGGACACCCAAGTGGTCCATTAATGAAAAACCTATCTTGATATAAGTATCTTGGATGAACCATAGATTTTTATTAATAAAATAACAATCAATAATATAATATTTGTTTAAAAAACTATTTTATGTCAATTTTGACACTATTCAATAGTTGATTTTTTGTGAAACACATAACAGAATTATTACTTCTAAAAAAGTAAATTAAATCATTAATAACATGTCCTATTAACCTATAAAATTATTTAAACCCATTAAAAGTCTCAAATTATATTTATTTGGTTATTTATAATATCAATTACGTTAATTTTTCACTATTATGGTAATTATTACATCATCATTGTGTCATAAAAAAATTCAATTATTTAATATCTCAAAATTATAAATAAAATATAATTATTTAGGAAATCCATTTATATTTCTAATGAATATTTACAGTCGAAAATCCAACATATATAACCCTATGTAAACATTTTTTTTTTCTAAAAGATATATGCTTGTGTCGTTTTTGTATTAATTTTATCTTAATTAAAATAAAGTGTCCCTATCACTTACAAGTGGCACCATGGGGTCCCAAAATTGACCCAAAAATTCCCATGGTCAAACATGAATCAAATAATAAGGTTATCACACGTTTTAGCATAATTTGTTATTATTATAATATTATTTTTAACCCTTATTTACAGGATTTACCCTTTAACCATGGTAAATAAAATATTTACCAAAGTAATTATTCAAAATGTCTAAAAATAAAAATTACCTATTTACACAATTTGAACATCCTGAATCTAAATATGGAATCCATTTTTTCAAATTCAAAACATAGGAGTGATAGAAATTAATTTAAAATTAATTCCCGCTGTCAAAAAAAAGCGTGTTTTTAAGATATAATAACTATCAAAATATTGATACTTGATTATGTTCGGTTTAATTGGGAAATTATGTCCAATGAAAAAAATTGTATTAAATGGTAAAAATATATTATAAATATACTTTAATACCACTAAAATTCAAAATTTATCACTATTAATTATTTTTATTAAAAAATTTCTTTTTAATTAAAATTTAGTAATTTTCACTATTCATAAAAATATGAAAGTTATCCGAAAAGTAACAAAATTTTACCTTAATCTAAATTTGATACTCCGAATCAAAAAATGAAGTCCATTTTGATAGATAAAATTTATAAAATTTTAAAATGTGGTTATTACTATTCATATCTGCTAGTTTTAATAATAATTTAATAGCATATCGTTGTTTAGTGAAACTTAGTATTGCGTACTACACACGCTATCGAGGAAGGTCGTGATTGCGTGTAATGAAAGGAAAGTCAAGGATGCATGTTGTTCAAGATCCTTTTGATGTAGCGTACAATACAAGACATTAATGAAATTAAAAAAATATTTTTCATAAAATCTCAGGGTGTTACAAATATCACATTCGATCATGCTTTATTTATTCACATTGAGATTACATGAAATGAATGCACATTCATTCAATAAAAATTCAGAATTTATATTATAGATATGATTCTATATATGGTCCAGTAAAGTGTCCAACAAAAATATATAGAGATTTACAACATAGATTATTGTTGGAAATCAACATTTCCGATACAAGATTATTGAATTCTATTGTGATATAATATTGATTATATCTAGTTATAAAAAAAATTATACACTACTAGATTTTTTGTAGGTTATTATATAATTAACCAGAGAAATATGATACCCTTTTATCACAAATTTTTCGTTAATTTTAAAATGAAATGTTCATATTATTTCATACCCTAAAATATGGTATCTATAATTATGGTATAATATTCAAATTATTCATGAAAGTGTAATTATTGATATTTAAAACCAATGTTTCCACTCATTGGTTACTAGAATAAAGGGTATTGGATTGCCTTAGTAGAAATGTATGAAACAATAATGTCTCACTTACTCCTCCTAAAAAGTGGAATCACAAAGAGAGAACACTACATGTGTCATTGTATATATTAGATAGAGAGATGAGAATTTTCATGATAGTGTTAGGTTGAATCACGATTTAATGTTGTAATATCCATTTCTATTAGTGTTATTTGATATTCCACAAGATATCATGTTTTAGATAGAGTTTATTTAGACCATATTTGATCACTTTGAGACACAACATTAGAGGGGTGTGATAATTGATACCTACAAGCTTAAGGGTTTAATGACCAGAACATTCATGAATAATATTCACATTATTTTATTTAATTAAATCTCTTATATATAGAGGAAACACATGATGTTTTTTTCAGTTTAAATAACAATTATGTATTATTACCGTTGATAATATAACCGTTGAATTGTTATCACATGACTATTATATATATATGGTTACAGTAAATCCATTTACACAGTCAATGGAAGTGATGGCCTCAACTAGTAGGACCCTTCCCTTTGATGACCGTTTTTTATTTCCAATGATGGAGATAGAATTTCTAATATCTTCCTTAGACCAAGGCCAATCTAATATCTAACAACCTAAGCTTGAGATAAAACTTTTAAGAGATAAATTAAATCTCATCAAGATCACGACACAATCCATGTTCACCAATAGTCCCTAATAAATCCCCACCATCACATTCCATAAACATAGGGAATATGATGGTGTTTTAAAGGTATTTGTTACAAGACCTTATCAATATGATTATGAGTATTATTTCTGAATTGAAATAATAATATAAATTCATTTTATTATTGTTTCATTGTAAATGTTTTTTAAATAACTAATAGTATTTTTAGTTAATATATACATTAAAATAAGTTGTATATTTTTATCAAATAATGTATTTTTGAAATAAATAATATTTTATGGAAATATTATTAAAAAGGTAATTTTTAATAAATATAACTGATCATATAATTTTACTGAATACAAATATAAATTTTTAATGTTTGAAAACAATTTTTGTCAAAACCAATGAATTTTTAATAAATGTGATTTTTTTCTATAAAAGTTTCAATTCAAATATTTATAAAATTTTCTAAATAAAACTAATATTAATTTTTGAATTAGGATCTAAAAATTATCTAATGATGAGTTTTTCATAATTTTTATAGCCAATCGAACTATTGGGTAAAAACTAAACAGTGTTTAAATATATAATGTGTTTTATGACATCATAATGACCCATCAGTGATGTAATAAAATACTATAAAAGGATAACTCTACCAATATATGTTTTACCTTCAATATAATGTCATTTTGGAATTTTTTCTTAATTTTACAATTCCTTATTAGACCCTCCATGGATTTTTAAATATTTTAACTTTTTAGAATGATTTACAAGAGAGTGTGACTCAACCCCAGATATGAAAGCCTAATATTTTAATATGTTCATCCATTGTACTTTTAAAATAAATTTCCAATCATCTTTCTAATAACCCATGGAAAAAAATGTTAGAACCTAGGTTACCTTTTTGAGATTGTTTTCCTTTTCTGGTCGTTTTTTAGAAAATGAGGAATTTCTCAAAATTTTCAAACTACAAGGTGTGTACTTGATGAGTACAAGCAATGTACTGGCCATGTTGCAGCCATGCACACTGCCTTGTGGGGTTGACCTGGAGTCAGCCTATTGTTCAATATAAAAAAGAAAGTACATGTCATATACTTCAAAAGTTCATGATCTCTATTGTATATTTTTTCATTAAACACTCCAGGGTTGTGTCTAATCAACAGAATGATCTTCATCTAGGCCTTGTTCTGCCAAGAGTTCCCATATGGCTGTGATCATCCTCCGAGCCCCTGACTGAGCATCTGAACACTGATTCGACCGCTGTTGATTACATTGGGATCGCCTCATTATGCTCTCTCTTCTTCATGAGTTTCATTTCATGAATCCCTCAGTTTCTTAAGTTATACACTATTTAAACATTTATGTGTTTTGTAGATATTCTATGTTTTAAGTTGATTCATGCCTTGAGATTTACATATTGATATCTCAAAACGTCGAGGTAGGTGTTTCGTGCCTCTCTGTTGTATGTCCTTGAGTTTTATATGAAAATTGACCATTACCCATGAATGGGTTATTTTTCATTTACCATTTTAGCTATATTGTTTCCTTTCTATGATTATATGCTTGTGTAGATGGTAATTGATTGTGAATAGGGTAAATATTTGTGCTTTGGCTATTTTTCCATGCATGTTTTGCTGTTTTGACCTCTGGGTCTAGATTGCCTGATAGGCGCATGTTTACATTCCCCTGCCTAGTATTATAAGATGGTGTGATTGATTATCTGTTATGTTGTTATGCTGTAGAATTATAGGAAAGAAGTTCTTGAGGATTGCCTTGGATGATAAACATTGCTACACTTGCTTGACTTTAAAGGGGTTGTGAGAACCCATTGTATAGACCATAGAGAGAATGGACGTTGAGGGCTTCTCCAGAGTGTCTTTATATTTTTACGATATGAGACCATATGAGGAATTCACATTGAGTGATTCATTAGAGTGTTTGTAGTTCCTAGATGCAGGACACAGAACGAATGTGATGTAAGTGCTTGCCTAGTGATCCTTTATATACGATACGAGACTATAGTGTGAAATGACGGTGACTGCTTCCTTAGAGAGTCTATGCATAAGCTGAACCAGAGGGGTTAGTCCGAGTGTACTACCTAAAGGGTTACCTTTGTGATAGATGCTCGCTTTTACTTGTTATGTAGGACTAGAGGGGTTAGACTAAGTGTGATTCCCAGAGGGTTATCTCTTTTGATTATGTGCTTGTTTAGTTGTTTCTTGATATTGAGACTGCGGATTTTTTCTATTGAGTACCTTCATGTTTACTATTTCTTGTACATTTACCTTCCATGTACTCATTGAGTAATATGCACGGATGTCGTGGTGTTTTCCTTTTGAGATTAGTCTCACACCATTATTGTTCCATTCTTTTGGACACATATAAATTATATTGAAGTAGGTATAGATAAGTGAAAGCACCCTTCTATTTCAGGTACATGACATGTTGTGGAGTTATAGAGAAAGTCACCAATATTAGGCTTGTGATGCTATAGAGCTGATTACAGTTTTTATTTGTTATATTATTTTGTATTGTATTTCATGATTGTGCTATTTTTGGCTGTTTTCCTAGACATATGTATTATGCATTATTTTATATATGTTCTCAAATTTATTGTATCAGTTTTTCACTGTTTATTTTTGGTTTGGTATTATTATTTCTCTTACACATGTGTGTATTTGTTTACATCTTATGTTTAATCTACCTATGAGGGAAGAGTTTCCTCACTATCACACCCAAAGCCCTCACAGCTAGTCGGCAGCCTCTAGAATTGAGGGAAATGCACTTAAGGCCATGTTGCCAATCGGGTAAGGGTGGCCTCTAGGTCGCATCGATAACAGGGACATAACAATGTTGTATAAGAGGAACTATTTTCACTTGACCTACTTTTTAGATCCTATAGTTTGGGATATGATGGAATAGGTACTTGGTAATATGATGTCCCTGGATGTAAAAAACCCATGTATAGGGAGAAGCCAATCTGCCTCATTAATGAATTTTTCTGGTTTTTCAAGTTTATGTTAGCCTTGATTTTCACCATTAGGTGACTCACATGTTTTGTCCTGTTTATTATTTATATTATCATGGTTTTATTTCTGTCACAACCCGGGGAGATGAGGGTATTCCATCTCATGCATTTATAGTCACTTTCTAGAAATCACATGTCATGTATTCTTTCCATGCAATCTAGGGTGCATTAGCAATTGTATGTGGTTGTGGTAGTTGTTGTATAGAATATGCATGTTATTGTGGTAGATTCCTTGAGAAAATACATGATGTTTCATAGGGTAGTAATTGTATATGTCTTTCTAAAATAATTCCAAATTCATAATTGGTCACTATTAATTATTTTGATTAAAAAAGTAGTTTTTAATTAAAATTTAGTAATTTTCACTATTAATCAAAATATAAAAGTTATCCGAAAAGTACCAAAATTTTACGTTCGGCTAAATTCGATACTCAGAATCCAAAAATGAAGTCCACTTTGAGATATATAATTTCTAAAATTTTAAAAGGTGGTTATTACTATTCATAACGTCTAGTTTTAATAATATTTTAATAGCATATCGCTGTTTAGTGAAACTCGGTGTTGCGTACTACACACGCTATCGAGGAAGGTCGTGATTGCGTGTAATGCAAGTAAAGTCAAGGATGTGTGTTGTGCAAGATCCTTTTGGTGTAGCGTACAACACAATACATTAATGAAATTAAAAAGAATATTTTTCATAAAATTCGGGGTGTTACATTCTACCCCCCTTAAAATGAATTTCGCCCTCAAAATTCGTCGGGGTTACAAATGGTTTACTATTTGAAAGTTTCTTTGATATAAACCCACATCGTAAAAAGTAATACCAAAACCAATATTTGAAAACAAAAGTATGAAATGTAATGGTTACCCAAATAAACTAATCACTAGGTTTCCAAATAGGTGAAAATATGGATATAGAAGAGAAATCTAACCATCATTTTCTGATGGAGAGTGGTAGAGAAAATGGCTATGGAAAGCCAACAATCACAAAGCCATAAATTTTTCGTGATCTAATGTACCATCTGATTAATCAGATATAAGAGCACTAGGACAACATTTTTGGTTTTCAAGATCATTTCCCTAAAGTTGATGAAATTGGAATTAGAAGAAATACTTTCGTGATTTTGGTATAATCTCACCGTTGGTTGTTCTTTGGAAAATTCCCACTTCATCTCTTAATGAAATGAAGATGAATTTTTCATTCGTGATGTGTTAGCAAGTCATGTGATTGAACGATGGGTCATTCCATCTATCTCAAATAAAAGGATAGAAAAGTTATCAAAAAATACATAAGTCCATCTATAGTGAGATTAATCATATATGGTTTCTAAAATGGACTTATACTTCATATATCATACTGATTAATATAATAAAACTAGTTTCTAATAAATAGGGACTTCCTGTAGGCTAGTGGTAGGCGATAAAGGCCAGTCGCACTTCGGTTGTTGGTTCGATTCCCACACCCTTGTCCGACTCAATGGGATGTCACCCATCCTGTAGGTTTTCCTTTTTCTAAAACTACATTACTATAAAATCCCATAAATAATATAGAAAAAACATCTATCCTTAAACAATACTAATTTATGTCCAACATAATCCATTCCAATCTTTAGGCTTACCCAAAATAATGTTGTCTTATCTCATATTATAGTGAAAATGATTACCAAATAGTTCATACAACTAGACTATTAATACCATTTTGGATCCCCATATATCATGAGATATGTTTTGTTAGTCACATTCCAAACATTCAAATGCCTTAATCATGTATTCTCTTGAAAAAATAAAATAAATACCCATTGAACCTTATTGAAAACATGAATGTAGTAAACGTTAACTCTTTTGACAAACCAAAATCCTCAGTATTCTATATACTCAAACCATGATATCACTTAGTCCTTATATCAATCATGAGCTAATGAATACTGTCAAACATTTCATTTTTTCGTTATCCCTTCATTATGCGCATATCATCTTTTTTCCAAAAATATCTCAATCATTTTCCATGGTTACTGGTACCATAAAATTATTGAAAACCACAATAGACCAATACATAAATATTCAAATATTCCACGATACTATATACAACATTATATTGGAATCCAATAACATAAACACTTAATCATTCTACCACATCGTTGTCATATTCAACATCGCCAATGGTGATCGCATGTGACATCCCTTTGTCTTTTTCCTTATGTGGTTGCTCATGTCGATCATCACTAACCCTTGGATTAGGGAATTTATTATCTTAATGCCCCATTTCCTTGCACTTGAATCATTGAAATGTAGTTGGTTCATTCTATGTATCCCTTCCATTGTTTGCATCATTAGACATCTTCTTCCCCTCATTGTGGCATTAAAATGCCCGATGACCTTCCTTTCTACATTTGAAACATTTACTTTCCCTTTTAAGACAATCTCCACCATGATTCATTCCACACTTTGAGCATAAAAAAACATTCAACTTCTTTTCAGCATTATTCTGAGATTTATCCTTGAACTCCATCTTTCGTTTCTTGTCAAAACTATGAGATGGATAAGTAACACCAACATCAATTTCCACCTTGATTACACAACGCACAATTTCGTCATCGTTATGGAAGTCTCTTATAGCTTATGCCCTTAGAATATTTGGTTTTAAGCCACTAAAGAATTGATCAACTTTACTTTCAGGTTGGATGATAAATCCAAATTCATACCTTGCAAGCCTTGTAAAATTCACTTCGTATACACCAATAGATTCATCATCCTTTTTCTTTAGTTCAAGAAACTCCTTCTCCATCTTTGTTCGAAGAATACGAGGGAATTACTTATTTATAAATATGTGCTTGAACACATCCCATTCCATAGACTCAATTTCATCTCTTGGCCTCATATTCTTGATAAGATTCCACCATTGATCAGCTTCACCTTCCAAACAATATACTACTAAGATGACTTTATCATGTTCATAACATTGAAGAACTGAAAATATCTTTTAAGTGGTACTGATCCATTGTTCATCAACAAGTGGATCAGAAGACCCACTGAAAGAAGGTGGGCGTTGCCTCATGAAGGACTCAATAGAATATTGTTCCCTTTTCTACTCATTTGGAAGTCCAATATGATTCATATCTTATGTAAGTATAGCAATAAGATTTTTCACTCCATCTCCCATAACATTTGTTTGTTCCAGAGGACAATCATTGCATTGTCCATTTCATTGATCAACACGGTTCCTTCGGGTTCAAGACATCGTCTAAAACCCAAAAAGAATAGTGTGAGAGGAAAAAATCATTCATGGGAAAACAACATAATAAAGGGGGAGTACCTTTAATATCTAACATATTAGGTAACTGTAATTCTAGTACAATAACCTATACATATACCTAACCTTAGGGACATCCATAGACATATCATAGAAATATCTCTAGGGATCTAACTAAAGTTCTCGCATCCTAGTTTCCAAAGGTTGAGTAATCCTTTCCTCTGATACCAACTGTAGAGACCCTAAGCTTGACGTACATGGACATTACATTACTTTTGTGAAATACTTAGTACATAACAAAAACACACACACAAGGACCGTAATAGTTTATTGTCTTTGGAAACTCGGAATGTAATCTTCTAATCATTGTGAAAGATCTTCAACATCTCTCCTAAAGATCTTCCCTTTTTTTTCTTACCTAAAACCTTTCTTTATATCCTAGGGAAAATATAACATAAAAGGGTGAGCTCAAATGCTTAGTAAGGGTAACAAAAAGAAATATCAATCACATCATATTCATAAGAACATAACATTTTGGAAATATTAACCTGCAAAAGAGATCATAATATCATAACATGGGATAAATCATAGTAGTGCAATGTAATCCAAATAATCATAACATAAAACATGAAACTTTGTGACGTACACACATAATCATAGAGAATAATTTCTTATTAGTCAAGACTCATTGCCAAGACTATCATAGTGGACAAAGTCCATTTCTGAACCGAGTTCATTCCTCGTTTCAGTCCTGTTTCACTGAACCGGTTTAACCTGCCATTCCAGCCATGTCTATCTCATGAGATATATAATCTTTACCCAATTCATCTGAGAGAGATATAAGTCCCATCCATCTCATAATGATACCATTCTTATGTGTTCCATAAAATCATACATCATACATCATTGCATAACCCATGTAATAAAAATGGGATTCTTAAACAACATGACATCATAAAACAATTCATATAAGATAAAAGATTTCATAAAAATAATTCCATCACAACATAATCAAATCAATGTAATAATAGAGATAGAAACATAACCCTATATTATCTTAGATGGAAACTAATTTTGATAGAACACCTGAACTCCATTCTTGAAGAAAATATCCTTTCTACTTCAAAAACATTTTCCTTTCATAACATATCGTACAATTTTAAACTAAAATAAGTTGATTAATAATAAAATCTAAAACTTTTAAAGTAATAATCTTAGAAATAATTTTTTAAAAATCTATTCAGGCCATATATGTTAAAAAAACATTCCTCTCGTACTTTTGTCAGAAAAGTCAAAAATTAACTCGTACGAAAAATGACAAAAGATTCCTTTCATATATTTTACTAAAAACTCACCGAAGGGTTAAATTGGATTTAAAAAAATTTAGGAGGATGGAAATAATATTACATATTTAGGAAACAGGTATGTGGATGATAAAATACACCCCAGTAAATTTCAAAGTATAATCAATCTCAGATAAATATGGGATTGTGATATTTCCCTTACTTTAGGTCTGATTTGCTTCGTAAGTGTCCGATCCTCCTGTATAAGGATTTAAATAATGTCATTGACTTATTTTAGAGTCATAATCATTGTTATGATATCATATATGGTTCACTTATTACTTTATTTTAACCGTTCTTTTGTAAATTCCATGTTAAAGAGAGTTTTTGGTAAAATCGTTTCATTTGTCAGACATGTTTTGACTTGTAATTATTCATATGATTAGTTAGATCATGATAACTTAATTCCAGAATATAAAACATGATTTATTTAAAATATATTCAGAATATTAATATATATATAAATTAGTAAATGGAACGAAATACAACGTTTATGGAGATGGTAGTCCGTACGAACGCATGAACGCTGTTTTCGTTTCCTTATTGAGTTGAATGGAATTAAGTAGATGACATACATATATATACACATAAATACAGTATCATTATTATTTCATATATTTCATGATTACTTATTATATATACATTATAATCATTCATGAATGGATAACGTGGAGAATGAATCTCATCGCGTCGTGGAGACGGTATTCCGTATGTACGCACGCTCGATGACTTCGTTTTCTGTAGGATGGATAGATGGTGAAATAGGGTTGTTTCATACATATAATAACATATCAGTTTAGGAGTGATACTGGTTTTATTACATCATAATGAAACAACCAAATAAGAAGAAGTGGAAGAAGAAATAAAGTTGAAAGAATCGGTAACGGACATTACCTCTTCTTTGAAGCGCCCCTTTGAGTCCTCTTCATAGGGCACTAAAATTTGTCTTTTAAGAAGACCATGACCTATAGGATGTTTCTATAGAAGTGGAGAAGAGAATTTGTAAGGGGATGGCAGAGCATGAAGGCTCAAAGTGGTGTGAGGAAGAGGGAGAGGAGGTACCCTTTTATAAGGGAGGAGAGAGGCACCTTTGAAATAACTAAAAATATTATTTTATTATAAAGCCAAATTTGGTTTAAATAGCTCCAAATTGATTTATTTAAAAGCTAAGGTAAGTATGGGTCGATATCCTTTCATCCAATAGAATTTAGACAATTTTATACCATTATACGAATCTTGTCTTTTAGTTTTAACTCTTTGTTAATTAGATAGACATTTACCATGTCACTTTGTATTTTTATATTATATAGTTAATAAACATACCATATACATCAAAGGGACCCCCATGTGGTCCATAAATGATACACCTATCTTGATATAAGTATCTTGGACAAACCCTAGATTTTTAGGAATAAAATAACAATCAATAATATAATATTTGTTTTAAAAACTATTTTATGTCAATTTTGACACTATTCAATATTTGATTTTTTGTGAAACTAATAACAGAATTATTACTTCGAAAAAAGTTAATTAAATCATTACTAACATGTCCTATTAAACTATAAAATTAGTGTAATTCATTAAAAGTCTCAAATTATATTTATTTGGGTATTTATAATATCAATTATGTTAATTTTTCACTATTATGGTAATTACTACATAATCATTGTGTCATAATTAAATTAAATTATTTAATATATAAAAATTATAAATAAAATATCATTATGTAGGAAATCCTTTTATCTATCTAATGAATATTTACAATCGAAAATCCAACATATATAACCCTATGGAAAAATTGTTTTTTCTAAAAGATATATGGTTGTGTCATTTTTGTATTCATTTAACATAATTAAAATAAAGTGTCCCTATCACTTACAAGTGGAACCATGGGGTCCCAAAATTGACCCAAAGATTCCCATGGTCGATCATGTATCATCAAATAAGGTTATCACACGTTTTAGGGTAATCTTTTATTATTATAATATTATTTTTTAACCCTTATTTACCGGATTTACCCTTTAACCATGGTAATAAAATATTTACCGAAGTAATTATTCAAAATGTCTAAAAATAAAAATTACCAATTTACAAAATTTTAACATCCTGATTCAAAATATGGAATCCATTTTTCCAAATTCAAAACACAGAAGTGGCATATATTAATTTAATATTAATTCCCGCTGTCAAAACAAAAAGCGTGTTTTTAAGATATAATTAATATCAAAAGATTGATACTTGTTTATGTTCGGTTTATTTGAGAAATTATGTCCAATGACCAACATTGTATTAAATGGTAAAAATATATTATAAATATACTTTAAAACCACTCCAATTCATAATTTATCACTACTAATCATTTTGATTAAAAAAGTTGTTTTAATTAAAATTTAGTAATTTTCACTATTCATCAAAATATGAAAGTTATCCTAAAAGTACCAAATTTTACCGTAGGCTAAATTCGATACTCCGAATCTAAAAATGAAGTCCATTTTGAGAGATAAATGTTATAAAATTTTAAAAGTTGGTTATTACTATTCATAACGGCTAGTTTTAATAATATTTTAATAGCATATCGTTGTTTATTGAAACTCAGTATTGCGTACTACACACGCTATCGAGGAAAGTCGTGATTGCGTGTAATGGAAGGAAAGTCCAGGATTCATGTTGTGCAAGCTATGTTTGGTGTAGCGTACAACACAAGAAATTAATGAAATTAAAAAGAATATTTTTCATAAAATCTCGTGGTGTTACAAATATCACATTCAATCATGCTTTATTTATTCACATCGAGATCACATGAAATGAATGCACATTCATTCAATAAAAATTCAGAATTTATTTTATAGATATTATTCTATATATGGTCCAGTAAAGTGTCCAAAAATAATATATAGAGTTTTACCACATAGATTATTGTTGGGAATCAACATTTTCGATACATGATTATTGAATTCTACTGTTATATAATATTGATTCTATGTAGTTATAAAAAAATTATACCCTACCAGATATTTTGTAGGTTATTATATAAGTATCCATAGATATATGATACCCTTTTATCACAAATTTTTCATTAATTGTAAAATTAAATGTTCATATCATTTTCTACCCTAAAATATGGTATCTATAATTATGGTATAATTTTCACATTATTCATGAAAGTGTAATTATTGATATTTAAAACCAATGTTTCCTCTCATTGGTTACTAGAATAAAGGGTATTGGCTTGCCTTAGTAGAAATGTATGAAACATTAATGTCACACTTACTCCTCCTAAAAAGTGGAATCACAAAGAGAAAATGCTACATGTGTTATTGTTTATATTAGATGGAGGGATGAGAATTTTCATGATTGTGTTAGGTTGCATCACGATTTCATGTTTTAATATCCATTTCTATTAGTGTTATTTGATATTCCATAAGATATCATGTTTTAGATAGAGGTTATTTAGACCATATTTGATCACTTTGAGACACAACATTAGAGGTGTGTGATAATTGATACCTACAAGCTTAAGGGTTTAATGACCATAACATTCATGAATAAAATTCAAATTATTTTATTTAACTAAATTTCCTATATATAGAGTAAACACATGATGTTTTTTATTCAGTTTAAATAACACTTATGTATTATTACTGTTGATAATATAACCGTTTAATCGTTATCACATGACTAGTATATATATATGGTTAGAGTAAATCCATTTAACACAGTCAATGGAAGTGATGGCCTCAACTAGTAGGACCCTTCCCTTTGAAGACCGTTTTTTTATTTCCATTGATGGAGATAGAATTTCTAGGATTTTCCTTAGACCAATCCCAAGATGATATCTAACAACCTAAGCTTGAGATAAAACATTTAGGAGAGAAATTAAATCTCATCAGGATCACGACACAATCCATGTTCACCAAAAGTCCCCAATAAATCCACACCTTCACATTCCATAAACTCAGGGCATATGATGGTGTTATAAAGGTATTTTTTACAAGGCCTTATCAATATGATTATGAGTATTATTTTTGTATTAAATAAATAATATAAATTCTTTTTATTATTGTTTCATTGTAAATGTTTATTAAATAACTAATAGTATTTTTAGTTAATATATACATTCAAATAAGTTATATATTTTTATACAATGATGTATTTTTGAAATAAAAAATATTTTATGAAAATATTACTAAAAAAGTAATTTTTATTAAATATAATTGATCTTATAATTTTACTAAATACAAATATAAATTTTTAATGTTCGAAAACTTTTTTTTTCAAAACCAATGAATTTTTAATAAATGTCATTTTTTCCTATAAAAGTTTCAATTAAAATATTTATAAAATTTGCTAAAAAAATTAATATTAATTTTTGAATTAGGATGTCAAAATTATCTAATGAGGAATTTTTCATAATATTCATAGCCAATCAAATTATTGGGTATAAATTCAATAGTTTTTAAATATATAATGTGTTTTATGACATCATAATGACCCATCAGTGATGTAATAAAATACTATAAAAGGATAACTCTGCCAATATATGTTCTACATTCAAAATAATGTTATTTTGGATTTTTTTATTAATTTTACAATTCCTTAGTAGACCCTCCTTGGATTTTTAAATATTTTAACTTTTTAAAATGATTTCCAAGAGTGTGTGACTCAACCCCACATATGAAAGCCTAATATTTTAATATGTCCATCCATTGATTTTTAAAATAAATTTCCAATCCTCTTTTTTAAAAACCATGGAAAAAAATGATAAAAACCCGCTTATCATTTCGATATTGTGTTCCTTTTCTTGACGTTTTTGAGAAAATGAGGAATTTTTCAAAATTTTCAAACTACAAGCTGTGTACTTTATGAGTACCCGCAATGTACTGGCCATGTAGTAGCCATGCACACTGCCTTGTGGGGTTGACTTGGAGGTAGCCTAAAGTGCAAAATGAAAAAGTCAATTACATGCCATATACTTCAAAAGTACACGCTCTCTATTGTGTATTTTTTAATTAAACACTCCAGGGTTGTGTCTAATCAACAGAATGATCTTCATCTAGACCTTGTTCTGCCAAGAGTTCCCATATGGTTGCGATCATCCTCCGAGCCCCTGACTGAGCATCCGAACAATGATTCGACCGCTGTTGATTACATTGGGATCTCCTCAGTAAGCTCTCTCTTCTTCATGAGTTTCATTTCATGAATCCTTAAATTTATTAAGTTATAGTCTATTGAACCTTTTATGTGTTTTTGTAGATATTCAATGTTATAAGGTGATTCATGCCTTGAGATTCACATATAGATATCTCAGAACGTCGAGGTAGGTGTTTTGTGCCTCTCTGTTGTAAGTCCATGAGTTTTAGGTGAAAATTTCCCATTACCCATGAATGGGTTATTTTGCATTTACCGTTTTAGCCATATTGACTTCTTTATATGATTATATGCTTGAGTAGATGATAATTTATTGTGAATAGGGTAAATTTTTTTGCTTTGTCTATTTTCCCATGCATGTTTTTCTATTTTGACCTCTGGGTCTAGTTTGCCCGATAGGCGCATGTTTACATTCCCCTGCCTAGTATTATAAGATGGTGTGATTGTTTATCTGTTATGTTGTTATGCTGTAGAATTCTCGGAAAGTTGTTATTGAGTATTACCTTATATGATACACATTTCTACAGTTGCTTGACTTTAAAGGGGCTGTGAGAACCTATTGTATATACCATAGAGAGAATGGACGTTGAGGGCTTCTCCAGTGTGTCTTTATATTTTTACGATGTGAGGCCATATGGGGAATTCACATTGAGTGATTCATTAGAGTGTTTGTAGTTCCTAGATAAAGGAAACATAAAGAATGCGACGTAAGTGCTTTCCTAGAGAGCCTTTATTTACGATACGAGACTATAGTGCGAATTGACAGTGACTTCTTCCTTAGAGAGTCTATCCATAAGCTCAACCAGAGGGGTTAGTTTGAATGTACTACCTAAAGGGTTACCTTTGTGATAGATGCTCGCTTGTACTTGTTAGGTAGGACCAGAGGGGTAAGACTGAGTGTGCTTCCCAAAGGGTTATCTATTTTTTTTATCTTCCTGTTTAGTTGTTTATTGATATTGAGACTATGGATTTTTTCTATTGAGTACCTTCATGTTTACTGTTTCATGTACATTTACCTTCCATGTACTCATTCACTACTATGCATGGATCTCGTGGTGTTTACCTATTGAGATTAGTCTCACACCATTTTTGGGCCATTCTTTTGGACCCATATAGATTATATTGATGTAAGTATAGATAATGGAAATCACCCTTCTATTTCAGGTACATGACATGTTGTGGAGGTGCAGAGAAAGAGACCAATATTAGGCTTGTGATGCTATGGAGCTGATTAATGTTTTTATTTTGTATATGATTTTGTATTGTATTTCATGGTTGTACTATTTTTGGCTATTTTCCTAGGCATATGTATTATGCATCATTTTATATATTTGCTCCAATTTATTCTACTAGTTTTTCACTGTTTATTTTTGGTTTGGTATTATTATTTCTCTTACACTAGTGTGTATTTGTTTGCATCTGATGTTTACTCTACCTATGAGGGAAGAGTTTCCTCACTACCACACCCAAAGCCCTAGATACTAGTCGGCAACCTCTTGAAATGAGGGAAATGTACTTGAGGCCATGTTGGGCGCCTCTAGGTCGCATCGATAACAGAGACATAACAAAGTTGTATAAGAGGAACTATTTGTTCTTGACATAATTTTTAGATCCTATAGTTTGGGATAACATGGAATATGTAATTGGTAATATGATGTGCCCGGATGTAGAAAACCCATTTATAGGGAAAATCCAATCTAGCTCCTTTATGCATTTTTCTGGTTTTTCATGTTTATGTTAGCCTTGATTTTCACCATTAGTTGACTCACATGTTTTGTGTTGTTTATTATTTATATTATCATGGTTTTAATTCTATCACAACCCAGGGAGATGAGGGTATTCCATCTCATGAATATTATAGGCACTTACTAGAAATCATATGTCATGTATTCTTGCCATGCTATCTAGGGTGCATTAGCAATTGTATGTGGTTGTGGTAGTTGTTGTATAGAATATGCATGTTGTTGTGGTAGATTCCTTGAAAAAATACATGATGTTTTATAGGGTATTGATTGTTTATGGTTTTTTCTAAAAGAATTGAGAATTCATAATTTACTACTATTAATTATTTTGATTAAAAAAGTTGTTTTTAATTTAAATTTAATAATTTTCACTATTCATCAAAATATGAAAGTTATCCAAAAAGTACCAAAATTTTACCTTAGGCTAAATTCGATACTCTGAAAACAAAAATGAAGTCCATTTTGAGAGATATAATTTCTAAAATTTTAAAATGTGGTTATTAATATTCATAATTGCTAGTTTTAATAATATTTTAATAGCCTATAATTGTTTAGTGAAACTCGGTATTGCATACTACACACACTATCGAGGAAGGTCGTGATTGCGTGTAATGAAAGGCAAGTCAAGGATGCGTGTTGTGAAAGAAAATTTTGGTGTAGTGTACAAAACAAGAAAATAATGAAATTAAAAGGAAAATTTTTCATCAAATCTCGGGGTGTTACATTCTACCCCCCTTAAAATGAATTTCGCCCTCAAAATTCGTCGGGGATATAAATGGTTTACTATTCGAAAGTTTCTTTAATATAAATCCACATCGTAAAAAGGAATACAAAAACTAATCTTTTAAAACAAAAGTATGAAATGTAACGGTTACCCAAATAAAATAGTCATTGGGTTTCCACATAGGTGAAAATATGGATATGGAAGAGAAATCTAACCATCATGTTCTAATGGAGAGTGGTAGAGAACATGGCTATGGAAAAGCCAGCAATCACAAAGCCATAAATTTGTGATGATCTAAGGTACCATCTGATTCATCAGATATAAGAGCACACAGACAACATATTTGGTTTTCAAGATCATTTCCCTAGAGATGATGAAATTGGAATTAGAAGAAATACTTTCGTGATTTTGGTATAGTCTCACCGTTGGTCGTTCATTGGACAATTTCCACTTCATCTCTTAATGAAATGAAGTTGAATTTTCCATTTGTGATGTGTTAGCATATCATGTGATAGAATTATGGGTCATTCCATCTGTCTCAAATAAAAGTTTATAAAAGTTATCAAAAAATACATAAGTCCATCTATAGTGAGGTTAATCATATATGGTTTCTAAAATGGACTTATACATCATATATCATTTGGAATAATATAATAAAACTAGTTTCTACTAAATAGGGACTTCCTGTAGGCCAAAGGTAGGCGATAAAGGCCAGTCGCACTTCGGTTGTGGGTTTGATTCCCACGACCTTGTCTGACTCGATGGGCTTTCGCCCATCTTGCAGGTTGTCCTTTTTCTAAAACTACATTAATATAACATCCCATAAATAATATCAAATAAACTTCTATCCTTAAACAATACTAACTTATGTCGAACATAATCCATTCCAATCTTTAGACTTATGCAAAATAATGTTGTCTAATCTCATATTATAGTGAAAACGATTACCAAATAGTTCATACAACTAGCATGTTAATACCAATTTTGATCCCCATATATCATGAGATATGTTTTGTCGGTCACATTCCAAACATTCAAAGGCCTTAATCATGTATTCTCTTGTAAAAAAATGAATACCCATTGAACCTTATTGAAAACATGAATGCTGTTAAAATTTAACTCTTTCCACATACCAAAATCCTCAATATTCTATATACTCAAACCATGATATCACTTAGTCCTTATATCAATCATGAGCTCATGAATACTGTCAAACATTTAATTTTTTCCTTATCCCTTCATTATGCGCATATCATCTTTTTTCCAAAAATATCTCAATCACATTCCATGGTTACCGGTACCATAAAATTATTGAAAACCACAATAGACCAATACATAAATATTTCAATATTCCACGATACTATATAAAACATTATTTTGGAATCTCATTACATAAACACTTAATCATTCCACCACATCATTTTCATATTCAATATCGCCAATGGTGATCGCATGTGACTTCCCTTTGTCCTTTGCCTTAAGTGGTTGCTCATGTCGATCATAACTAACCCTTGGATTAAAGGATTTATTAGCATAATGCCCCATTTCCATTCACTTCAATCATTGAAGTGTAGTAGGGTCATTCTGTGTATCCCTTCCTTTGTTTGCATCATTAGTCATATTCTTCCCCTCATTGCAGCATTCAAATGCCTGATGACCTTCCTTTCCACATTTGAATCATTTATTTGTCCCTTTAAGACAATCTCCACCATGCTTCTTTCCACACTTTGAGCATAAAAAACATTCATATTATTTCCACCACTATTCTGAGATTTTTCCGTGAACTCCATCTTTCGTTTCTTGACAAAACTATGAGATCGATAAGTAACACCAACATCCATTTCTACCTTGATAGCACAACACTAAATTTATTCACAGCTACTGAAGTCTCTTATAGATAATGCCCTTCACAGATTTGTTTTTAAGACATTGAAGAATCGATCAACTTTACATTCACGTTGGATAATAAATCCAGATGCATACCTTGCAAGCCTTGTAAAATTCGCTTCGTATACACCAACAGATTCATTATCCTTTTTCTTTAGTTCAAGAAACTCCTTCTCCATCTTTGTTTGAAGAATACGAGGGCAGTACCTATTGAAAAATAAGTTCTTGAACTCATACCATTCTATGGAATCAATTTATTCTCTTGGCCTCGTATTCTTGATAAGATTCCACCATTGATTAGCTTCACCTTCCTAATGATATAATGCTAAGATTACATTATCATGTTAATAAAATTGAATAACTGAAAATATCTTTTCAGTGGTACTGATCCATTTTTCAGCAACAAGTGGATCAGGAGTCCTACTGAAAGAAGGTAGGCGTTGCCTCATGAAGGACTCAATAAAATATTATTCCATTCTCTGCTCATTTGGAAGTCCATCATGATTCATAGCTTGTGTAAGTATAGCTATAAGATTTTGCTCTCAATGTCCCATAACATTTGTTTGTTCAGGAGGAAAATCATTGCATTGTCCATTGAATTAATCAACACGGTTCCTTCGGGTTCCAGCCATTGTCTAAAATCCAAAAATAATAGTGTGAGAGGCAAAAATCATGCTAGAGAAAAAAAGATAATAAAGGGTGAGTACTTTCAATATCTAACATCTTAGGTTACTGTAATTCTAGTACTATAACCTATACTTATAATTTACCTTAGGGATATCCCTAGAAATACCTTAGAAATATCTCTAGGGATCTCACTAAAGTTCTCGCATCCTAGTTTCCAATGTTTGAGTAAAAATTTCCTCTGATACCAACTGTAGATACCCTAAGCTTTATGTACATGGACATAACATTAATTTTGCGGAATACTTAGTACATAAAAAAAACACACACACAAGGACTGTAATAGTTTAGTGTCTTTGGAAACTCAGAATGTAATTTTCTAATCATGGTGAACGATATTCAACATCTCCCATAAAGATCTTAAAATTTTTGTTCATACCTAAAACCTTTCTTTATATCCTGGGGAAAGAAAACATAAAAGGGTGAGCTCAAATGCTCAGTAAGGGTAAACAAAAGAAATATCAATCACATCATATTCATACGAACATAACATTCTGGAAATAATAACCTGGAAAAGAGATCAAAATATCATAACATGGGATAAATCATATTAGTGAAATGTAATCAAAATAATCATAACTTAAAACATGAAACATTGTGGCATACACACATAATCATAGAGAATCATTTCTTATTAGTCAAGACTCATTGCCAAGACTTTCTTAGTGGAAAAATTCGATTTTTGAACCGAGTTCATTCCTCATTTTAATCCTATTTCACTAAACCGGTTTAAACTTTCGTTCTAGCCATGTCTATCTCATGAGATATAAAATCATTAACCAATGCATTGGAGGGAGATATAGTTCCCATCCATCTCATAATGATACCATTATTATGTGTCCCACAAAATCATAAATCATACATCATTGCATAACCCATGTAATAAAAATGGGATTCTTAAACAACATGACATCGTGAAACAATTCATATAAGATAAAGGATTTCATAAAAATACTTCCATCACAACATAATCAAAGAAATGTAATAATAGAGATAGGAACCGAACCCTATATTATCTTAGATGGAAAATAATTTTGATAAAACACTTGAACTCCGTTATTGAGGAAAATATCTATTCTACTTCAAAAACATTTTTATTTCTTAACATGTCATACAATTATAAACTAAAAGAAGTTGATTAATAATAAACCTGAAAATTTTTAATGTAAGCTTCATGGAAATAATTTTTTAAAAATCCATTAATGCCGTATATGTTAAAAAAACATTCTTCTCATACTTTTGTTAAAAAAGTTAAAAAGTACCTCGTACAAAAAAGGACAAAAGATTCCTTTCATATATTTTACTAAAAACTCACCGAAGGGTAAAATTGGATTTAAAAAATTTTAGGTGGATGGAAATAATATTACATATTGAGGAAACATGGATGTGGATGATAAAATACACCCCAGTAAATTTCAAGGTATAATCAATCTGAGATAAAAATGAGATTGTGATATTTCCCTTACTATAGGTCTGATTTGTTTCGTAAGTGTCCGAACCTCCTGTATAATGATTTAAATAATGTCATTCAGTTATTCCAGAATCATACTCATTGTTATGATATCATATATGGTTCACTTATGACTTTATTTTACATGTTCTTCTGTAAATTCCATGTTAAAGTGTGTTTTGGGTAAAATCGTTTCATTTGTCATCCGTGTTTTGACTTGTAATTATTCATATGATTACATAGATCATGATTATGTAATTATAGAATATAAAACATGATTTATATAATATATAATCAGAATATACATATATATAATAAATCAGTAAATGGAAAGAAATACACCGTACATGGAGAAGGTAGGTCGTACGTACGCATGAACGCAGTTTTCGCTTCCTTATTGAGTTGAATGGAATTAAGTAGATGACATACATATATATACACATAAATCCTGTATCATTATTATGTCATATATTTCATTATTACTTATTATATAAACTTTATAATCTTTCATGAATGGCTATCTTGGAGAATGAATCTCATCACATCATGGAGACGGTATTCCGTACGTACGCATGCGCGGTGATTTCGTTTTCCGTAGAATGGGTATATGGTGAAATAGGGTTGTTTCATACTTATAATAACATATAAGTATATGAGGTATACTGATGTTATTAATTCATAATGAAACAACCTAATAACAAGAAGTGGAAGAAGAAATAAAGTTGAAAGAATCGGTAACGGACCTTACCTCTTCTTTGAAGCGCCTCTTTGAGTCCTCTTCATAGGAAACTAAAATTGGTATCTTAAGAAGAGCAGGACCTCTAGGATGTTTCTAGGGAAGTGGAGAAGATAATTTGTCGGGGTTTTTCGAATCTTGAAGGCTCAAAGTGGTGTGTGGAAGAGGGGGAAGAGGTTCCCTTTTATAAGGGAGGAGAGGGGCACCTTTGGAATAACAAGAATGTTTTTTTTATTATAAAGCCATATTCGGTTTTAAATATCTCCAAATTAATTTATTTCAAAGATAAGGTGGGTATGGGTCGAAATCCTTTAATAAAATAGAATTTATACAAGTTTAGGTCATTATACTAACCTTATCTTTTAGTTTTAACTATTAGTTAATTAGATTGACATTTACCATGTCACTTTGTATTTTTATATTATATAGTTAATAAACATACCATATACATCCAAGGGAACCCCAAGTGGCCCATTAATTATACACCTATCTTGATATAATTATCTTTAATGATCCTTAGATATTTGGGAATAAAATAACAATCAATAATATAATATTTGTTTTAGAAACTATTTTATGTCAATTTTGACACTATTCAATAGTTGATTTTTTGTGAAACTCATAACAGAATTATTACATCGAAAAAAGTTAATTAAATCATTACTAACATGTCCTATTAACCATGAAAATTAGTTTAATTCATTAAAAGTCTCAAATTATATTTATTTGGGTATTTATAATATGAATTATGTTAATTTTTCGCTATTATAGTAATTACTGCATCATCATTGTGTCATATATAAATAAAATTATTTAATATCTAAAAATTATAAATAAAATATAATTAGGTAGGAAATCCAATTATATTTCTAATGAATATTTACAATAAAAAATCCAATATATATAACCCTATGTAAAAATTGTTTTTTCTAAAAGATATATGCTTGTGTCATTTTTGTATTCATTTTAACTTAATTAAAATAAAGTGTCCCTATCACAAACAAGTGGCACCATGGGGTCCCAAAATTGACCCAAATATTCCCATGATCAAACATGTATCAACAAATAAGGTTATCACACGTTTTAGGGTAATTGTTTAATATTATAATATTATTTTTTAACCCTTATTTACCAGATTTACCCTTTAACCATTGTAAACAAAATATTTAACGAAGTAATTATTCAAAATGTCTAAAAATAAAAATTACCTATTTACACAATTTGAAAATCTTGATTAAAAATATTGAATCCATTTTTCCAAATTCATAACATAGAAGTGGGAGAAATTAATTCAAAATTAATTCCTCTTTCAAAACAGAAAGCGTGTTTTTAAGATATAATAACTATCAAAAGATTGATAATTGTTTATGTTCGGTTTAATTGGGAAATTATGTCCAATGACCAAAATTTTATTAATTGGTAAAAATAAATTATAAATATACTTTAAAACCACTAAAATTAATAATTTATCACTATTAATTATTTTGATTAAAAAAGATGTTTTTAATTAAAATTTAGTAATTTTCACTATTCATCAAAATATGAATGTTTTCCGAAAAGTACCAAAATTTTACCTTAGGATAAATTCGATACTCCGAATCCAAAAATGAATTCCATTTTGAGAGATAAAATTTCTAAAATTTTAAAAGGGGGGTATTACTATTCATAACAGCTAGTTTTATTAATATTTTAATAGCATATCGTTGTTTAGTGAAACTCGGTATTGCGTACTACACACGCTATCGACGAAGGTCGCGATTGCGTGTAATGCAAGGAAAGTCAAGGATGCATGTTGTGCAAGATCCGTTTGGTGTATCATACAACACAAGACATTAATGAAATTAAAAAGAATATTTTTCATAAGATATCGTGGTATTACATTCTACCCCACTTAAAATGAATTTCTCCCTCGAAATTTGTCGGGGTTATAAATGGTTTACTATTTGAATGTTTCTTTAATAGAAACCCACATCATAAAAAGGAGTACCAAAACCAATCTTTAAAAACAAAATTATGAAACGTAACAGTTACCCAAATAAACTAATCACTAGGTTTCCACATAGGTGAAAATATGGATATGGAAGAGAATTCTAACCATCATGTTCTGATGGAGAGTTGTAGAGAACATGGCTATGGAAAAGATAGTAATCACAAAGCCATAAATCTGTGATGATCTAAGGTACCATATGATTCATCAGATATAAGAGCACTAGGACAACATTTTTGGTTTTCAAGATCATTTCCCAAATGTTGATGAAATTTGAATTAGAAGAAATACTTTCGTGATTTTGGTATAGTCTCATTGTTGGTCATTCTTTGGACAATTTCCGCTTCATATCTTAAATAAATGAAGTTGAATTTGTCATTTATGATGTGTTAGAAGATCATGTGATAGAATGATGGGTAATTCCATCTATCTCAAATAAAATTTTAGAAAAGTTATCAAAAAATACATAAGTCCATCTATAGTGAGTTTAATCATATATGGTTTGTAAAATGGACTTATACTTAATATATCATACTACCTAATATAATAAAACTAGTTTCTACTAAACAGGGACTTCCTGTAGGCCAGTGGTAGGCGATAAAGGCCAGTCACACTTTGGTTGTGGGTTCGATTCCCATAGCCTTGTCCGACTCGATGGGCTGTCGCCCATCCTGCAGGTTGTCCTATTTCTAAAACAACATTACAATAACATCAAATAAATAATATCAAAAAAAATTATATCCTTAAACAATACTAACTTATGTCCAACATAATCCATTCCAATATTTAGGCTTATCCAAAATAATGCTGTATAATCTCATATTATAGTGAAAACGATTACCAAATAGTTCAAACAACTAGCATGTTAATACCATTGTTGATCCCCATATATCCTGAGATATGTTTTGTTAGTCACATTCCAAACATTCAAAGGCCGTAATCATGTATTCTCTTGAAAAAAAATGAATACCCATTGAACCTTATTGATAACATGAATGCTTTTAAAAGTTAACTCTTTCCACATACCAAAATCCTAAATATTATATATACTGAAACCATGATATCACTTAGTCCTTATATCAATCACGAGCTCATGAATACCATCAAAAATTTCATTTTTTATTTATCGCTTCATTATGCACATATCATCTTTTTTCCAAAAATATCTCAATCACGTTCCATGGTTACTGGTACCATAAAATTATTGAAAACTACAATAGACCAATACTTAATATTCCAATATTCCACGATACTATATACAACATTATTTTGGAATCCCATTACATAAACACTTAATCATTGCACCACATCATTGTCATATTCAACATCGCCAATGGTGATCACATGTGACTTCCCTTTGTCCTTTACCTTAAGTGGTTTCTCATGTCGATCATCACTAACCCTTAGATTAGGGCATTTATTAGCATAATTCCCCATTTCCTTGCACTTGATGCATTGAAGTGTAGTAGGTTCATTCAGTGTATCCCTTCCTTGGTTTGCATCATTAGACATCTTCTTCCCCTCATTTCAGCATTAAAATGCTTGATGACCTTCCTTTCCACATTTGAAACATTTACATGTCCCTTTAAGACAATCTCCACCATGCTTCATTCCACACTTTGAGCATAAAAAAACATTCATCTTCTTTTCACCATTATTCTGAGATTTCTCCTTGAACTCCATCTTTCGTTTCTTGTCAAAACAATGAGATGGATAAGTAACACCAACTTCCATTTCTACCTTGATATCACAATGCACAATTTCTTCATAGCTACTGAAGTCTCTTATAGCTAATGCCCTTCGAAGAATTGGATTTAAGCCACTGAAGAATCGATCAACTTTACTTTCATGTTGGATGATAAATCCAGATGCATACCTTGCAAGCCTTGTAAAATTCGTTTTGTACACACCAACAGATTCATCGTCCTTTTTCATTAGTTAAAAAAAACTCCTTCTCCATCTTTGTTCGAAGAATACGAGGGAAGTACTTATTGAAAAATAATTTCTTGAAGTCATCCCATTCTATAGACACAATTTCATCACTTGGCTTCGTATTCTTGATAAGATTCCACCATTGATCAGCTTCACCTTTCAAACGATATACTACTAAGATGACTTTATCAGGTTCAGAACATTGAAGAACTGAAAATATCTTTTCAGTGTTACTAATCCATTGTTAAGCAACAAGTGGATCATAAGAACCACTGAATGAAGGTGGACATTTCCTCATGAAGGACTCAATAGAATATTGTTCCCTTATCTGCTCATTTGGAAGTCCAGAATGATTCATAGCTTGTGTAAGTATAACAATAAGATTTTTCACTCCATCTCCCAAAACATTTGTTTGTTCAGGAGGAAAATCATTGCATTTTCCATTGCATTGATCAACACGGTTCCTTTGGGTTCCAGCCATCGTGTAATACCCAAAAAGAATAGTGTGAGAGGCAAAAATTATGCTAAGGAAAAAAATATAATAAAGGTGGAGAACCTTCAATATCTAACATCTTAGGTTACCATAATTCTAGTACTGTATCATATACTTATACTTAACCTTAGGGACATCCCTAGACATACCATATAAATATCTCTAGGGATCTCACTAAAGTTATCGCATCCTTGTTTCCAATGGTTGAGTAAACCTTTCCTCTGATAAAAATTGTAGAGACCCTATGATTGACGCAAATGGACATTAAAGTACTTTTTCAGAATAATTATTACATAAGAAAAACACACACACAATGACTGTAATAGTTTAGTGTAATTGGAAACTCGGAATATAATCTTCTAATCATGGTGAAAGATCTTCAACATCTCCAATAACTATCTTCCCCGTTTTTTCTTACCTAAAACATTTATTTATATCCTGGGGAAAAGAAAACATAAATTTGTGTTCTCAAATTCTCAGTAAGGGTAAACAAAAGAAATATCAATCACATCATATTCATAAGAAAATAACATTTTGGAAATCTTAACCTGCAAAAGAGAAAACATACTATCATAACATGGGATTAATCATAGTAGTGAAATGTAATCCCAATAATCATAACATAAAACTTGAAAATTTGTGGCATATACACATAATCATAGATAATTATTTCTTATTAGTCAAGTCTCATTTCCATGACTATCTTAGTGGACAATGTCCATTTCTGAACCGAGTTCATTCCTCGTTTCAGTCCTGTTTCACTGAACCGGTTTAACCTACCGTTCCAGCCATGTCTATCTCATGAGATATAAAATCTTTACCCAATGCATTGGAGGGAGATATAGGTTCCACCCATCTCATAATGATACAATTCTTATGTGTGCCACAAATCATAAATCATACATCATTGCATAACCCATGTAATAAAAATGGGATTCTTAAACAACATGACATCGTAAAACAATTCATATAAGATAAAGGATTTCATAAAAATAATTCCATCAAAACATAATCAAATCAATGTAATAATATAGATATAAAAAAACCCTATATTATCTTATATGGAATATAATTTTGATAAAACACTTGAACTCCATTCTTGAGGAAAATATCCTTTCTACTTGAAAAACATTTTCCTTTCTTAACATGTGTTACTATTTTAAACTAAAATAAGTTGATTGAGAATAAACTTGAAAACATGTAATGTAAGATTCGTGGAAATAATTTTTTAAAAATCCATTCATGTCGTATATGTTAAAAAAACATTCTTCTCATACTTTTGTCGGAAAAGGAAAAAAGTACCTCATACGAAAAATGACAAAAGATTCCGTTCATATCTTTTACTAAAAACTCACCGAAGGGTAAAATTGTATTTAAAAAAATTTAGGTGGATGTAAATATTATTACATATTGAGGAAAAATGGATGTGGATGATAAAATACACCCCAGTAAATTTCAAAGTATAATCAATCTCGGATAAAAATTAGATTGTGACATTTCCCTAACCTTAGGTCTGATTTTCTTCGTAAGTATACGAACCTCCTGTATAATGATTTATATAATGTCATAAACTTATTCTAGAATCATACGCATTGTTATGATATCATATATGGCTCACTTATGACTTTATTTTACCCGTTCTTTTGTAAATTCCATGTTAAAGAGCATTTTGGGTAAAATCGTTTCATTTGTCATCCGTGTTTTGACTTATAATTATTCATATGATTACTTAGATCATTATTACATAATACCAGAATATAAACCATGATTTATATAATATATTCAGAATATTCATATATATAATAAATCAGTAAATAGAATGAAATACACCGTTCATGGAGACGGTAGGCCGTACGTACGCATGAATACTGTTTTCGTTTCCTTATTGAGTTGAATGGAATTAAGTAGATGACATACATATATATACACATAAGTCTAGTATCATTATTATTTCATATATTTCATGATTACATATTATATATACTTTATAATCATTCATGAATGGTTAACATGGATAATGAATCTCATCGCCTCGTGGAGACAGTATCCCGTATGTACGCACGTGCGGTGATTTCATTTTTCGTAGGATGGATAGATGGTGAAATAGGGTTGTTTCATACTTATAATAACATATAAGTATATGAGTGATACTTATGTTATTACTTCATAATGAAACAACATATGAAGATTAAGTGGAAGAAGAAATAAAGTTGACGGAATCAGTAACGGACATTACCTCTTCTTTGAAGCGCCTCTTTGAGTCCTCTTCTTAGGGCACTACAATTGGTCTTTGAAGAATACCAGGACCACTAGGATGTTTCTAGGGAAGTGGAGAAGATAATTTGGTAGGGTTTGGCCAAGCTTTAAGGCTCAATGTGGTGTGAGGAAGAGGGGGATGAGGTTCCCTTTTATAAGGGAGGAGAGGGGCACCTTTGGAATAACTAAAAATATTATTTTATTATAAAGCCAAATTCGGTTTTAGATAGCTCCAAATTGATTTATTTCGAAGATAAGGTGGGTATGGGTCTCAATACTCTCATCTAATAGAATTTAGAGAAGTTTATGGCATTATAATGACATTAACAATCAGTTTTAACTCTTAGTTAATTATATTGACATTTACCATGTCACTTTGTATTTTTATATTATATAGTTAATAAACTTACCATATACATCCAAGGGACCCCCAAGTGGTCCATTAATGATACAAATATCTTGATATAAGTATCTTTGACGAACCATAGATTTTTAAGAATAAAATTACAATCAATAATATAATATTTCTTTTAAAAACTATTTTATATCAATTTTGACACTATTCAATAGTTGATTTTTTTTGAAACTCATAACAGAATTATTACTTCAAAACAAGTAAATTAAATCATTAATAACATGTCCTATTAACCTATAAAATTATTTTAATTCATTAAAAGTATCAAAATATATTTAATTTGGTATTTATAATATCATTTATGTTAATTTTTCACTATTATGGTAATTACTGCATCATCATTGTGTCATAAATAAATTACATTAATTAATATCTAAAAATTATAAATAAAATACGATTATGCAGGAAATCCTCTTAGCGTTCTAATGAATAATTAAAATCAAATATCCAACATATATAACCCTATGTAAAAGTTTTTTTTATAAAAGATATCTGCTTGTGTCATTTTTGTATTCATTTTAACTTAATTAAAATAAAGTGTCCCTATAACTTACAAGTGGCACCATGGGGTCCCAAAATTGACCCAAAGATGCCCATGGTCGAACATGTATCAACCAATAAGGTTATCACACGTTTTAGGGTAATTTGTTGTTATAATAATATTATTTTTTAACCATTATTTATCAGATTTACCCTTTAACCATGGTAAATAAAATATTTACCGAAGTAATTATTCAAAATGTCTAAAAATAAAAATTTCCTATTTACACAATTTGAACATCCTGATTTCAAATATGGAATTAATTTTTCCAAATTCAAAACACAGAAGTGGCAGAAATTAATTTAAAATTATTTCCCGCTGTCAAAACAAAAAGCGTGTTTTTAAGATATAATAACTTTCAAAAGATTGATACTTGTTTATGTTCGGTTTAATTGGGAAATTATGTCCAAGGACCAAAATTTTATTAAATGGTAAAAAAATATTATAAATATATTTTAAAAACACTCAAATTCATAATTTATCACTATTAATTATTTTTATTAAAAAGGTTTCTTTTAATTAAAATTTAGTAATTTTCACTATTCATCAAAATATGAAAGTTATCCAAAAAGTACCAAAATTTTACCATAGGCTAAATTTGATACTCCAAATCTAAAAATGAAGTCTATTTTGAGAGGTAAAATTTCTAATATTTTAAAAGGTGGTTATTACTATTCATAACGGCTAGTTTAATAATATTTTAATAGCATATCGTTGTTTAGTGAAACTCGGTATTGCGTACTACACACGCTATCGAGGAAGGTAGCGATTGCGTGTAATGCAAGGCAAGTCAAGGATTCATGCTGTGCAATCTCCTTTTGGTGTAGCGTACAACACAAGACATTAATAAAATTAAAAAGAATATTTTTCATAAAATCTTGAGGGGTTACAAATATCACATTCGATCATGCCTTATTTATTCACATTGAGATCACATGAAATGACTGCACATTCATTCAATAAAAATTCAGAATATATATTATAGATATGATTCTATATATGGTCCAGTAATGTGTCCAAATTTAATATATAGAGTTTAACAACATAGATTATTGTTGGAAATCAACATTTCTGATACAAGATTATTGAATTATACTGTGATATAACATTGATTCTATCTAGTAATAAAAAAAATTATATCCTACCAGATATTTTTTAGGTTATTATATAATTAACAAGAGAAATATGATACCCTTTTATCACAAATTTTTCATTAATTGTAAAATGAAATGCTCATATTATTTCCTACCATAAAATATGGTATCTAGAATTATGGTATAATTTTCACATTATTCATGAATGTGTAATTATTGATATTTAAATCCAATGATTCCTCTCATTGGTTACTAGAATAAAGGGTATTGGCTTGCCTTAGTAGAAATGTATGAAGCATTAATTTCACACTTAGTCCTCCTAAAAAGTGGAATCACAAAGAGAGAACACTATATGTGTTATTGTTTATATTAGATGGAGCGAAAAGAATTATCATGATAGTGTTAGGCTGCATCACGATTTCATGTTTTAATGTCCATTTCTATTAGTGGTATTTGATATTCCACAAGATATCATGTTTTAGATAGAGTTTATTTAGACCATACATGATCACTTTGAGACACAACAATAGAGGGGTGTGATAATTGATACCTACAAGCTTAAGGGTTTAATGACGAGAACATTCATGAATAAAATTCACATTATTTTATTTAATTAAATTTCTTATATATAGAGGAAACACATGATGTTTTTTATTCAATTTAAATAACACTTATGTATTATTACCGTTGATAATATAACCGTTGAATCGTTATCACATGACTAATATATATATATATATATATATGGTTACAGTAAATCCATTTAACAATGTCAATGGAAGTGATGGCCTCAACTAGTAGGACCCTTCCCTTTGAAGACCTTTTTTTATTTCCAATGATGGATATAGATTTTCTAGGATTTTCCTTAGACCAATCCCAAGCTGATATCTAACAACCTAAGCTTGAGATAAAACATTTAAGAGAGAAATTAAATCTCATCAGGATTACGACACAATCCATGTTCACAAAAAGTCCCCAATAAATCCCCACCATCACATTCCATAAACATAGGGCATATGATGATGTTATAAAGGTATTTGTTACAAGACCTTATCAATATGATTATGAGTGTTATTTTTGTATTGAATAAATAATATAAATTCATTTTATTATTTTTTCATTGTAAATGTTTTTTAAATAAATAACAGTATTTTTAGTTAATATGTACATTCAAATAAGTTATATATTTTTATCAAATAATTTAATTTTGAAATAAATAATATTTTATGAAAATATTATTAAAAAGGTAATTTTTATTAAATATAATTGATCTTATAATTTTACTGAATACAAATATAAATTTTTTAATGTTTGAAAACAATTGTTTTCAAAACCCATGAATTTTTAATAAATGTGATTTTTACAATAAAGGTTTCAATTAAAATATTTATAAAATTTTCTATATAAAATTAATATTAATTTTTTAATTAGGATGTCAAAATTATCTAATGATGAATTTTTCATAATTTTCATAACCAATCGAATTATTGGGTAAAAACTAAACAATGTTTAAATATATAATGTGTTTTATGACATCATAATGACCCATCAGTGATGTAATAAAATACTATAAAAGGATAATTCTTCCAATATATGTTTTAACATCAAAATAATGTTATTTTGGATTTTTTTTTATTAATTTTACAATTCCTTAGTAGACCCTCCATGGCTTTTTAAATATTTTAACTTTTTAAAATGATTTCCAAGAGAGTGTGACTCAACCCCACATATGAAAGCTTAATATTTTAATATGTTCATCCATTGGACTTTTAAAAAAAATTCCCAATCCTATTTTTATCAAACCATGTAAAAAAATGTTAGAACCCTAATTATCTTTTTGAGATTGTTTTCCTTTTCTGGTCATTTTTGAGAAAATGAGGAATTTTTCAAAATTTTCAAACTACATGGTGTGTACTTTATGAGTACATGCAATGTACTGGCCATGTAGCATCCATGCACACTGCCTTATGGGGTTGACCTGGAGGACTTCAAAAGTAAAATATGAAAAAGGCAAGTACATGTCATGCACTTCAAAAGTACATGCTCTCTATTGTCTATATTTTCATTAAACACTCTAGGGTTGTGTCTAATCAACAGAATGATCTTCATCTAGGACTTATTCTGCCAAGAGTTCCCATATGGCCGCGATCATCCTCCAAGCCCTTGGCTGAGCATCCGAACACTGATTCGACCACTTTTTATTACATTGGGATCTCCTCAGTAAGCTCTCTCTTCTTCATGAGTTTCATTTCATGAATCCTTCATTTTCTTAAGTTATACTCTATTGAACCTTTTATGCGTTTTTGTAGATATTCTATGTTCTAAGGTGATTCATGCCTCAAGATTCAAATATTGATATCTCATAACGTCATGGTAGGTGTTTTGTGCCTCTCTGTTGTAAGTCCTTGAGTTTTATGTGAAAATTTCCCATTACCCATGAATGGGTTATTTTGCATTTACCGTTTCAGCCATATTGATTTATTTCTATGATTTCATGCTTGAGTAGATGAAAATTGATTGTGAATAGGGTAAATATTTGTTCTTTGGCTATTTTCCCAGGCATGTTTTGATGTTTTGACCTCTGGGTCTAGTTTTCCTGATAGGCGCATGTTTTCATTCCCCTGCCTAGTAATATTAGATGATGTGATTGTTTATCTGTTATGTTGTTATGCTGTAGAATTCTAGGAAAGTTGTTCTTGAGGATTACCTTGGATGATACACATTGATACACTTGCTTGACTTTTAAGGGGCTGTGAGAACCTATTGTATAGACCATAGACAGAATGGACGTTGAGGGATTCTCCAGAGTGTCTTCATATTTTTACGATGTGAGACCATATGGGGAATTCACGATGAGTGATTCATTAGAGTGTTTGTAGTTCCTAGATGCAGGACACAGAAAGAATGTGACGTAGGTTCTTTCCTAGAGAGCCTTTATTTACGATACAAGACTATAGTATGAATTGGCGGTGACTGATTCCTTAGAGAGTCTATGCATATGCTGAACCAGAGGGGTTAGTCTGAGTGTACTACCAAAAGGGTTACCTTTGTGATAGATGCTCACTTGTACTTGTTAGGTAGGACCTGAGGGGTTAGACTGAGTGTTCTTCCCAGAGGGTTATCTTTTTTGTTTATCTTATTGTTTAGTTGTTTCTTGATATTGAGACTATGGATTTTTTCTATTGAGTACCTTCCTGTTTACTGTTTCTTGTACATTTACCTTCCATGTACTCATTGACTACTATGCACAGATCTCGTGGTGATTTCCTATTGAGATTAGTCTCTCACCATTTTTGGGCCATTCTTTTGGACCCATATAGATTATATTGATGTAGGTATAGATAAGGGAAAGCACCCTTCTATTTCAGGTACATGACATGTTGTGGAGCTACAGAGAAAGAGACCAATATTAGGCTTGTGATGCTATGGAGCTGATTACTGTTTTTATTTTTTATATGATTTTGTATTGTATATCATGATTGTGTTATTTTTGGATGTTTTCCTAGACATATGTATTATGAAACATTTTATATATGTGCTCCAATTTATTCTATCAGTTTTTTACTGTTTATTTTTGGTTTGGTATTATTATTTCTCTTACTTGTGTGTATTTGTTTACATCCGATGTTTACTCTGCCTATGAGGGAAGAGTTTCCTCACTATCACACCCAAAGCCCTCGATGCTAGTCGGAAGCCTCTAGAATTGAGGGAAATGCACTTGAGGCCATGTTGCCAACGGGGTAAGGGGCGCCTCTAGGTCGCATCGATAAGAGGGACATAATAATGTTGTATAAGAGGAACTATTTTCTCTTGACCTACTTTTTCGATCCTATAGTTTGGGATAGGATGGAATAGGTAATTGGTAATATGATGTGCCCAGATGTAGAAAACCGTTTATAGGGAAAATCCAATCTACCTCATTAATGCATTTTTTGGATTTTTCATGATTATGTTAGCCTTGATTCTCACCATTAAGTGACTCACATGTTTTGTGATATTTATTATTTATATTATCATGGTTTTATTTCTTTCACAACCCTGGGAGATGAGGGTATTCCATCTCATGCATCTTATAGGCACTTACTAGAAATCACATGTCATGTATTCTTACCATGCAATCTAGGTTGCATTAGAAATTTTATGTGGTTGTGGTAGTTTTTGTATAGAATATGCATGTTGTTGTGGTAAATTCATTAAAAAAATACATGATGTTTCATAGGGTATTGATTGAGTATGGTTTTTTCTAAAAGAATTCCAAACACTGGTTTTTGTGGCGTTATGGGCCCTCATAGACCAGAACTTGGTGGATAATTTACTTGTTTACCTTGTTATAAGATGTATAAGATTCCAAGCATTGATTCACAGGGAGTATGAGCCTTCACGGATCAGAATTTGGCACTTTTAATATTCGCTTCAAAGTTTTTTGGGTTCCAGTGTAGTTTCTGAGGCTTTCTGTTTCGAAAAACCCAGAATAGACACTGTGTAGTTTTGACTACATGCCGTTTGATCTTCTATTCAGGAAGAAATGGTTTTTCTTAAGTACACAACATGTACCTTATGTAAACACTATGTAGTATCATACATTGTGATAGGCTATGTTGGAAGAGACACGAGGTAGGGAAATACTTTGGGAACACACAATTTATTGGTTGTGCACTGCATGTAGTGTTGACCCTGTGTCCAATTATGTAACTAACAACACAGATAGATAAACCATAAGATACACACACCATGTCAGGATTGTGCACACCATGTAGTCTGACCCAGGTACCCGACCATGTCACTAACAACACGGGTCATTGTTATCCTTTCGAGTACACATCATGTCCTCCTTGAACACGCTGTATAGAGTAAGTAGTGTGTTAGGCCTTGTCACTAACAACACGAGTCAGGTGAAGCTTGTCCAGTAACCTTTATATCTACTAAAAACATTTAGTGTAGTCTTGTCTTAGGAGAGTACTGTGGCTTATCCATATAGAAGGACTCTGGAATGGGATGAGGATTCAAGTACATACTGTGTGTCAGAAAAACACACCTTGTGGTTTGGATGATACAAGACCAGTTTAGGCAGAAGTACACGCCCATGTGAATTGCACAAGGGAAAATGCAGTGTTGGAATTATACACATTGTATTGTCATGTTTTGTAAAACATGAATGCCTTAATCTCCCTTTTTCACTTTTTTCACATCCATTTTCTGTCCTTGATAATCTTGATATAAGGTGTGCATTAGATTTTGTAGATTCACGCCACTGAGAGGTCCTCCAGTTGTCCAACAGTTGATGGGTAGTGATCCGACACAAGATGTGGCTGATCAAGGACTACCCATAGGTCCTCATGTTGTTCCAATATTGGCACCAACCGTTATACTAGACATAAGTGATGATACATAATTCAGGGAAGTCATTATGATGATGATTCATACCATTCAGGGTCACCACCTCCTTCACCGTCGATGGCTAATTTGACGCGGGTCTTCTAGCTGTAGCATCCTCCCACTTTCTCAGGGAATTAAGGATCCTAGGCTGCAGAGTCAAGGATTAAATCCATGCCGACGATCTATGAGCATATGAATATGCCTCTAGAGAGGAGGGTCATGCTCGCTGCCTATATGCTTTGGGACTCATCCAAGAGGTGGTGGGATGTGATCTCATAGGAAAAACATCAGAAGGATATTGAGTGGGATGAGTTTCACTTCATCTTCAGAAATTAATTTTATCTTGAGACCTTGAGGGCCGATCGATCACAAGAGATTATGAGTATGAAGTATAGTACTCTTTCTGTTATGGATTATTGCTCCTAATTTACCAAGATGAAGCACTTCATGCCTATTTCAAGAGGTGATCGATTATTCGTGGAAAGGATGATCAAGGATGGTTTCAGGCATAACTACCGATCACCGATGGACATATTTAGGTTGACTTCAATCACTTCGGGCATCAACCACACACTAATCAAAGAGTTCAATATGATGAATTATAGAGTTGTGATTTAGGGTGGCTCGAATTCTAGAGTTGACACACCCCCTCTAACAGTAGGAAGTGCCATAGGGAGTCTTCGCACAATGATCCAAAGAGGTGATACACTTCTTCTTGTAGCCATTTTTTGGGATTATAGGGTGGGAAGAGGTGGAATACAAGGCCACACTACCCAAAATACTTAGTAGATTGTTGATTTACAGCAAGATGGGTTATCTTCAGTGCTTCTGTAAGATCTTTTCACCAGCAGATGATGACAAGAGTTCTTCTATGACTCCGAGTTCGGGAGCAGCACCCCTAGTTTCTCACTAGTCAGGGAACATGTGTTCTTCTGGCCATTCAGGTTGAGGTGGAGGTCATGGACATGGTGGTCCATCTCTGGTATTTCAGCGATTGTAGAGTGGATTAGCTCGGAGTGGTCAGGCAGGGTCATAGTGCGGTCGAGTTGGCTAGACCTTTGTATTGGAGCAGACCCAGCAGGAGCAGGATCATAGTCTATCTACAGTTTGAGGTACGATCTTAGTTTCCTTAGTTTTAGCTTCTGCTCTTTTTGATACTGGGTCATTACATATCTTTATATCTATTATTAATTTGGAGAGCCTTGGTCTCTACATCATTTCCTCTACTAATATCTTGACACTAGACACTCAGTTGAGGACTAGAACAGAGAGTGTATGCCAGTGTAAGGAGTTCCCTAAAGAGGTTGTTGCGTGTCACTTTTCATGGGACCTCTTTGTCCTAGAGATGACAGGCTATGATTCTATTCTCAAAATGAAAAGGCTAGTTCCTTTCAAGGAAGTCATCGACTCTTATAGCTTGAGGTTGTGTTTCACATCACCAGAGGGTGTATCGTTTCATCATAAGGGTGAGTGGGATGTCCAGGACAGTAGAGTGGTCCATTGCATCTTTGGTTAGGAGGAGTTACATCCCATATTGCGAGTTTATATCAAGATGATTAGGGGACATCTTAGATATACTTACCTCCAATGTTGGTTCGTTTCAGGGACGTCTTTCCAGAGGACTTTTCAGGTTTTCCTCTGGAGCTTGAGGTGGAATTTTCTATTGATATTGTTCCAAGAGAGGCACCGGTGTCCATTCCTCCTTATAGAATGGCTACACCAGAATTGTAGGATCTCAAGAAGTAGTTGGAGGAGTATTAGTAAAAGGGTTTAATTTGACCAAGTACAACTCCATGGCGTTTACCAGTCATGTTTTTATAGAAGGAAGATGACATGCTCAAACTTTGTGTGATTTATCGAAATTTGAACCCATTGACAGTCAATAACTGATATCCTTTACCAAGGATTGATGATATATTTGATCATCTTCAAGGAGACCGAGAGTTATCTATGATTGACATGATGTCTGGTACGATCAGCTGCATGCTAGACCATCAGATATACCTATAATAGCCTTCTGGAGCAGGTATGGCCCATACGAGTATATGATTATGCTGTTCGTTCTCATGAACGAGCCTGCAGTGTGAATGGCACTGATGAACCGAAGTTCCATCCACACATGGATTCCTTTGTGGTGGTCTTCATGGATGATATCTTTTTGTACTCTCACACTTGACACGACCATGATTCCCATATTGAGATCATTTTGAGTACACTGAGAGAGCATCAGTTATATGCTAAGCTCTCAAAATGTCCCTTTTGGATGGAACATATTCACTTCTTGGGTGATGTTATCTCAGAGTCAGATGTGCCAGTAGACCCATTGAAAGTGAGATCAGTAGTCTCCTGGAAGTAACAAAAGAACATCATTGAGGAGCATAGTTTTCTAGGGCTGGATGGATAGTAAATACATTTTATATAGAACTTATATCGCTTAAGAGCCCCACTAACGAGTCTGACTATGAAGGGTGTAATGTTCTTGTGGTCAGATTCTGGAAAGTCAGCCCTTCATAAGCTGAATGGGAGGTTGAATTCATCACTAATACTAGTTTTTCCAGAGCTAGGCAAGAGCTATACTTTGTATTGTGATACTTCAGGTATTGGGCTAAGAGTTGTTCTTATACAGGGTAAATGAGTCATTGTGTATGGGTCTAGGAAATTTATACCACATGAGAGAAAATACTGGACTCATTATATTGAGTTTTTTGTGGGTTTTGATGCCTTAAACTGTTGGATACATTATCATCTGGGAGAGTATTTTGTGATTTTCTCCAAGCACAAAATTCTCAAGTACATATTCAATCATTGTGATCTGAATTTGAGACAATGAAGGTGGGTTGTGTACCTACAGTCCATCGATTTCGTGATAGCCTATATGTATGGGAAAGGGAACCAAGTGGCTGATGTGTTGAGGAGGAAGACTCAGATAGAAGTAGTTTAGGAGGCCGCCATTGAGTGGAAACATATGGATCCATTCACTGAGATACCTTTTGAGGTTAATGATAGACAAGGTTAGACATTCCTTTCTTCTGTAGTTTTTACCTCGACCCTTCTTGATCGAGTAAGAATGAGGTAGCAATCAGATTCTAAAGGGATGTTCTTGTAGGAAAGTGTGTCAAGAGGGGACACACTTTTGGGATAGACCATAGGTGAGGATGAGATCTTGTGTTTCCAGGGGTGCGTATGGGTGCCAACAGACATACACAAGGAACTAATGTGGTATTCTCATTCCTTAGTTCGGGAATTTCATCACAGTGTCACCATGATTTATCGTGATCAATATCATTAGTATTGGCGGCCAGGTATATAGAGGGACATTTCTAGTTTCTTCATGATGTGTTGCACCTATCAACAGGTGAATTTGGGGCATCAGTGACTGGCAGGGCTTTCATAGTTGTTTCCTATTCCCGAGTGGAAGTGCAACTATGTCGCGATGGATTTTGTGACTGGTTTACCATGGTAGCATCAAGGGAATGATAGAGTTTGGGTTATCATTAACAGACTCATGAAGGTAGCCCAATTTTTTTTTGATCAAGGAGACGATCATTTTTTATGAGCTAGGATGATTGTACATTTGTGAGATTGTACATCTATATGGGTTTCTACTCTACATTGTTTTATAAAGAGATAAACGTTTTACCTCTCAAGTTTTGTCGGGGATTCAGATGTATTTCGGTACACAGGTACATTTGAGTATATCTTACCATATCCAGACTGATTTACTGTCCAAGCCTACAATTCAGGGGCTTGAGGACATGCTCCAAGCATGAATCCTGGATTTTTGATGTTCTTGGAAGAAGCATAAACCTCTTGTGGAGTTTGATTAAAATAATAGTTTTCATGAAACTATATAGATGGAACCTTATAAGGCTTTTTTATGATAGGCCATACCGATCACCATTATGTTGGATGGAGGTAGGAGAGGCAACATTGATTGGAACTCCTCTTGTCTATGAGATCACTGAGAAAATAGAGTTGATTCAGAAGAGGATGTCTACTGCAATGTCTCGATAGAGGTCTTATGCTGATCAGGGGATATGACCTCTAGAGTTTGAGATCAGGGATTAGGTTTTCCTGCGTGTCACATCGAGGCTGTAACACAAGAGGATTAGGAGACCTAGTAAGCTTTTTCCAAAGTACTTTGGGCTATTTGAGGTGTTGTAGAGAGTTGGGCTAGATGCCTATTGGTTGTAGTTACCTCAGAGGTATAGTGCTATGCATGATTTTTTTCATGTTTCTAATCTACGACGTTATTTTTCAGACCCGTCTCATGTCTTTCAACTGGAGGAGGTTGATCTCGAAGTTGATGTGTCCTTCGAGGAGCATTCTATCCAGATTGTTGGTCACAGTACATAGGTTCTCCTTTTCCAGTCTATTCCTCTAGTACAAGTGATATGGAGACAGGGGAGGGTACATGAAGTGACATGGGAGGGGGAGGCCGATGAATGAGCCCAGTGGCCGGAGTGATTCAAGTTTTCTTCTTCTACGTTGGGAGATGGAAATTTGTGGATGTATTTATTAAAGGGTAGATTTTTTTAAGAACCTAGATCCTATTTTTAGGTCTTTTTCCCTTTTTTGGTCATTTTTTATAGAAAGAGGAATTTCTAGAAATTTTTAATCTACACCCTATGTACTTTATGAGTACACTATGTGTACTCGATTACCATAGGTTGTTGTGTGCTAGTCATGTATCAGCCATTCACCCAACCATGTGGGGATTACCTAGAGACTACCTAAACTAGAGTATAGAAAAGGAAAGTACATGATGTGTACTTCAAAAGTACATGCCATGTATTTTTTTCATTTAACGCACCGGGGTCATGTCTAATCACCAGAATGATTTTTTTCTATGTCTCGTTAGGGAGAGAGCTCCCATACGACTGTATTCATCATCCAAGCCCCTGATCGAGCATCCTAACTCTAATTTGACAACCATCAATTACGTTGGGATCGCCTTGGTATGTTCTATATTCTTCTTGAGCTTAGTTTCATGAATCCTTCACTTTTATAATTTATCCTCTCTTGAACCTTTAAGGAATTTTTGTAGATATTCAATTTTCTAAGGTGATTCAAGACTCGAGATTCACATATAGCAATCTCTTAATGTCGAGGTAGGTTGTTTGTGCATTTTTGTTAGAAGTCATTGAGTTCTTGTTCATAATATCTCAATACCCATGAACATGGAATTGCATGTTTACCATTTTACCCATATTGTTGGACTACTATGCTTGTATTCTTGAGTAAATGATAATTAGTTGTGAATAGGGGGAATTACTATGCTTTTTCTTTGTTTCCCATGCATGTTTTCCTTGTATTTTCCTTTGGGTATAGTTCGCCTAGTAGGCTGTCGTTTAATTTCTTAAGCCTAGAATTGTAGAATGGTGTGACTTTTGATCTATTATGATGTTATGTTGTTGAATGTTATCCAAGTAGTTCTTGAGTTTTAACATTCCCTATATGCACTACTACACTTGCTTGACTTACATGGGGTTGTGAGAACGTGGGGTATAGACCATTGAGAGAATGGACGTTGAGGGCTTCTACATAGTGTTTATATAATTTTACGATGAAAGGCCACATGGGGAATTGACATTGAGTGCATCTTTAGAGTGTTTGTAGTTCATCAATGAGGGCCACAAATGGAATGTGGTGTAACAACTTCCCTAGAGTTCCTTTAGTCATGATACAAGACTATATGAGAATTTGATAGTGAGTGCTTCATTAGAGAGTCTATGCTTATGCAGAACTAGAGGGGTTAGACTGATCGTACTACCCAGAGGGTTTCATATACTTGTTAGGTAGGACCAGAGGGGTTAGACTATGTGTACGTCCCAGAGGGTTAACTATTTGAAATCTTCTAGGTTGTACATGTTAGGTAGGACCAGATGGGTTAGACTGATTGTGCTTCCAAGAGGGTTACCTATTGTGTTTATCTTCTAGTTTAGTTGTTGATTGATATTGAGATTGTGGATTGTCTACTAATGAGTACGTTCTTGTTTACTGTTTCCCGTACTTTTACCTGCCATATACTCATTGAATATTAGGCATAGAGCTCGTTGTGGTTTCCTACTATTATTAGTCTCACACTCTGTTTGGGCCATGCTTTTGGATCCAAATATATTATATTATTGCAGTTATAGATAAGGGAAAGGGCACTTGTACTTCAAGTACATGACATGCTGTGGAGCTAGAGAGCACAAGACCAATTTTTTGCTTGCGATGCGGTGGATCTGATTGCTATTTTTATCTTGTACTTTTATTTGTATTGTTTTTCAGCATTCTTCTATGTTTCACTATTTTCCTAGACATATGTATCATGCATCATTTTATATATGTACACCTGTTTATTTTATCAGTTTTATGCTATTTATGTTTTGAATGATATTATTTCCGCTTACTCTTTTGTATGCATTTTTTTACATCTATTGTGTACTTTTCCAATGGGGTCATAGTTTCACCACTATAAAACATAAAGCCCCTACTGCAAGTCAGCAACCTCTGGCATTCAAGAAAATGTGCTTGAGTCCATTTGACCAACCAGGTACAGGACGCATCTGGGTGGCTTCCGGAGACGGGACGTTATAAAAAACATGAGATGGATTTTTTTTAATATTTAATTATATAGATCCCAAAACCTATATTTGTGAAATATTAAAGCATTCCCCTCTCATTTACTAAATAGACCCACTCAAGATCCCACTTATATTCACTAAAAATCCTTTTAGCATATACCAAATCATCCCACCTCTCTCTATAATCCTCCCAAGAAACCCCAATCTCCCCAGAATCCCTTCCTTATGCTCTTTAAGTCACACACTCAAGTAAGGGATCCTCACATTCCTCTCCTCCTATCAAATTCCACCACCTTATTTGAATTTATTTCGTGTAATTTCAAATGCGTATATTTTAATGTTTTTATAATCATTAAATTACTATAAATTTTATGTTATTTCAATAATAGATTACTTATACCCCCTCATTTTGACCCTTACCTATGTCGTTACCATGCCAAATATTCATACATGATTCCTTCTTTTCCCTTTTTTGTCCATGAATTTATACTATTATACCCAATTATAATCAGTTACAAATATTGGTGAATTATTTTAAACATCCCCTATACATGTCATATTATGTATAAATAATGAGATACCTATTTCTGTCTCATTAATTACACTCATGTACACTTGCTCCCATGCCAAAATTTCATAAAAGTTATTACATTTCACCTCTTTATTCAGGTTTCATTATTATGTTACGCCTTCTATTTTAAAATTGTATGCATCAGGGAATATATAAATATGACTTCCTTATATTCCATTTCAGTTACATATGATTAGATATCCGTTTTTATCCCATCAACCATTATTGTGAATTTTTATGTAAATTCGTTAGGCTACCGAAATTACACTACAATTTTCCATGACCACATTATAATGTAGTCAATACCAGTCCCATTTATCTATCAAGGGAATATAGCATTATGCACATATACGTATTTATTATATAATTCCATATATATATATATTCCACATTCCATTATCCTATAATAAACGATGATTTTGAATGATTCTATGTTATATGATCCATGTGGCACACTTATGCCTGAAAAAAAATGTATATAAAGGGTGTGCCTTGATAATGCTCCAGTGCATTTGGTATTGTTTAGTATCATGAAATGACATGAGAAATGAAGGTTTAATCATTATAATTCATATGAAATTAGGGTTCACTAATGATAATTCATATGCAATTTGGATTTACTCATTCTAATCCATATGCAATTAGCCCTGGCTCAAGCTATTAACATGATGTATGTCATTGCCATATTTCCATGATATAATAATTTGGATATATCATGTCATTACGTTCATGTTTCTCTTGTGATCCATTTATATTCTTATTTCACAACATGTAATTAATTCTTCATGTTATTCCTTGTTTACTGTCTCATAGTCCTTTATAGCTCGATATTTTCTTATGTATGTCCTCATATTATCCCAAGAAATTCTAAGTATGAGAAATTATGTGGTCTAGTAAAAATGTTTTCCATAAAGATATTGTATTTTATGTCTTTTTTTGTCATGTAATGTTCATAATTTCACAACACACTGGACCTATTGATCCTCTGAGTTGTCTTAAGTGTTTGTTTATGGAATAGATCATGATTAAATATGTAAAAAAGAGGAAGGATGTTGTAGTTTGTATTATAGGGAAGATTAGTTATTTTGGTATTAGTATTATAAAACACTAGTGAATTCCTAAAATACAATAAAAAGTATATGAAAAACATCCATAAATTTTGGTGAGTATAGAGTAAGTGGTTTATCAAGAAAATAAATCCCTATATGGATATAATTAAGTATAGGTGGTCCATGGAAAGTTATATCTAGGGTCAAATCCCAAAACCCCAATTTGAGATATATTCAAGAGGGAATTGGTGCACGAAAATGGTCCTTTCAACACCCCTGGTTCAATAATCTTGGGGGTTATTCATTTTTAAATTCATAAGATTTGTACAAAACATTAATAAGGGAGAAAAAATCCCATAAGTATATATATTAGGAGATAGATCATGGATAATCTAGATTGAAGCCTATGAATTCCTAATCTAAAGAAATAAATGTAATTTTTACGTTATACTTTTTTTCATTGGATTCCCATTTATGTGTTATGCATAGAATTACTTTTATTCCAAACAATGGATGGTAATAATATTACTCATGCTAACAACTAATGTGAAGATCAATGTGATGATTATTCTAATGAGATTTCCACTATGAGAGGAGTGGGATCACAAACATTGTCACTATACTCTCTTAGTTAAATCATGTTTTTAATCGAAACATGGGTCAAATGGAATGTCCAACCACCACTAAGAATGAACAAGCTACAGTCGACAGATTTATTAGACAAAGGTCTCATAAATCCAATGTATCATTTGATCCATCAATTAGCAAACAATAGATCAACTTCATTGAGAAGATCTTATCAATCCATCATTATTCCAAACAAGAGATGGTTCTCTTATCATCTTATCAGATCGAGGGTGATGTTAAACAATGGTGGACATTGATAAAAAATACAAATCCTTAGCTAGATATTGAGGTGTTGGAATGGAAGGATTTCAACAAATTGTTTTTCAATAAATATTTTCCTTACACCCTCCAACATATGATGGAAAGAAACTAATTTTCTCTAAATCAAAAAATATGATGAATCCATCGGAGTGTATAGGGAAAACATGGAAAGGCTTGAATGATACGATATTGGGATTATTGTTACACCTGAATGAATGGATGATCACTTTTTTGGAGAGATAAAACCTAGGTTATATAAATCCATACCCATCTGTGAGTTTGATAGTTTTGAAGAAATTTTTCGATCATCCCATTATATAGAAATAGAGATCTGAGAATCATAGGGGTATCATGGGGATAAGTAGCAGAAAGTGGACATTAATTCTGGCAGTTCGATTGATAAGTCCAATGATGCTATGAAATTCCAGTACCCCATTTACAAAGGTGTAGAATGATGAACCCTAAAAATTTAATGAAAGGTACAAGGAAATTTATTATGCGTGGAAGAGAATGGAACCTAGTCATATCATTCTCATTTGAAAAACCCAATACTATGGAATAGGATCATAGTTCTCCATTTGACCATCAACACATTGTTCATTTCTGCATCTACAAGGAACCCTGGTGCTTTGGAAACCAGTTCCCTAAGATAAGGGTTTTCAGAGGAAACCAACAACATTCAAGGCCTCACTGGAGAACTTGTTCTATCATTAACATTGAAACAAATCCCAAAGACAGATTAGTAACATGTATTCTTGTTATTCATTCAAGAATACTGAATGTAATTTTTTATTCTAGTTCAACGTATTCATTTATATTCTAAAATATTAGTAGGGAAATACCAACACCACCATAAATCATGGAAGTAGAGAGATCAGTGGGAATGAAAAATGGGGCAATTATTGCATCCCATGAACAAAACTGTCCCAAGTCACAATTTGTGTATGTAAAATCACAAAAAACCTCATCATACTCCTTCGGGTTAAATTTGATGCAATTCATTGCATGGATTTAATTTTCCTACCATGATCCAATATAAATTTCCATGGGAGAGATATCATTCACCATATTGAGAATCGACCCCCGTTTATATACATGTGAAAGGAGAGGATTAATATTATTTAGTACCATCATCCTAAGAATGGATATTATTTCCAAATGAGAAAATTATCTAGCCTGGATGATTGAATCTATTGAAGAAACAATCCTTGATATGATGAATATGGTGATTGAATTCATTGTAGTGTTTCATGAGGAATTTCCCAGTCTTCCTCATAGAAGAGTTGTTCAATGATCGGTTGATTGTATACCTAGGGAATTTCCAATATTGAGGAAATGATATAGAATGGTTGTTGTGATACTAGAAGAGGCAGAGAAAAAAACTACAAGGGAATGTGGATTAAGTGTTCATATCCCAATGTGTTTCACCATGGGGTACACTTGTCCTCTTCATCAAGAAGGATGGTTTGATACAACTGTTCATTGATTATTTTGAGCTCAACAAAATCATGATAAAGAAAAAGTATCCTCTGCAATGAATTAATGACTTGTTCGATCAGATAAGTGGATCATAATACTTCTACAAGGTCGATCTATTGTCGGGATATTACCATGTAACAGTGAAGGAGGATATCTTCAAGGATGCTTTTCATACAAGGTATGAGCATTATAAATTCATAGTAATGACTTTCAGACTCACTAATTATCAATCAATCAATATGGACATGATGGATAAAGTCTTTAGATATTACCTTGAATAATTTATGGTAGTCATTATATATGCTATTATAATATAATCCAAAAACAAAAAGAGTATGAGGAACATCTGATCACTATACTAGAGACCTTTAAAAGAAGAAGCTCGATGAAAAATTTATCATGTGTGGATTCTGGTTTCAAGTAGTCTAATTTGTGGGTTATATTATCATAATCATTGGGATATATGTGGGTCACTCCAAGTAAACTTCCATTGATGGATGGTTGAGGACAACATTCATGAAGGATATACATTTTTTATATATGTTATCTTGATATTATCGTCGATATATGATTAATATATCATGTTTTTCATACCCTCTTACCAAGATAACTCTATAGTGTGTTGAGTTATCTTAGAATGATTAATGAAAAGTGGGATTCAGGGTGTTGAAAAAGGGTCTTATCACTATGCTTGTGTTCACAGTACCCATAAATGGAATAAATTTCATGGTATATAATGATTCTTCAATGAAGGGACGAATTAGTGTGTCGATGAAAAATGAAAAAGACATTTCCTATTCTTCAAAGAAATTTAATGTTCATGAGAAAAACTATCCGACACATGATATAGAGTTTGAGGTAGTAATAATTGCTGAAATGTTTTTCCGAAATTACTTATTTGGGGAGTAGTGTAAAACATATATTGATCAGAAAATCCTCAAGTATATATTCATAGAGAAATAATTGAACATGAACCACTGAAGATGGTTAGAGCTGATCAAAGACTATGTCTTTTCAATACATTAACACCCTGGGAAAGTGAACAAGATGGTGGATGATATAAGTTGAAAGGACCCATCGATTCTATCATTGATGAGAATTGAAAAGGATCGAATCATCTTATATTTGATAAATACGGACATGGGAATAATAAATATGGTAACATCATCAATCCCATCAGAAATTATTCTTCAACTATATCTTTTGGAAGGCTTACAGGATTCTCAATACATTGATGTAGAATTAAGAATAAAGTAGAAAATATCTGAAAGGGGAAATCCTCATTGATCAATTTTAATGAAGAAGGAATTGTGATATTTGTCTCAAGACTATGTGTTCTAAAATATATATACTTAATGAACGATCTTTTTAATGATGCATATAGTTTAATTTTATCAATTCATCCAGGAAACACAATAATGTATCGAGATATCTTAGAGAATTATTAGTGGGATAAAATGAAAAAGAAGGTAACTGAGTATACATCAAAGTGACTTGTATGTCAACAAGTAAAGGATGAGAGGAAGAAGTCTGAGGGGATGATGCAACCATTACCTATACAAACAATGAAATGGGATAACATCATCGTATACTATTTCACTGAACATCGAAAGATATCCAAAGGAAACAATGGTATCTAGGTTATTATGGATCATTTTAAAAATGTTGCACACTTCATTTCAAATTGAGAGTATTTCATATTGGATAAACTAGAAAATATATGCATCACAGAAGTTGCAAGGATGCATGGATTACCACTGTTGATTGTATCTATTCAAAATCCATGATTCACCTATATTTTCTGTTGGAGTCTCTACCGTGTTCTGAATACTGATCTGATATTCAGTTTGACTTATCATCCTCAAAATGAATGCCAATTTGATTGGACTATCCAAACACATGAGGACTTGTTGAGGGCATGATAAATGGACTTCATAGGAGGATGGTATCATCATCTTCTTATGGTAAAGTTCCCTTACAATAACAGTTTCCACAGAAGCATCCAAATGGATCCTTTTGATGCCCTTTATAAGAAGTGGTACAGAACACCAAAATGTTTGGATGATGTTGGGAAGAGAAAAATCACAGGTCCATAAATGGTCAATGAAATTGTGGATAATGTTATGACCATACTACAACTCATTAAAGATTCTTAAAGTCGAAAAAATATCTATGATGACAACCATTAATGTGACCTAGAGTTTGATGTTGGAGACATGGTATTCCTCTGAATAGCACTATCTAATAGAGTTAATAGATTTTAGATGGAGGGAATGCTTTGTCTAAGGTACATCGGCCCTTTTTAGATACTTTATCCATTAGATATGTGGCCTGTAAAATTGAACTCCCAGTAAATTTATTTAATATACTTGATGTATTCTGTGTATCACTTTTGAGTAAGTACAAAACCGACCCATCACATATACTCAGTCAAGAGGTGGTACCATTAGATAATGAACTATCTAATGAGAATATTCTAAGTAAGATATATGATTATTGAAAAAATGTTCTAAAAAATAAGACAATGCCCCTCACAAAATTTTTGTGGAGAAACAGATAGTTTGAAGAAGAAACTTGGGAACCAGAGTATATGACGAGGTAGAGTTATCCTATTTTTTTAGTGTGGGAAATGCAAAATTTGATGCTAAAAATTATTAAGTGAGGAATGTTTAATGACTCATTAACTAAAGAATAAAATTACCATTATTCTATTTACATAAATATCTTATTGATATATAAAACATGTTTATTATTTATATTTAATTTAAATAATTGTTAAGTATCATTATCGTTGATAATATGATCACATGAATACTATATATAAAGGGTTTTAATAAATCATTTTTACACAATGAAATGAAGTGATGGCCTCGAAGAGTATGATCAATCCCTTTGAAGACAATTAATCAGATCATTCAAGGGAGATAAAATTTCTAGGATTTTCCTTAGACCAATACGATGCTAAGCTCTAATAATTTATGATTGAGAAAAACTATTTTCGAAAAAAGTTCAAGCTCATTGTGGTCATGTCCCAATCAATGTTCAACGAGCATCCCCAAGAAATCCCCACCATCGCATACCATAATCTTAGAGAATATGATGGTGTAATAAGGTGATATGTTACAAGACCCTATCATTACTATTATGTGAATTTATTTTTTATATAATAATGAATATACATTCATTTTATTATTGTTACTCTGAAAATTTTTTTTAATGTACAAATATTATTTCTAGTTACTATTTTAATTGAATTAAGATATATATTTGGTTGAATTAATAGATTTATGAATTAAATAATATTTTTAAATAATATTATTACTAAATTAGTTCATATTAAATATAAATTTTCGTATAATTTTTATGAATACAAATGAAAATTTTATTATGGTTTGAAACACTTTTTGTCAAAACCCATTAATTTTCAATAAATGTCAGTTTTTATTTTAAAAGTGAAAATTAAAATATATAAAACATTATGTAGATAACACGAGTATTATATTTGGAATCAAGATGTTGAAATTATATAAAAATTAATTTTTCATCATTTTCTAAGATAGTCGATTTTTTTAAAAAAAACTAAATACCGTTTAAATATTTAATGTGTTTTACAACATTTTAATGACAGTATAGTGATGTAATAAAATAAAATAAAGGGTTACTTGGACAATATAAATTTTGCCTTTTTACTATTTTGATTTTAAATTTGATTTATTAATTTTATAGTTCCTTAGTTGACACTCGAAAACATATAATACTTTTAATCTTTTTTAAATGATTTCCCTAAGACCGTGACTCACCTCCACTTGAGGATGAAGAATATTTTAATATTTTCTTCCATTGTCCTTTTAATGAAATTTTTTCAACACCCATTTGGAAAAATCCAAGGGAAATATATGGGATGGTTTTTGGGTTTGAATATTTAATTATATAGTTGTTAAAACCTATGTTTGTCAAATATTAATGAATTACCCCCTCGTTGCCTATATAAAACCACCCAATATTCAAATTAACTTCACTAAAAACCCTTGGAGAACATTCCTGCTAGGAAAAACTCTCCCTAGAATCCTCTCATAATTCCTAAACCCTCCATAATCCCATCCTCATGCTCATAAAGTCACACACTCAAGTAAGGTATCCTCATTTTCCTCTCCTCTATTCAAATACAAACATCTTATTTAAAAGTAGTTCTTGTAATTTTGAATGGTTATGTTCTAATTAATTTATAATAATTATATTGATTCCCAAATTATTTTATTTGAATGAGGTTTTATTTAACCTCACTCATTTTGACCGATACCTAAGCCATTACCATGTAGAATTTTTATAAGGGATTCCTTCCTTTCTTCTTTTTAGTCTATGTTTTTCTATGTTGTTATACCCTTTTATTTTCAATTAATAATGTTGGAGTATTATTTTTAACCTACCCCATAATATCCTAATTATTTTTACTTATGATATTACTCTTTATCTCTCACTAATTCTCTCATATAAACATGTTACCATGCTAAAATTTCGTATGACTTTTCCCATTTCTCCTATTTCTTCAGTTTTCAATTTTATGTAATAATTTGACATTAAAAATTATTTGTTCTAAAACACATATATATATAAACCCCTTACTTTAAATTTCATTTACATATTTTGAGAAACCCTTTTATATCTTATCAACATTTTTTATGAATTTTTATGTCACGCCATTAGAGTTTCGAAATTCCACTGTAATTTTTCATGCCAAATCATCATGTTGTGAATACCATGCCCATTTACCTCCCAAGGTTATTAAAAATTATTAAAAAATAATTATTGATTATATAATTTCATTTATTCATTCCACATTCCATTATCTTGGAATAAATGATGATGTTGAAAGATTCCATGTTATACAATCCAGGTTGAACACTTATACATGAAATTAAATATTTATAAAGGGTGTGTCGATTACACTCCAATGCAGTAGGTAATATTTATTATCCTTATAATCCACGTGAAATTATTTTTAACAATGATAACCATGTCTAATGAGGCTTTACATATGAAAATTCATGTAAAAATGAGGGTTTACTCATGAAAATCCATGTGTACTAAGCCTTGGCTGATGCTAATATCATGTTGTATGTCGTTTCCACTATTCTATGTTATTGTAAACATTCTAAATCACGAATTTATGTTAATTTTCCTCTTTTTCTCCATATATATGTTTATTTCATATCATGTAATGTATGGTTCATGTTGTTACTTTTTTACTCCCTTATTGGGCTTTATTGCTCCCCATTTTCTTATTTATGTCTTCAGGATATCCCATGAAATGATATTTACAAAGGATTGTTATGGTCATGTAAAATATGTTTTCAATATAGATTATTTATTTTATGACTTATGTTGTATTTAATTTTTCTAATTAAAAAATACACATGACCACAAGATCCTCATAGTTCTCTTCATTGATAGTTTATATAATAAATCATGTTTTAATATGCAATAAATAGATAAGTTTTACAGAGGTATAATGAACCATAAATGGGAAATTTTGTTTAAGAGGAATATTATATTTTATTTTCACCAAAAATATTGTATCTAATTTTTGATAACATATCCTTAGAGACTTTTTGGACATATATATCCATATAGATTATGCTTTTTATTTAGTTGTACTTATTATTGATGGATTATTACACCAATGTCACTCACATTTTAATGATTCCGCCTAACCTAGTGATTAATGGGACTTCTAGGGATAATATTTTTTGGATGGATATGGAAATTATATATGGTTATAGGTGAATAAATTTCAATTAAAATCCTTTTTGAAGGGCTTGAATCAAAATCTGATTATGGAGTAGAACTATATTGAGGTGAGAATTTTTTTGGGAAGTATACTTCTTCTATTAGGGAAATAGTTGGTTATTGGGAAATCGGAAGTGAAATATTAATTAGAATCATAATTAAAGATATTGAAATGGAAAAAATGTTATTGGTTTATCACTTTACATGTGAGTTAAATCCTTATTAATTTGTTATTAGTGTCGTCTTTTGGGTATATTTATCATGGTTGTGACATATCGCTGAATGATTGTCATTCCAAGTTGGTGATAGGGAATATGTATAATTATGGTTGTACAAGACCAAAATAGGAAAGAAGTATAGTGTACCAAAAATTTCAGGCATTGATATTACAATTTTTTTATTAAGATTCAATACAATACACAACACATTACTCAGGATCGTTATAGTTTACTATCTTTGGAGACAATGCATAAGAAATTATAATTTGTTGAAAGATAATTAACATCACCTATAATGAACTCCTACATTAGTATTCATTAAAAAATAACCTACCCGAATCCATTCATCATAACCTGGGGAAGGGAATCTTACGAAACGGTGAGAACATATTTTCTATAAGGGTAAAAAAATGAAATACACAAACATAACTTGAGAATATGGGTATAAAAATATAATGATGGATTTTAGAAACAAGAAGATTCATATCAAATATCATAATCATAATACATGCCATACTGATTGGCATTTAATAAAATATGAATCAAAATAAAATAAATAGAAATAATCCATGAGAGTATATCATCAACATAAGAAAAAAAATTATATCATATAAATTACCCAAAAATACTATATAATGTCTTCCCGAAATATATTCATAACATGTCCATCTTCAGATAAATAATTATTAACCTACTTTAGGATTGCTAAAACGACCTGTGTGCACTCTTTTGGAGTTTTAATAACCTCTAATGTAGCCACTTTCTTTCTTTGGATGGCCTCTCATGCACCCATTAAGTTCATATAACATTAATCATTACAAAATTCATTTATGGATGATACAGGTCCTTGCTATATCAAAATGAAAATAACACATATGTGTGACAAAATAACATATAACATTAATCATTTCATTACCCATGAAATCAAATAGGGTTCATAATCATTTAACTATAATAAGGAAGTGTATTGATATAGGTTTAATAAAAATTTCATCATTTAATCCTTGCATAACCCATGTAAAAATAGGATTTCATAATATTTTAATCAATGTATAATCCATGGAAGATACATTGTTTTGATAAAATATTTTAAAAAATATCCTTTATATTAATTAATAATAATGTTATTATTAGGTCATATATATATATATATCAAATAATAATAAACATTAAATTAATCTATATTATATAGAGAATTATTTCAAAATATCACAATATAAATTTATTGTTGAGAATACATATTTTGTAATATATATATATTTTAAATGAAATAATTAAAAAATAGTTCCATTTTAAAAAAAACATTAAATAATTTTATGTTAATTGTGATATATTTTAGAAGTCAAGACATTGAGTAATACTATTTATGCAGTGAATGTTAAAAAAGATTTATTTTAATTTATCGTTAAAAGTTAATCATGATTGTTTGGACAACAAACATATGATTCCTTTAAATAACATTTATAAAAATACAATCAGGTGTTAAAATAAATTTAATAAAACATTAGAAAAATTTTAAAATTAAATTTTGAATCTAGTATAAGGAAAAATTATTTTAGAAGAAAAAACATTTTTTAGTAGTAAAGATATTTTTAATTAAAGTATTATTTTGAAATCCTGATTATATACATGTATGTTAATGAATGGGGAAGAGGTATTCAATTTAATTTACAATAGGAGAAGAAAATATGTTATTTTATTTTTATAGGGATAATAATAATATTTCATCATTATAAGCATAAACATAAACATTACCGATAAATTGTGAGATTATACCATAAAATCAATATTACTTTGGTAACATTGAATCATACGACACATTAAATACTATCATTAAATTATTTTTAAAATATCATGATAATAAATATTCTTCTGATATTACATGTTAAATTGGATATATACACTAACATCATAATTTAATATTGGTGCATAACATTACAATTGTCCAAAATAAGGAAAATTGATAAAAAAATCCATTATGATGTTGGTATATTTTGAATCATAAATGGCATGAATGATATATTCTAAAAAAAGAAAATTAACTCAATAGTATTTTCTATATAATAATAGTAACATACATTCGTGTGTTTTATATAAAATATATAAATGAAACACATATTGAATTTGTATTATGTCTCATAGAAAATAAAAGTGACACACAAATCCCTTACTACATTAGAAATATTTTGAATTGTAACCCAAATAAATAATTAAATAAAATGAAAAATTATATTTCTAGAATATTGTGATGTAAAATTAAAACTTTTTTTATATAATCTAATTAAGTTAATGGAGTAGTAAATTTTTATTTTCCCTCTAGAAATAAAATAGTTAATTGAAATCCCTTACCATCAATCTCGACATCGTTTGTAAAAATTTGAACCTACTATATAAAAAATGTAAGTTTATCATACATATATTAAATAACCATAAATATTTATTATACCATATATTATTTACATACGACAATTTATTACCTTTTTATTAATGATTTCACATTAAAATCACATTTTGGGTAACAACTGCTTTTATATTTCATATACGTTTTCCTATGTCATTCTACTTCATCAGAAATTTTATATAGATCAATAATCTCATGGATATTGATAATTTTAATGAAAACCATACTTTATTTATACATCAATTATTCATTTTAGATCATTTATGAATGATGGTTCTGAGAAATGATATATGTTACGATTATGGTTTCTATAGGTAGTATATACGCCTGAGTAATGTTTCCATTTTTCAATAATCATTATGGAGATGAGGTAAGTAATATATTACCATTATAAAATAATAATAATAATATATTTGATAAAATAATTGTTATTTAAATATAATTATAGACATAAAAAATATGTTGTGGTGAGGAAAAGAGACCTATATCGCTTCATGAAGGTGGTAGTCCCCTAATACACAAACAACATTATTAAATTTTAGTGAGTGAGATGGTATATTTGAAAATTATATATGATCATTTTAGAAATATATATATATCCCATTTTTATCATAATTCTTTCATGTATATCACATATATTTATTAAATTTATACTTATTGTCTTCCATGTAATATATTAGTGAAAAGATTCACATCACATCATGATCACTAGTCCATCGTAAACACAAGCAACATTATCATATCCCCTTAGGAATGTAATGAAAATATGTATATATTATATAATTAATATTGGGGTATAATTTTATTTATATATTATTCATATATACTCTATTTCAAGTATCACATGAAATCCTGAGAATTTTAAATTGAAGGGAGAATGATGTGAGTTTTCAAGGTAGTATTGTGCCATGCACATGGAAAATAATTTTATAATCCATTTGACTAATGTAGAGATAGTTATAGGCAATGAAATTAAAATTAAATAAATATAAATTTCATAAAAAAATATTTTATTATATTATCTTTTTTGAATAATAATTTAATGAAGCATAGGAAAAAATAAACAAAAATGTTGGTTGAAATACACTACCTCTTTTTAGGGTAACCTTAATATTTTTTCCAAAAAATAATTTCAGATTAATATATATTTCCAAAGGAGGGATTATATTATTCAAAAAGATAATATAGGAAGTGATTTTTGTCTATATTGGTTTACTAACAATATTTTGGAAACACAATTCATAGATGAGAGGGGGTGACCTTTTATAAGTGAGGTGATCGGAACATTTTTAATTTTAATGAAGAAAAAAAGTTGTAACCATATTTTTATCCTAAAAAAATAATCCATATTGGATTATTAAAAAATATTAGATATAATTGGGACATAATATTTCTATAATATATTTAATAGGACTGTTTTAGGTCATTTTAACTGTAATTTGTTTAGTTTAACCTATGTTAAACTTAATTTTACAGTAATTGTAGTTGGAAATTTTTAATATTTTCACTATATATTCAATTAAAAAATTATTTTTAATTTATTATATAATATAAATTATTTTTATTTTAAATATGGAATCCATTTTACTAATTTAAATTTGTATAATTGTAATATTTGGATTAAGAAATAATCTTAAATGCATGATAAGAAAGTGGTTTTTCATTTAGAAAATGTTCAAAATATTATAATGGCTTTAATATACATTTTAAATAAAAAAATGATTAAAATGAACATAATTGGATTAATAGATATATAATTTAAAAATCTATAATTTAAAATATATTTAAATTCTAATTTAACTGTATAAAAAATATAAATGGAAACCCATTTTCAATTAAATTTCACTATTTTCACAGTTAATATAAATATATTAATCATTACTAAAAAATAAAAACAAATAATTAAAATTTAATATATTTATTTTTATTTATAAAAATTATTTGTTGAAAATATTTTTTTTTGAAAAATAAAAAATTATTTTAAAAATAAGAAAAAAATGTGGAAAACCCACTTTTTTGAAAAGTATAGCTTTATATATTAATTTTCATTTATTATATTATCTTATTAAAAAATATATTATTAATGTTAAAAATATTATTTAATATATAAAATATAAATTTTACTAAATTTATTTTGACATAATTTATGTAATTTATCGATGTAAAACATGTTTGTATGTATAAATGTAGTTTATAGAGAAATATTTTATTATTATTTTGAGATTGTTTTCATTTTTATTTCTTATTAATTGGTGAAAAAATATTTTATTATACATACAAATTGTAAAAAATATATTTTCATAATATATTTTCTTGTTTTTATACACACCCCTCAAATAGCTAGTGATGTATATATATATATATATATCATATAATAATATTTTAATAATATGTTACATTGCGTTTAAACATAGTTTTTTTTGGAAAATCATGATAAATCAATGTTAAAATTAATGGAAAATATTTATAAGATTAAATTATTTTGAAAAAACATATCCCAAAATTTGAGGCTGTTATAGTCTACCACCATAATAAGAATTTCTCCCACGTAATCTTTCTCAATCCACAATGGTATCAAATTATCATAATCCTCCATAGAATCCAACATATTAAAAAGGGTTAATAAAAAATACTATTAAAAAATATAAAGGGATTGTGAAGGTAACCAAGAATAACTAATAATATATTTCCCAATATGAGAATTTTGGTTGAATTTATAGAAATGTACCTAGAAGATGATGATAATAATTATAGAGAGTGTATTAGTCACTAATCACTAGTAAGAAGGTGATCTAGATAAGGTCAACAGGCAAAAAACATAAACCAAATAGGCTTTAAAATGAGTATTAATATCATAAAAAATTATGTTAGATTGAAAAGAATTAATTTCAAGATCCATTTCCTAATTTTGCAGAAGTCTTTTTTCACACTAGACTATGAACATAAAAATATATATTTATTTGATTTAATTTTTTTCATATTAAAAATATCATACTATGGTTGTTCCTTAATTAGTTTTCACATCATCTCTTTTTATATGAGATTTATTTTTCTTATTTCAAGCACTAAATAATTTCTACAAAAAATAATAATTACTTTATTACATATCTGGTTTTCTAAACAAGGATAAAACATGTTATCCTACATGGATAAGTATTCATATGGTGAAATAATATAATAATCTATATAACCTCATCCATACATAAAGTAATACCATTCTATGAATGTTTAATATTATAAACCATCCATAATATTAAAATCCATTTTTTTTGGAAAAGGGTCACAAAAAAATAAAGATTCTTTTTACAATTAATATCCTAAGAATAATTATGTTTATATTAATTATCACTCACCAAAAATGTGAATACATTTATCTTATGTTGACTTGAAACATGGTAATAACATTAATTGACATGAATACTCAATTAAATCATGCATGAATACCCATTCCATTAATAAAAAATATAATATAGAATATATTTTTTATATCTAATAATGTTGCAATATCTATCAATAACAACATAAAGATCATTTTTAACAAAATCAATTACCTGTTATGTGGTCCATCAATAATAATAAATTTACCTTATCTTTATAAATAATCATTTTTTTCCAAACTAAATAGCATTTTATCTACAGGAGAAACATATTTGGGGTTATATTCCTTTAATAATTTATTTTCCATAAAATATTACCTAGACACAAAATGAATTTTAAGGATAGTTAGTATTATTCAACATATTATTTCATATCCATAATAGAAAAAGTATAATAAACAATCCAAATGTATTTATATATTTATTTAAAATAATTATTGAATTCCAATACATAATCACAAAAATTCTCCCACATACCTAACTAACTAATTAATAGGTTGTATTGTCTCATTACATGACACTTATTTCATTTCAATATGAAATATGTATAATTTATTAACATTTTTCAACATAAAAATAATCAATCTTCTTATTTTTAACATAAAATTTATTGTATGAACTACACAAACCATTCATATTTTATTCATGATCTCTTCATCACAAGAATTATAACCATAAATCATATAAAATAATGGATTATTATCCTGAGATTTTCCCTCAGGACAATGATTTTCAAAATATACATATATTCAATATTTAAAAATTTCAATCATCTAGGATACCATAGGTAAATCATTATTCTCATTTATTGTGTTATCCAAATATTTCATTTTTTCATTTCTGTTATTTATATTTTTTCAGTATATTTTTCAAAGTAAAAATATCTTCTCATCCCTTTGAGATAATCCCTTCAGTAATTATTCCCACATTCTAGACATGTATAAAACATAATCATCTTTTATCCATTGTCTCCACTACATCAACACTTCAAAATCTCAATCATTATCTTATTTGGTGAGTCTAATATTTTCTTATGGTGAACACTTTCAATACTTTTTCAGGATAATGGAATAGGATCAATAAAAAAATATTTCACTCCACTCATTATCAATTTTGGATTCCCATCAAATAATTTCATTTACATTCAAGGTTATCCATGTTCTTTTGGATAACCACCATTATTAGAAACCAATAGGCATAGTTTATGGAAAACTAATAATTACGAAAAACCACATAAACATGAATAAAAAACTTTTTAGAATGTATTAATAATGAAATTATATTTTTAATCTATGAATATCATGACCCCTCCATAGGGGACCATACTAAGAATGACCCAAGCTATCCATCTATAGGGCAGGGGATGATAACCACCACCGATAATATGTATCCTTATATCAGGAAGGAATTGCCTTTAAACCTATAAAAATACACAAACCAAGATCACAACAAGAAGCAACATTGAAGTAAACAATGATAGTAAGAACTCTATTGAATGTAAATGGGAAAAAATAAAAGCACAACTAAAATGTAAAATTACAATTGAAAACTGAAAGCTGCTCATGGATTTTCCATTGAGGATCCTACCTAAAGGGTAGGTATAACTCATGATTAGTAGTCACTAAATCTAGTCATGTCAAATGGTCCACCTCTGAGAACTATCTAGTCCTGGCTCCATCATCCTCGATAAATGTTATCTGTTTTCTACACAGGATAGAACATGGTGCGGGCCTAACCCATGAAGGGGTGATTATAACAACACTTAGTAGGTTTCTTTACACCCCCAAAGGTCTTACAGAGTTTCACAAAGGAAAACCAAAAAGTAAGACATCAATCACAAATCACAAAATAGTCATCAACTGTACTTTGGTATATGCCCATGTATATACATATGTTATCAAAATATACTTGTTTCATACATGAAGAAACATAAAGCTATAATCATTATGCCATTTGAACAACTGATCCATGAATGAATAATACCAAAATGGTAACACCACAAAGGTAAGAGTACCATAAAGGTTACAACATGAAGGTCACACCATGAAGGTAAGAGTACCACAAAGGTAACAGAATGATGGTAACACCACAAGGGTAAAAGTACCACAAGGAAATATAAACATCTCAACCCATGTATAACTATAGATGTATAGATGATTAGTCATTAAACATGATCATCTTCTTAATTCAAGAGGCTCTACTATTGACCATACTGAGTCTGAACAACACATTATTGATATGAACTAACCCCCGCTGACTCACAAAAGATATGTCCCACACAGGATCAGTATGAGCATACCCACATAGTGTCCCTGAGTGATGACCAACACAAGATCTGACCCAAACAAGATCTATGTTGATTCACAGAGAATTTCTATGTACAAAACTCCATATGATATGTCTACATCCTCCCCCTCACTGCCAGCCAGTACATTCCCGCTCATTGTACACTTGATTCAAGGTGAATAATATCCTATCGACATTGATCATATCTCAAACACCATGAATATCTACATAAAAGTATCCCAAATGACCTCCATGTCATATGGGTTCCAACAAGACTGACGACACATTAATCGGACACTCGTTCTCTGACTTATAAGCATTTTAATTCTGATGGCCCGATTGAATTCAGACTTTATTCAACCCAGTGATCACCAAATTCTCCAAAACTCAAGTAGAATATACCAAAAATACAATTCACTCCAAGAGTCCTGGTGTCGTAGACGATTCATCAAACAAACATCTGGATTTTATATTATGGCTCTTTTAGAGAAACTGGTCCTAGAAGGTTTAGGGTCTAGTCTGACCCGACCGGATAGACCCGGCCAGACCTGCACTGGGCTAACCCAACCCGGTCGAGGTCTGACGTAGTGGGGATAGGTCACCACGGTCTTGACCCCCTAGGCTGTGAACCAGCCTGGCCTGCCTCGATGGTGTGGCCCACTGGGCGGGCATGACGAGTCCCACAAAGGGGCACGACACACTGGGCTCGCATGACCCGCTAGAGGCGTGGTCTTCTAGGGATGAAGCAGACCGATCTGCGGAGGGGTGAGCCCATCTGGGGCTCATGTGACCTGACCTGTGTAGGGGACTAGCTTTTTGGATGTGTGACCTGATGAGGCTCGCACTAACTGGAACACGAGAGGGTTACACTCTGTCCCTTCTCGAACATCTTCGCCATTTGGTTAGGAGAGTGGTGGTGCTTCGTGGAACTGCATGGATTCAACGAGACCAAGAGGGGAAATTTCCTCCTCTACTGTTGTTTCATTATGTTGTGGCCTTCTTCTACGGAGCACAATGTCGCGCCGCTCTACCTCTAACTTCCCCCGCTAGCCCGATATGGGCACCTACTTTACCAACTGCGGCCATGGCCACGAACTTCTCTTTCGAAAGCACACCAACTTCCCTCTATGGTTGGCCATTGATGGCCACTGTCGTCATGCGCCGATGCTGGTATTCGGTGTTTTCATGCCAGTGCTACATCAGCGGTCTTCTACAGGTCACTTGGTGAGCTTGGGTGGACCTTTTTTTATCCGTATATACTAATGGCCTCTCCGAGACACCCTATTCACTTATCGACCCTCCATTCCATTTTCAATCCAATCCGAATAAAAATTTTCATGAAGAATTCATAGATTAATAATGTAGCGGAGGATATGGGCCTTATTCGTTTGGCTCATGCCCTCTTAGTCATCATCTCAACAAGGAAAAATGATACATGATTCAAAAATAAATTGAAATTAAAACAGGATATATCCCAACCTCAACATCATTGTAGAATGTCAGTATTTGAGGAAGTGTCAGTTTTCTATGTTTGGTGGAACTCAACACCACCTGTGGGAACTAGTGACATCCTCAAGGTGGTTGGTGTTCCGGTACTTTTCTAGAACATCATCTCTTGGTGAAGCCCTTCCAATTATCCCCCCAATATGCATATAAATAGTATAGGTGGTGGTTGAGTAAAACAAGTGGAATTAATGGGGTTCAATTAATTAAAGAAATATCCTAATGTCAACAATATTGTCATAAAAAATTGAAGAGTCAAGCTATTTCATGGATGGACACAACGTTGGTCCTCCCACCTCCGCATGAATATTGGAGGAAAAATAAATATAGGAAATAAAATAACATTGATTTCTTATGTCCGAAAAATTATTTTTTTTCTCCCAATCTACTATAATTTAATTGAAGCCTATATTAAGTGAAATACAATGATATAGATTCCCTGGTTCCCTCATATTTTTAATCTGAGCACCAGTTCAAAATATAGAAAAAACAACATGTACGTTTACTAAACATACCTTAAAAAAATCATAAATTCATTCGGCGAACACCAGGACTCATAATCATATTCCATCAATTTTTGCAGACTCCTAATAATTCCATATAATATAAAAAAACATACATGAAAATCTGAGTCTTTACATTCTCCTCACCTTTGGGATTTTCATCCCCAGAAGGAAAATAATAGACTAAGGAACAAAATGGGGGTACTGAGCATGAATATGGGCCTCCCTCTCCTGTGGGATCTATTAGAGGATTCTTTGCTACCATAGAACCTGCACTAGAGGTATCCACAATACACGAAGGACCCGCTCATGTCAATCCTCAATTCATACTGAAACCTCTGTAAACGTCACCCAATCATCGATGTTAAGCTCAACCATGTAGATTACGTGTGATTGATCATGAACGTACCTCCTCATCTATGACACGTGGAAAATGATATGGACTAGGTGAATCTTTGGGTAAAGATTCCAGTGATAAGCCACCTCAACAACTCTAATAAGAACCTAAAAAGGTATGATTAATCACATATGTAACTTTCCACTAAAGAAATGTCTCGGCAGACTTCGTCGAGGTGTGACTGATAGGAAGACATGGTTCACAACCTCGAACTCCAAAGGTCTCCATCTCCTATCAGCATTAGACTATTTTCTACTATGTGTAGTCTTCATCTGCTCCTAGATAATCTGCACATTTCTAGTGGTAGCCCATACCATTTATGGACCCATAAGTGCGGACTCACTTTGATCTATCCATGATAGAGGTGATCAGCATGGTTGACCATAAAAGGTCCTAAATAGTGACATACTGATGGTGGAGTGATATCTGTTGTTGTATGTGAACTCCACAAAGGGAACCTGATCATCCCAACTGTGGCCAAAGTCAATCCCAAAAGTATGAAGCATGCCCTCATGTATCTGAATGGTCCACTCCATCTGACCATTCATCAAAGGATGAAAGGAGGTGATAAAATGTTGATGAGTCTCAAATGCCTCATGTAATCCCTTCCACAACCTAGATTTTAAACATGCATCTCGATCAGAGAAGATTGTCAGTATCACCCCATTAAGTCGTAAAATTTTTTATACGTAGATGCATCCCATGCCCTCTACTAATCCATGCTATTGGATATGTAGGTAGTGGGATGACATGGTGAGACGGTCAACAGTCACCAAGATATAATCATGTCTAATGTAAGTATGTGGAAGCCCTATCACAATTTCCATGGAGATACCATCCATCATAACTCTGGAACCTCTAGTGGTTATGCTAAGCCTGCTGGAACCTAATGTTTGGCCTTCACTTTCTAACAAATGAGGCATCGTGAAACACACTTTGCCACTACTTTCTTCATCCCTGGCAGCTTGTGATTATGCCATAGGTTCTTGTATATATTTTACACACCATGATATACTTCCAGATTGGGCATGTGGAACTACCTCAATACCTCCTCCTATAGAACCACTTTACCTAGGTACATCCTTTTAAAATGAAGATGTGCTCCCCACCTTCATAGAATCCATCATGTTCTTGTCCTGATGGTATCTAATAATTTCAATCCTGGAAAACTATGTACAAAAGTTCTGCATCCCAAAATCACAGACAATGTGCAGGAGTGATAGTCATAGACTGGAGGTATTATACTCCATATCTATCCATAAATGATTTCTGTAATGGGGCTAGCTGTTTGGTCACCTCACTCAGCATCTGTAGACCAGACAACCTACTATGTTCACCAGATACTACATTCCCCTTCCTAGGAGTGTAGAATTTGATGAAGTCAGAGTCCTGGAGGAACTCCAGCCATCACCAATGTCTTAGGTTCAGGTATATCTAAGAGAATATATACTCAAGACTCCTATGATCATAGTAGACTATAAAATGTCCATCCATCATGTAATGTCACTACATATTCATGTCGAAGACCACTGCTTCTATCTCCATGTCACGGGTATCATAGTTCTGCTCATGTTGTCTTAGATGAACTGAAGCATAAGTGATCACCTTTCTATCCAACATTATTACACATCAAAGTGTAGTTCCTGATGTATCTTAAATGACTATATACCAAACACCCTCTTCAAGTATCCTCAATAAGGGGTCACTGGTCTGTATCTGACTATGCTTTTGTAAACACTATTAGATTCTCTCCATACACACAAAGGGCATGGACTTCTTTTTTAAGGATCACAATGGATCCACAACTCTAGAAAAGTTAGGTACGATCATCCAGTAGTACCATGCCAACCCCAAGAATCTCCAAACCTAGGTAACACTCGTGTTTGGCTCCCATGAATTCACAACCTCTATATTCGTAGGGTCCATGAAAACTCTGTCTTCCGAGATAACTTGTATAGAAAGTGGACCTATCGTATCTAGAACTGTCATATCCTAAACTTACCATAAATATTGTGCTCTCAGAGTGTATCTAGATCTATCTATAGATGATAGGATTGATCCTCCTCTAACGCCATGTAAATCAAGATGTCATCGATGATGACAACAACAAAGTGATCTACCTACGGATGAAAGATCTTGTTCATGAGACCCATGGAAACATCAAGAGTTTTTTTAATTCCTAATGGCATAACCAATAATTCATAGTGGCCATACCGATATTTGAAGGTCGTCTTCTAGAAATCCACATCACATACCCTAAGCTGATGATAGCTTGATCTAAGGTATATCATTGAAAACCATCGATCTTTCTTCAAATGATCGATGAGATCATCAATCCTCATAAGTGGGTAATTTTTTTTCATTGTCACCAGTTTTTGGTGCTGATAGTCCACGAAATGTCTCAAAATCCCATTTTCCTTCTGGGGAAATATAATCAGGGCTACCCATAGTGAAATACTTGGCCTTATGAAACCCTTCCTCTGCAAGTCCTCTAGCTGTACACGTAACTCATACAGCTCTATGAGAGCCATCCAATATGATGGTGTAGATATCAATTCCATCCTAGAGTATTGGTAAATGTAGAATTATACCCCTATGTATAGAGGTAGTACTATGACAACATAAGAGAAGACATCGGTATACTGGTCCACATTACACGATAGCTCAGACTCTCAACATCAACTACTCTAAGGGTATGGCTAGTCAGCTAATGTGGTATTAGTTGCACCCTCTTCTGGGTAATCCCATCCTATACTGCAATGGTTTCATTATTGATGGTGAAGGTAAACCTGGTCTCATCCTCATAGACACACCAAACATTACACCAAATAGAATCAATCCGAGAATGGATCGTGGATTGCAAGTTCATATCTGAGATGATGTCGTAAGGCCTCGATGCTGCTACTAGATGATACTAGCCAAATATCTCACCTATTAGAGTAAGCTCAAACTGCTAGAACTAGCGTGAAATAGTATAATTTTCTCCTACAGGAGTCTCTAATTTCAAGGATCGAGCCAATGGATCCACCAGAATCTATGAGCTTCGAATGAGAGCTATGGAGATGAAAGAATGATTGTAACCTCTATCTATATGTAATGTAGCTAAGGTGTAGTTGATACATAATGTACTTTTAATATATCTAGAGTGTTGTGGTCATATGTCTCACCTTCCTAGATATGTGCTTGTCCCTGTCCTCCTGATCCCAATGGTTGGGGTGGACCACCTAGAAGTTGTGGTGGTAGAACCTTGAATCGCCTCCCACCACCTGCTACATGGATAAATCCTCTTCAACGTCTTCCGCTATAAAAACCTCCACATTTGATGTTCTTCCTCTTCATCGATTGTTCCTCGACCATATACTAGTCATACATACAGAGTGTAAGGCAATATCAAGTCATGTGACCCCGCCATCCGCACGAATAGCATTGTCTGCTCCTCATCTGTCCTATTCTGTCCCATGAGCCCCAGATCACCGACCTTTTATCCCGAAGTCACCCACTAGAAGGTCTAGCCAACATAATCCCCCACCGTATCCCCTTAAATCATGCTGCAGATGAATCCACTACCAAATGTATGGTGGTGGCTCTCACTGTCGATGTCTGATCATCTAGGAATCTCTCTACCCAACGTTCTCACTCTATCACCCAAAATTGTGTCCGAATTTTGAATGATATCATTGATGATCTAATCTCTAATCTGAGCCCCTGATCAAAGGTCCGGGACATGATGAAAGTTTCTCATACCATGTCAGTGGATTAGTGGGAGAGATCAGTTAACCTTACCATGTACTGGCCCACAGTCATTATATTCTGCTGTAAATGAAGCAGCTCCTGTATAGGCACTGAGCGTAGATTCTCTGGGATGATCTCTACCCAAAAAGGCCATCAACTTCAAACTATGTAACGCTCTCCTCATTGTGTAATGAGTCTGCCACACTCCACCATCTCCTAGCAGCTCTCTAGAAGATACTATAATCTATGATCACCATTAGATCAGCAGGTGTTCCAACTATGTGAAAAACTTTGGCCACAACCTCAATCCAGTCCTCAACCGCCTGCAGAACCATATCTCCTCAGAACCTCATGGGCCTCTTCCACTAAAACCTGTTAAAATTGCCCAGTCAGAAAGCACCAACTACTTTTCGAGATTGTGGAAATGGCTTCCCAACCTGTAGTGGTTTTTCCGATACATCATCCAAGAGTTTTAACACCGTAAGAGGTCCCTGCACTGATGCCTCATTTCTCGTTGGGACATCATTATGAACTCTCACTGGAATCCAATATGACTATCTATGTGGTGAAATCCCGAAAGAAAATAGGTGCGCGGTAGTATGAAATTTATACCTGGTGAGATGACTCAATGAAATCATAATAATAACTTCTCCAAATGAACACACTCAGTGTTTTCATGCACTGAGTTGGAAATCAGAATTCAGGGTCCTAGTGTGTGGATACATCGGCCGCCGCACGAAAACTGGATTCCAAAAAATGAAAACCCCACTCATAACACATAACACTATTGACATATTGAAAAGATCATAGTTCTTGTTCTTCAGTAGAACCTAATCCTCTGATACCACATTGTCACGACCCATCCCCCAGGGCCAGTGTCGTGACTACCCCAGGCCCGGCTTCCATAGGCTAGGGGATGTCGAATAGAGAAAAAAATGTGTATACCCATATTGGTATGGCATTTAATTTAAACCATTAAAACACACAAACCAAAAACACAAAAAAAAAGAATTAATGATGTAAAATGATATATTAAAAAGTGTACTGAAAGGAAAGTGGATGGAATTCAAGCCCAACAGAAAAGTAAAAGTACCAATGAAAAGAAAAAAAAACTCATGTATCATTTACAAAGGATCCTACCATAAAAGAAGGTACTACACACAATCAGTAGTCACTGCAGCATGTCACGTCAAATGGCCCACTTCTGAAAATCGTCCAGTCCTAGAACCCTCCGCCTTGATCAATGTGGACTGTCATCTGCACCAAACAGAACGAGGTGCAGGCATATCCCACGTAGAGGTGAGTATAGAAATACTCAGTAGGGACCACGAGACCACTGAAGGTCTACTAGAGTTCCACAAAGGTAAAATAGAAAACAAGACCTCAATCATAAAGCACGATGCAGTCATCAAATATACTTAGGTAAATTCTCCTACATATACCTATGTTATCAAAATATAATTTTCACATACATGAGGAAACATAAAGATCCAAACATTAAGTCAATTTCACAACTAATACACGAAGGAAGAATACCACAATGGTAACACCATAAAGGTAAGAGTACCATAAAGTTAACACCATGATGGTAACAACACAATAGTAAAAGTACCACAATGTTAACAACATGAAGGTAACACCAAGATTGTAAAAGAACCCCAAAGGTAAAGACTCATCAAAAACCAGGTATAAGATCAAAATTAAAGATTATTAGTACAAAAACATGTTCATATTATTTTTTCTAGAGGCTCTGCTATTGAACATACAGATTTTGACCCACATATGATCTATTGATACAAACCCCCACCGCCCCACATAGGATCAGACCCACACGGAATCAGTATGTGTTGTCCCACACCAGATCACTGACAACTGACCCACATAGTATATGACCCACACAATATCAGTGATGATCCACATGAGATTTATAGGTACTAACCTCCATATGATATGTCTCCATCATTTTCCAGCCTATTATCCTCTTGATTCCCGCTCATACTGCGCTCGATTCTGAGATGATTTTCCCCGAAGGCCATCAATTATATCTCAAGATCCACAATTTTCCATGATAAATTATCCAAATGTACCCCTATGTAATATGGGTTCCAACACGATATATGGCCTAACAATCGTATGGCTGGTCTGTGACATATAACATTTTAGTAGCAACGACCTAGTTTGATTTAGGTTCAATCCAACCCGAACATACTCTAACATTTTTCATAACTCATTTAGAGTATACCAAAAGGACTGTCTCTCTCCAATTATACCAACACCATAGATTGTTTGTCAAATATATGTATGTTAATCATGTTATGTTTTTCTATCAAAATAGATAACGAATGGGTCTTGGTCTAACCTGACTGGGTGGGGTCACACTGGGATCAGCCCGTTAGGACGACAACTATCTCGGTCCGCCGGGGTGGCATTTCCCACTCAGTTGGCATAGACCAAGAATATATGGTCACATACCACTGGGCTCACATGGCACGACCCACAAATGGCACCCCCTACTGGGGCTACGCAGCCCACACTAGGCGCGACCTGATGCGGATCGTGCGACCTGAACCTCAAAGGGGAGTGGCCCCTTAGGGCTCACGCTTTCTAGTATGGGGGTAGGGTTATGCTCCCTCCATTACATCTTAATGGCTATGTCATTTAGGTAATTGAGCTGTGGCACCACCTAGTTGATGTAGAACTCATTAGGGTGGTTCCCTCCTCCCCCACCGCAGCTTCGGGCAGTGACACTCTACAACAACATGTGGCGGTGTGCCGCTAATCCTCCACCTTCCACAGCATGGCCGATCCAATTTTCGTCTTCAGGCATCATGGATATAGCCCCAACCATCTCGGCTAGCAGTGCTTGACGATGTTCTGTTAAACCTTCCAAATCCATCCATTGCCGCCCACCGCCGTAATTCGGCAGCATCGTTCTCCGGTGTTGTTGTGCTCGTGTCACGCCGAAAATCTTATGAGGGTCACCAGGTGAGCTTCAGTGGCCAGTTTTTGTATCCGTATGTAATAACGGACTCCACAGGATGCCCACTTCACTACTCAACCCTCCATTATAGGTTTTTTCCATTCTGACATAAATGGGCATCACCACCCACTGGAACCTTTTCCATCCTCAATGTTGTTTGCATCGTAGTTCTTTTCTAGAGCTCTGTCTCTTGGTAAATCTATGCAAATAATATTCCCCAAGATCCATATAAATAGGAGAAGGGGAGGGTGAGTAATGAAAATGGAATTACTAGGGTTTAATTAATTAAGAAACCATCCTAATTCCAACAGTGCTGTAAAAAATAATTTTGGATTCATGAAATTTAATGGCTTGACATGATGTTTGTCTCACTACCACCGCTTGTCCATTTTTGGAAAAAAGATAAATGAAACAAAATAACTTTTTTATTTTATTAAATTATTTAAATGTACCAAAATATCCTTTTTCTCCCGACCCACTCTTGATGAAGCGAAGCTACACATAAATGAATCTCTGCATTGCAGATTCAATAGTGCCCTTGGTTTTTTAATCCGAGCATCGGTTGAAAATATATAAAAACACCACTCACGTGTGTACTGAAAATATCTTAATTATTGTTCAGGAAGTCATTCTAGACACACCGGGCCTCAGAATCATGCGACATAAATTTTCACAAACTTTTTATAATTCCATATAATTAAAAAATTACATGAAAAATCTGGGCCATTAAAATAAAACCATATTTTTTTTCATGGTTCTTCTTATACATAATATATTTAAACTAATCAGAATGGTTTGTAATGATTTTTTTAATCTCTAATGAATATTATACAAGAAGAATGAACCAGGTGTCCATAAATTTAAATTTTTATTCACCATGTTATGGTGAATTCCATCCCAATGCAGCCATTTTACAGTAAATAAAATGATATAAATGTGAAATTGCGGCACATCACCTTGTAACTCCCATACAAGAGAGATATTTCATAAAAACAACTTGATCTATCCTTTACTAAAATTCCATGAAATTTTACCATAATTTGAATCATCCATAGAATTATCCTTAGAAATATCCAGAAACATATCAATATAAGGAACCCTAAGGATTTCATTAATGTTTTCCCAAACTAGTATGCTAAGGTAAACTAATACTATCATCTGATACCATCAATAGAGACCTAGTATTGTTATACATATATATTATATATTTTTATTTGAGTATTCAATACATTACACAACACATTACTTATGAACACAATATTTCAGTATCTTAGGAGGCAAGGAACACAATATTCCAATTTAGAGAACGTTATTCAACAACTCCAAAACAAATATCACCCTTTAAAATTATTCACAAACATACCCTACAAGAATTATTTCTTCAGAACAGGACGTTTTGAAATACTAGAATGGTTGAGATCAGATGACTAGAAAAGCTATAAAAGTTAAATATATAAGCATAATGTTATCATAAGTGTATGATAAGAAGTGATTTTATAATCCATACACTATATATGAATTAACATTATTTTGAGTCACGGAATAAATATTGGAATATCATATGAAATGTATTATATAGAAATCAAATTATATGATCAATGAGAGAATACAATAGGCATAAGATATGATATTGGGTTTATATATAACCCTAGAAAATATTATGTCATGGAAAACCATAATGAATTTAATAACATGTTATGATTAGGATAACCACCCATGTAACATTTTTGGGCTTGTGATGACCTCCCAATAACACTCTTTCATGATGGGGATAACCTCATATGTATCTTTTTTGGATTAAGATAACCTCCCATTCACCCTATTTTTGGGATTGGGGTAACCTATAATATACCCTTAAATATCATATAATATTAACAACTAACCAATTTTTTGGAGGGAGATATAGGTCCCACCCATATGATAATTAATACCATAAATATGCAATACATAATATCCTAAAACCATCAACTTATTAGAAACTAATAAATGAAGTTTTATTTATAATAATTTTATCATATACTAACTTGTAGAAACACAACAAGTATCATAATAATCTCATCATTTCATCAAAGAATAACCTATGGAAAATGGAATATGGTTTCATAAGAATTGTCACATTTTATAACCTATGGATGTTTAAATGGTTTCAAAAACATGTTGGTATAATAATGATCTGATAGAAGGAAAATGATTTTTAACCTAGTTTATATGCACAACAAAGCATTAGTTACATCAAAATTGTCCATCATATATGGAAATTGACATTCATAGACAACCTGTAAATTTTCATCAGAAAAAATAAATTTTATTTATAATTTTTTTAATTTAATAAATTAATAAATTATGAAAATAATTTCATTTGGAAATAAAAATTAATTCGTTTAAAGGAATCATGAAATCATTAAGTAGTTTTTAAATCAATAAATATTATTTATGTAATTCATGAGAAAACAACTTTAGTTAAATTAAAATGTTAATTATTTGGAAAAATACATAAATATTAAATTAAAATAATTTTTTTTAATGATAAACCTATTTAAATATTCTGTTAATAAAACATTTTATTTATTTTATAATATTTTTGAATCCGTTTTTAGAACACATAGTTTGGGATGTAAAAGTGTTGTCTATTGAACATATGATTTTTTTAAAACATTATTTTGAGGTTTAGATTTTATAAATAGAAGAAAATGGTAGGAAAATTTTTATTTTACATAAATAGAAATTGGATTATAAAAATAATAATTTTCGTGAGAGATGGATCATAATACATTATCTATTTGTAAATAAACATAAAAAATCTTTATAACCACTGATATTGTAACATAGAGTAACTACGAAATTAGAAAGTTTAAATCAAAATCAAAATGAAATAATATCAGTAAATGAAATATAGAACATCATTTCATTAAATAAATTCTTTATATTAAATGTAAATATTCTTTTAAATACATATCATAATATAATGTAGGAGTATAAAAAACAAATATATCAAAGATGCATACATTGAGAGAAAAATCCAACACCACTTTGGTATTTTTAAAATAGTAAAACTGATGATAACGATATAATCCAATAGATTTCTAAATATACATAATTTTAAGGATAATAATATTAAAATACAATCATGGTCATTATATACATCACATAAATAAATCATGTGGTGATTATGGATTATGTTTCACAAAAAAAGCGAGATAAAAGTCCCTTACCACATAACAAGTCTACTAAATCAAAATCCCCCATAAAATACAAAATAAAATTATAAATTAAATATAAGTAAAATAAAGATATAAAATTTGAAAATGAAAAATATATAATCCTCCCTAAATAAACAGGTTTTTGATTTTTCATATTTCACATCAATATACAAGTTAGACTAGAAATACCCCACTATAAGTCTCAACTGCATTTCTAAAGTTTTGATCCAATTTTATTGTTAATATATACTTATTATAAATATATTAAATAAACATATATGTATATATTTCACTAAATATGATTTATTAATGACCATTTATTAGCAATTTATTAAATATTCTATTTAAATTTCACATTTCGAGTAATAACCGCTTCACTTTTAAAATATGTTTTGATTTTTTATTTTTGATACCATTATATTGATCCTAGATTAATAAAGTAGAAAATAATAATAATGAAATAATTTTAATATTTCTATATAAAATAAAATTTAAAGACCCATCCTCAGAGTTTTTTTTAGAATTTAAGAATTTTATGGTCATGGATACACTTGGGTGTACATACAATTGAGTAACATTTCCAATTTTCAAAATTCATTTTAGAATTGGGGAATGTAATATATTAACATTAAATAATGATAATAATATAATAAATAACATATTATTTATTTAAAGACAATTTTCCATATCATCTATGTGTTCTAGTTATGACAAGATAGTCACATCACTTCATGATGCCTGTATTAAACTCATAAACAAATAGTATTATATTTGTTTCAAAAGTGAAAACATAAAGATGAAAATGAAATTTTATATTTTAATAATGATAAATATATCCATAATATAATTATTATTTCATGTATAGGAAATATATTCATTAATTTCATCCTTATTATCTTCCACATAATGAGTTCTTGAAATCAGATCACATCACTTCATGTGGTGGTAGTCTGCCATAAACAATAGCAACAACATCATACCCCCTATGAAATGGATATTATTTTGTTATATATTGTAAAATTATTATATATTTTTAATTATATTATAAATATAATAAAGATAATTTTTATCCATCAGTATACACAACTATGACATGTGGTAATTAAAAAATTGATATCCGTTCATGAGGTAGTATTCCACAGGACACATGAATAATGATTTCATTACCAATTTTTTGGACATAGAGATGGTAATTGGTCATGAAAATAACATAAAACCATTAAAATATGTGTAATATACTTTTATTATTAAACCATCATGGATATATAATAATTCAATGAGGAGGAGGAAGAAGTAATATAAAAACACTTATTAAAGAACACTACCACTTAATTGGTTATCATCCTTGGGTTTCACCCAAAGCCTACATAAGATGTATTTATGAAAAAAAGGATTGTATGGTTATAGTATAGAATATGTTATCTTATTTTGATATGTATTGATTAAAATAATTTTTTTTAATGTGTGGATAAGTTATGGGTGGGGGTGTCCTTTTATAGGCAAGGTGAGTGGCACACCTGTAATTTGTGACGAGATAAATGGTGCCACCCCATTATTATGAATACAAAGGTCTCAAAAATATAATATTATGGATCCTTAGGAATAAAAAGTATTAAATATGTCCATAATATATAATTTATTATAGTTTTAGGTCATTTTAATCCCTATCAATTTAGAATTACCATGTTAATCCTATTTTTACAATAACAATGATAATTAGTTTTTTTACTATTTTCATTGTTAATTTTGGTAAAAAATTAAGATAATCTTGTTATATAATATGAATTATTAATATTGAAATTATGATTCTTTCCAAATTCAAATCATATATGTTGAAAATTTTTATTTAAAATTATTGTCTAAAATACGATGTTAAAGAGATTTTTCAATAAGAAAATGTTAAAATATTTAAAATGATTTTCTAATTTCTACATGAAATTGATTCCAATGTCATAAATTGGATTAATTAGTAAATAATTGTAATAATAACACCAAAACCATTTTAAAATATAATTTATCATTATAACTAATATCAATATAGTAGTTTTCACCTAAAACTAAGAACTGTTAGCTATTAATAAAAATCATTTATAAAATTTATCATAAATTAACTATTTGATAACATAAAAAGTATAATATAAAAAATAAATAATAATTTTTAAAATAATATTACTGATTTTTTTTAAAATTTGTTTTAAATTAAATTCATAATAAAGGGGATAAGTGTTTTTGGAGAAAACACAGTTTTAAGTGTCAAATTGGATTTGTTTTTGTCTCCAATAATGAAAAAATATGATAAATGATAAAAATTTGATTGAATATATAGTAAATTAATTTAAATAAAAATCATTCCTAAGAATTTTTTTATTTAATTCATTGAGTTAAACCATTTTTTTCATATTATATTAGTATTTTCCGAGAAATAGTTCCATTAATCTAAAATAGTTTTTTAATAAAAATTTTAATTAATTATTCACAAAATAATTAATTTAATATACATATGTAATCCATTTATTTTAATAATTATTCATTCATATTCATAATTTCCGTTATAATGTATAGGTTATATATATCATATTATAATATTATAATAATATGTCATGATTTTTTTTGAGTTATATATACATGTATGGATAGATAAACTCAAAGTTTAAGGTAAATAAAATTTTAAAAATGTTTAAATTAAGTTGATAATATTATTTCAAAAAATATTTTCTTTTTACAAGTATGTATGGTTTTGGTCGATGTTATGGATTAAGAGTGTATCTTATATATTAAAATCACTTGAGAATATGAGGATAGTATGACCCATTTTATAATGGAAGTGGTCATGATACTCGATTTAGGGTCAATGATGCCAGTAGAGTGATTTCCCTCTAGTTAATCATTCATCAAGAAACCTAGGATTGGGTTCAAACCAATATCATTATGTCAAAAACAGTCATTCTATAATGGGTGAGGATACATTGATATTTAAAGATAAGTTTCATAAGTCATATCTCCTATCAAATATTTTATTTTATATTGTTGGGTTGCAATTAAGAATATATTGTCGAATTGAGTTTGATATAGTTCTTATTATGGAGTATCTATATGGGGTATGAATTATATTTACACCGTTATTAGTGTGACCTTTGGGAATTTATATATTTCCATATAGTCCTACAATGACTAATGGATATAGGCTACTATGGGATTTCTTCTCGTAAGAGATTCCCAGTTTTGATGTGACCATTAGGACGTATTGGATGGTCTTTTATTTTATAGATATCAACTGATTTCATTAATGAGTTTCTTTCAAACATAAAAAGGGTAATTGTTATACAAAAATTTGTTATTAGGATTTGAGGTAAATTCATTCAAGACATGACAATCAGTTGTTTGGGATGATCTGAACCAAATTTTCTAGAATTTTCATTACAAATTATATGGTATGATAACTGATGCTTTTTATGGGTTAGGATCCCATATAAACGAAAATTTATAGGATGGTTTCAATTTGTATTTAAGAGGAAAATGACAAACTATGGGATCTAGTTGTTTAGGGATCGATTCATGTAAGATCATCCCTTTGTGGTGATCTTATATTTCTCACATTGATTCCACAAATATCATTCCAATTATATATAGATTATGGGATCCTGAATAAGGTGATATTTAATACTAGTATTTTTTCCAAAAATAAATGAATTATTTTATCTCATGTGGGCATATATGTGGTTCTCCAATATCAAATTTATATCTGAATACCACCATATATTTTTTAGTACTTTAGATATACCATGTACTGCTTTTAGAAGCTGGTATGACATATATGTGTTTCCCACAATGCAATTAAGTTTAATTAATATATTTAACATTATTATAAATGGTCTGAATAGGGTTTTCCTACATTATTTTTAACCATTAGTTTAGAAATTCTTTTATGAAATTCTGGTGTTTTCTTGATAAATGGAGGATCTATCTATATATTTGAATATTTTTAGAGTATAGAGAGGGATAATTAAGTTCTTAAAAAGTTCATGATGTTTTCATTTTGTATTAGTGAGGTTTAATTATTGGGGAGCACAATGTATATGGAATAAATACTATTGGTTCCCTTGAGATACCATTTTTTGGTAATTGAGAGTGATCAATGAAATTATTTGATATTTATATTTTTATTATGTTGTAAGGATACTGATAGAAGTATATCCAATTTTTTTCCTATTTGAATGTGCTGGTTATGGGATTGTGTATGAAGGGGGTTGAATTCATGTGGTTATAATATTATGAGGCATAATTTTTGTAGTTGAAATAGATGTTCATGTTTACACTAATCCTTATCATATATGATGTGGGTAATATATATTCATTGCATAATGATGATTTAGTAGTTATTCATCAGCCAGTTCTGTTACATGACATTTTAGTGGAAAATAATAGTCCAAGGTTGTTTTGGTCACATGAAAAGAAATACCTTACACATTATTTAGAGATAGATGTGGTAGTTCACAGTGAAGTGTGAACTACCTTACACATTATGTATTGAATTGTAAGTATCATTACTGTCTAAGAAATAAGTGATTATTTAAAAAAATATCATTTTATATAACAATTTTTTACAATGAATTGAACCTTTATTGGCGATGATGATTTAGTTCATATAATAGTTTTATTTTGTTATGGTATATTCCATTGAGGAAGGTAATTTAGTAGTAGATGTTCTATGTACGAATACGGACGTAAACATTTAATTGGTTGATAGTTGTGAGTGTTATTTAATGATCCACTTTAGTGAAATGTGTATTTTCATTTGGGAGTATCATGGTTGGGATATCCAAACATATATATGCATTAAATTTTATATATTTAGGAGAGTTACATATAGTTAATTAATAAAAAGACCCATAAATTAAAATAATTTTTTAATTGTTTTCGTCACATAAATCATAAAAATTATAACATACTGTATTATTCCAATATGATTTAATTATAAGATATTTTATCTTGAGTTTGAAAATGGATTTTAAATTAGATAATAATTATTTTTAGAACAATGAAACTATTAGAATAAAACCTAAACACAATCATTTATATTAGGATGACTATTTCATTGGGACAAGGTTTATCCAATGAAATCAATGTAGTAATATGAAATCTATAAATGATGGCTACCATTGACCATGTTAATAATATAAAACTATCCTCATTCTACTAAAAGAATACCCCAAAATTAAATTCTAATGCTAAACCTACCAAATGTTCAAGTTGATCAAATAAAAATACCTAATATACTTATTGTGGATAATTTTATTCGATGTTGTTGCAACATAGACCACAATGAATAATCTAATGAACTATATTATTGATTATTTCATTCATAAAAAAATTTCACATAATTTGTCAATGAATCTGATGAAGATATCCATTGAACATGACTTTAATTTAACTACTACAAGAATAAACCCTATTAGTGATCCCTATACATTCATGAATTTCATTATGTGATCACACATTCATTCTAATAAATCACATGACATCAAATATATTACATTTATAGTTTACTAAATGAAAACATTCATACCATATAGAGAATAGTCAGTTAATCAAAAATTTAAAAGCACAAGAATTTCTATGTAATTTTTTTAAAAAAAATATATATGGGAATTTTACGATTTCGCAAAAAATGACGGCACATAATTTCGAGGAACAGTATGCTAGGAAAAAATTCATGAATTTTTGTTCGGCTACGTTCAGTAAACCTGTGAGAGGGTTTTCATGTCTTTTCAATCAGTGCTCAAAATTGAAATTCGATGGCACTTTTGAACTCACAGCACTAGTATTCACTTAAGAAGACTTTCACCTCTACAGTAGTTGGTCAAGGGTGAATGTTTTTTCAGTTTTCTAATAGGAATAAAAAAATAAAATAAACACCTATTTTATTTTATTTTATCTATTATAACCACTGATGTTGAAGATGAAGGTGGTAACCACCACACCGTAACCTAACATGAGAGTTTATGGTGGTGGGGCCCACCTGAACCTATCCTCTCATGAGTGGTTATAGTTTGGGGACCACCCAAGACTAAACCCGACATTTAATTGAGGAAAACCACTCAACTACCTCATAAATGAGCGAGAGACTCTTTACCTCCAATACCATTAATGGTGCCACCCCCCCCCCTAATTAATAATGTCAACCCTCCCCCTTTAATTAAGTGTTCCAACTCATTTAATTAAATGCTACAATTTGAATTTTATTCCCAACAAAATAAATAATATATAATCTATTATTTGGAGGGGATACTTGTTCATTTGTTGGAAAAATGTTGGAAATGGAGGATTAGAGCTCTTGGGAGAAAAACCTCTAACTAAGAATGCTTCCATTATGATGAACACTCCACTGATGAAGAATGCCGACATCAACTTTGACCATTTTCCTCAGTACTCTTTCCAATGTATGACATCCTCATCAGAAGTGAATTAACATCCGTCTTTTCCCAATGGTTCCTCCTCTTCCTCACGACCCTATCATCAAACAATGAACAAGGTAGGGATTTTATTTTTTTATATGATATTTTTCTCTTGATTCATTCTTCTAAAACAAGGAATGAAACCCAAATTATTATCAACATGATCTGAGAATATTTTTCCTTGTAGGTTGGGAATATTTTTTCAAAACAAGGGATTATGGGAATTGAGGTTTTTTAACATATCTTCCATGAGGGTCTTTGTTTGATCTTTTGAGTCATATTCTACCACTCTAAACATGGAGGGTGTTGGCCAAACTAACATGGACTAACCCCCCCCCCCCCCCACCCCCGATATAATTTGTGGTGTTCCTCGAAATGACACCGAAGGGAACAATCGCGCCGCCCATGACCTCTGTGACCAGTGCCACCCCCGTAGCATTCTAACCGATGGTTGAACCACGCACCTTAAACGAGCTCCTCGGCCGCACCACCCTGCCTGCTGTGCCCCTGTTCCCTGGCCACACTACCCACGGCCGACTCGGCCGCGCCTTCGCGGTGCTCCGGGCCCAAGAAGCTCTGCGCCATCGGGTCGAGTCTCCTATGCGGCGCCTCTGGGCCAAACCACCCTGATGACTACCTGGGTGGGGCCCAATGGGTCGGGCCAAACCCAACAGGCTATCCCATCGGATGGGCCATGCTAGACACAATGGGTCAGGCCAGGTTGACCCAAAACGGGTCGGACCAGTCCTGGGTCCACTACAATAGATTTTCAATTCTTTTGGCCACAAATTTACCACCAGCCATCTGTTTGAAAAACCGTCAGTGGTGTTGGAATTCATGGAGCGTGACTGTCCCTTTGAGAATACACCACTAGTGTTTGGGGTATAGTTGTGATACGATCAGGTTGGATCATGCCCAAATCCAACTGGGCCCTCAGGACTTGAAGGCTAATAACACAAAGACTGTGCGTCTGATTGAGACATTGTCAGTTACGTTGAGAACTCTTTGATGTGGCGGACCGTTGGGATACTTATTCATTGGACTTCAGGGATGTTTAAGAATCAACCAATAGCTTGTGGAAGGGTTCTTCTAGAGACAAGTGAGAATTTGTGTGGGAACCTAATAGCTGGATGAGACTTGACGACTACTAACCAATTGACTCAGAGTGACTCAACAAGAATAGTAGGAAGCACCTGGATGTGGTGACAGACCCATGGAGGATGATGGTTTGGTTGTGGTGGTAGTCCCACGGTACTCGACATGAGGAGTACCTCTTCAAACTATGTTGCGGAGCACCTGGTTGTGGTGGTAGACCCATGGTGGGGAGTGCCTCTGGGTAACAAGGAAGACCCATAACACTCGATAAGAGGAGTACCTCACTAGTCCAAGGATAGTGGGAAGTTCATGGTGGTGGCGACATACCCACTGTACTTGATAGAGGAGGAATTCTCCAGTATCCAAGGGATCGAAATGTTTTTCCCCTAGAAAATCATGGTTTGAGCTGAGTCGGTAAATTTTTTTATTTCCTCATGATTGAGATGTATAACATGATAAAATTTGGTATATGTATGGTTATATACCAAAGTTGGGTTATCTGTTGATTTCATACATTCTGGTTTATCCATGTTGGATTTTGTGAGAACATGAGAGTCTTGAGGTCCCTAATGAGTATTTTTATACTCTCCCATGCACAGGTTATGCCCGAACCTTGTTGTGTTGGATGCAGATGATTGATAACACTAACCGAGGTTGAGAATACTAGTACAGGATGGTACCTGGAGGTAGACCAAACAACGTGACGATTCACAGAGGAGACAGACGGACATGGAGTGCTGAGGAATCGATCTGTACCTACCCTTTAGGTAATATCCTTAGAGGATGACAAATTTGAAATTTTTTTCTTTTCTTTAGTTTTACTTTAGGTTTATTGTGCTTTATAGTTCGATTTGTATTTATACCCCTTTTACATTCAACACACTTTTGTTATATAGTTTTACAAAGTTTTTCATATCTAGCTATTTACTCTGTTGTGTTTGTATACAATTTATAAAAGAAATGCATTCCTATTTTAAGGGAATTACGCCTTTCATGGTAGTCACTAGTCTCTGGCCTATAGAAGGCAGTATTTGGGAAGTAATGGAACTGGATTTGGGGGATGGTTCATGACCAATTGGTATCATAGGATTTAGTTCTATCGTAGAACATAGGACTCTGATCTTTTCTGTGAAGTAATATTGTTATGAGTAATGTGTGTGGTTTTTAGATCATGGAGTCCAGTGTTGGTGCGGCGATAAACATATCCATAGACCAGGACACTGACTTCTGATTTCTAACTCAGTGCCAAAAACAATGATTGCGTGTGTGTTTTAAAATGATTTTGTTAAGTCAGCTCAACCAGGTTGGCACACCAGGTATCACTTTTGACTTTATCACAATAGTTTCATTTAGGATGCCTCCACATGGATGACCAGCTATAGTCCCGAGAGTTTTTTGCATTGATAGCCCACCGAGCGACGAGGCCACTTTGTAGGGCCATTTTCTAGCAGAGGCACCAGCTTTACCTTTACTCGTTGGGATACATAAGCCACCAGCCCCAGAAGTAGACTGTACATGCTTCTTGAGCACGTTGCACGAGTTCCAGCAACAGAGCCCACCTAGGTTCAGGGGAGTGATGGCCCCACAGGTGGGTGAGGATTGTCTGGAGGCTGTGTTGAGAGTCTTTCAGAAGGTAGGGACACTAGCAGACCTCGTGGGGATACTTGCAGCCAGCCTTCTAAAGGCAGCAACAGGTATATGGTGGAGGTTGATGCACCAGGTTCACAATGAGATGACGCTTCTCTGGGCTGTCTTTCGGATCCTATTTAGGGCATTGTTTTTTCCATTGACTCTTCCCACTTTGCTCATTCATGAGATACTTCATCTGCAATAAGGCATCATTACTATGGCTCAGTACTCATCGAGCATTGATGACCTCTCGCACAACTCCACTGATATGATGCGGGACCCATTATTCATGGACTGAAAGATCGATCAGGGACTCAGGCAGGAGATCAGGGCTTCGATGATCTCAATAATCAACCCAAAGTAGCCAGGTTTGTTAGAGAGATCCCTCTTGGTAGAGAGTTTCCTTGTTGTGTTGTCACCTGCAGCACGACCCACTAACAGTTATCATGAAGCGGAGTCGTCTACAGCTAGTAGTAGACAATCGAAACAGATGTCCATGAGGACCAAAACCACGGGTGGACGACCTCATGACTCATGGTCAGTTGTGTGGGGAAAAGGATACAGATCCAAGCATGCAAGGAGTGGGGAGTGTTACTCATGTGTAGCGCATGGTCACATTTCTCATGACTGTCTGACCAATCATATGGATGATCAGTAGATGGATGAAGGAACGCATAGGCAGATACATATATTTGATTGAGGTGATCCGTAGGGAGTAGGTGGACGTGGAAGAGGAGTAGTCCTTGAAACTGGTAGTGGACGAAGATTCAAGGTGTTAACATCACCACCACTAGGAGGTCCTCCCCGAGCGTAGGGAGTAGGTGGAAATGATAGAGGTCTACTCTAGGCTGCTGAGGCCTGTGATTTCAATGCTCTTGAAATGATACAAGGAACGATCTATGTCTACTCCACCTTAATTGTTGTACTTATAGACACAGCTTCCAGTCATTCTTTCATTGCCACTGCCCACTTTTGGAGCTTGGAGATTCTGACAGAGTCGTTGGCTTGATCCTTACAGCTAGAGTCTCATATGAGAGCAGATTAAAAGATTACACACTCATGCCAGAAGTGTGTGTATTCTCTAGGAGACGAGAGCTTTGGCTGGGATATCCTGGTAGTGGCGTCGAGGCCTTACGATGTCATCTTACGTATGGATTGGTTATCTATAGTCCCTGCTCAAATTGACTGTATTAGGTGCAATGTGCGGTGTGTCCACATAGATGGTAATATGTTTACATTCACAAGAGAGAAGGGAGCCTTTGCAGCACATGACAGTCTTACATGGAGAAGATTGCAGCTGTTAACTCATTAGTTTTCTAGCCTTACCCTCATAGTAGTTGTTCTAGAGAGTCTAAGATATCCTGTACTGGTTGACCAGTATGTGGATTTTTTCCCTGATGATGTTCCAGGACAACCTCCTCGCAATGAGGTAGTGTTTTACATCGAATTGTACCCCAGGATGCCACTGATATCTACTCCAGCATATCCGATGGAACCCACGGAGCTCTGCGAGATGCGAGTACAGCTAGAGGACTTCGAGGGGAAGGGATTCATATGACCTAGTGTTTCTCCCTAGGTAGCCCCGATTCTGTTCTCTAAGAAGAATGATTGGAGCATGAGGCTTTGTGTTGGCCATCGGCTCCTGAAATAGGTGATCGTGAAGAACAAGTACCCGCTCTTGAGGATTGAATACCTCTTTGATCACCTGAAGGTATCTTTATGGTTCTTTAATAAAGACCTCAGATCAGGGTATCACTAGCTTAGAGTATGAGACAAGGATGTGTAGAAGATAGCCTTCAGGTGTCAATATGACCACTAAGAGTTCTTGATTATGCCTTTTGGCATAACAAATTCTCCAGCAGTGTTCATGGGACTCATGAATAGGATCTTTTTACTGTACCAAGATCTCATTGTTGTATTCTTCATCTAAGACATTCTGATCTACTAAACTACTGAGGAGGATCATGACTACCATCTGAGGGTAGTACAAGACACTCTTTGATAGCACTATCTTTATGGTATGCTCTCGAAGTTCCAGTTTTGGATACAAGAGGATCACTTTTGGGACATGTCATCTCAAAGGATGGAGTTGCATTGGATTTAGTGAAGATTGAGGCAGTACTTTCTTGGGATCCACTGAATAATGTGACAGAAGTACCGAGTTTCTTGGGTATGACTGGATATTACAGGAGGTTTATACCAGACTTCTATAGAGTTGCAGCACCACTATCATCCTTGATAAAGAAAGGGAAACCCATTGTGTTGTAGAAGAGATGCAATATAGCTTTCAAGATATAAGGCAAAGGCTGACTAGTGGCCACATCATGAGCCTTCTAGAGGATGTCATAGAGAACGTAGTCTATTACGATGTTTCAGGGACCGGACTCTGATGTGTACTGATGTAGGAGTAAGTAGTGATCACATATTGATCACGATAGCTAATACATCATGAGATGAACTATGCTACCCATGACCTAGAGTTAGCAGGAGTGGTGTTTTTTCTGGAAGGTGCAGAGACACTATCTGATGGGAGAGCGTTTTACCGTGTAATCTAATCACAAGAGTCTCTGGTATATCATCTCCTGGAAGGAACTAAAACTAAGACAAAGATGTTGTCTTTAGTTCCACCTGGACTATAAATTTGAGATAGTCTATACTTATAGAAAGTGGAACATTGTACCAGATGCACTCAACACAAGATTTGGTATACATCTACTATGTGAGGCGGCAGAGCAGCTTGATGCCTTACAGATATCCATTGTGGATAGAGATGGAGCTACATTCCTTCAGTCTCTTATAGTCCCTCTTCAACTTCTTTAGTGATTCAGAAAGGCGCATCGTGAGGATGCTGACTACGAGACAAAGTGTGATCAGATTTCCATAGGAAAAGCATCAGATGGATTTCATGAAGGTGGGGAGCATGTTATCCCCATTAAAGGATGTATCACGGAATTAGTTTCACTTCAAGAGGATGGGTTGAGGGAGTTCCACAAATCCCCTCTAGAGGTACATCCAAGAGTGCAGAATAAGTACCAGGATCTATGATGACAGCACTAGTGGCATGGAATTAAGAATGCGGTTGTAGAGTTTGTCTCTCGATGCCTCCCTTGTAAACAAGTGAAGGTAGAGCATCATGTTCCACCAGGCTTGGTATACCCATTAGAGGTCCTATAGTGTAATTGGGATGGGATATCCTTGGTCTTCGTAAAGGGTCATCCACATACTTCTAGGGGACATGAATCGATTTGTGTGGCCGTCAACCGACTCACCAAGTCAGCCCACTTATTACCAATCAGAGAATAGGGCTCAATAGAAAGCATGCAATGCCTCTATCTTCAGAATATTGTGTGGATACAAGGAGTACCAATTATTATTGTCTCTGTTTTTGACGCACATTTTACTTCCCGGCTATGGAAGGGGTTGTGGGAGGCTTTCGGGATGCAGCTTCATTTGAGCACCGCATTCCATCCATAGATAGATGTCCAGAATGAGCAAACCATTCAAACCCTCATGGACATGACACATGCTAGTGTCCTCAACATCAGCCGAAGCTCGAAGGATCAATTACCTACGGTGGAGTTTTCATACAACAACAACTATCACTCCACCATTGGGATTTCACCTTTGGAGGCGTTATACGAGCGAACATATAGATCTCCTTTGTGCTAGACTGATCCTAGGGAGTGAGCAGTAGTTGGACCAGAGATAGTACGAGCTACCACATGGAAGGTGCAGATCATCCATGAGTGGATGAAGACTACACAGAGTAGGCATAAGTTGTTTAGAGACAGGATATGGATACCTCTAGAGTTCGGGTATGGAAACCACATATTGTTATGGGTATCACCTTGATGAGGTTTGCAGAGATTTGGCTGAGGCAAAAAGTAATATCCAAGGTTAATCGGACCTTTTCAAGACCTAAATAGGGTTAGATAGGTAAATTACCTTTAATCTCTTCCATATCAGTTGCACCGGATGCACGACGTTTTCCATGTATCCCCAGTGAGGAGATACATGCATGACCCTTCTCACATCATCGTCCTTGGCGAACTGGATGTCGATGAAGGGGAGACATTTACCGAGGTTACTATAGAGATTGAGGATCGATAGGAGTAGGTCCTTGTTGGATAGTCGATACATCTGGTGCATGTTTGTTGGCAGCATGAGAAACTCTAAGACAGAACATTGGAGCGGGAGGCTCAGATTCGTGCTCAGTACCCCAACTTCTTTCCTTAGTTCGAGTTGTATCTTATGGGGATTTAAAACCCTAATGTGGGGAAAATGTAGAGACCCCTAATTTCCATGTGATAATTTTTAAAATATATGGGAATTGAATGAGTCCAAAAATATTGACAGGAAATGATTTTGAGGCCTGGTGTGCCTGGAAACAATTTCGATAGTTTTGTTCAGGTACATTTAGTAAAGGTAGGAGAATGTTTTTCTTAATTTTGAAACTGTGCTTGAAATTGAAATTCTAGGGCACTGTTGAACTTGCAACGCCAATATTCTCATAAGAAGATTTTCACCTCGACAGTAGTTGGTCGAGGGTGAAATTTAGTTTTTGGGTTATAAATTGAAAATAATTAAAAAATGCATGTTTTAATTTATTTTATCTTTAATGACCATCCATGTGGATATTGGAGGTGGGGTCCACCAAAACATAACCTCCCATGAGTGGTTATGGTGGTGGAGACCACACGAACCTATCCTCCTAAGATAGGTTCTGGTGTGGGGACCACTCGGGACTAACCCCCCCCCCCATTTAATTGAGAAAAATATATCAACCCCATAAAAAATGAGGAAGAGACTCTTGATCTCATCAACCATTAATTGTGCCACCACCCCCCTTAATTAATGGTGTCAACCTGCCCCCTTTAATTAAGAGAGACATCTCATTTAATTAAATAATACAATTAGAATATTAAACCCAACATACAAAATAATAGATAATCTATTATTTGGAGGGGCTACCTATTTATTTTTTGGGAAATTTTTGGAAAATGAGGAATAGGGTTCTGAGGAGAGAACTCTCGAATGAATAATGCTTTCTCTATGAAGAATTCTCCACTGACGATGAACGTCAACCTCGACATTGACCATTTTCCTCGAAACTCCCTCCAACGAGAGATGTCCTTGTCCACATAGAATCAACATATATCTTTTCCCATCTGTTAAAATTCCTCTCTACGATCTTGTCGTTGAACATTGAACAAGGTATGAATTTTTTTAAGTCTGATATTATTCCATTGATTCTATTATTCTAAAACAAAGAACGTGGAACAAATTAATATGATGTTGATATGCAGATGTGTTTACTTGTTGGATGGGAATATTTTTGTCAAAAGAATGATTATGGGTATTGATTTTTTTTAAGATATTTTCAGTGACATTATTTTCTTTGTTCTTGTAAACCATATGATATCACTGTAAATGCGTAGGGTTTGAGCCAAACTAAAATGGCCCGACCCCCCGCCAATCTTCATTATGGTGTTCATCAAAATAACAATTAATGTTACCAAAGAAACGAAGAAAACAACCGTGCCCACGTAGTGTCGACGGGCCACACTGCCTCGCGACGTTCAGACTGTTGGATGAATCGCGCCATGAACCCTAGGCATGAACACCCTAGCTGTGCTGCCTCAACTACTCGGCTGCCTCACCATCCCCATCACCGCACCGGCCTCTCACCCCCTCCAGCCACGCCGCCCCACCGGTTGCACCCGAATACCCTAGACGTGCTGCCCCCAGCTGAACCGGTAGCGCCCTTGCAGTGCCCCAGGCTGAATCGACTCCGCACCACCGGGATGAGCTTCCTATGCGATGTCCTCAGGCCAAACCTCCCTTACGACCTACTGGGCTGGACCCAGTGGGACGGGTCTAACCCAATGGGCTGGCCCGCCCCGACGGGCAAGGTTTACCCAAACCGGGTCGGCCAGACCGGGAAAAACTGGAACCAGGCCCAGTACGAACCATTTGCGCTTCTTTTGGCCTTTTTAAATTACACCAGACATCTGTTTGATGAACCATCAACGGTAGTGGAATTCGTGGAGCATGTCGGTCCTTTTGAGTATACCCCACTGGACTATTGGGGTATATATGAGAAATGGTCAGGTTGGATCACGCACCAATCCATCTAGGCTTCCAGGACTAGATGGCTAATAACTCACAGACCGACTGTCCGATTGATGCGCCATCAATTGCGTTGAGACCCCTATGATGTGGTAAACAATTGGGATAAGTCTTTTTGGGACATAATGGCTGTTGGAGCATCAAATAATAGATCGAGGAGTGGATCTTCTATAGACAAGCGTGCATTTGTGCAGGATCCTATTAGTTGGCTATGACATGAAGACTGCTGACCGATTGACATGGAGTGACACGATTAGACTAGTGGGGAGAGGCTATTTGTGGTGGAAAATGCCTGGAAGAGGAGTTCATGGTTATAGCGCCAGACCCGCGGTACTCGACAAGTGGAGTACCTCTGCAAGCTATGACGAGGAGCACCTGGTTATGGAAGCAGACCCATGGTGGGGAGCACCTCTGGGTGATGTGGAAAATCCATGATACTCAACGGGAGAGTACCTCGGCAGTCCAAGGATAGTGGGAAGGACTTGGTTTTAGCAGTTAGGCCACAATACTTGATAGAGGAGGAGTTCTCTAGTATCTAAGTGTTTGAAATTTTTTTCCCCAAGAATAAATCCTTGTGTGAGTAGAGTCAGTTAGTTTTTTGATTTCCTCAATATTGAGATGGATTTATTGATAAACAAAGGTATATGTATTGGTATACTCCTATGTGGGGTTATATGTTGATATCATACTTTGTGGATTATCGTTTTTGGATTTTGTGAGACCATAAGGGTCTCAAGGTCCCTATTGACTATCGATATACTCACCCCTACATGGTCTATGCCTGCACGCCTTTGTGTTGGATGTAGACAACATTCAAGACCCGTCCTTGGGGCCCGTGCTGTGACTTCCCCAAGCCCACCTTCCATAGGCCAGGGGCTGGAGACTAGAACCAAGGCATAAATACCGGTAAAAAGGGAAGGCAATGCCTTTCTAAAGTAAACAAACACCACAGAGCAAGAAAGCAGAAGAAGTAAACACTACATAAAACTGGGTACAACAGTAAGTGTAGAAAAGTAAGTGGGCAAGATTACAAACCCAAACTGAAAATAAAGTACAACTGGAAAGGGAAAACAACAACTGCAAGTAAAGCTGCAACATCGAGCCGCCCACTGGAAGTCCCACCTGAAGGGTGAGAACAGATAGGCTCCACAGCTCCTAGGGTCATGCTGTCCGCTCTGAGTACGTCTCACCCAGTGGTCCACCTCTAGGTACCGTCCTGCTCCGCAAGCCTGAACCACGATCAGCGATGTCCGTTGTCTACAACCAACACAACGTAGTGCAGGAATAACCCGTGTAGGGGTGAGTATAAGCAACTCAGTAGGGACCCCGAGACCCCCGAAGGTCTACCATAATCCAAAAAGGATAATCCACAAAGGAAAGATAAAATCACGAAATTACATCCGACTCTTCTTAGGTATATGCCCATACATATACCAAAGTCATCAATTCTAGTTTTCTCCAACCATTGAGCCCAAGTACAACCTAGTCCACACAGGAATGAAAAATGTTATCCACACAGGATATCACAACACAATCCAGAAAGGATAACAAAATAGGATTTAGCTCACACAGGTATGCTTCTTCATATGATGATAGAGATGACCAGATATAGCCACTGATTCATCTAAGTCATCATACCCACAAAGGATCGACAGGTACTAACCCCCACAATGACCCACAAAGGATCTGACCCACACAGGATCGATAGGTAACTAACCCCCACAATGACCCACATAGGATCAGACCCACACAGTATTGAAAGGTAACTAACCCCCGTAATTACCCACATAGGATCAGACCCACATAGGATCTATAGGCACTGGCCCACACAAGACCGCTGAGCACTGACCCACACAGAATCTGACCCACATAAGATCTATAGCACTGATCTATGTAGGATCGCTGAGTGTTGTATTCGTCGCAGTCGAATCCACTAAGGATCTCTATACAGTCGTCATCGTCATCGCAGTAGTAGCCGGCTCTAGGGTTCCCGCACATAGCAAGCTCGTTCGGGATGGTCCGCTCCACGAGCCGAGGGCTGATACATCAACTGACACATAGTATGGAGTTTATGTTTCCAAATGTTTCGTATCGCCAACAGGAACTCAACATCGCTGATGGCGCATCAATCGGATGCCCGGTCTGAGAGTTATTGGCTTTTTCGTCTTAGGGGCCCAGTAGATTTTTAAGTCAAAACCAATCCGACCATACTCCAACTGCATCCAAACCTCGAGTGGAGCAAGCCAAATGGTCCGTCTCAATTATATAAATCCATAAAAGTCAACGACACGTCAATCGGACGTCCGAAGCTCATGTTATGAGCGTTTTTGTTCCGAGGGCCCGGTTGGTTTCGTGTACGAACCAACCTGGCCAAACACAAAGTACTCTGAAACCTTGAGTGTAATATGTCGAAACGACTGCCATGATCCAAGGATCACATCACCTCTGACAGTGCGTCGATTGATGGTATGTAGCCCAAGATACGGGCAAAAGACCGAAAAGAGGTCCGAAAACTGGGGGTCTGGGCCCGGACCGACCCGACCCAACACCCCCCGGGTCGGCCCGACCCGGGTCGACCCGACCCATGTCTGAGTCCGACCCCGCTGGGCATGGCCCGACCCATCTGGCGCGGCATGGCCCGACGACTTGGCTCGGCGTGCTGGCGTTGGCCGGGTGGCCAGGCGAATCGGCTCGGCCATTACGGCCGGGCGATTCGGGCGGGGGTGTGCTGCCCGAGGGTGGAGAAACCGCAACCCCGAGTGGGGCAGACCCTGTCAGCGGACGCAGTCGGTTGCCGTGTTCCACCGCCTCCGATCCCATGCGGTCGCAGGACTCGCGGCCTACCGCCATGACTTGACCTTCGGCGGCTCCTCCCGAAGGCGCCCCGAGTGTTGCCGCCTTCTAGCGGCCTGCTAGTGCCTACCGCCGGCGACGCTGGGCCGGCGCGGCGTGCTGGCAGGCCCCTCCGCGGACCACCGGACGAGTTCCGATGGTAGTAATTGCCTGGCATTTATGCAAACGGGCCTCCCGGGACCTGCCATTCACTACAAGGACCTCACAATGCCCATGCATCCTGCTTTATCGTCGTCCGCCAATCCGCACACCAAGAATGAAGGGACAATGGGTTCAGATTTGTTCGTTGGTCCGCACCCACCGCGTTAGCGGTTTGAAAAGTCCGCCAACAAATTTGTGAATATAAGCCGATGGTATAAATTCAGAAGGATTTATAATGCACCAATTGAATCCGTGTTGAGTATGCAATTCACAAATAATTAAAAGAACCGTAACCCCTACCTCAATCTGTTGTTGATCAAAGATTGTCGTGGGGGAAAGAACGTTGTGGAAGAAAGCATCGCGGAAGGAGGATCGTTGGCGTCGCGGTACATGGCGTGACGTCGACGATCTCCGAGTGTTCGGCATTTTTCGTCGCCCTTCATTGGAGACCGGTGTTCTTCGCGTTCTTTGTGTTCTTCGCGTTCTTCGTGTTCTTCGCGAAGGAGGATGAAGATCTTTAAGCCTTAGAGCTTTCTCCAAATCCTCTCAACAAGCCACCCCTCAATAAAACAAGTGTTTGTCTTATTTTATTCCCAATTCCAACAATTTTAAATTCATAAAAAGAATCAAACAATTAAAAGAATTAATGTCAATGCTAAACCATCCAATTAATAGGGGCGTTTAATATTTAATTAAATGCACCAGATGACTTTAATTAAAAGGGGGGTTTTGCGGGTCCGTTACATAAAGGGAAAGAAACGGTGGGGCTCGTGCGGGCCCCACCTATAAAATATCCTACAAATTGGGTATGATATTGGGAGTCCCATATTATCCTATTAACATAGGTTAAGCCTGCTTTATGTAAAATAAAAAAAATAAAAAGTGGCAGCAGTTTTAATTTTTTATTCCTTAACTTAACACCAGAAATTAAAAACCACCCCTGAGAAAACGCAACTCTGGAAAAGCTGTTTCTAATCAATTACATGTTCTACGATTCCATCAGTGCTCTCAGAATTTTATTCTGTGCACCGGTTCAAAAGTTAGAAAAACCCGCTCGTTGGTTCACTGAATGTACTTGAGCCAAACCAAAGAAATTGATTCTGGACACACTGGGCCTCAGAATCAGGTCCTGTCAGAAACTGCGCACTTGTTAAAATTCCAAAGAAAATTAAGAAAAAAAATTTCCTTGATGTTTACGGGTCTTTACATCTCTCCCACCTCAGGTCTTTACCTCCCCGTAAATATACATCATAAACTAGAGAAACAAAAGTCGGTACTGAGCATTCATATGAGCATCCTGCTCCCAAGTGCTCTCCTTGAGGTTCCCATGCTGCCAAATGATATGCACTAGATGGATCGATCATCCATGTATGACCCGCTCTTGTCGATCCTCGATCTTCACTGGGACCTCCGCAAATGTCTCCCCATCATCAACGTCCAGCTCCCCATGGTCAATGATATGCGTCGGGTGGTGCACGTATCTCCTCAGCTGAGATACGTGGAAGACGTCGTGCACCTAGTGCAACTGAGGTGGTAAAGCCAAGTGATAAGCCACCGCGCCAATCCTTCTGAGGACCTAGAATGGACTGATGAAGCATGGAGCCAACTTGCCACCTCGGCCATATCTCCGTAATATACGTCAAGGTGAGACCCGCAAGAAGATGTGGTCGCCATCCTCAATCTCTATTGGCCTTCGCCTCTTGTCAGAATAAGATTTTTGGTAGCTTTGAGCTGTCCTCATCCACTCCTGGATGACCTAGACCTTCTCTGTCGTGGCCTGGACCATCTCCCATCCCAAAAGTGCTGACTCCCCAGGGTCTGTCCAGCACAGAGGAGATCTGCAAGGTCGGTCGTACAACGCCTTGTATGGTTCTATCCCGATGGTGGAGTGGTTTCTATTGTTGTACGTGAACTCCTCTAAGGGTAGTTGGTCCTCCCATCTGCGACCAAAGTCAGGGGCACATGCGCGGAGCATGTCCTCAAGAGTATGAATGGTCCTCTCCGTCTGACCATCTGTCTGAGGTAGAAAGGAGGTGCTCAGACATAGCTGAGTCCCGAACGCCTCCTACAACCCCTTACAAACCCGGGATGTAAAGAGAGCATCTCGATCGATGACGATAGATGATGGCACACCATGAAGCCATACAATCTCTTGAACATAGAGACGTCCAAAACTATCTACTGAGCCCTGCTCTTTGATGGGTAAGAAGTGTGCCGACTTGGTGAGTTGGTCAACAATCACCCAAATGGAGTCGTGACCTCTAGAAATGCATGGAAGTCCAGTCACGAATTCCATAGATATGCCATCCCACTTCCACTCTGGGACCTCTAAGGGATGTACTATGCCTTCTGGCACCTGGTGCTCCACCTTCACCTACTGGCAGGTGAGGTATCGAGAAACGAACTATGCCACAGCTTTCTTCATGCCCGGCCACTGCTGTTGTTTCCATGGATCCTGGTACATATTCTCTACGACAGGATGTACTTCCAAAGGGGAAGTGTGAAACTATCTCAGTACCACCACCCGAAAAGCAACCTTTACTAATTTACGTCCTCTTAAAAGGACATCGTGCTCTCCTCCTACGGAGAATAAATCAGGTGCATGTCCTGAGGATATCTGTTCTCTCCACGTCTCACAGTCAGTGTCCCCACGCTGTGCCTCTCTGACCCGCTACAGTAGTGGAGGAGTGACTGTGAGTAACTGAAGGAAGGCTTCTCCATCTCTATCCATGATAAATATCTGCAAAGTAGCTAGCTTCTCTGTCGCCTCCTCACGTAGATGAATGCCTGTCCTCCTACTGAGAGCATCGGCTACTACGTTCCCCATCCCAATAGTATAGACTTTCTCAAAGTCATCGCACTGGAGGATCTCAAGCCATCGCCATTGTCTCGGGTTCATTTTCTTCTGAGAGTAGATGTACCTGAGCTTCTGATGTTTAGAATTGACTGTAAAGCGCTTTCCCATCAGATACGATCACCATGTCATCAGAGCGAAGACCACTACTGCTAACTCCAGTTCATGGGTAGCGTAGTTCTGCTCATACTCCCTCAAATGACATGATCCATAGGCGATCATTGCCCACTCCTACATCAAGGAACATCTGAGTCTTGTCCCTGATGCATCGCAGTAGACTGCGTACCCTACTACCTCCTCCAGAACCCTCAAGATAAGTGCACTAGTCAATATCTTTCTCAACTCATTGATACTCTGCTGACATCTGTCTAACCACATGAATGGTTTCCCCTTATTCTTCAAAGTCGAGAGTGGTGCCGCAACTCTGGAGAAGTCTGGCACAAATCTCCGATAGTATCCAACTAGCCCCAAGAAATTATGCACCTCCATCACGCTCCTGGGTGGCCCCCAAGCTAGCACTGCCTTGATCTTCGAGTGATCCACTGCAACTCCCACCTAAGAGATGATGTGTCCCATAAAGTGGACCTCGCGTATCCAGAATTGACACTTCGAGAGCTTACCATAAATCTGGTGCTCTCGGAGTGTGTCTAGTACAACCCACAAGTGGTAGGTGTGCTCCTCCTCAATCGTCGAGTATATCAAAATGTCGTCGATAAAGACCACGAAAAATCGACCAAGGTATGGCTGAATGATCATGTTAATGAGACCCATGAACCCTATTGGATCATTGGTTACACCGAATGGCATAACCAAGGACTCACAGTGGCCATACCGACATCTGAAGGCTGTCGTCTACATGTCCTCGTCTCGAACTCTGAGCTGATGATAGCCTGACCTGGGGTCTATCTTCGAGAACCACCCTGATCCCTTGAGCTGATCGAAGAGGTCATCAATCCTCGGTATCAGATACTTGTTCCTCACTGTCACATGGTTTAGGCGACGATAGTCGACACACAGTCGCAATCTCTCGTCCACCTTCTTTGCGAACAATATCAGGGAAGCCTAGGGGAAACACTGGGTCTGATGAATCCCTTGCCCTGTAAGTCCTCCAACTATACCCGTAGCTCTCGAAGCTCAGCGGGGGCCATCTGATATGCTGGAGTCGATATTAGGGCTATCTCGGGGTATAGGTCGATATAAAATTCTATCTCTCTATGAGGAGGTAGTCCTGGAACTTCGTCGTGGAAAACGTCCGCATAGTGTTCCACCACTGCAGGAAAACTAGGACTCTGCACGTCAACTGCTCCTAGGATGAGGCTAGAAAACTGATGAGTGATGGGATGTTCTCTCCTATGTGAGAGTCCATCCAGTGCTGTAAAGGCTCCCTTTTTGTCGGTGAAGGTGAACCTGCTCCCTTCGGTGCGTACACATTGCACCTTGTGCCTAATACAGTCAATCTGCGCATGCACTGTAGATAACCAATCCATACCCAAGATGACGTCATAATGCCTCGACGCCGCTACAAGAAGATCCCAGCTGAAGCTCTCACCTCTTAGAGTAAGCTCACACTGCCGGCACAAGTGTGTAATCGTCGAGTCTGCTCCCATAGTAGTCTCTAACTGTAAGGATCGATCTAATGGCTCCATCGGAATCTCCGAGCTCCGAACAAGGGCAGTGGAAATGAAATAATGACTCGCTCATGTGTCTATGAGAACTTCAGAAAGGGTTTAATAGACATTGATAGTACCTCGAATCATCTCAGGCAAGCCGTGGTCATAGGCCTCCGCTGCCTGGAGTTGTGCCTGTCTCTTCCCGCCAGCTCCCTGTGGTTGGGGTGGACCTCCTGGTGGTGTTGGTGGTAGAGCCTCAAAGCGTCACCCACCACCTACTACCCGGCCCGCTCCTCTTCCTCATCCGCCTTCTCCCTGAGAACTACCACGGTCGACCCTATTCCTCTTCCTGGGTGGCCCCTCAACCGTATGTTGCTCCTCGGAACGGCGGGTCGGGAAGTCACGAGCCATGTGGCCCTGCTCACCGCATGCGTAGCATTGTCTACCTCTCGAAAGACTGGCGCCGAGCTGTTTGCCCCACACTGCTGAGCCAGTGACCTCAGGTCATCTGCCTGAGGGTCTAGTCTGCCTGTACCAAAGTGTCATCCATCGACTGCCTGATACAGAAGTCTTTACTACATGCCACCCTATGGTGGGTCTCGCAGCTGATGTAGACTCCTCAAGAAAGCTCTCGATCAGAAGGGCTTTCTCCAGAACCCCTGCCTATGTCAGAATGCTGAGGGAGATCCGGGATTCCCAGATCTCCTGCCTCAATCCCTGCTCAAAGGTCTGGGCCCGGAAGAATGGGTCTTGTACCATGTCTATCGAGTAGTGCGAGATATCTGTTAATCTCGTCGATTATTGGGCGACCGTCAAGCTACCATGTCGCAGCTATAGAATCTCCTAGATGTGCACCACACGATGGGTGGCTGGGACGAACTCCGAGTGGAAGAGGCTCTCAATGTCTGACCAGAGAAGTGATTCCCATCATCTACCTGGAGCATCAATCTCCACCATCTTCCTGCTGCCACGTGCAGTAGGCTCGCTGCGAGGATCACCATGTGGTCTGCAGGTGTCATAAGTAACCTGAATACTCGCACCACTACCTCCAGCCAGTCCTCGGCTGCCTGGGGCTTCGTCTCCCCACGAAACCTGGGCGATCGCTGGCGCTGAAACATGTGCAGTGCACTAATTCGATGTGCATCATCAGCGGCTGGGGCTGGTAGCATCGTTGGCTTGGTGGGTAGGGGTACAGCCGGTTCCTCTACTGTCAAATGGCCCTATACCGAGGCCTCATCGCTCGGTGGGCTGTTGTCAAGCACAAATCTCGGAACCTTAGCTTGCTACAGTCATGGGGCCATCCTGAAAAGAAACAGGTGCACCTCGGTCAGAACAATATACCTGGTGAGATGACACAATGTAATCACAATGAAAAATTGAAACATAGATGAAATCAATGTTTTTCATGCAATAAGTCAGAAATCAGAAGTCAGGGTCCTGGTGTACAGATATGTCAGCCGCCGCACCAACACTGGACTCCATGTACTGATAACCATAAACAATACTCTTAACACTATTGCTTCACATAGAAGAATGATCAGAGTCCAAGGTTCTGCGGTAGAACTGAACTCCTCTGATACCAGTTTGTCACGACCCGTCCTGGGGGCCCGTGTCGTGACTACACCAAGCTCACCTTCCATAGGCCAGTGGCTGGTGACTAGAACCAAGGAGTAAATCTCGGTAAAAAGGGAAGGAATTTGCATTGTGAAGTAAACAAACACCACAGAGATAGCAAGCAGAAGATGTAAACACTAAGTAAAACCGGGTACAATAGTAAGTGCGGAAAAGTAAGCAGGCCAAAATACAAACCCAAACTAAAAATAAATTACAACTGGGAAGGGAAAACAACAACTGAAAGAAAAGCAGCAATGTCGAGCCTCCCACTAGAAGTACGACCTGAAGGGTGAGTACAGATAGCCTCCACAGCTCCTCGGGTCCAGCCGTCTGCTCTGAGTACGTCTCACCCAGTGGTCCACCTCCATGTACCGTCCTGCTCCACAAACCTTAACAACGATCAGCGTTGTCCATCATCTGCAACCAACACATTGTAGGTCGGGCATAGCCCATGTAGGGGTGAGTATAAGCTACTCAATAGGGACCCTGAGACCCCCGAAGGTCTCCCAGAATCCAAAAAGGATAATCCTAAATGGAAAGATACAATCACGAAGTAATATCTGACTCTACTTAGGTATATTCCCATACATATACCTAAGTCATCAATTCCTGTTTACTCCAACCCCCAAGGCAAAGTATAACCCAGTCCATACAGGAAATCAAAACATAATCCACAGAGGATAGAACAATAGAATTCACAAAGGATAACAAAAGAGGATTCAGCTCACACATGTATACTTATTCATATTACGATAGATTTGATCAGATGTTACCACAGATTCATCTAAGCCATCGGACCCACAAAGGATCGATAGGTACTAACCCCCGCAATGACCCACAAAAGATATCACCCACATAGGATCGATAGGTAACTAACCCCCGCAATGACCCACATAGGATCAGACCCACACATGATCGATAGGTAACTAACCCCCACAATGAACCACACAGGATCAGACCCAAACAGGATCTGTAGGCGCTGGCCCACACAGGACCGATGAGCGTTGACCCACACAGGATCAGACCCACACAGGATCTATAGCACTGATCCACGTAGGATCGCTGAGTGCTGTAGTTGTCGCCGTCGAATCAAATGAGAATATCTATACAGTCTTTGTTGACGTCGCAGTAGCATCCAGCTCTAGGGTTCCCGCACACAGCAAGCTCGTTCGGGAGGGTCTGCTCCACAAGCCGAGGGCTGATACATCAACTGTCACATAGTCCGGAGTTGATGTATCCAAATGTTCCGTATCACCAAAAAGAACTGTAGAGACCCAAAGAATGACGTATATGGACATTACATTACTTTTGCAGAATACTTAATACATAGCAAAAATAGACACACAAGAATCGTAATAGTTTAGTGTCTTTGGAAACGTGTAATATAAACTTCTAATCATGTTGAATGATCTTCAACAACTCCCATATCGATCTTCCACTTTTTGTTTCCTTACCTTAAACCTTTATTTATTTCATGGGGAAAATAAAACATAATAAGGGTGAGCTCATATGCTCTGTAAGGGAAAACATAGAGAACATAAAACAATCCATAAACATTTAAAAGATAAAAACATGAACATGAAATTAAAACATCAAAATCTTGAGCAAAAACATAAATCGTGGAAGTACGTAAGGCATATATCATAATAGAACATCAATAATGATAAAATATAATGGGAAAAAAACATGTAATTGTGGAAACCATTCATCACATGTAGTGATTTCCATAGTACCCAAGGCATTACTTCCAAAACCATCATAGTGGACAAAGTCCCTTTATGAATCGAGTTCACTTCTCGTTCCATTCCTGTATTACAAAACCGATTTGACATTCCATTCTAGCCATGTCTATCTCATGATATATAAATCATTACCCAATGAATTAGAGGGATATATAGGTCCCGCCCATCTCATAATGAAATAATTCTTATCTGTGCCACAAAATAAACATACATCATTCATAAAACCCCAACGAATAAAATGGGATTCATAAACATCATCCCATCATCACATAATCCATATAAAAGAAATGGATATCATTTCATAATAAGAAAAGTGAAACCATTTAAACCATAGAGACATGATACTTGAAACATACATATATGAAATAATGTCATCTTAGATGAAAAATGGTTTTCATAAAACACTTGAAATGAATTCTTGAGGAGAAAATCCTTTCTTCTTCAAAATCATTTTCTTTTCACAAAATGTCATCCAATTTTAAAAGAAAAGGATTTTGTTGAACATTGTGAAGAAATATTTTTGAGGAAGATTCATGAAAATAAGGCTTTATAAAACAGTAAAAATCCAGTCTTGCCCTATAAGTTAAAAAAATTCTTCTCGTACTTTTGTCGGAAAAGTCAAAAAAGTACCTCGTAATGTAAACAAAAGAAAGATTCATTACATACCATGTAGTAAATCTCCAAAAATGGGTATAATGGACCATAAAAATTCATGAATAAACTTTTATAAAACATGGAATTGGATGATATAAATAATCCCACTAAATACTTACGTATAAGCAATCTCGGATAAAAAATGAGATTTTCAAAATTATCCCTTACCTTATGTCCGATTTTCTTTGTATGTACACGAACCTCCTGTATAATGATTTAAATAATTTCATTGACATATTACAGATTCATATTCATTTTTATGATATCATATATGGTTCACTTATGACTTTATATTACCTGTTCTTTTGTAAATTCCATGTTAAAGAGCGTTTTGGGTATATTCGTTTCATATATCGTCCGTGTTTTGACTTGTAATTATTCATATGATTAATTAGATCATGATTACATGTTTAAAAATTATAAAACATTATTTATATATAATATATATTCAGAATATTCATATATATATTAGATCGATAAATGGAAAGAAATACGTCGTTCATGGAGACGGTAGGTCGTACGTACGAATGAATGCTGTTTTCGTTTCCTTATTGATGTGAATGGAATTATTTATATGAAATATATATATATATACATAAATACAATAGAATTATTATGTCCTATATTTCATGATTACTTATTATATAAAATTTATAACTAATCATGAATGGTTAACATAGAGAATGAATCTCATCGCGTCGTGGAGACGGAAGTCCGTACGTACGCACAAGCGATGATATCATTCCCATGATCAGGGAATTGTATAGAAGTGTATGTATAATATTTAAGAATCAATATAAATTTAAATTAATCATATCTAGTTAATTATTTTCACCCTTATAGCCATCCAAGTAAGGTGGTGGTCGAAAAAAGATTACACCATGGCGTGGAGACAGTATTCTGTACGTACGCACGCACAATGCTTTAGTTTTCCATAGGATGGATAGAAGGTGAAATAAGGTTGTTTAATATTTATAATAACATATCAGTATATGAGTTATACTGATTTTATTTCTTCATAATTAAACAACTAAATATGAATAAGTAGAAGAAGAAATAATTTGACAGAATCGGTTACGGTTATTACCTCTTCTTCGACATGCCTCTTTGCAACCTCCTCTTAGGGCATTGAGAATGGCCTCTGAGGAAATCCAATACCTATAGAATGTATCTAGGGAAGTGTAGAAGATAAATTTTCAGGGGATGTCCGAGATTGAATGCTGAATGTGGTGTGAGGATGAGAGGGAGGAGGTGCCCTTTTATAAGGGATGATAGGGGCACCTTTTGAAATCTTAAAAATATTAATTTATAATAAATCTAACCCCACATAAAAACCCCCAAAAATTACTGAAATTATAATATTAGATGAAATAGTTTTTTAATATCATCAAACAATAAAATTTAGACATTTTATGACTTTCTTTTAAACATTATCAACTTGATTTATCAGTATTTAATCAATTTAATTTTATTTATGGTAATAACATTCTAAATTATAATTTATAATAAATAATTTCTTATTTGTTGTGAATTGTACATAATTTGATAATTTATAAAATATTAGACCATATAAATTTAAATTTATAATTTTCAAAAAAATTTGTTATTTTTAAACAATTTATAATATGTTATTTTTATAAAATAACAATAGTTTCAATTTTGACACTATTCATTTATTTGAATTTAAATAAAATATATACAAAAGATATGTTCGAACTAAAAGAATTAATAGATTCATAAAATGTCATACGTATCTATAAAATTAATGGATCACATTAAATAGTTCATATAATATTTATTTTATTATTTTTAAAACCATTTATTTGGTTTATCTCTTAATAAAATAATTACTACAACATTTTGTATAGTTATTTAATATACTTATTTGTTGCATAAAAATTAAAAATAAAATCATATGATGAATATAAATCTATTACATTTCACAATAATCCTTTTACACTAATTTATCATCTTAAAATCACAATATTTGAATTGTTATATTTATTAAATTATGAAGGTGACAACTTCGGCATCATTTAAAATAAAATAATATAAGTGTCATAATCGCCTTAATAAGGATCCAAATGGTCAAAAATTAGACCAGTGGTTTATTATGGTTTATATATACACTAAAAATTTGTTTTGTGCAGATTTTTGGGCCTTTTGATATGTATTACTATTTCAATAAAAACTAGATTTTTGATTTTTCACTAAATAAATAATTTCTGCATCATTAATGTATAAGATAATAAGTTAATTAAATAACTCTTAAAAAATTAAATTAAATTACCATGATAAATAAAAACATTTTATATTTCAAATGAGTATTTATAACCTAATTTATATTCTATATATACTTATATAAAAATACTATAATTTTTAAAGTTGAGTGAGACATATTTCACTTTCATTTAAATAAAATAAACTAAAGGTCTTATTCATCTCAATGTGGGTTTTAATGGATTCCATTTAGACCCAAATATGACTTAGGACAAATTATAATCATCCAATTGTATTAATACAAGTATTAGGATAATTTAATAATATTATATTTACCCTTAATTACCAAATTTACCTTTTACTATGGTAAATAAAATTTACAGTTGTTACTATTAATAAATCCCAAAAATAAAAAGTACTATATTAATATAATTTGGACCCACTGATTCCAAATATGGAATCCATTTTTACAAATTAAATACATAGATGTTTCTTAAATTAAATTAAAATTAATCCCATTGTCTAAAGAAAACATGTTTTTGTTTAAAACATTGCAAATGATTGAATTTATTTAACCTACGAATTCAATGGGAAACCAATGCTAATGACATACATTATATTAAATGGTAAAAATATATTCTATTTATACTTTAAAACCATTAAATATTTTAATTTATCCACATAAGTTATTACGATGAAAAAAGTTGTTTTCAATTAAAATATAGCGTGTTTTTACTATTCATTAAAATATGAAAGATATCAGAATAATATGAAAAATTTATCGAAGGTAAAATATTATATCCTTATTCCACAGAATAATTTTATTTTGTAAAATTGAACTTATAAACATGTCAAAAACTATACTTAAGGTGGGTGCGCCATCAAAAGGTCGCAAAACTGCATTTTATGAAAAATACTTATTTTACCAGAAAAAATTTATTTTGTTCTTATACCATGTTCTATAAAATGTGTAAGATGAATAATAATGTTATAGAATTCAAAATTTAGTTAATACTATTCATAATGTCTAGTTCATAATAATTCTATAATAATATATCATTGTTTAGTAAAACTTGGTATTGCGTACAACACACATTATGATGGAAGGTCACGATTGCGTGTAATGCAAGATAAGTCAGGGAGGCGTATTGTGCAAGCTTTTTCTGGTGTAGCGTACAACACAAGACATTAATGAAATTAAAAATAATATTTTACATAAAATCTATGGGTGTTACATTCTACCCCCTTAAAATGATTTTCGCCCTCAAAATTCATCGGGGTTATAAATAGTTTATTACTTGACAGTTTATTTAATAGAAACCCACATCGTAAAAAAGAATATCAAAATGTGGAATAAAAAACTAATGTATGAAACATAACAGTCACCCAAATTAACTAATCACTAGGTTTTCATAAAGGAGAACATAGGTGAAAATATGGATATGGAAGAGAAATCTAACCATCATGATCTGATGGAGAGTGGTAGAGAACAGGACTATGAAAATGTCAACAATCACAAAGCCATAAATTTGTGAAGATATAGGGTACCATATGATTCATTGGATATAAAGGAACTATGAAAACATTTTTGGTTTTGAAGATCATTTCCCTAAAATTTAATAATTTGAATTAGAATAAATACTTACTTTAATTTGGTACAATCTCACTGTTGTTCGTGCATTGAATAGTTTCCACTTCATCTATTCAAGAAATGAAGTTGAATTTGTTATTCGTGAAGTATTAACAGATCATGTGATAGAATGATGGGTCATTCAATCTGTTTCAAACAATAGGTTAGAAAATGTTATCAAATATACATAAGTCCATCTATGGTGAGGTTAATTGTATATGATTCAAAAAATGGTATCATATATCTTAATAAAATAAAACCAGTTTCTACTAACTAGGGACATCCTATAGGCCAGTGGTATGTGATAAAGGTCAGTCGCACTTCGATTGTGTGTTCGATTCCCACATCCTTGTCCGACGCGATGGGTTGTCGCCCATCCTGCAGGTTTTCTTTTTTTTAAAACTACATTACTATAACATACCATCAATAATATCAAAAAAAATCCATCATTAAATAATAATCCATTACAATATTAAGGCTTATCCATAATATTGTAGTCCACTCTCATAATATTGTGAAAACGATTACCAGAGATTTCATAAACAAGCATGTTAATACCATCGTTGATCCCCATATATCATAAGATATGTCTTGTTGGTAACATTCCAAACATTCGAAGGCCTTAATCATGTATTATCATAAAAAATAAATATCCATTGAATATTAGTGAAAAAATGAGTGCTGTCAAAAGTTAACTCTTTCCACATACCAAAACCACAAAATTCATTATACCCAAACCATGATATAACTATTTCCTTATATCAGTCATGAGATCATGAATACTATCAAACATTTCATTTTCTCCTTATCCCATCATTATCTGCATATCATCTTCTTTCAAAAAATATCTCAATCACTTTCTATGGTTACAAGTACCATAAAATTATCGAAAACCATAATAGACAAATAATTAAATATTACAATATTCCACGATAATATATACAACATTATTTCGGAATCCCATTATGTAAACACTTAATCATTCCACCACATTGTTGTTATATTCAACATTGCCAATAGTGATTGCATTTGACTTCCTGTTGTCCTTTTCCATAAGTGGGTTCTCATGTCGATCATCATTAACCCTTGGATTATGACATTGATTAGCATAATGAACCATTTCATTACACTTGAAGCAATGAAGTGGTGGTGGTGCATTCTCTAAAGTATTTTCTTTATTCACACCATTAGCAAACCTTTTTCCATTACTTCAACACTCAGCTACTCGATGACCTTCTTTTCCACACTTAAAACATTTTCTAGTACCTTTTAGGAAATCTCCACCATGCTTCTTTCCACACTTTGAGCATAAAGAAACATTCATCTTCTTTTCACCATTATTCTGAGATTTCTCCTTGAACTCCATCTTTCTTTTCTTGTCAAAACCATGAGATAAATATATTACACCAACTTCTAGTTCTACCTTGATAGAACAACACACAATTTCTTCATAGCTACTGAAGTCACTTATAGCTAATGCCCTTTGAAGACTTGGTTTTAAGCCACTTAAAAATTGATTGACTTTTCGTTCATGTTGGATGATAAAGCCAGATGCATACCTGGAAAGTCATGTAAAATTTGCTTCATATATTCCAACAGATTCATCATTCTTGTGCTTAATCTCAAGAAACTCCTTCTCCATCATTTTTCTAAGAATATGAGGGAAGTACTTATTGAAAAAATATTTTCTTGAACTCATCCCATTCCATGGACTCATGTTCATCTCAGGGCCTTGTATTCTTAATTAGAGTCCTCCGCTAGTCTGTTTCACCTTCTAAATGGAAAACATCTAGAATGACTTTATTATGTTCCGAACATCAAATTATGGAAAATATCTTTTCAATGGTAATGATCCATTGTTCAGCAATATGTGGTTCAGAAGACCCATTGAAAGAAGGTGGGTGTTGCCTCATGAAGGACTCAATAGAATATTGTTCGCTTCTCTGCTCATTTGGAAGTCCAGAATGATTCATAGCTTGTGTATGTATAGCAATATGATTTTTCACTCTATCTCCCATAACTTTGGTTTGTTCAGGAGGAAAATCATTGCATCGTCCATTACATTGATCAACAAGGTTCTTTCGGGTTCTATCTATAATCTAAAACCTAAAAAGAATAGTGTGAGAGGAAAAAATCATGCTAGGAAAACAACATAATAAAGGGGGAGTAACTTTAATATCTAACATCTTAGGTTTAATTCTATGATCGTTAGCACAATTCTAGGACTATAACCTATACGTAAACTTAACCTTAGGGACATCCCTAGACATACCTTAGAAATATCTCTAGGGATATCACTGAATTTCTCGCATCCTAGTTTCCAAAGGTTGACTAAACCTTTCCTCTGATACCAACTGTAGAGACGTGAAGTTTTACATACATGGACATTACATTATTTTTTCGAAATACTTAATACATAATAAAAACAGACACACAAGGATTGTAATAGTTTAGTGTCTTTGGAAACATGGAATATAAACTTCTAATCGTGTTGAATGATCTTCAACAACTCCCATAACGATCTTCCCCTTTTTGTTTCCTTACGTAAAACCATTCTTTATTACCTGGGGAAAATAAAACATAAAAAGGGTGTGCTAAAATTCTCAGTAAGGTAAAACATAGAGAACATAAAACAATCCATAATCATTTGAAAGTAAAACCTTGAACAAGAAATTTAAACATCAAAATCTTGAGAAAAAACATGAATCGTGGAAGTACGTATGGCATATATCATAATGGAACATCAAACATGATAAAATATAATGGTAATAAAACATGTAATTGTGCAACCATTCAGCACATGTAATGATTTACATAGTAGCCAAGGCATTGCTGCCTAGACCATCTTAGTGGACAAAGTCCCTTTCTGAATCGAGTTCACTCCTCATTCCAGTCCTGTATTACTGAACCGGTTTAACATTCCGTTCCATCCGTGTATATATAATGAGATATAAATAATTAACCAATGAATTGGAGGGAGATATAGGTCCCACCAATCTCATAATGAAATGATTCTTACTTGTGCCACAAAATAAACATACATCATTCATAATAACCCAACGAATAAAATGGGTTTCATAAACATCATCCCATCATCAAATAATCCATATAAAAGAAATGGATATAATTTCATAATAAGAATAGTGAAACCATGTAAACCATAGAGACATGATTCTTGAAACATACAAATATGAAATAATGTCATCTTAGATGAAAAATGGTTTTGATAAAATACTTGAAATGAATTCTTGAGAAGAATATCATTTCTTCTTCAAAATCATTTTCTTTCCACAAAATGTCATCCAATTTTAAAATAAAACTATTTTGTTGAAAATTTACATGAAATATTTTGGTGTAAGCTTCATGAAAATAAGGCTTTATAAAACCGTAAAAATCTGTTCGTGCCGTATAAGTTAAAAAAACATTCTTCTCGTACTTTTGCCGGAAATGTCAAAAAAGTACCTCGTAATGTAAACAAAAGAATGATTCCTTACATACCATGTATTAAAAGTCAAAAATGGGTAAAAAGGACCATAAAAATACATGAAAACACTTTTATAAAACATGGAGTTGGATGATATAAATAACCCCAGTAAATACTTACGTATAAGAAATCTCAGATTAAAAATGAGATTTGAAAAATTATCCCTTACCTTATGTCTGATATTATTTGTATGTATCTGAACCTCCAATATAATAATTTAAATACTGTAATTGAATTTTTACAGAATCATATTCATTGTTATGATATCATATATGATTCACTTATGACTTTATATTACCTGTTCTTTTGTAAATTCCATGTTAAAGAGTGTTTTGGGTAAAATCGTCTCATATGTCGTCTGTGTTTTGACTTGTAATTATTCATATGATTACATAGATCATGATTAATTAATTCCATAATATAAAACATGATTTATATATTATATATATTCATAATATACATATACATAATAGATCAATAAATGGAACAAAATACACCGTTCACTGAGATGGTAGGCCGTACGTACGCATGAACGCTGTTTTCGTTTCCTTATTGAAGTGAATGGAATTAAGTATATGAAATACATATATATATATATATACATAAATCCAGTAGAATTATTATGTACTATATTTCATTATTACTTATTATATATACTTTATAATCAATCATGAATGGTTATCATAGATAATGAATCTCATCACGTCGTGGAGACGATAGTCCGTACGTACGCACTAGAGATGATATCATTCCCATGATAGGGAAATTGTATAGAAGTGTATGTATAATATTTAAGAATTAATATAACTTTACAATAATAATATCTAGTTATTTATTTACACCCTTATACCCATCCAAGTAAGGTGGTGGTCGAAAACAGATTACACCACAGCGTGGTGACGGTATTCCGTACGTACGCACATGCGGGGCTTTTGATTTCCATAGGATGGATAGAAGGTGAAATAAGGTTGTTTCATATTTATAATTACATATCAGTATATTAGTTATACTAATGTAATTACTTCATAATTAATCAACTAAATAAGAATAAGTATAATAAACAATAATTTGAAAGAATCAGTTACTGTTATTACCTTTTCTTCGACACGCCTCTTTGAAACCTCCTATTAGGGCACTATGATTGGCCTTTGATAAATACCAGGACCTCTAGGATGTTTCTAGGGAAGTGTAGAAGTGAATTTATCAGGGGTTGTCCGAGATTTAAGGCTCAATGTGTTGTGAGGAAGAGAGGGAGGAGGTTCCCTTTTATAAGGGATGAGAGGGGCACCTTTGGAAATCTTAAAAATATTAATTTATAATAATTCTATACCCACTTAAAAAGCTCAAAAATGACTCATATTCGAATATTAAATTATATAGGGTTGTAATATCCTCACGAAATATAATTTAGACATGTTAGGAATTTATTTTAAACATTATCAACTTGATTTATCGTTATTTAATCAATTAAATTTTATTTGTGGTGATAACATTCTAAATTTTAAATTATCACAAATAATTACTTATTTGTTGTGAATTGTCCATAATTTGATACTTTATAAACTTTTAGACCATATAATGTTTAATTTATAATTTTCAAATATTTTTGTGATTTTTAAACAATTTTATAATATTTTATTTTTATAAAATAAAAATAGTGTCGATTTTGAGACTATTCATTTATTTGAATTTAAATAAAACCTATACAGAAGATATGTTCGAAATAAAATCATTAATAGATTCATAAAATGTAATATGTATCTAGAAAATTAATGGAGAACATTAAATAGTTCATATAATATTTATTTTATTATTTTTAAAACCATATATTTGGTTTATCTCTTAATAAAATAATTACTAAAACATTTTTGCATAATTATTTAATATACATATATGTAGCATAAAAATTAAAACTAAAATCATATGATGAAGATAAATATATTTCATTTCACAATAATCCATTTTCTCGAATTTATCATCTTAAAATCACAATATTTAAATTGTTATATTTATTAAATTATGAAGGTGTCAACTTTGGCATCATTTAAATTAAAATAATATACGTGTCATAATTGCCTTAATAAGGATCCAAATGGACAAAAATTAGACCAGTGGATGATTAGGGTTTATATATACACTAATAAAATGTTTTGTGCCGATTTTTGGGCCTTTTGATATGTATTAATATTTCAATAAATACAATATTATTGATTTTTCACTAAATAAATAATTTCTACATCATTAATTAATAAGATAATAAGGTAATTAAATAAATCTTAAAAATTACAAATAAATTACTATGATAAATAAAAAAATTTTATATTTAAAATCAGTATTTATAACTTAATTTATATTCTGTATAAACTTATATTAAAAATACTTTAATTATTAAAGTTGAGTGAGACATATTTCACTTTCCTTTAAATAAAATAAACTAAAGGTCTTAATCACCGCCAAGTGGGTTGTAATGGATTCCATTTCGACCCAAATATGACTTAGGAAAAATTATAATCATTCAATTGTATTAATACAAGTATTAGGATAATTTTATAATATTATATTTACCCTTACTTACCAAATTTACCTTTTATTGTGGTAAATAATATTTACCGTTGTTACTATTCATAAATCCCAAAAATAAAAACTAGTATATTAATATAATTTGGACCCACTGATTCCAAATATGGAATCCATTTTTCTGAATTCAATACACAGAAGTTGTAGAAATTAAATTAAAATTAATCTCATTGTCTAAAGAAAACCAGTTTTTGTTTAAAACATTGCAAAAGATTGAATTTATTTAACCAACGAATTCAATGTAAAATCAGTGCTAATGACATAAATTATATTAAATGGTAAAAATATATTCTATTTATACTTTAAAACCATACAATATTATAATTTAACCACATATGTTATTACGATGAATAAAGTTGTTTTTTAAAAAAATATAGCGTGTTTTTACTATTCATTAAAATATTAAAGATATTAGAATAATATGAAAATTTTATCAAAGATAAAATTTTATATTATTATTACAAAGATAATTTTATTATGTAAAATTTAACTTATAAAAATGTCAAAAACTAGATTTAATGTGGGTGCTCCATCAAAAGGCGTCAAAACTGCATTGTTTTTAATACTTATTTTACCCGAAAATTTTATTTTGTTCGTATACCATGTTCTAGAAAATGTGTAAGATGAATAAAAATGTTACAAAATTGAAAATTTAGTTACTATGATTCATAACAGATAGTTCATAATAATATTTTAATAATATATCGTTGTTTAGTAAAACTCGGTATTGCGTACAACACACGCTATCGTGGAAGGTCATGATTGCGTGTAATGCAAGATAAGTCAGGGATGCCTATTTTGAAAGCTCATTTTGGTTTAGAGTACAACGCAATACATTAATGAAATTAAAAATAATATTTTTTCATAATATCTCGGGGTGTTACAGGAACTCAACGTCACAGACGGCGCGTCAATCGGACCCCTGGTCTGAGATTTTTTGGCTTTTTCGTCCAAGGGGACCGGTTGGTTTTTAAGTCAAAAACCAACCCGACCATACTCCAAATGCATCCAAACCTTGATCAGAGTAATCCAAAAGGTCCATCTCACAATGTGGAATCCAACAAAGTCTACGACACATCAATCGGACGTTTGAAGATCAAGTTATGAGCGTTTCCGCTCCGATGGCCCGGTTGGTTTCGTGTACGAACCAACCCGGCCGAACCCAAAGTACTCCGAAACCTTGATTAGAAGATTTTGAAATTACCGTCTTGATCTAAGGATCGCATCGCAGCTGACGGTGCGTTGATAGGAGGTTTGTAGCCCAGGATATGGGCAAAAGACCGAAATAGGTCTGAAAATGGGGGGTCTAGGCCCGGACCGACCCGGCCCAACCCCCCCATGGGTCGACCCAACCCGGGTCGAGGTCCGACCCGGTGGGGCGCAGCCCAGCCCGGCGTTTCGGTCCGGTGCGCCGGGCGTGCTGGCACTGGCCGGGTGGCTAGGGGAGCTGGCCCGACCGTTAGGGCCGCGCGATGCGGGCAGGGGGCGTGCTGCCCCAGCGTGGAGAAACCGGGGCCCCGCATGGGGCCGCCCCTGTTAGTGGACGCGGCCGGTTTCTTCATCTCTCCACCTCCGATCCCACGCTTTCTCGGGATTCACGGACTGCCTCCACGACTTCAGTCGCGACGACTCCTTTCGGCGGCTCGTCGGGCCCCAGCGGGTCGCTCCACGGACCACCAGACGAGTTCTGGTGGTCAGAATTGCCTGCCGTCTTCGCCAACGGGCCTCCTGGGACCCGCCCTTCACTGTGAGGACCTCACACCACCAGTGCGGCCTGCTTCATCGTCGTCTGTAGATCCGCACACCAAGAACGAAGTGACGGGGGGTTCATACTTGTACGTCGGTCCGCACCAAACGTGTTAGCGGTTTTAAAAGTCCTCCAACAAATTTTTGAATATAAGACGATTGTTTAAAACCACAATGATTTATAATGCACCAATTGAATCCATGCTGAGGATATAATTCACAACAAATTAAAATAACTGCAACCCCCTACATCAATCGGTTGTTGATCGATGATTTTCGCGGGGGAAAAACGTTGCGGAAGAAAGCGTCGCGGAAGGAGGATCATCGGCGTCGCGGTACACGGCGTCACGTCATCGATCTCCGAGGGTTCAACGTTCTTCGTCACCCTTCGTCGGAGGCCGGTGTTCTTCACGTTCTTTGTGTTCTTCGCATTCTTCACATTCTTCAAGAAGGAGGATGAAGATCATTAAGACTTAGAGCTTTCTCCAAATCCTCTCAACAAGCCACCCCACAATAAAACAAGTGTTGGTGTTATTTTATTCTCGATGCCAAAAATTTGAAAATCATAAAAATAATCAAACAATTAAAAGAATTATTGGAAATTCTTAAACCATCCAATTAATAGGGGTGTTTAATATTTAATAAAATGCACCTGTTGACTTTATTTAAAAGGGGGGTTTTGCGGGTGCATTGCTTAAAGTGAACGAAACGGTGGGGCTTGTGCGGGCCCCACCTCACAATTATCCTACCAAGTGGGTAGTATATTGGGAGTCCCATCTTATCCTATTAACATAGGTTAAGCCTGATTTAAGTAAAATAAAAAAAAAGTCGCACCACTTTTAATTTTTTATTCCTTAACTTAACCCCAAAAATTAAAAACCACACCCGTGAAAATGCAACTCCGTAAAAGGTGTTTCTAAACAATTACCGGTGCTGTGATTCCATCGGTGCCCTTGGAATTCGATTCAGAGCCCCGATTCAAAGGTTAGAAAAACCCACTCGTTCGTTCACTGAACGTACCCTAGCCAAATTTCGAAAAAAATTTCTGGGCACACCGGGCCTCGATATTAGGTGCTGTCAGAAACTGCGCTCATGTAAAAAATCCAATGAAAATTAAGAAAAAAATCATTTCCTTGAATTTTAATGGTCTTTACAATGACAGACATTACTGACTGAGGCTGAGAGTACCATGACCGAATGGTACCAAGAGGTGGACCATACGGCATGACGATACATGGTGGAGACTAACAGACATGGAGTACATGGGAGGCGATTTGTACATACCCATAATGATGGAACTTCTGAGGATGACCCAACGATAGTTTTTTTTTCTTTTCTTCATTTGTAAATTGAATTTCTTGTAATTTACAGGTGGGCTTATATTTCAAGACCCTTTTATATTAATCACAATTTTGGTATACAATTTTACATAATTTTTCGTATCCATCTATGTACTCTATTGTGTTTGTTTACAGATTATAAAGGCAATGACTTCCATGTTTAACGGAATTACGCCTTTGGTTCTAGTCTCCAGCCCTTAGCCTATGGATGGTGGGCTTGGGGTATTCACAGTACAGGCCCAATGGGATGGGTTGGGAAAATAATTATATCCTCATGATCTATAGCAAAATAAAATACCAATAAGTCCATCCAAAACTAGTCCAAAAATAAATATGTGATTATTGGGTGATGTTCTTGTTTAGGCCTCATGAGGATCAACCAATATTTAATCCGAAAACGTTGCCACCATGTTTTCTTACATGCGATCAATGTGAGGCATTAAAATATATGTTAACATGAGTAATATTTTATTATACAATAAAAAATGATGATTTATACATTTTTTATGGGGATTTTATTAATAAAATAAAAACTAAAAAATTATACTTTTCAATAGGCATAGTCCGCTTCACGGTTGACTAAGAAAAAGAATAAGGAATTGGCATATCTATAAGAAGAACATGATACTACTACTAGGAAGGTTTGATATGTGGATAATGAGTCAATTATAAAGGAATTAGTTATAATATTCAATTATTATTTTCATTTAATTTCATCATTTTGAATTCCTCATTCATTTTATTTCATTTCGATTACCCCTCTAATAAAGGATCTATCCGTGACTGTTCATGTAAAGGAATTTCTCCCCATTTTAATTATTGAGTCATCAAAATTAATTAATAAAATACACAATATTTTTACTAATTTATATATACAAGTAAAATTATAATTTTTAAAATGGTTGTGTTAGAGAATTTGTAATTAATTTTATTTTCCTTTGTCAAGGATCACCTCAAATGTCCACATTGTTTTTGAATATATATTGTTTAATAATCTATAATAACTTGTGACATTTTTAATGGATATTGTAATGTGTGGAAGTCAATTTAGAAATTCCAATATTACATTGGAATCCCAAGATATGTTGGGGTATTTCTTAAGTTGCATAATGGTGATTAATATAATTAATTTAATATATAGGAATGAGCTTATATGATATCACGTTTTTTGTAATTTTATTATACACATTACTTGCCAATTAGGGGTGATATGTGAAGTGGTTACAAAACAAATCATTCATTAAATAATTATAATAATAGGAAAAAATTTAAGGACCATATATAATTAATATAAGAAATCCTACATTATTACAGGCGTTGTTTCAAAAAATTAGTCACCAAAAATACAAAATTTGACTAAATTTATAGGATATAACTAATTTTATTATTTCATATATATCTTTTTAAATAACTTTAGTTTACCACTAATACTACAAATAACTTTGGAATACAATTTAGTTTTCCAAACCCTGTGGAAGGATTTCATCAAACAACTTCTACTGTTTCCAGGGATGTAGTGAAAAATAAGAAAAATGAAATTAATTTACATGAACAAATCCTTATAAACATCTACTTATTTTTTAATATAAACTGAAAAAAATCTATATATATATATTTATATTAATTATAATTTAAAACATAATTTATGTTTATTTCAATTATAGAATAAAATAGAACTACAATTATTCTCATTGATCCTTTAGTTGTTGTTGGAAATATAATCCAAAACATGAGAGATTCATGTAAGTAATAAATTTTTTAAAAAATTTAGATAGCAATAAAATTATTAATAAATAAATTTAAATTTAAAATTAGAATAATAAAAAAATTAAAAGTTTCATGGTCTTTTAGGTGATGAACCCCACTGATATATTCAATTTTTCACATATGTTCACTTTAATCAAAAACCCCGAGGAGTAACTCAGTAATAAAAAGTAATGAAGGAACTTCTATTATAACTGTTACAATAATGAAATGAGTTAATATATTATTATAAAAAGGTGTTGATCATGACTAATTTGACATACATAAATTGATAATGTAACAAATCTCACTAATCATAACGAATAAAATAATATGGAAGAAGACTTATGCACTAAGGTAATATTCAAGAGAAACTCATTATGGGTATATAGATTTGAAAAAAATACATATGGTAGATTCCCATGTCCCAAAGTAGAATATAAACACTTCTTTATGATATTTTTTTGAGTCTTACAAAACAATAGTATAAATATTTTTCATACGTCATCTGGAGGAGTTTCGATCAACATATCACTAGTAGAAGCTAATTTCCTTAATGAGATGATTACATATAATAGAAAATAATTTTGGACAAGAGGTTTTTATGAGGGGAAATCATATAATTCATACAAATATTAAATGGAAAAAAATAATTGTTATACTTATAGATTTAAATGAATTTAGTGAACAATAATCACTTATTATGTAATGAGGATTATGTTAATCACTTATAAATTTCACCAACAGGTGTACGGAAGAGCCTGACATAGAATTTTGTGATGCATAATTTCATATAAGTAAAAGAAAATAAAAATATTGATATAAAGAACCAAAAAAATTATTATGGATTTGGAATATATATAAACTAGGTTATACAAATTAATAATATCATTACCCACACTATAGTAGTACTACCCAAAAAACAAAAATCCACAATGCATACTAACTATCCTAAAATCCTAAAATATTTCCTATAATGAACCACCCTTCAAACAACACAATTTAAAATAAAATAACACTTTTCAATAAAACTAAAGTAGTTTAAACCAACAAATATTTAATCAATAAGGATTTATAGTTGTATGGATGTTTAACAAAGTATAAATGTTAACAAAATATGTTAAAAATATTGTGGTCATATTATAAAAAAATATAGAAAATATTTCAGTTAAAACAATTCCTAACCCAAATGAGAACTAAGATATATTGAAAAAAATTGTAAATAATTTCTCACCTATAAGACCAATTAAACATGAACCATATCATATTGAGATGGAAATGTATCTGGTTGCAATTATGAAATTTTTTAATGAATCATAAAAAACAACCCTAAGAATAAGAAAAGAAAAAGAAATATGGGGAAGATATATGATTCTAAAAAAGAAAAAAAATTACAATTTAAATACCCAATTTATAGAAATAAGACTTTCTCCAAAAAAAACTCATAAATATTGATTAAACTATTAAAAATTATTGAATTAGAACATAAAAATAATTATTGATGCCTTCTAGATATAAGAGTTCAAAATAACCCTTATTGAAGGCCTTAAATTGATTCTAAATTATATAAATTTTACTAATGATATTTTCAAAAGAGGTAAATACTTTTGGGTAATGATAGGTTTCACATTCAAAGAAGAGTCTCAGCTTTTATAACAACCTTATTACACAAAAATTTCATGATATATGGAAATTATTTATTCAATACCAAATTAGGTCTTTAACTTTAGAAGAGGTATTATATGATCAATGTTCTTATATTAATGTTTATACTCATGAAAAAATTACTTCATTTTATTAATAATATTTAAATCCCCTAATAATGTTGGTCTAAAAAATTTGGTCTAATATAATCACAACATGATTTTTTCTATAATTTATAGTAGGAGGTCAGGTTATGATATTTCTAACTGATTTTTTAGTTCTTGTTATGGAGGAGGCTAGATAACTAGGTCACTCACAAATCATTTTTTGGATTTATTTGTCAAACACAACTAGGATCATCATTAATGAACATGGAGGAACACTAAATTTGGATTTTAGGTAAAATACTATGAATATTTATACTTTTTACTTCTTGGGGAACCCTTTAGATATGATTTCAGTTTATACCATTTCCAATCCAAAAGAGGATGAACCCTATGAGGATCTAGGTATGTTTCACAAACATTTATCCTTAATAAAAAAATCGAATTCAATTTTTTTGGAATATGTGGCTATCTAGAATTGTTATAATTCATCTTTTAGATTAGTGTAAAATTTTACATTAAAAATTTTTAGTGATTTTGAAATTTTATATGATTTAAAAGAACCAAATATTATAATTTGTGTATATTAATTTGAATCATTTTTATTGGTGGAACTAAATATAGCATTGTAGATATAATAATAATGAAATATATAATTAAATACACTTCCAACTAAATTTATTTATGTGTAACTTATAGAAGAAAAAAAAGAGGTGTTATAATATATAATAAATTTTATAAAATCCAATTAGAACCTCTAATTAAACATTTCAGAGTGAATGTTTAAAATATAATAATAACATCATGTGATATATTAGAAATATTTCCCAATATATGATCATATATAATTCTTATGGAGTGATAACATAAATGTTATACACCACTAAAATGGGATAAATACCACTATGATAGATGTTGTAATGAAGGAGACGTAGATTATTTTAGAAGGAAAGATCATCTATTACATAAGATATCCAAAATAAGTCAAAACTATAAAATTCATTTACATAAATGATTACATGAAAATTATAAGGAGTAAAAAAAGAATGGATTATAATATTAGATAGTGTAGAATAGTTAGAGTGTTTGAATATACTATATAAATTTAGATATTATAACTCAAAAATATAATTTTTTTCAACCACTTCATTGAACATATGGAAGAAATAATGGCTAATAAATTATTTAATTGTTCTTTTATGGGTTCAATACGATTTATAAGGCCCTATATCTATATATGACTGTGTGTAGTGTATCGTGTTTTGAATTTTTGAAAGTTTCATTTCATGGTAGAGTGAATAATTTTCAATGAGCATATAATTTTTCAAAAGGGGAATGATTTGGATTAATTAATAATGATAGTGATAAACTCCTTACAACATCTAAATATGTGAAATATGTTAGATATATATTTGAAAATTTTGTAATCTATAGGATGAATATCAAGAATTATTTAGAAATTTGTCTAATTCTATCACAATTACTTTTGGATGGTTATAATTTGTATTTTAAAGATGATCATAATGAAAAAATTGATTATTTGAAGAGGTGATTAATAACCCCATATGTGATGTATATAATATATTTTAATGAATAATTCAGGATATTTTGCGATGATTCCAACAAAATTACATGTCTCATACAATATTATATAATTATGCGTGTTCCATAAGGCATTTCCATTGCATCATGAACCTCATATACTTCAAAAATAAACTATTCAACTAATGAAATATAATTTTTTGGATTATTTATGTTATATTCATAAAATTATATAATATATTATTGAGATATAGTTTTTTTTCTGAAAGAGATTCACATAGGATGTTGATGAAGAAGTTACATTCAGATAGCAGACTTATAAATAGTATTCCACATCTCATGTAGTTGATGATTAAAATAAAATACAAAATAGGAGCTATGATACAGGTTGATGTTCACCTGATTTGACTACCCAACATATATTAAATCTCAATTATATCATAATAATTATTACGAGACCTAATTCTATGGGGAATCACTATTTTGTTGTAGTTGATGTTTTATGGTAGACTGCCATATTAAATTATTTTGTAATATGTAAATACCCAAAACAATGAAACAACCACAAAATTTATAGAGTAAAATTTGAATACATATTAAATATTTATTATCATACATTTATTATGAAAATTTTCATTGATCAGTTAGTAAAAAATTACCTTCACAAAAGGTAGATTAGATCAATTTTATTGATTTTTGTCACAATTTATCTTATAGAGGATGCATTGACCTAAGTGGATAAAAAATTTAATTTCAAAATATATAATTCATTCTCCATCCTCATTAAGAGATTCACGTAAATTTTAAACAATAAGAAAAAATTAGTATGTTTGGAATATTTCCTAAAGAAAATATATATGACAAAAAGCATTTAAATTTTGTGAAATATTTTATTTTTATTGTGAAATGATTTAATGCGAAACTTCTTAATTTCATTTGGAATTATATAAATGCATCTAAAATTGAATTATGTATTAAAATGGGTGGATGAATATGAAACCCATATTATTTCTGATAAATATGTGTGCTATTATTTAGGTTTGAAATATCTTTGTAAATTTCAAATTGTTATATAAATCATTAATGATATTAGGAACCACTTTTTCAATAGGTGAATAGAGGATTTGTTTTAGAAATTATGGAACACATCACCATAAATCCACCACCTACCATTCACACAAATGGGGTAAATAAGAAGTGTTTCACCATAAATCAAGGTATTTTTCAATATATATAAAAAACAAATAACACTAAGGAAAATGGTTTGACGACACTTGGTGGGATTGTGTGATAGACTCCAAGAAACCCATATTAATTATCTCATAATTTCCAATATGTGGGAAATGTTTTCACATAAAAATTGAAATATAAAATACTAATATGGGTTACTTATAATGTCAATTTTGAAAAAAAAAATATTGAAATGAGAGCGTACTACAACTCAAAGAGTTGGAAGAAATCATGAGTGATGTTTTTTGGGAACTAATAAAATTATATGTAGAGAGTTAGAGAGGATCATGAAATGATGATAAAAAATGTAAATATATACAAAAAAGCCCATTTGTTTCATTAAAAATCCAAATATAATCTAATTGTATATTGGATTTATTCCAAATGGGAATGTCTATTCATTGTGATTTATGTCTGTCATGTTTATGTTTTTTATATTGTTAAAGAAAGAGGTGAAATTACATTAACTTGTAATGGGTGGATGATCAAAAATTACAATGAGAATCTACCCTATGAACACAATGAATATATCACAGTCCTCCAACCATTTTATCAATAAAGACCATCTGGTTTTACTTCTCCATGATATATGACTGTATGTTGCAATTCTATTTAATATATTCCTATATGATAAATAATTTTAAATGTATTGGGGAAATTATATGATTTATGTTTAGAAGAGGGAACTATTGTTATGAATTTTTAATATTTTGTTTTAATTTTAATTTTTTGGTCATACTAGAATGTTATGAGTGTGTTTATTTTATAGTTTTAGTATTATATTGAGACATGTGAGCATACATTGAAGACAATGTATACATTAAATCTATATAAATTATGAACAAACATATTTGACATATTAAATCCTCATATATGTATGTTGCAATGATTTTTTATAGCTATGAGATGTATCATCATGAAGGTAACTATGATTCCTCATATTCATTCCATGAAAAACTATACTATATTTTTAATCGCATACCTTAGAGGGTTATGAACCTATATTGAAATCATCTTTATAGTGATTTTATCTTGGTAGATCCAATATATTGTTGAAGAACCAAAACATGCAGAGTAATATAATTAAAACCTTTTATCATTAAAAGTTATTATTCTTTAAATGATTGATAAACTAATTTGAATTTAAATCTCCCTTTACATAATAATAATTTTCAACTATAGAAGTATATCAATCATTATTTCCCTTACTAATAATGAATTAGTCTTTAAGAAGGCATATAATAAGAAAAAGAACATGTATACATTGATATCGAAGAATATTCATGATCATAGTTGGATTTGTGTTTTGGGGGAGGAAAAATTAACTGGAATAATATATTAGGAAGAATATATTTTAATTTAAATTAGGAATTAATTTTTTTTTATTTTTTTATGAATGAAACTGGGATGTGAAGAAGAGAAATATATCCTTGATTTCATCTAAGAATGCATATTCATGTCTGGAACATTTTTTGTGAAAAATTCAGTATCTTTCTCTCAAAAAGATTATTTTGAAGGGAAATATATATATATATACTACAGGAAACAATAAAAAAAGTTTAATGTAGAGAATTAATATACATGTTACTGATAAAATTATAGGGGGTTGACTAGACATGAATCTTTAGATTAATTTAGAGAATAAATAATGGTGATTTTATGAAATTATTATTTTCAAAATTAATTATGAAGATTAAATATAGTATAATATTTATATAATTTTTTTATGTGATGAGAGACAATCCGAAGAACACATTAAGATTAATGGATAATGATTAAGTTTCTGGGATAATATTGAACTCACACAACCATGATGAAAATTTATATTCCATCTCTATATAAAAGAATAAATAAAATTTTTAAATATAATAGGATAATAGAAACAAGAAAAGAGAATAGTTCTACTATAGAAAATCTGAAATGTTTTGGCTCTTCGTTGAAAATCCAATGTATTAAGGATGAATTAATAGATGAGGAAGTGTATAGATAAAATAAATAAATATATTCAATTAAGCTTCAACATAGGACTAATGCTCCACATTTTTCTTCAATATCATTACCTTCAAATACTATTAACTCTTAATCCATAAGATAAATATTTTTAAACCCTTATGATGTTTAAAAATACCAATCTCATTTGATTCATATAATTAAAATGGAAAATCATTGAGATAAACATTAATAAACTTGGAATGAGAAAATATTTCTTCCAAATCCAATATTAGTATAAGGATGAATATTTTAGGATGGTAGGTATAATTGGGTATGTGGTGTTAAAAATTGATAATTAATCAAATATACATAATAAAGAGAATTTAATTCAAATTATAATGTTACAATGATAATAATATGGACCACAATGTCGAAAATGGAATATATATTGGTTACATATTTATAATTTTTCTTTGGTAATATTTTTGAAACTTTATTATTCAAAGACCATGATTTTTGTTGGTGCAATTAATAGATCCAATACATTCAATTATTTCATTATATAATTTTGGGTTTACAATCCCACCATTTTATTATTTCTATATTTTTGCCACATCATCGAATTATGTGAATATTTTTTAAATAAATTATAATATATATTTTAACCCTTCTTTAATTATTGTATTTGTTCGTTGATATTAGAAAAATATAGAGAGAATTTTATCATGAATTTTTTCATGAATATTTTATACAGAAGAGTTTTATTTAAAAAATAAATGTATATGTTTGAAGTTTTTTCATGCAGGAGATAATATATTTATTATAAAATTATACAATGTACTTAAACTAAAAAAAAGTGTAACCAAATACTCGACTATAAAGGTCAACTAAACAAAATTTAATGTCCATCAACCACAAGTCCCCATCCAACCCAAATTTAGAATCTTCCACATGGTAGATACATAAACCACATGGGGGAATTAAATTAAACATATGATTATGTCTTAAATTCAATGAGTATTTGATATTATGGTCTATCCATTATCCATAAGAATAAATACATAAATCATTTCCTCCATTCCTTGACCAAAAGAGGATATTTAATCGAATAATCATATGAATTACAAAAGTTAATAAAGGGGAAAAAACTAATTCCAATTTATCTTATAACTATCATACCAATTGAAATCAACTTTTACCCCATAGTTGTATTCCTTCCATAAAATCAAATATTTTCCATCTAGTCACATGATCCTCATAGACAATTCATTGATATATTTACCACTCATTGATCCAATTTTTTTTTTAAAATTAATATATGAACAATTATATAATGTTTATTTTGGATTAATGAGAATTATTGAAACATATATCCAAAGCCTTTGGATAACTATGTGTATGAATGTGACAAATTTATGGCCTACACATATATCTAAAGTTGTAAAACAATTTATTTTTTACCAAATAAAAGGGTTGTTGATTTATATAAAGATCTATTAACAATAAATTTTTGAATATCTACAAAATAAAATAATGTACGGATTTGAATAGAGAAACCAATGTCTTGTTTGAAACATAAAATATGATAATGTAACCCTATATATATTAACATGTGTAAAGGATTCCACTTAGGATGATTGAGATGGGGGTCATGAGTTACTTTTGGATAATTTTATATTTCTATTTTTTATTTTGTATTTATATTCATATTTGTAATTCATGATCCTTATTCCTTCTATGTCACATTTTTAATTTATTGGTATTAATTGAGTTATCATAAAAGAAAAGACATTCATTTTAATAATTTTAGTTATCAAACATAAAAAAATAAAGAAATCTCTTTTTTTAAATGATTTTGGTGTTTATGAGAAGCTTTAAATACGAGTAGCGTTATATTTTGGTTTTTATATTTACTATGTTTTTACATAGATGAGTCTAATAATATCTGTCAACAAATTTTTAGAGTATATAAGGAGAGTTAGAATTTGAGATTGGTGGATCGGATCATAATGTTTTGTAGAACATGTTATAAGTACAATAGGTAGTCTTATATTATTCATGACGAATAAGATCTAGTTGGACATTTCTAGGGTATGCTAGTGTTTATTTTATATATCAAAGTTATACTTTAAAAGGAAGGTAGATAAACCAACAAATTTTTTGGTTATTTCCACCATTATCATTTATCAGAGTGTGGAAAATGATATAGTTATAAAACTTATCGTTAATTAAATAGTTAAATGATTCAAAAATATTTAAATATTAGGATAAAATTATCATCCAATATCAATTAACAAAAGGAATCGTTTAATCTAAATCATTGTCACATATTGTTTTCAATATTATATTATTATAATATTGTTTTCAATATTATGATTAATTTCTTTATTTTCATCCAATATCAAAAAACAAAAATATACTTTTAATCTAAATTAAAAATGAAAAAAAATTTATACACACCACTCATAGAAGCAACCATAGTTTATAGGTAATACCATATTTAACATTCAAATTAAATTTCATCAACATAACACATTATTGGTATACATCAGTCATATAACACATATTATATACTAATTTGGGATAATGTATATGGTGTGTAGGTACCGACCTATTCATCAGTACATCCATCCAATGGCCCAAAGGCCTTAACTTTTTATTGATTTTGATAATCCAACCGATTTATCATTACATTCTGATGGTAAAAGGTTTATGTGGGGTTATATGGAAGTCACTACGAGCATGCATATCGAGTAGATATGAGGTTAAAACAGTACCATATTTTTTGTTCATATGTGGATTTACAAGACATAATACTATATCATAAGGTAGTATTAGTGTTTAAGGATAAATAAAACCATAATATGTTATTTTCAGTATACTTCACCATCGAGTGTGAAACAAACTAATATTTTATAAAATTACTACATTTAATAGAATATATAAAAAACATCAAATTGAAACAAACCAAAAAATACTGTTATTATTTAAATATGAAAATTATTAAAATATTTACATATACCTATCATAAATATATATTAAAATATTTTTTATGAATATTAAATAAATTATATAAACATTAACTTTACGTCCATAATAGTTTACAATCATCGAAAAGAATGAAACAAAAAAAACTATCCTATAGGTAAGAAACATCATCTACCACTATCATCATCATAACTAGAACCCATCTAATACACATCCTATCTAAAAAAAATATACATAACCTAAGGAAATATAATATAATAAATGGTTAGCTTAGAAGATAGATGTTGGTAAACATGTGAAATATACTTGTAAATCAACAAAAATAGAGTATGAGAACATGATATTAAATTTTAAAAACTGTACACCTTATATCCAAGTTAATAATCATGTGTCGTTGAATAATGACTACCATTTCATAGGACATCGATCACAAGGAAATAAAAGGACTTGTTACATATGTTCATAACATTTTCATAAGACATAGATTCTTGGCATACACAAATAAATATAAAATAACTTCTACATTTTTTGAAGGATAATTTTCCATGCTATCATAGTGGGATGGGTTCTCTCACCAATCCATCTTAGTAGTGATTCTTAAATTCCTATTCAATCATAGCAGACTATGTCCCTTACTAAAAAATGTTAAATCCAAATATATTTCTTATGTATCTAAAGATATATAAATCATTACAAAATAAAATAATGGGAGATATAGGTCCTCTCGTCACATAATGGAAACCATATTTATGTGTTTTTTTAATATCACAATTCATTAATCATATCATACCACATTAGAATATTTTTCATAAATATCTCATCATATCATAACCTATATATAAGAGATATGTTTTTTAATTATGTCATCATTTCATCATGGAAGACCCATGGAATATGATGTGGTCTTGAAAATAAATAAATAAATAAATATTTATATATAGCCTGTAAGATATAAAACCCATGGTGTTACATTATACAAAACATAAAAATAACATCTATCAGAAAACTCATCAATCAAATAAAAAAAGGAAGACAATTATTACTCATCGCATAATGATCTTTCTTATATAGTTTCATGAATGTTGTTGTTTCATCATAAATAATTGACTATGTTAGTGGTCTTATTTCAAAAAAGATTTGTCACGACCCGTCCTCGGGGCCCATGCCGTGACTACCCCAAGCCCGCCTTCCATAGGCCAGGGGATGGCGACTATCACCAAAGGCGTAAAATCCCGATATCTGGGAAGGCATTGCCTTTATAAAAGAAAACAAGCACCACAAAGTACAAGCGGAAGTAAAACACTAAGTACAAAAAGAAGTGCTGAAAAGTAAATGGGCCAGAATACAAACCCAAAAGAAAGTAAAGTACAACTCGAAAGGGAAAAGAGCAACTGAAAAGTAAAAGCCGCTACTCCGAGCTGTCCACTGGAATTTCCACCTGAAGGGTGGGTACAGATAGCTCCTATGCTCCACTGGTCTCGCCGTCCGCTCCGAGCACGTCCCGCCCAATGGTCCACCTCCGGGTACCGTCCCGCTCTGCAAGCCTCAGCTAAGGTCAACGCTGTCCGTCGTCTGCAACCAACACAACGTAGTGCGGGCATAGCCCGTGCAGGGGTGAGTATAACGATACTCAGTAGGGACCCCGAGACCCTTAGGGTCTCACTAAACCAACAAGGATAACCACAAAGAAGATCTCAACAGATAACCTCTACATAGGTATATGCCCATACATATACCTAAGTTATCAAGTAACCCATCTCAATCATGAGGAAACACAAGGATTGTGAAAACAACGGATAACCACTACCCGGGTATATTCCCATACATATACCAAAGTTAGCAAGTGACCCATCTCAATCATGAGGTAAACACAAGGTCAAAATTCTCAGCTCAAACCAGGATTTTCATTATCGAAACCGTAACTACTGAAGAGCTCCGTCTCTAGAGTGTATAGTGGTCCTGTCACGACTCCGAGGTACTGCTCACTAACCTAAGACTGCTGAGGTACTCCTCCTGTCGAGTACTGCGGGTTTGCGGCCAACTACCGGGCGCTCCGTCCGCTGAGGGTCTGTCGCCAAATACCGGGCACTCACCCAAATAGCCTACTGAGGTACTCCTCCTGTCGAGTACCGCAGGTTTGCTGCCAACTACAAGGCGCTCCGTCCGCAGTGGGTCTGCCGCCAAATACCGGGCGCTCCGTCCACTGGGCTAGTCGACTCACTCCAAGTCGAGTCGGTCAAGCAGTCGTCAGGTCTCAGTCGGCTACACGATCTCCGTACTCTCCACGATCGTCTCCAGGAGGGTCCGCTCCATGAGCTACTGGTCGATACTCCAAGTATCACAAAGTACCACAAAGAAGTATCTCCAAAGACCATCTCGTCACAGGGGTCTCAACGCAACAGACGGCGCGTCGATCGGACGCCCGGTCTGTGAGTTATTAGCCTTTTCGTCCCAGGGGCCCGATTGGTTTCGTGTGCGAACCAATCCCGGCCGTATCACAACTGTACCCTGAACTCCCATAGGGTATACTCAAAGGGACCGTTACTCAACGTAATCACCATCGCCGCTGACGGTTCGTCAAACGGACGTCCTATCTGAAAGATATCAGTTTTCCCATTCTAGGGGCCTGGTTGGATTTCGGGTGCGATCCAACCCGGCCACTACTAACTGTATCCAAAACTCGGGCGAAGGAAGTCAAAAGATCCATATCGTCAACAGGAAATCAACGCAATAGACGGTGCGTCGATCGGACGCCCGGTCTGAGAGTTATTGACATTTTCGTCCCCGGGGCCCGGTTGGTTTTTAAGGCAAAACCAACCTGACCGTACTCCACCTGCACCCAAACCTCGGGCGGAGTACGCCAAAAGATCCTTCTCACTAAGAGGAACACAACACAGCGGACGGCACGTCAATCGGACGTCCGTAGCTCAAGATATAAGCGTTTCCGCTCCGAAGGCCCGATTGGTTTCGTGAACGAACCAACTCGGCCGAACTCAAACTAATCTGAAACCTTGAGTGCGATATACCGAAACGACTGTCTCGATCCAAGGATTGCGTTGCCGCAGACGGTTCGTCAATCGGAGGTCCGAGGCTCAAGTTATGGCCAAAAAACCGAATCTGGTTCGAAACGGGGGGTTCGGGTCCGGGCCGACCCGGCCCGACCCGGCCCGACCCCCCCTGGTCGGCCCGAACCGGGTCGACCCGACCCGGGTCTGACCCGGCCCGGCCTCCCGGCGGCGCGGCGGCGAGGCGGCGCACCGGCGCGGCGGTGGCGCGGCGGCCCGGTGGTGGCTCGGCGGCCCGGCGGTGGCTCGGCGGCCCGGCGGTGGCGCGGCGGCCCGGTGGCGGCGCGGCGGCGTGGGGGGCCGCGGCGGCCTGATGCCGCACGGAGGCGGCGCGGGGGGCAAAGCCCCCGCTTTCTTGGAGGCGGCGGCGCGGCTAAGCCGCGCCCTTTGCAGAAAAACGGCCCCCACGTGGGGGCCGGTTTGGAAATAAACCGGGGGGGCTGCTCCCCCCCCCCCTTTCGGGGAACCGCCCCCCTCTTTATGAGGGGGGTTTTAATTGTTGGCCGGGGGATTAATTTTCCCCCGGATATGGCCATCCGGCCGGCCAGCTGGCCGGCCGGTTTTCTCCAACGGGACAGAAAAAATACGGTCCCCTCTTCGACTTCCAACACCGGCGGCCCGGCCGCCGGTCTCCTCGTTCCGCCGCGGCCCAGAACCGGCCGCGGTCTCCTCGATTCACCACGGCCCAGATCCGGCCGCGGTATTCGCCATCCGGCACGGTGCGACGACACCACGCCCCTCCGCCGCACCTCGATTTCGTTCAACGTGGCGCGACGGTGTCGCGTTCTTGAAGGTTCTCCCATGGCGTGCGAGCAACGGTGTCGTGTAAGATTAACATACAATTATCTGCGTGGTGCGACGGCACCACGCCACCTTGCTTCCGCTCGCAGATAAACAACATGAACGATGGAGGGGGGGTTCGGCCGTGTTCGTGCAGTCTGGCCCCCCTCACGTTAAATAATAACTCAATTTAAAAAAAAAACCAGTTGCCTCACGTTTAGACATGCTAAATCCATGATCAATAATGGAATAAATAATCAATAAATCAACAACCCCTACCTCGGGTATAGGTTCGAAGATTTGACAACGTCCGCGGAAGTCAACATCGCGGAGATCGGGCGTCGCGGTCGTCGTTCGTCAATTCCGTTGACGAAGAGATGTGTCCGATGTGATACGTCGTTGGCGAAACCTCTTATGTCGACGAAGGGGATCCGAGGAGGAAGCGGCGTTCCCTCTCGTTGACACGAAAGACGAAGAAGAGAGGAGCAGCGTTCTTCGTCGGAACTTGAGCGTTCTTCGTCAAGTTGAGCGTTCTTCGTGTTCTTCGTCAGAGTTGAAGAAGAAGAAGAAAATCTCCCAAAATCTCTCAAGGTGGCCAAAGCTATTAACCAAAATAAAATAACCTTAAGCCCTATTTTATTTACACAACTAAACATTTGAATTTCAAAAGATAATAAATGAACCATTAATTCGTAGAATTAATTCAACTAAAGAAACAGCTCATTTAATTTACGAAAGAAACAACCCAATTAAATGGTCTGCTAAGATTTTAAGAAACGCGTCAGTTGACTTTCATTAAGACGGGTTTTCACGGGTGCGTTTCTTAGCGGAAAGAAATGGAGGGGCTCATGCGGGCCCCACCTCACAAATATCCTACCAAGGGGTAGGATATTTCTGGATAGCATCCTATTCAGTTCAACTCAGTTCAAGCCGCCTTTAAGTGGCTTCAAGTGGCTTCCAAGTGGCTTAAGCGAAATAAAATAAAGTTGTCGCAAAATTATTTTATTTCTTAACTTTAAGCCCGAAAATTAAAAACCACACCCGAGCAAACGCAACTCCGAAAGAGGCTTTTCTAAGCGAATACCGTCGCTGCGATTTCATCGGTTCCCTCAGAATTCGATTCCGGGCACCGGTTCAAAAGATAGAAAAACCCGCTCGTCCTTTCACTGAACGCACCCGAGCCAAAACTTCGGAACATGATTCCGGGCACACCGGGCCTCGGAATCAGGTGCCATCAGAAACTGCGTTCTTGTAAAATTCCAAAGAAAATTAAGAAAAAAATTCCCTTGAAATTTACTGGTCTTTACAAGATTCACAATAAGGTTGAAAAAATCTATATATTGTTCCTCGTAAGAATTATCCCTCTATAGTGGTATGATATATGAGATTAGTAAATGTGAATGGTTAGGTATTTACTTCATTAAGAGATATACATAGAAAACGTGGTAGTATTTGTGGGGGTTTAGTGTAAGTTCCATCAGATATGATACCATTATGATATAATCATAAATTTCAATGGGACTAATATAACTAGGTCTAGGATTCCCATTCATTAGAAATCTCATAACCTTATTCCATTATGATATTCATATAAATAAATTACCACCAACATAATGTTTTAGATCACTCTAGTGTTTATTAGCATAAATTTTCTACCAATGCATCATGATATGATCAACACATTCATTGGGAATATTTTTACTGAGGCTCATTTCCCCTTTATTTACAAGTCTAATAAACTTATTCTAAGGGTAAATTCTAAAAATAAACTTATCACCATCCTAAAATTATATATTAATTTAATGATTATCTGCATAAACTTTCTACCTTATCTAAGATTCCTTGATATGTTACTGAATGGATGTATCCTTCTCTTACATATGATCAGCAATTATAGCTCCCAATAACATTATTCACCCAAATTTCTTATGACATATTGGAGCTCTATATTTATTTACAGAGAGGGTATTATAAGGATATATTTGAATTCATGAGTTAGTGCTATTGTTGTATAGAAAATCAACAAGAGTTTGGTGTTAATGTTAATTTTATTTAATCCATTTATTAAGTTATCAACCCAATTTATTAGGATTGAAATATTATCTATGACATACCATATATCTATTGAGGGCACATAATGATTAATGTAAACTTCATAACCAGATCATGATGTATTGTTCCCTGAAGAATTGATATCTTCCTTGGACATCAATCGAAAACAATGAAATGTGGTACTATATGTAACCTTTCCACTTCTGTAATGGAAATCATGCCATGATTATCCATTGGGGTTTCTTATTTGATATAATAATGTGATATTAAATTTTAAGGACAACTAATAAAACTAATAAATAATTATTCCCATTATAATTTTTGGGGTGTCCCAATATAGAATCCATGGATATGTCTTCCCATTTATATTCTTTTATGAGTAATTGATGTAACATCACATAATGATTTTGTCACTCGTATTTAAATCGGTAACATAGTGATAAAATTATACAAACATTGAAATAACTCTCTTCATTCCAAAACACCCAATGTACTCATTATAATCTCTATACATCATCATACAACCCTAATGAATAGTTAATAAAAGAAATTGTGCTTCTATAAGAAACTCTATAAAATATGGTATGAATAAAACATTCATAGTTACTAAAACATATAATTCAATCACGATGAATATTGAACAAAAACAATTCTATGAATATTTTGTATCTCTACAGATTCATTCTATTCTTCATTGATTACCACATTTAGAGATGGATACACATTCAATTGAGAATGAGACAGTTTCACCCTTCCTTATGATTTCCCAATCCATCATTTATAAATATATAAATTCTAATTGTTTCTAATCATCATGAGGGATAATAAACCATGATACATTTGAGTAAAAGGATCATCAAAATTATTCACGTTCCTAGGGTTGTAATTTATTATGTATTCATAATCATTAATCATAACTAATAAGCTTATTTATTGAATATTTAAATCCTTATATGGTATTATACACTTTAAATATATATCATTAGTATATATATAACACTTTTCTTTATAAATACAATTCCTGCATATCATTACTGCAAAAAATTACTATAGGTAACCCCAAATCATAAGTTGGGTATTTTTCTCATGAATCATCAATTTCCATGAGGAATAGGCAATAACATTGACATTTTTAATAAGAAGAAACCCCAATATGTTATTGGATAAATCAATAATGTTTAATACCCCTTCTCTAAAATAATGTAATGTAATCAAAGGTGGTTCCCCTAATCATCACATTATTTATTGAAATTTATATACAGTCATCTATCTAGAGGAACATGGAACCCTTCCTATTTAATATTTTCAACAGATTAGTTAGTTGTGGTAAATTCTTGAAAAATCTTGGATAATATCTTGAGAAACCAAGAGGAATGTGGTTTTCCACAACCACAGTTGTTCAGGGAATGTATTAAAAATGTTTCATCTCTAATGGGTCTACTGATATACCTTCTATTGAGATTACAAATACTAAAAATGTATCAGTTTTCATTCAAAATTCCCACTTTGTAATTTTTTCATAGAGTCTCGTTCATTACTATCTATTGTAAAATTCTCATGTGATCATCAATTTCTTCCTTTATCATTGAATATATAATAATATTAGCTATAAAAACAACTATAATATAAAATATGTATTCTCTATGGAATATATTTGATAAATCTATGAATTTACATGGGAAATTTGTAAGGCTGAATTCCATCACTATATATTTAAATGGTACATACCTTGTATAGAATGATATCATTGTTATATCTTCCATCTTGACCCTAAATTAATTATATCTATAATAGCGGTAAATTTGGAGATGTATTGAGAACTCCGTAGTTGATAAAATAAGCCATCTATTTGGGGGAAAATGACACATATTTTCAAATATGATATTTTTATCCCCTGATAATCAATGTATTGTCACATTTAAACAAATATAATATTCGTAAAAAAATTTCTACTTTATGGTGACACAGTTGGAAGGATAAAACCCTTATCCTAGTTTTCCTAGAGTTTTTTCATCAATTAATAAAACTAAATAATATACATTCAATATAGAGTCATTGAGATTATTATTGGACAAGGTATTAGTTCTATAGATAACTCGACATAACATTTTTGTGGAAGGTAAGGAAACTCTTCCATAAAAACATAAATAAAACCTCACAATATATATGTCAATGATTTCATGTTTCTCCATAACCATTTGAGATAAGCAACCCTTGTGAATTATAAATAAAATCCTTAAAGGAATGTGATCCCAACATATGATTGTACTTATCACCACATTGATATATGATCATTGGATTGTTTGTAAAATTAAATGTGACATCATTTAGTCTACGTTTTATGTATGATTTTATTAGACAAATAAAATATGTGACCAATATAACATCAAATTCATCTGTAAGTAGAATGATAATATTTTTATGAAAAAATTCTTTCCATATTCAATTAGAGAGGAATCATGGACATGAGATGAGATCATCATAACATTAATCTTTTTCACTAATAATTATAAATCAAATCAATTTGGTATGAACAAAATAGTTTTATCAAATTGATCATATATTATGTAATTGGTAGCTCTCTACTCAAATATGTCATTAACACTTCTAATGTGGATGGTAAGTGTACCTTTCAACCATTTGTTATTTAACCACTGACATGAAATGGTGACCTCTTGATACTTTCAATTGTCTCTCGGTAAAAGAGATTGTTCACATATATCATCATAATATTCCATTGGATTTAAGAACTGGTGAGAAGAATTATCATTCTCCATACATTTGTAAAACAATATTTTGTGTTGGAAATTTTTAAGCATTTTTCTATTAACATCGTTAGATAACATATTCACATTACATTGAAAATAATTTCCATGGTGACCCTTCCTTACATGAATAATATATATTCTATGCCCTTTTTGAATATTTCATCCATGATTATTCCTAAAGTTTTAACATAAAAAATTAATCATCTTTTTATCTCTATGTATTTGTGATTTTCCACGAAATTCAATTTTTCTATTATTATCAAAACCATAATACTGATATATAAAACAACCTCCATTTCCACCATGATTGATCATTGAAAAATCAAATAATTTATCCTTATGTGTCTTTTTTCTAACATTCTTTATATAATTGGTTTTAAGACACTAGATAATAGATAAAACTTACATTCATGTTGGATTATAATATAATAGGTGTACCAAAAAATTCCCGTAAAATTTAACTCACATGTACCAATAGAGTAAATATCATTTTTGAATAGCTCAAGGAACTCATTCTCCATAGTTGCATGTGGAATAAAAAGAAATAAATAACTAAAAAATATATGTTATTGAACTATTATCAATTCATATATTAAATATCATCACGTTTCTAAGTATTCTAATAAGACTCCTGAAATGATTCACCTCACCTTGAAAATGAAATATAACCAAAATGAATTTTTTATGTTCCCCACAATAGAGAATAAAATAATTTTCTATACATTCAAATCCATTTTTGAAAATACGTATATTATAAGGCACACATTGAATGTAGGATTTTTCCTCATGAATGATTCAACAAAACATTGTTCCCTCTTTTGTTCATTTGGATTTACATGACGATTTGCAACATTTGAATGTTGTGTGAGAATAAAAATGTTATTTTTCATTCCAAATACCTTTATTTTTAGATTTTCTTGAGGTCAATAATAGAAATTTCCAGCATAAATAATATTAACATTATTCCTTCATGTTACAACAATTTAATAAAACTAAAAAAATATTTTATGATAGAATTATCATGACTAAGAACCACATAATCAAGAATAATAAATTATAGGTTTCCTAAATCACGAGTCCTTAATTAGAATATGATGTGATAGGTTTATCCTAGTTCATTCATGGTAAAAATCTATTTATTACATTAATTAATGTACATAATGAGTTAGTTTCCTTTAAACCATATATCAGGGGAGTTTCATACCATTTGTAGTGCATGACCCATTTTTGTGCATCAGGAAACAATCAAGTCCATATCAATTTTCCCTTTTCAATGTTATTACACATAGGTACATCTATAGTAGTGTCAAATAAATTAATATTATCTAGATATAGATGTAATTTCATGAATTCTACTCATTGTTTTCTTTACCAAAATATTAAAAAATCATATGCATTGAATTATACTTATAATTTTCCTCATACATTTCATTCAGGATATCAGTATGACTATATCTTCCAAAATTATAATGGATAACTAATCCTTTCCAATAATACCAAATACTAAGAACTAGGTGTATCATGAAATGATATTACATTATTTTTTGAATTCTCATTATATTACAAAAACGCACTCCTAAACACCATAATAGTTTACAGACCTCGAAAACATAGATATACAAACATTAGGTCTATAGGAAAATGACAAAATATTTATCAATGATCATCATAAATATAACCCTTCTAAGAAATATTATATTTACGACATTCCATCATAACCTAGTAAAGGTTAACATAATAATTAGTGAACATAGATTCCCATGAATGTTAAATAATGGCGACGCATAATCATAAATGGACTATAAGGGTATTAGAACAGGACCATAAAATTTCAAATAATAAATTACATATAAACAATCATTATCTTTTTTCATGGAATATATATTGTTAGTAAATAAGACAAGAATAATATGTTAGTCCACCAACATTATCCATAAGATCATAACATTAGAAAATACATATATTTGGTGTCACGACCCGTCCTTGGGTCCCATGCAATGACTACCCCAAGCCCGCCTTTCATAGGCTAGGGGCTGCGGACTAGCACCAAACGCGTAAATACCAATAACTGGGAAGAAATTGCCTTTATAATAGTAAAAAAACGACACATAGTACAAGCAGAAGTAAGATACTAATTACAAAAGAAGTGCTGAAAAGTAAATGGGCCAGAATACAAACCCAACTGAAAGTACAACTACAACTGAACAAAAGTACAACAGAAATGGCAAACATCTGGAAGAATAGAAGTATCTTCTGGGTCATCCACCTCAGATCCGACCTGGAGGGTAGGTACAAATAGCACAGTTCCTAGGTCGTCCACCTTGGATCCTACATTAAGGGTAGGTACATATAGCCTCAACAACGCTCTCGCCCATATGCCTCCTCCGAGTATCGTCTCGTTGTGATGCCCACCTAAGGATACCATCCAGTCCTCGAACACTCGGCCTCCAACAGCGCTACCCATCGTCTGAAACCAACACAAAGAGGTGCGGGCATATCCCATGAATGGGTGAGTATACAATACATAGTATGGACCCTAAGACCCTAAAGGTGTCACTAAATCCAACAAGGATAACCACAATGAAGGATCTCAACAGATAACCCTTACTTTGGTATAAGCCCATACTTATACCTAAGTTATCATGTAACCCATCTCAATCATGAGGAAACACAAAGGATATGAAATCAACTGATAACAAGTACCTAGGTATATGACCATACATATACCTATGTTATCTTGTGACCCATATCAATCATGTGGAAAACACAAAGGTCATAGACTCAGCTCAAACCAAGATGTTCATTATTGAAACCATAACTGCTGAAGAGCCCCGTCTCGAATGAGTACAGTGATCCTATCTTGACTCCGAGGTAATTATTACTAACCTAAGACTTTTGACGTACTCCTCTTGTCGGGTACTAAAGGTCAGCCACCCAAACACAGTAGTGCTTCCCACCGAGGTCTGCCAATAAAACACAGTAATGCACCCCCCCTTATAGCCTGTAGAGTTACTCCTTCTGTTGAGTACTGTGGGTCTACACCCAAATGTAGTAGTGCTCCATCCACCATGGATCTGCACCCAAACATATTAGTTCTCCATCCAATGGGCTAGTCGAGTCACTCCAAGTCGAGTCGGTCAAGCAGTCGTCCGGTCTCATCCAGCTACACGGTCTCCGTACTCTATACGCTCATCTCCAGAAGGGTCCGTTCCATGAGCTATATGTTGATAATACAATATCACAAGTCCCATGAAGAAGTTTATCAAAGGACCTCCTCGTTATAAGGGTCTCAACGCAACAGACGGCGCGTCAATCAGGCGCCCGGTCTGTGAGTTATTAACCTTTTTGTCCCAGGGGCCCGGTTGGTTTCTTGTACGAACCAACCCGGCCATATCTAAATTTTACCCTGAAAAGTCATACGGTATACTCATAGGGACATTTTATCAACATGATCACCAACAAAGCTGATGGTTTGTCAAACAGACGTCCGGTCTGAAGGTTATCAGCTTTTCCGTTCCAAGGGCCTGTCTGGATTTCATGTACAATCCAACCCGGAGACTATCCAACTACGTACAATACTCATGAGATGTATGTCAAAAGTTTTATCTCATCAAGAGGAATCCAACAAAGTCTACGGGATGTCAATCGGATGTCTAGAGCTCATGTTATAAGCGTTTCTGCTCCGAGGGCCCGGTTGTCTCTGGGTTCAAACCAACCCGACCATACCCAAAGTTCTCTGAAACCTTTTGTGTAATATATGGAAACAACCGTCTCGATCCAAGGATCCCAACAAAACTGATGGTGCGTCGTTTGGAGGTCCAAATCCCATGATATGGGAAAAAGGTAGAAAGTGGTCTGAATATGGTGGTATGGGCCCGGTCAGACCCGGCCCAACCCCCCATGGGTCAGCCTGAACGGGGTCGACCCGACCCAAATCTAGGTCTGACCCGGTTGGGCGCGGCCCGGTCCGATCCACACAACCTGGCCCGGCCTGGACGAGGGGCACGCAGGCTCGGCCAGTGGCTGAGCAGGGGGGGAACAGCTCCCCCTTTATCGCCCCACTGACACAGTGTGCCTACTGGGTCCTCCTCCAACGGATCCCTCACGGCCGTGGGATCCAGCAGCCTACCGTCGTGGATTCAGCCATGAAGATTCCTCCAGGTGGCGTGCCGGGCACCTCTGTGCCAGCGTGGCGCGCCGGTAGAGTCTTCTGCGGACCACCGGACGCGCCCTAGTGGTCCTTTTTGCTTTCCATCTTCGCCAGCGGTCCTCCCGGGACCTGCCCTTCACTCCGAAGTCTTCAAAACGCCCCTGTGGCCCATTCCGCCATCGCCCGTCGATCCACACGCCAATAAACAAACCGAAGAGTCTTCGAATCACCTCTGCGGCCCTGACTCCGGCCGCGGTTGCATTCAGCCTCAACGGTGCGGCGCGACGACGCCACGCTTCTTCGCCACGTTCTTTCTTATTTCTCCGTGGTGTCGTTGCACCGTGCCGCCTTTGATCGAGCTGCAATGAACACAACATCAAAGGGGGATGAGGGAAAGATGTCTTTGTGTGGTCCAACCCCCTCCCATTTTAATGATAGAAAGAGAAAAACAAATATCAATGAAGTTAGTTAAATAAACTTGAACGAAGATTAAACCCCTACCTTGAAATTGACGTCGCACATCGTCGAGTCTCGGAAGTCGAATGTCATGGTATTCATGTGTTGCGGAAGAAAGATATCGATTCCATCGACATTAGAAAAAGAATAAGAACGTTGTTGTTGGCATCGGTCTTCACGGTCGGAATCTCCTTCCTTGTAGTGGAAGAGAAGGTGGATGTAGAATTCCGAGACCGCCAAGTCGATTTCCTTCTTTGGAGATGTAGCGTTCTTCAACGAAGGATATTAAGTAGGAAGGAACATTGTAATTGGCGATGATCACCGCAGTCGGCAACTTCTCCCTTGATGCAGAGGAAGAGGATAGTTGATTGCCTTTCTTCACAGAATGAGGATGTTCTTTGTTAAGATGGATGATCGTTCTTCATGGAGGAAGAAAGCTCTCCCAAAATATTTTCCCAAAAACAAATAACTCAATAAGCCTCATTCTTTTAAAAGATCTCCAAGACATTAATAAATTCATGAGGTGTGACAAGGATAATTAATAAGGTCATTAATTATCCTAGTCATCCACATTAACCTTGAGAGGTGGAGAGGATCCACCATAATAAATGTGTGGAATTTCCATGCATTTAAACATGGGGGGTGAGTTATTGGGAGGTCACGGGGGTTATGGGGGAGGTGATGAGTTAGTGTCTCTTGTGTGCCCTACACCACTAAACTCTCCCATGGGAGGTTAGGTGGGTGTGGGACCAACATCTAACTCCTCCTTTGTTGAAAATAACCACCTTCCATGAATAAAATTTGTGCACAACAAAATTTATTTAATTCAACTAAACCCAAAAAATTAAACATCATCCCGCTAAAAACGCAACTATAGGAAAGGTCCCCTTAAGCAATTACCGGCACTGCGGTTTCATTAGTTCTTTCAGATTTCAATTCCGAGCACCGGTTAAAAAGATAGAAAAACCCACTTGTTCATTCACTAAACGTACCAAAGCCACACTTCAGAAAATGATTCCGGGTGCACCAGCCTCGTAATCAGGTGCCGTTGGAAGCCACAAACTCGTAAAATTCTAAATAAATTATGAAAAAAATATTTCCTTGAAAATTTTGGGTCTCTACATTACTCTCACCTTAGGTATTTACTTCCCCGTAATTCATTAACACAAACTAGGGATACAAAATTTGTACTGGGCATGCAACTGAGCCTCCCGCTCCCATCTGCTCACCTTGGGGTTCTTGTGCTACCATAGAAAGTGCACTAGAGGAATCAACTGTCCTCATAGGACTAAATCCTGTTGATCCTCAACCACTACTGGATCCCTGTGGATTTTTTCCAGTCATTGATGTCCAAATCCTTGAGTGTGATGATGTGTGAAGGATCATGCACGTATCTCTTCAGCTGAGGTACGTGGATGATATTATGCACTCGGTGCAACTGAGGTGGAATGGTCAAGTGCTATACTACCTCGCCTACCCTGCTGAGGACCTAGAAAGGTCCGTTGAACCTCGGAGATAACTTTCCATCTCGACCACATCTCAGTAAACCTCATTGAGGTGAGACCCGTATAATAACATGATCATCACTCTTGAACTCTAGAGGTCTCCCTTTCCTGATTAGAACTGAAACTCAAAACTCTTGATGCCACGTGGGTGAAGTTGGCTGACTCAAGAGTGATCGGTTACAACACCCTATACATGACTACATCCTGTGCTGCCTGGGTTTTCCTTTTTCTCAGACCAAGAAAATCCCATCCCATCGTTGTAGACAAACCACAACCTTTTTGCCTAATACAGTCAATCCATGTATGAAATTTGGATCCAAACCATACATAGACCAACATCGTAAGGCCTCGACACTACCACCAAGATATTCAAACTGAAACTCTCGACTTGTGGGTCAGATCACGCTGTTAGCGTAAGTGTGATTTTCGAGTCTCCTCTCAAAGGTATCTCCAGACGCGAGGGTCATGTCTATGGCTTACTAGAAACTCTAGGTCCGAGACAAGATTCAAGGAAGGAATGATCCTTATCAATATCTGTTGTTACAGCAGCTAGTAATGGACACAGACTGTCCCTTGAATCATTCATAGAGCCATTGGGTCACACTCTTTGACAATATGCATCTACTCTCTTCCCCGGCCATCTAGCTCCCTGATCCTGGAGGGGACTACAAAGGTGGGTGATTGTAACATGTCGAAAAGTAGACCACCCCATGCTACTCTCCTAGCTATGCTTCCTAATCTGTTGCTCTGCAGATTTATCTGTCCTTAACATTTCCTCTTCTTCAAACATTTTACACAGCCAAGTCTTCGAGACTAGTGCTAGTTTCCAACTTTCCCACTGCTAACCATCCCTGACTGCATCTATTGAGAAAAAGAATTCTCAACCACAATGGTTCTTTCTAGAACCCTAGCATAAGTAGTAATGCATAGAGAAATGGTGCTGCCTCGGATGTCCGAGCCCTAAAGAGCTGATTGCACCGCATTCATCGAATACCAAGAATGGTTTGGTATTCCCCGAAGAATTCTCAGCTACCGACATGTACTCTAGTAGAAGCTGTATAAGCTCTAGAAAACTCTCAACTGCCTCCTCAAGCCAGTCCTCAGCTGCCTGTGATTCAAGATCACCTCAGAACATGAGGGTATCTGATGTTGGAATAGTTATAAGGTAGTATGTCTACATGTGTCACATACCTGAATCTCTGATTGTAACTACTGACCAACAAGTAGTGATGAACAGCTATCACACTACCCGAAGGCACTATCTCAGGCATCCTTCCACATAATGAAGCATCATCACTATGCAGACCATTATCATGGTCACTCACTAGAAAACACTAGTATCCAAGTCCATCATCCACTCTACCGATGTCTTAGTTAGACAGAGAACTCTAGAAATCGCCTCCAGCCTGTCCTCTGCTGTCTCGGATTCTGCCTCGCCTCATAACCACAGAGGCCTCTACGGCTGTAATTTGTGCAACACGCTCTTCCAGCATGCACCTTCCACTAGTATGGCTGGTGGAATCTGCTTCCTAACAGGTGGTGGTGCTTCTGGTACTCCACACGATGGAGCCAACATAGAAAGAGGGCCCCGCACCGGAGCCTCGTTGCATAGTGGGACGCCATCGAGTACAATCTCAGAACTTCGACCAACTGTCAGCGTTGATACATCTTGAAAATATGCGACACAATCAACGTTTTATTCCTGGTGATATGACCTGGTATGAGCTAACACTAAAACTTTTGGAAACACACACGCAATCAGTGTTTTTGTGCACAAAGATGGATATCAGTAGTCAGGGTCCCGGTGTACGGATACGTTGGCTGTCGCACCAACACTGGACTCCATGAACCAAAGACCACACTCAGTACCCTTAACACAATTGCTTCACATAAAAGAAAATATCAGATTTATAAGTATTGCAGTACAACCAACTCCTTTGATACCAATTTGTCATGACCCATCCTTGTGGCCCATTCCATTACTACCCCAAGCCAGCCTTCCATAGGCCAGGGGATGGAAACTAGCACCAATGGCGTAAATCCAAATAAGTGGGAAGGCCTTGCCTTTATAAAAGTAAACAAAAATCCACATAGTAAAAGCAGAAGTAACACACTAAGTAAAAAAGAAGTGCAGAAAAGTAAATGGACCAGAATACAAACCCAACTGAAAGTACAGCTACAACGGTACGAAAGTACTACAGAAAAGACAAACATTTGGAAGAATAGAAGCAGCTCCTCGGTCGTCCAGCTTAGATCCTACATGATGGTTAGGTATATATAGCACACCTCCTGGGTCATCCACCTCGGATCCTACCTGAAGGGTTGGTACAAATAGCCTCCACAGTGCTCTATCTAGTCTGCCTCCTCCGAGTATCGTCTCATAGTGAAGTCCACCTCCACATACAATTCAGTCCTCAAACACTCGGCCTCCGATAGCACTGCCCATCATCTGAAACCAACACAATGAGGTGCTGGCATAGCCCATGCAGGGAGTGACTATACGATACTCAGTAGGTACCCCGAGACCCTCAAGGTCTCACTAAATCCAACAAGGATAACCACAAAGAAGGATCTCAAAAGATAACCCTTACTTAGTTATAAGCCCATACTCATACCTAAGTTATCAAGTAACCCATCTCAATTATGAGGAAACACAATGGTTATGATATCAATAGATAACCACTACCTAGGTATATGACCATACATATTCCTATGTTATCATGTGACCCATCTCAATCATGAGGTAAAAACAAATGTCATAGACTCAGCTCAAACCATGATTTTCATTATCAAAACTGTAACTACTGAAGAGCCACATCTCTGATTAGTACAGTGATCCTATCACGACTCCGAGGTAATGCTCACAAACCTAAGACTGCAGAGGTACTCCTCCTATCGAGTACCGCGGGTCAGCCAACCAAACACAATAGTTCTTCCCGCCAGGGTCTGCCACCCAAACATTGTAGTGCACACCCCTAATAGCCTATAGAGTTACTCCTTTTGTTCAGTACCGCAGGTCTGCACCCACACACAGTAGTGCTCCATCCGCCATGGGACTGCACCCAGTCACAGTAGTACTCCGTCCACTGGGCTAGTTGACTCACTCCAAGTCTAGTCGGTGAAGTAGTCCTCAGGTCTCAGCCAGCTACACGGTCTCTGTACTCCATACGCTCGTCTCCAGGAGGGTCCGCTCCAGGAGATAAAGGTTGATACTCCAAGTATCCCAAGTCCAATGAAGATGTATCTCAAAGGACATCTTCTTCATAGGGGTCTCAACGCAACAGACGACGCGTCAATCGGGCGCCCGGTCTGTGAGTTATTAGCCTTTTTGTCCCAGGGGCCTGGTTGGTTTCGTGTATGAACCAACTCGGCCGTATCTCAACTGTACCCTGAACTCTCATAGGGTATACTCATAGGGAACGTTTCTCAACGTGATCACCAATTCCACTGATGGTTCATCAAACGGACGTCCGGTCTGAAAGTTATCAGCTTTTCTGTTCCAAGGGCCCAGTTGGATTTCAAGTTCAATCCAGCCCGGAAACTATCCAACTATGTCCAATGCATAGGAAAAGTAATCCAAAAGTTCCATCTCATCAAGAGGAATCCAACAAAGTCGACGCCACATCAATCAGACGTCCTGAGCTCTTGTTATAAGTGTTTCTGCTCTGAGGGCCCGGTTGGCTTCGAGTTCGAACCAACCCGGCCATACCCAAAGATCTCCAAAACATTGAGTGTAATATATCAAAACAACCATCTCGATCCAAGGATCACAAAGAAACTGACAGTGCATCAATCAAAGGTCCGAAGCATATGTTATGGGGAAAATTCCGAAAGTTGTCCGAATATGGGGGGTATGGGCCTGGTCCAACCCGGCCCAAACCCTCCTAGCTCGGCCGGAACCGGGTCGACCCGAACCGGGTCCAGGTCTGACCACGCTGGGCGCAGCTTGGTCCAGTCCGTGTAACCTACCCTCGTCTGGTCTATGCAAATTGGCCCGGCCCAGCCGGGTGGCACACTGGCTCGGCCAGCAGTTGACCAGGGGGAACTGTTCCCCCCTTTCTTGCCCAACAGACGCGGCGCACCTGTTGTGTCCTCCTCCTTCGGATCCCGCGCAGCTGTGGGATTCAGATACTAGCCACCGCGGCTTCAGCCACCTATATCCACGACTTCAGCCGCATAGGTTCCTTCTAGCGGTGTGCTGGGCGCCGCTGTGCCGGCGGGGCGCACCGGCAGGGTCTTCCGCGGAACATCGGATGCGCTCTGGTTCTCTGTTTTGCTTTCGGTCTTCGCCAGCGGTCCTACCAGGACATATAGTTCACTGAAAAGTCTTGAAAAAGCCTATTCGGCCCACTCTTCTATCTCTCGTCGATCCGCACACCAATTAACAAACTAAGGAGTATTCGAATTGCCTCTGCGTCCCCGACATTGGCCGCAGTTTTGTTCGGCCTCATCGGCTCCTTGTGACGGCGTCACGCTTCTTTATCGCGTTCTTTATTGTTTCCGCATGGTGCCCTTGCACCATGCCGAATTTGTTCAGGCTGCAATGAACACAAAATCTAAAGGGTAAAAGGGTCGACCGTGTTTTTGTGGTCCGACCTCCACCTGTTATAATGATAGCAAGAGACCAATAGATATCAATTAATTTAGTTAAATAAACTTGAATGAAGACAAAACCCCTACCTCGAAATTGACGTTGCACGTCGTCGAGTCATGGATGTCGAACTTCGTGGTAGTCAGGTGTCGTGGAAGAAAGGTATCGATTCTGTCAACGTCGGAAGAAGAATAAGAACGTTTTTGTTGGGGTCGGTCTCCATGGTCGGGATCTCCTTCTTTGTCCTGGAAGAGAATGTGGATGAAGAATTATGAGACTGCGAATTCGATGTCCTTCTTCAGAGATGCAGCGTTATTCAACGAAGGAGATGAAGTAGGAAGGCACGTTGTCATTGGCGATGATCACCGTAGTCAGTGACTTCTCCTTTGACACGGAGGAAGAGGAGAGTTGATAGCCATTCTTCGCAGAATGAGGATGTTCTTCGTTAAGATGGATGATCGTTCTTCATGGAGGAAGAAATCTCTCCCAAAATATTTTCCCAAAAAAAATATCTCAATAAGCCTCATTAATTTAAAAGATCTCCATGCCATTAAAAAAGTCAAGAGGTGTGAGTAGGATAATTAATAAGGTCATTAATTATCCAAGTCAGCCTCATTAACCTTGAGAGGTGGAGAGGCTCCACCACAATAAATGTGTGAATTTTCCATGCATTTAATCAAGGGGGGGGGGGGGTGAGTTATGGGGAGTTCACGGGGTTTATAGGGGAGGTGAGGAGTTTGGGTCTCATGTGGGCCCTACCACAATAAACTCTCCCATGGGAGGTTAGGTGGGTGTGGGCCCCACATCTAACTCCTCATTTGTTGAATATAATCACCTTCCATGAATAAAATTTGTGCATGAAAAATTTTATTTAATTCAACTAAACCCCAAAAATTAAAGCTCAACCCGCTCAAAACCCAACTACAGCAAAGGCCCCCTTAAGAAATTACCAGCGCTACGGTTTCATCAATGCTCTCAAATTTCAATTCCGAGCACCGGTTAAAAAGATAGAAAAACCCACTCGTTCGTTTACTGAACGTACCTGAGCTAAACTTTGGAAAATGATTCTGGGAACACCAGGCCTAATAATCAGGTGCCGTCGGAAGCCACAGACTTGTAAAATTCCAAAGAAATTACGAAAAAAAATTTCAATGAAATTTCCATGTCTTTACATTTGGGGCATACACATAATCAAAAAAAATCATTTTCATAATAGTCAAGGGTTACATAGATTTATTTCATAGATGAATGGGTTCACTACCCAAATAATCAGATTACTCAATTTTCACTCCCATGAATATAATAGGAGAAAATAACCTTACTGAACTATGATTACTATTTATTGCAGTCATATATATCTCATGAGATTTAAAAATTTACCCATTGCATCGGTGGTAGTTATATGTCCAACCCATATCATAAAAAACAATATTTATATCTTCCATGAGAACATAAAATAATTAATATATCATAACACATGATATGAAATTAGTTTCATAAACATTTAGTTATTAAATATAACATGTAAAAGTGATAGGTTTCATATTTATTTCACTATTTATTCATGAATAACCTATAGAATAAGTATAGGGTTTTCAAATAATTTTATTGTGGTGTAACCTATAAAGATAAAAAAGGTTCCATAAACTACATGTTGTAATATAAAAAACCATATAGAGATTTAAAATAATCATATCCATAGATCATACCCCAATTAAGACATATTTATCATCAATAGATGTTATCATAAATGGAATTGAATTTGAACAATCTCCAAATTTTTTAAAGAAAATTAAATTTCCACAATGAAAAAAAAACATTTTAGAAAATTAAAACTTTTGAAAAGATATTTAGTTTAAAATAATCATCAAAAAATTTAATGGAATCTTCAAAAAAATATACTGGCTATGATTATGAGTTTTTGTGTTAAATCCATAGATATTAAATAAAAAATTCCATTATCATTTTCAGTAAAATCCATAAATGCCTTATTTGAAAAAAATACAGATTAATTACCAATTTGGTGATAAAATTTATAAAATGGTTAAAAATGTATTAAAAAATATATAAGATAATTTTTCTAGTTTTCTATCTATTTTTATATATCACTGTTTTTGATGAAAAAATATATCCATCCAAATGGAAAAATAATGTTCAATTTTATTAAAAATAATTCTAATATATTAAGCAAAAAATAGTTTAATAGTTGTAAAATTAGGTTGTAATATCATTAGTAGCAATAAGATAATAGAATTATTGTGTTTATGGTGCGATTAATTATATAGATTTATTAATATAAACATAATCATACATTTTTTTGATAAAATAAAATAATTCAACATAAGAACATTATAACTTTGGTAAATTAAAATCATAAGAACCATGAAGTAATAAAATAAAATGAAACATCATGTATCACATGGATAAATATATTCATGATACTATTGGTGGATGTAATTTTATGTAAGCCTCTAGAAATAATACAAGTTCATAACATAATGTATTCAAAAAAGAGGGAATGTTTCAAAAAAATCCATTACCTTAAGTGTTGAATTCTATCAAATACATTGGAATCACGAATATAATAAATATAATTTCATTAAAAAGAATCTATAAAAAACTATATATATATTTATTACCATGAATTATTTAATTATGACCTTTTATTAACCTTTTATTAATAGATCCATGAAAATGTATGATCTTGGAAATATAAAATTTATATATACATATAAATATAAATTTTCTTGTAATTTTTGGTCCTCTAACATTGATAATTATTTCCACAAATAAAGAGTTTTTTACATGATATAGAAGTCATATATATTTATTATATATTTATTTAGTGTAATACATATAATTAATTAAAATAAAATGATATACATCTTCAATGGAGACCATAGGACGTAAGTACACATGAACGATCATTCATTTTTTAGATTGAATAGAATAATAAAAATAGATTTATAATTATTCTAGAATAATTTTTTATTAAATATCTAGTATATTATATAAAACCATTGTTATTACCATTCATGTAATGCGTGAAAAAATCTCATCACATCACGATATGGTAGATCATTGTACAGATGAGTGATGATATCATATCCCAACAAAATATTGATTTTGAATGCGTATGTGATATAATACTTCAATTAGTATAAGGAGGTAATAAATATAATATATATGTAAAAAATATATAACTACTTCTACTCTAAAGATGTGGTTGTGGAAAAAATATCATCATTATGTGAGGTGGTAGTTCACTATAGACATGATCTATGATTTCATAACCCATTTGATGCATGTGATGATTGTTTTAGATTATGAAAATAATATATACAATTATAAATTTATATATATTATATTGATGTTATTATATCATCATGTAATAAAAATAACTCAATGTGTTTTTGGGAGAAGTAAAACATAAATTATCATTGATGTACATTACATTATTTTTGGGTCTCATTTTTTGGTTTTCACCAAAAGGCTTCCTTTAATGGGTTTGTGTACAAATTAAAAAAATCAATGATGGTATGAGGGAATTGAGGATTTTATATTTTAGTTATATCATTAAATAATATGTTTTAATGTTTTTAAGAAGAGTGAGACGTTTTTGGCCTTTTATATGCGAGGTGAGTGACACACAAGAATATTTTTATAAGAAATAATACCACCGTCGTCCTTTTTTCATATCACACAGTTCCAATAATGAATCATTATCTAAAATATAGTATATGAGATAGAAATAGGAACATTAAATGTGGTTTGGAATGGATTTTATTTATTTTTTAACTATTTTTTAGTTTAATCTACAAAAAACCCTTTTTTACCTTATCTATGGTAATTAATTTTAACTATTTAAAAAATTAAATTTTGATAAAAATTTAATTTACATAACTAAATAATATAACGTACTAGTATTCAAAATATTTAGTCCTATTTTGAAATTTACAATCAATGATGTAGAAAATTAAATTTAATACTAATCTAGTTGACATGGTGAGAAAGATAGTTTTTAAAGATAAAATGAACACATCATTTCATGTTATTTATATCAATATTAAATTAGTAATTTATTCAAATGATCCAAATTGGATTAATTTATATAATATTGAATTAATTTTACATTAAATCCAAATGAAAAATTTTTTTTTTTACAAAAGAGTGGTACCATTATAGGTTGGGGGTCATGACTCCGATTTCATATCAGACTTTTTAGAAATTAATTGAAAATTAATGATCACATATTTTATAACTATTATATATATTTTTCTCCATTATGTATCTATCACGTTGTTTTATTAATTTTTTCTTCTATGAATTTTTTTCAATCATTATCACCACATGTCATATTATAATGATGTTATATTTTTTAAAATCCACCACAAATTCATGTATTTTTTTATGATTTCTTAATATTAGGAGGCATTCATCATGGTTTTGACTATAAGATACATTTTTTTAATGAATTTTAATTATTTAAAAATGATTTTATAGTAAATATATGAAAAAAAATATATAATTTATGTGTAATATATTACTAATTTTAATTTATTAATCAATTTCCATTTTAATATGGTTACACAATAATTTCAGTTCATTTTCTTGGATTTAACTATATTACATGTTTTTAAACTATTTTTACTTTGAAATATTTTATATGTAAAATCCAACCACATCACCTGTTAGATAAATATTTCATTAATTCCTACAATACTTAAATTAAAGATGATAATTATTCTATGATTCTATAATAATTGAAGGTCATTTTTTACTTTCTAATATATGAAATTTGTGGGTAACACCGTTATTAAAAGATAATTGATGTTTGTGATATGAAAACTGACAATCAATATAATTCTATGATGAAATATTAAATATAAATTGTAATAAAAAATTCTTCTTTCACTTGTAGAATTATATATTGTATCACATAAAAAATCATGATTCTATACACTAGTTGAATATTGACCATTCAATAGATATTTATTAAATATTATAAGACTTATTAAGGAAGAAAATCTGTATATAAATCATATAGTTTTTTATTTTTGATGTCGATAACCCTGAATATATTTGAAATGAATAACCCTATACAACATCTTTCACCAACACATCCTATATATGTTTTGGAAGAAATGATAATCTATCCTAATAATATATACATTATAATATAAAATATGAAATGGTATCATCTCACAAAGCCTGTATGATAACATGAATATCAACATGTGTGTGAATCACATAATATTTACATGAAATCATCCCCTCTATTATCCCCATAATATGGTGTACAATAACTGTTCTATATTTTATGTAATGAGAATTCCCATCAAAGTCTATAACATGATGAAATAAAAAATTTCTATGACATTTAACACATCATTTTCCCCTACATATTGCATCTATTTATCATGAAAATAAACTTCTAAAATATAGATATTAACATAATAAAAAAATATAAACATTGTATTTAACATAATAATAGATTAGTTAATTAAAAAAGTTACTATAATACCAAAAACATCCACATTAGTTTTATAATGTGTCCTCATCGAAAAATATATCCCATCAGTAGGGTTACCTCAACGGTGTATCAATATAAGAAAAAGTATAATTATATATTTATTTATATTATATAAAATAAATTAGTTTTATTTAATTGTAAAATGAATTATAAATGTATAATATTTATATCTATGATACATTTTGTGTACAAATTCAAAAATGAATACTATGTTGATATTTATGAAGATAAATAATACCAAAATTAGTTTATATTCACCGTATTTAGTAAATAGACATGTAAAATATTAAATAATCATAAATTTGAAAATAATTCAATCTCATTATGTCCAACTGAGTCAACAAGTATGAAAATGACTAAAGTAATTGTGTAGGATGGAATCCAAATTAGACTTGTTGTAACATATCTTAATCACACATAGATTTTACCCAGTGAATGCACTTCACCATTACCCTATAATCATTCGATATTTTTTATTATTTGGTATTAAAAACAATAAAAATAAACAGGTATATGATATTAAATTATTATATTAAATTTTTTTTGACTATAGTAATAGTTAATATAATATTATACAAATATTATTATTTATATTATTCAAATATCTCCACCCAATTTATCAATCATATCCCAAGAGAATTTTTCACACTCTTGAGTCATTAGGATAGAATTTTTCTTAACCACATACCATATTCTATAGAGGATGAATCAATAATATCTCTTATCTATAATGGGATGATAAATGTTATGATATATTTTATCATTTCATCTAATGGAGTTTCAATCATGAACCGCTTATCTAGGGACCCCATAACTACTGATGATATGGGATGATATTGGATATAGAGTGACTAGAAATTTTAACCATGATGAGTCTACTACAAATATTCTTAAAAACAAGTGGATAAAGGATTCAGTTGATGAGGCTATATCCATGAGAGAATACCCAAAATCTCAATTAAGAATATTAATAATTTTTTTGTCCATTTGTTAAATGAATATGAGCATCCCAATTTCATAAATTCTATACAATATGGGATTTATCAAATGAGTCATTCCATCATATTATATTTTATTTATCTTGGATTTCATTGGTGGCACCTGATGTCATTCTTAATATATTAATTAAACATAATATTAATTATTATTATTATTAAAATTGTGAATTAATTACAATGAAGCTGAGGAATGCAATGAATTATAAATAACTTCAATGTATTGTTTAACCCTTAATTTTAAGAGTTTGCCTCTTCATTAGAGGAGTCATAATTCAGTATCAAAGAGTCATATATCTGTTGATTAAATGAGGGGTTGTCATTATTTAATGATTTAAAACTCTATATAATGATCTTGAATACAATAAATTAACTTGGTATGGATATAAATATAAATTTATATTTAAAAGTTAATTTAATTTTTAATTTTTAAGAAATAATATCCATTTTCCCTCTTATCATAGAATCAACATGACTTGGATTTACGGTGATTTTCTAATTTATTTAATGGAATTGTCTAGGAATTCATGATTTTCCTACAGAAATGTATTGTGGGGACAACTAAATAGTTGAGGATAATTCTACCATAGGTCATGTATCACAAATATATTCTGTCATAACTCTCAATAATCCAATATATTTAGTTATATTAGAATTACGTTTGAGGATTTTAATGTCATGAATCAAGACGTGATCAAATTTTATTTTTTTGATTAGAATAACTTCTCTCAGTGGAAGGAATATATGAATTTACATCTTAGGATATTTAAAAATTTCTACATTATAAAAAATTTATACTCCGTCATCTAGGATGAGACCACTACCAATCATGATGGAACTTTTATTAACATGAAAAATGTTTTTAATATTTATGTAATATGTAAAAAACAGATGAAAATGAGGATTTTCATTATGTAAATATTGTAAAAACATTATAAAATTGTATTTATCATAGTATATTCTAAATGAAAAGAACTCAATAAATTTGAGAAACACTCAATTTTGATTAAAAAAATATGAGGTGGATGGAACAGAAAAAAATATTATTGTGAAATATCACAACTTAAAGATGGTTTATTAGAAGATAGTTTTGGGAATGTTCAAGTAATATAATTAACCATGAATAAATTACTTTCCTTAAAATTATTTAGATATAAAAATTTCAATTATGTGAAATTTTATATAAATTAAATATAATGTAGAACATATTGGGTATGAAAATAATTAATAACCAAGCACATTTAATAGGAATAATAAAAAGAAGTTATTAATATTGATGAGGTTTCTATATTGAGAGTCATGGGAAAGGATTAAAAATTTTACAGCAACATTATCATCAACATGGTGAATGCATAAAAAACTCATTCTTACATTTTAAGAAAATATTTCATAAATTTAAGAAATAAAACCATTCCAATAAAAGGTGAATGTTTTATCTATGTAAAAGTGGGGAATTGTGAAAGAGAATGTCGTAATATTAAAAATTTTATCAAACCTATAGGGGATATAATTAGTGAAAAAATCTAGTATTGATGATATTCATGGATAACAAAAAATCGAATAAATTGGGTTGGTGAAGTGATTCCTGTGTAGTAGTTTATAGATGGTTGGATTTTTCCATTATATTAACATTGGATGAAAATAAAATCAGGAATAACTTCAAAATGTAAATAATTCATGAATTTAATTCATAAATCAAGGATTTTTGTAACTAAATTTTACATCAATGTAGATTTCACATTTTCAAAATTTCTTTTAAATGCCTAATATTGAATACAGTATCGTACAAATTGAACGTATTTTCAAGAGTGGATAAAGGGATTCATTAGAATCCAACATGTTAATATTTTCAAACATAGATATATTTTGGGTAAGTATTACTCATGTGATAAAATATGTCAACTATCTATTAATAACATGATAGAATCATCTACTTATTTGATTTAGCCATCCACCATACATCATGATCATGAGTCACATGTAATTTTTTTCATCTAAATAAATTAATAAATTTATTTTATTTTATTTTGTAGATGAATTAATAAAATGTGAATGATTTATATATTCTATAATATTTAAGACACAATTTTAGAGTTTTGATTGAAATTCTTCTATAGTAGAATTATTACATCCTAAATAATGTGCCTTAAGCAGTGTCTTATCTCATGTAAATAAAATAAATTTAACTAATTTGGATAATGATTTTTCTATATATTTAAATTTATCTATTATATAAACAAAGTATTATTTATATTTTATGTTTAATAGTAATAATGACGATGTTGAAAACCAACTAGATTAAATGATAAAATTATTAGTCTCATATTGTGAATAATTTATGAATGAATTCAGTATATTCTAAAAATAAAATTTTGTAACTCATATTTTTAATAATCCTTAAAACCCAAAAAAAATTTCTTATAATATAGTAAATAATGTGCATTAATATAAATTAAAAAATTGATTAATGAATCCATGATTCTAAATTTTTTTTACGATGAATCATTATTATCTACATGCCACACTCCTCAAATTATTTTAACTATGGAATATTAATTACCAATTTATGAAATATAGAATGAAATTATCATTATTCTTTGATATTTTAGACTATTATTGTGTACTTGATCCTTAAATTATTAAAATTAGTCCTAGTGAAATTAATTGGTTTATAATTGAGAAGAAAACATAACAATGCAAATAAGATTATGGATTTGATAGAGAATGTGATTTTTGAACAATGTTTTATAATTTTTTGATGAATGTAATTTTAGGAAATATAACATTGAATTTTTAATTCATCATTACACTATGTATCATACTTTATATAGCTTAGATACAATATTAGTGAATAGTGACAATACATAGTTCGAACAAATTGTGTTATAATAACTATGAAGGGATAACATCTATTCCTGAAATTTATTTCATTAAATTCAATTATTTTTCTGGTTGAGGGAGATGAAAAATATAATATTCAACATAAATATCATATATTAGTAAATTTATATGATTGAAAAAATATATATGATGATAAAAAAATTTTGAGTTGGGGATTTACCAATTGTGTCAAAATTGATTAATGAATCTAGGCTTTTACGAATTTTTTTATGATGAATCATTATTATCTAAATGCCACACTCCTCAAAGTATTTTAACCAAGAATAAGTAATTACAAAATTATGATTTATTGAATGAAATTGACATTATTTTTTAATATTTCAGACTATTATAGTGTTTTTGATCCTTAAATTATTAAAATTAGTCCATGTGAAATTAATGGGTTTATAATTTTGAGGAAAAAATAACAACGCATATAAGATTATGGATTTGAGAGAGAATGTGATTTTTGAACAATGTTTTATAATTTTTTGATGAAAATAATTTAAAAAAATATAATAGTGAATTTTTAAATCATCATTACAATATCATTCATACATCGTATATCATAGATACCAAGTAGTGAATAATTACAATTCATAATTCAAACCCTAATGTGTTATAATAACTATGAAGGGAAATCATCTATTCCTGAAATTTATTTCACGACATTCAATTGTTTTTCTTGTTGAGGGAGGTGAAAAATATAATATTATACATAAATATCCTATAGTAGTTAATTTATATGATTGAAAAAATATATATGAAGATAAAAAATTTTGAGTTGTGGATTTACCAAATGTGTCAAAACATATTTGTTTAAAATCATTATATTGAAATAAGAATGATTCAAATGGAAATGATAAATTTTTTTGAGTTGTATTGGATTCTAAAGGATTAAATAATAAGTAATTTATTGATAATTTTTATACATATTATTTTTTAAAATGAGATATAGTAACAAAGACACTATTTATGTAGATTTAAATGTTAATTTATATTTATATCAAATAGATTCATAAACTAAATTTTGGAATGGATATTTAAATTAATATATTCATATCAAATAACCAAAATGGGGTTTTAAAATATATTATATAAAGATATGAAATGTATTGAACTCTCTTTACATTCTCAAATAATCATATATTAATGACTTAGAAAAATTCATTATATAGTTTTATCTAGGGGTTTAATTAATAATTATTGGAATAAATTCATTAATTAATTATTTATAATAGAATATATAGTTATTTTGAGAATATATTTAGATTACAATTTTGTTTTGGTAACCAATATGATTTATATAAATGAGATAAATTTTTTTTCTCTATGTTTAAAATAAATGATCATTAAACAGATAACATCATTATCAGTATTTAAGTAAAAAAATATTTGAGATAAATCATTATGTCAGTCTCACTACATTGGAAAAATGAAAAATAAACTTAATCATGTAGGTTTCTAATATGGTAATACTTTTTTAAAATATAGTTTTAATCCAATTATATACATGAGTAGAGTAGTATAAAATCTTGAATGTTCTAGAGTAATTTATTTTTATCTTCTTTTCCATTAATTCATTATACAAGACCAGATATTTCCATTTAATTATACAAAATGATTTTATATACTAGTGACACTAAAGAGGATCATTGATTTTTTTTGAATTTGAATATTTGGTTGAATGAATAATTTTTAGGGTATATATTTATTATATAATTAATATATAGCAATATCATAGAGGTACACCGATATAGGGGGGATTACTAGAATTGAAGATAATAAATACATACTATGTTATATGTTTATCAATTGAGGTTGTGTAGTTTCTTGATATGAAAATAAATAAACATGTATTTCATAGTCATTAATTTATTAATAGTTTACTACATTAGTGGAAGGTAGGAATGAACCTAAGTTGATTAGGGATCTATTACTGGATATTTTATTATGGAATAATCCATGCCTCCCTAATATATTCATTATGATAATAATGAAGCATTATCACTCACACATAGTATCATATATAATAGTAATTATAAAAGTATAATTTTGAGACACGAATATGTGATACAATTGTTACAATTCTGGGTCATATGATTTTATTATGTGAGATCATATAAAACGTATTGGAATTTGTTTACTAACTTTCGACTAAGAGTGATAATACATGCGTAAAGTAATGAAATTGAACTGAAACCCACACATTTTTTGGAAATGTTCAAAAGAAATTTTATTATATATATACAAATTGAATTTTTTAATTGGAAAAAATAGTTAAAATATTGATTTTTTATATTTGTAGTATGTAGAAATTTATTTTATGTTAGTTTTCCCCGTTATGATTAGAGGTTGTGAAATTGCTTGTAATAAAAAATTAAGAGTTTTAGAGTTATGTGTACATAATAAATCATCAACATTAATTGAATCTATTTAATCATATTATAATTAATATAATTTATTATAGATTTTTAGGGAATATCATCCTAAAGAGTCCTTGAAAAGATCAATGAACATTTCCACTGTAGTTCTATGAATTATTTAGTCGACGATGATTTATAAATTTTTATATGCATGAAATCTCTTGAGATTTAATAAATATTTTTAAATTATATATTTTTGAATACTAAATTTCTCATCACATTGATATTCTTAAAAAATGTAATCATTAAAATAAAAATCTATTTTTTTTGTGTATAATACCATTTGTTGAAATTTGGAGAATTATAGGATTATGGATAATATGAAACAAATTTGGGGAATGTTATATGTATTAAATATAATATTTATTATTTATTTTTCTATTATAATACAAATTTTATGTTAATATTAAACATTTTTAATAATCTCATAATTTGGAACTCTATTTTAAAGATTTTCAAAGTCCGTCATTTAATGTGAGTTTCTATTTATTTATTCTGTTGAATTTTTTTTATAATGTGTTTAATAACACATTATTTATAGATGGTGGAATGTCATTTAAAAGGTAGTGACTATTTATTTAAATAGTATTGTTACAATTTAATTAAAGTGAGTTTAATCTAATTTTATTAGTGAATTGTTTTATTAAAAAAATATATTAATGTAGGTATAGAATTTTTTGGAATAAAAAATTATCCTGTATTTCTATTCAGGTGATTTCTAATAATTTTTTTGTTTAATTATTTTTAAATTTTGGATTTCATACCAGTATTAGTTAAAGGGGAATAATAAATCCTCATGGATAGTGTAAATACATGACTTTAAAAATAAAAATCTTATTCTATTATTCCCAACATAGCCTTATATTTATGGGTTCATAGGTTGTGAGTGTTTTTTGTCCTTAGTTATCATATTTGATTGTATTGGTTCATTTTTCATTAATGCAATGATCCTAGGAATTTAAAATAAGGACTCAGACTTAAAAAATCCGTAAATTTGATAATTTGAAAACAATTCACATATTTATTTATTTAATCAATATATTTTGATACTGAGTTTTATAAAATTAGTAAATTACTCTTAAATAAATATCACATACATTAATACTTAAAAATTTTAATGTTATAAATTTTACCAAAATAGAATACATTTAATGTAAGACACATTATATTTTTGGGAAAAATATTTGTGATTTTAACATAAATTTATAATTAATGTTGGAAATCCTTAAAACTATAGACTAGTACAATAAAAAATACAATGAATGAAAATCTTAGTGAGGGAAAAGATAAAATAAATATACATGTAATTTATTTTAAAACCATGTGATCAATAATGATAATTTTCGATTATTATACTAATATTTGAGAAAAAAGATAACATCCATAAACATGAAATAAGATTTAGAATCCACAATTTTTCATAAAAAAACATCATAATAAAACATAAATGAAAAATCACAATCATGAGGATTTATCAGAGAGGATGAGATCTTATGAGAAACATTTTCATAAAACATAAATTTTTATCCTAAAAAGGGGAAATTCATTTCATTAAAAGAAAACATTGTTAGTTTACCATTTTTAATTTAAAAAATTCAATGAAAAATCATTAGTAAGAATATAAAAATAATATAGGTTAATTGGGAAACCATCTTCAAAAAATCCTTAAAAGAACCCTTACAAATGGATTAACCAAATCAGTTAACTTATAATATTGTTCTATAGAGAAAATAATAATTACAAAATTAATTAGAGTTATATATCTGGCTCACCCATCATAATAAAATATTTATATATACTATATCATGAATTATTTCGTTATCATTCCATTTTAATTATAAATACCTTAAAAAAATCTATTGAATCCATATACAAAAAACTTTTAGATAACAAAATACCACATCCTTTTAAAAAATATTTTTAAAATATAAAATATCACTATAAAAGGAAGATAGGGTTTCTATTTATCAAAATATTTAAAATTTAAAACTAAATAAAAAATCAAATATCATTTTTAGTTTTGGAAAAATCCATTGATGCCTTATTTATAAAAATAGATCATTCATCTTTTATTTTATAAAGAAAGTCAAAATGTTCTATAAAATGATTCATTTTTTAAATTGTTAAACGAAATTTAAAATTGTACATTATATTTTATTAATTTTTATATATATAATTAAATATAAATATTTTATTAATATAGAAACAAGAAAAAATATTCATAAAATTAATAGTTGAGGAATTTTAAACGTGGTTTTTAAGTAAATTGTCCCTTAACATTATTTGGAATCCTCACATACATTCTTTATATACCTGAATAAAAAATATGCTTTCTAATTATGTTTTACCTTATTTTTTAATTAATATTATTCTCTTTATGTTTATTAGTATCATTCAATATTAAATTACTTAATCAATTATGTTCATGTTAGATTTCATGACGATATTCACTTCATTTTTTCAAACAGTATTTTGTAAAATCAATGTGGTATATGATGTCATTTTTACAATATATACAGAACAAACCATAAAATTATTAATATTTCTCTAAATAAATTATTATTTACTAATAAATGATATATGTTTAATAGAAATGAACTAAATTATAATCATGTAGTTAGTAATCCATATATATTCAAGAGTAATGTTTTTATTTTCAATGAAATGATAACAAATAAGATATGTTTTATTTAATCTCTCTAGATTATTAATTACATAATGAAAATCATATTAATACATTATATATATATATATATATATATCATCAATGTGATTTTATCATTATTAATGAATCTCATTGCTTCATGGAGGTGGTAATCCACACATACTCACTAATGATGTTATCGATTTTCAATATGATTTAAAGGTATAAAATTAAAAAATATATTATTATTAAGTATGGCAAATTTTTGATTAAGTTCATATATATAGCAGAAATACATATTTATTAATACATGTGATATGTGGTGATATAAAATGAATTATTTCGGTTCGCGATGAGGTTTTCCACCATATACACAAACTATAGTTTAATTTCTCCGTTAATAAAAGAGAATATGTAAATAAGTTATTATATTTAAATAATAAAATCCCATTATATGGTAGACACATAACTTATTTTATAATCACAGTTTAACAATATTTGATGAATGCAAGATTAGTAATAAATATGAAATGAATTGGTTAGGTCTTATATATTCTTCGTAGATATCCTCTTAATCCATATATGGTTTTTCCTATAGGGAGGCCAGGATATCTAAGATAAGGGTAGTGATTTTGGGGGAATATTTTTATGTATTTTACAAGCAATAGTGCTAAAAAAATTTGTGGAAGAGAAGGGAGGATATTCATATTTAATGTTAGGGAATTATTAATCATATAATTACATAATTTATTAAAATATTAGAAATATACATTCATGAGAAATATTAATAATTAATATTATTATATAATCATATAATTATATTTTGAAATAATCTCATAAATCACAATTTTAACATGTATATATGAGTTTTTTAACCTTATCTAATTTTAACCCCCTTAACCCTTTTTACAATTTCAATGATATCAATGTTTTTTACAATTTTATGTCAATAATGATACTATGAAAGGAAAAATGTAAAATAAATGCACCAATATTGATATTTTAAACCATATTTCATTAAATTGAACAAAAATATAATTTTTATGAATTTAAAATCATTAAATATATTATTATTTATTATAATATATAATCAATTCCATTATTAAGACAGTTTAATAAATTTTACATTTAAAACAACATGAATGAAAAATAATTAGAATATAAACATTTATATCAACTATAATATGAAATGTCTATGTAAAAATTTTATTATACAACTTAATACTCCCCTAAAATATTAATTTAGAGTTCTAATATCATGTACTTTCTTTTTAGAATGGTTCTACAACCATAATGTCGACATTGAAAACGAATTTGCGGTATTTATATAATCAATAAATATTATAAATAAATTAAAATTATAAAATTAATTTTAATATAATAAATACATATTTTAATATTCATTAATAATAAATTCATATACTCATTATAACATATAATTATAATTTAAATTCAAGAGAGTGACATGTTGTATGTTTATCTACTTAATGTAAATTATAGGTCAAAGTCACTAATAAAAATAATCTAAAGGTTGTATTTATAAATTTTGGATGACTACAGATAAAAAATTATCATCCAATTTAATAATTACACATTTTTAATGAATATTAGTCCTTCACATATTATAATTAATCATAATTAACGTATTTTACCATTACTATGGTAATTTTTTTACTATTGTTATTATTCATAATGGAAAACATAATGGGGACCTATTGACCAAATAATGATACCTTTATTTCAAATAAATGCTCCATTTTATAAATATGATTTCTAAATGATGATAAATTAAAATTAATAATTAATTAGTAACATGTGATGAAAAATTGTTTTTCCAAAAAATGACCTCTTATGAATAAAAATGTTTTTATACCAATATCAAGTATAATAACTATTTTATAGAATTTAACTGCATTTTTTTAATAATTTTTTTTTTCATTTTGATACTAATAAAAAATATAATTTTACATTGTAAACATAGTAAATGAAAATATAGTTTATAATAAAAAGAATTATTTTTCATTATTCACAGATGATTTCTATAGAAATATATCCTTATTCATTTTGACTAGAAAATTAGCTAATATTATTATGATAACTATTTATATAAATATTAATTATAAATATGGCATGATAATTATTTTTTTAAAAATGGATTGTTAAATTATACCCCATTTGAAAATTAAATCCACTTAATTTTATTTAAAATATTTATTATATCAGGACACATTTCCATATTAACATATTCTGATTCCCATGACACCTCATAAATTAAATTATTTTCTATAAAAAATTTATAGGATGAAAAATTTATTCCATAACACCATATCTTTATATTGGGGGTTCATAATTGAATATTTGACCTATGAATTATGTACTTAGAATTGAATTTCATAGGGGCTCCAAACCTGAGATATATCTAGAACATATTTTTATAACAAATCAATGCAAAATACATCATATATTTAAGATACATTCAGATGAATGAAAACACAATAAGAAACCGATTCATTATTCTCAATGATTTGATATACTTTAGTAAACTATGATCATATTTCCCCATTTTTACTAAAACATAGTACACTTTTCTGTGTATTTATTTTATGAAAAACAAGACCTCATATCTCAAATGAAATATATTTCCTCTATTCATCTGCATAAATTTAAATTCTCTTAATAACTATCCTCATATATTTTGAAATTATCATCACATTATATACCATTTTTTCAACCAAATCAAGTGCCAATAACTATATTTCCCCAATTCATCCAATATAGACTAAATCTGATAGAAATTTCTATATAATTACAAAAATTGAACCATATTTAAATAAGAATAGAAACTATTATTTGTATAAAATACAACTAATGAAGCTTATTGATCACAACAGCCCATGTAATTGATTGAATATTATTAAATCATGTATTCTACATTCAAAATTTTTCTCATAGATTTACCATAATTTCATGGATGAAAACTGTAGTAAAAATTTAACTAGCACCCAATGACTTCTCAAGGACATTCCAGAATATATAAGTAAATATGGGATCCTTGTTAGATCAAATGGATAGTGGAATTCAATATTATCTAACTATTTATTTATGGTATAATTGAGTTACTTGATATAATGACATAGTATATCAAAAGGGAAATAAATGTATATATTTATTAAGTCTATGAATGAATATGCAAACAATATTATTTCATCGATATTTTATTGGAAATAAAACTATGAAATATATGAATATATTTTATCATTTTAATCCCAGAACATGAAAAGGATGAAGAAGCTCCTTATATTACTATCATTCAACCAAAACCAATTCAGATGTATAAAAAATTATATTTAATTCAATTATATCTATTTTCATTTGATTCCACTGGTAATAATCCCAATATTCTCTATATATTTTGGTGATTCAAAAATAAACCGACAATACGGATATATGATATTTCGTCATAATTTTTCTCTTTAATTGGGAATCATAAGGAATTATTAATCTATTTCTGAATCTAAAAACACTATTTTTAATGACAATAAAATCTAAAAACACACCATTTTTATCAAAAATTAATGTTTCCTAAAAAACTTGATACTCGAACATGGCATGCTCAGTTATTTTGATTGAGATTAATGCATTTATAGTAAAAAAATAAAGGGGAAGTTATTATATACATAATTTCTAGTATAATGTTAATTGAATCATTAACCAAAGTTATATATTTTAAATCTAACATTGTCAATGTAACATTTTATTCATTACTTAAAGATTCATTCAATTTTTATACGATTGGAATGAACTGTGCATTCATAATCATTAAGAATTTATATCCATTTATACACATCATATTAAATTTGTTATGGGATAATATATATCCAAATATTTAACGATTTATATTTATTTTAATATTAACTCCATATAAATGATACCTTAATATCTTAATGAAAAAAAAAACTAAATCTAATAATAGATAATGTGTAAAAAAGATTAACATACATTGTTATATTTGATGTAAATCATAAGTGATTACTTGATTATTCTATATTAGAAGAAAACCAATTCTATTTTAAAATATATTATCATAAATGTAACTTTAACCATTTTAGAGGGAAGAGATAAAAATGGAAAAACACCCAATATTTATTTTTGAAGAATACTGAGACATTTCCTAGAAAATCAAGTCCCCATTAATAAAATTATAAAATATTACACAAGTCTAGAAGTAGAAGTTTTACACTGATCTCTCATGAGAATAGGAACAAGTTCTTCTGAGACCTGATCTACCCAATGAAATGTATTACCTTTGACGCCTTTTCTAGAAATCCTATCCGCCAAAGAAATCTCATCACAATATACATGAGTAACAATATTCTCTTTTGAAAAAAAATATCCAATCAACATTCCCACCAGTTAGTCAACTTCCATGAAAGATGAATAAAACTAGTTTTAAAAGCCGTAACTACAATCATAGAATCAAATTAAATCCATATCTTGTTCCATCCCATTCTATACTCTTGTTCAACCACCTAAATTACTCCAGGCATCTCCGAATCAAGGGATGAGAAAACACCCACTGATTCATAAAGGCATCCAAGAGCACACCTGTGATGATCAGTAAAAACCACACCAAATCTTGAAAAGTCTGGATTACCATTTTATTGTCCATCGGAATTTATCTTAATCTAGATTTCAAAATGAGGCTTCCATATCACATCAATTGTTCCAAGAGGTGGCCAAAAATTCTCTTTGACCCCAACCCGAATCAGAACTGTCCAATCATGTAATAAATTTTCACAAAACCGGCTACCTATAACTGCAGCAATGCAAGTAGTAGTGAGGATTTTAGCCAAGACGGTGCTGAACTATAACATGCCTCATGGGTGAAGGACATCATGGAAATCAGTGGGTAATCCTGTCAAAAAACTTCCATTTTGAAACCCACTTCCATAATTCATAATACATGGATCAGTGGGGGAAGTCCCTTCCAAATCAGTAGATATCCCCGTGACAACATTTCTAGCGAGAGACTTACTTTTATAAGTCATAATAGCAGGAGCATTGGAGGATGACCCTGCTAGAGCAAAGACATCTTGAAAAGTCTGCTGATCATGTAGAATCTTATTCCAGATAAGGCAAAAAAATGAAAGTGTTCCTCTACAACAGTAAGAAACATGCATGTAACCAGATGAGACAGCCTAATTTCAGACTATCATTTTATAAACTCATCAATTGTATTTGCATCTAGAGATTCCAATTCAAAGTTATCAAAAACTAACCCCCACAAAACTGAAGAAACCACACATGTTCCCTATGTTGATGACACATAACACATCTTGAGGAAAGTGAAATCCAACATGTTTATAAAAAACCATTAGTTGGAAGAGTTTTGTGAAAAATCCTCCATGTAATCATGACCTGATAAGGCCTCAATAATCACTTCCTCAAATGACCCTTCCATTGTAGTCTAGGAGTTCTCCCATTAATGTGCTTATAAACAACCATGGAGGAAGGAATCCCATTTGGAGCCGGCTCCCACTCCCCGAAATTCCCCCAGAAAGAAAAGATATATTGTTCAACAATGAAACTAACTTGAAAAGGTATACCATCCAAGAATTCAGGTCGTTCTTTGATTGAAAAATAAAAACAATTTTAGGAATATCCTCAAAAACCATATCATCTAGTCTATAACCAGTCTAATTACACTTCCAGAATTGTAGTACTGATTCCCTTGAGACCAACCATCATGAATTTTCATCAATTCTGGAAAAAAACATTCTTGAAGGTAGGACAACCTGAATATGTAAAGTAATTAATGTCTTTTCTTTGAAAATCCCCAAGAACCTAGTGCTTACAAAAGATAGAGCCTTAGGTTTCATATTAATTATCCTCTAAATAAAACCATCTTGTATAGAGTCATTAATATATCTATGAATCATGATACCCAAGCCCCCATACTCAAAAGGCTTCAAAAAAGCATTCCAAGTGACCGTTGCAAGCTTCTTCTTAATGACACATCCACTCCAAATGAAATTATTGATAGATGTATTAACACTCTTTAATAATGATATCAGCCACATATAAACTAGTAAATAATACAAAAATTCTATAAGGATGATGGATTTAACATGACACACTCTACCGGCAATGGATAAAAACTTTCTCTTCCATGATGATTATTGTATTATTATCATTCTATAAATGGAAGAGAAGTAAGAAACCTTCTATCATCGCCAAAACATTAGCACCCCCATGTAGGTGAAGGGAAGAGGTCTGTCTCGGATTCCCATCCCTCTGGTGATATCAGAATTTATGTTAGGGGAAAAATTCCATCCAAAATAATCAAATGACATATTCCAACAGATCTCTTGTCCAGAGACCATCTCATAATGGAAAAAACTCTATTGATGTTACTGATGTTTCTCTTGTCCTCTTGAGTAAATAGATTGATATCATCAGCATAATGCAAGTGTGAAATTCATGCAAACTACCTTCCAGCATGAATGATCTTCAACATTCCATTGCTTTCCATAATGGAGAGAATCCTACTGAGATAACCGTAAACAATAGAAAAAATGACTACTGATAAATGATCACCCTGACTGACACCTCTTTAGCAATCAAATTATTCACTAGGATATCAATTGACAAGAACTGAAATGTGAGAAGAATTAAAAATGGAATTAATCCAATTAATAAAAACATGAACAAAGCCATATATGTCATGGATATTCCATATGAAACCCGAATATATTGTGTCAAAAACATTTATGATGTCCAGATTAAGAGTAATGTTACCAACCTTGATAGGACTTTTAAGAATATTCACACACGTAAAAGAAGTAATGAGACAATCCTAGATCAATCATCCCTTGATGAATCCAAACTGATTAGCAGAGAAAATCTTACTTGCAATAATTGATAACCAAGTATCAAGAATTTTTCATATAATTTTGTAAATAGCGTTGACCAAGGAAACAGGTCTGAAAAGTTGAATTTCATTGGCAATGTAAACTTTCAGAATAAGGGAAAAGAACTGGGCATTCATGCCTTTTGAAAGAGAACCACCTCAGAAGAAGTGAATGAACAAAAAGAAATCATCTGCATGAATGATATCCCGGAAAGATTGAAAGAAAAAATTCCCAAAACCTTCCGGGCCTGGAGAACTCTCTGGTTTAAGACTATAGAAAACTTCCTTAATTTTTTATTCATGTTGAATAGTGGTAAGACTGGAATAATCATCTTGAGTCACAAGCATAGGAATCACACCATCCAAGAGATTAATGTTGGAAGATGATCCATTGGAGATACTCTTAAATTATGGAATTATATGCTCTGATAGATCCTTTCTATTATCAATCATGATATCCCCATTTTTAATCAAGGAGAGGGGCTTGTACATCCTTCTAATTCTCTTTAAAGAATTAATTTTTTTTTGATTTTATATCCCCATAATGTAACCATTTAACATTAAAGGAGTCCCTCTATAAGGCATCCTTTATGTTGAGCATCTTGTTGAGTTTAGTGGAAAACTCAGCTTCATCTACACACCCATTCTTATAGATTTATATTTTCATGGACTAATTATTTTTAACAAATCCCCTAGAATTTAAAAATTAATCGATGAAAATATAAATCTATAGGAATATTTTAGGTCATATATATTCATCAAAACAATTAGTTGCAATAATGTCAAAACTTACTACATATATAGAAATAATATTCTTGAGTGATGAAATTTTTAATAACCAAAATCCACAAGTACTAGACCTTTCATATCACTTTTTTTATCAAGGATTATAAATAAATCATTTGGTTTCCATCATGTTCATCATGTATTTTATAACATACCATTTTATCATGAATAAAAAACATAAAAATTATCTACATATTTATGGAAAACTATATTGATAAAATCCATTAAAACAATTGTCCCATTAGGAAAACCAAAAAAATATATAGTTATATAATTCTTATATCTTATATATAATGATTTAATTTAATTATCTTCCTTATTTATTTACATGTAGAGGTATCCTAGCCTAAGATCAATCTTTCAAAAACACTATGATTCATGGAGATAATCAAAGTAATCATAGAAATATGAAAATAATATACATTATATTAAAAAAGGTAAAAATCAAAGGATTATAATCAATGAAAATTCAAATTGGACCATTATTCATATTAATATTATAATTATAAACATTCCATGGGGATGTGATATGATAAATGAAACATTTATCTTGTAATTCATATAAATACATTATCAATTCATAATGTTCTTTCTGAGAAATTTTTATGTGGGTTTTGAAATTTTCTTATCATCAAGGACTAAGGCAATAGTAAAATAAAACTCAGGATTAGGTATAATGAATGAAAAATCATCTTGAAATATTTCCAAATATTTATTCACTACATGGAAATCATAGATATGATTGGTCCCCCAGTCCTCAAAAAAATGAGCAAGAAAACATTAATTTCCTTCTTTTAATAGTTTCATAACATCCTAATAAGATATAAATTTTATAAAATCGTTTTTCTATTAAAAATAATATTGATCATGAAAAAAAATAATTTTTTAGAATCTATCATAACATAGTAAAATAAAATGTCATCCATACCTATAATAATGTAAATCTCTATATGGGGAAAGACAAAAAAAATTTACGTGTAAAACATATAGATAAGCAATAATACGATGATTCTTATAATTTATTTTCTCTTCAATACATCCTCTACATGTTTTTACAAAAACAAGTAGCTTCATTTCACGATGGAAAATTTATAATTTATCAGAAAAATCATAGATATGAATTACTGTGTTGAACTAAAATTAATAAAATAGAATAATCAGAATAAAAATGTATTGCAGCTAACAACACTTCTATGGATGGTTCAATATCTCATGAATGAGTAAAAAATAAATTAGCCACATATTTATATTTTGGACATTGATTATATCCATAGTTTAGTATAGTATTTTTATATGTATCTTCATAATGATAAGTATCATTATAATTAAATTATCTTACTGTTGAATTTTTGTTATAATTTTATTCGTATTCCTGAGCCAAATGGCCCTAATTACCACATAAAAAACACTTACCATATTTTATAAAACCACATTTTGGGTGATATTTTCCACAATTATCAAAAATTATAATCATAAGTCTCTTACTTTTATCTTAATTAATTTACTTTTTCATATTTTCTTTCATCTAGAAATTTTATTCTTATTGTATTCATTGAATAGATGATCCAAAACAATTGAATTATTACCTTTTAAGGACATCGAAGATGATTCTCATAACAAATGATTTTTATAGAGACCAATTATTTTTTATCATTTGTTATTAATATTGATAGAAAAATTATTATTTTTACAATCATGATCTCAAATAAAAAAATTAAACCATTCCAGTCTGGTGAAATTTTCATAATATAGAACTACTAATTTCAAATCATTGTACCTCAATTGTGGGAATTTATTTTCTATAAAAAAATATCATTAGGAAAATAATTCATAAAAAAATATACATATATGTGTCACATTACAAGGAATCAACCTATTGTCCATCATTATAATAATTATAAATTGATTGAAATTGATTAAATTGAACTTTAAAATGGTAATTAATAAGTTTAAAATTATAATGATCTATGAAACTAATGAATTCCAACATATTTTCCAATGAAAAAACCCATAATTTAACTATCATAGTGTTAGATAATATATTATGTGGTGGAGGGTTCTGTTTCATGAAATTCCTCAAAATAGGCACGTTCTACTTGGAAGAACAAGATTTACCTCTCAAATGAATGCCAAAACCATTGATAGTTTGAGTAAAATAATGTATCATTGAAAAAAAATACTCTATTATAATTGAATCACTTCCAGGTTGTCTAATAGGAAGTATATTATCCTCATCATGAATTCCTATTTCACCTTTCATATTTAGTCTATGAGAAAACATTTTGAATTAAAAATTTATAGAATGATGTATGGTGATCATAAAATATATATTAGGAAAACCATACAAGATAATCTCTTAAGGTAATATATATGAATTATTCCATTATCTAATGTTCTATAAACCATTCTGTTAATTAAAAATATATAAAGAGAGTTATAAAATATAGATAAATATAATATTTTAAAAAAATATCTTTTTATTAATTTTGGTGATATGTTTATTTCCATGGTTTAATGAATTAGATCGCACAAATTACATAAAAAATACATAAATATTAATTTAAATATAATATTTTTTACATTTTCAATAAACCCAATACATTTAAAATAGAACAAAATTTTATTTCTTGAATAATATTTATGATTTTCAACCTGACTCCTTTTTTTACTCATCATTAAACCACTAAAAATCATTTCAAAATGGCTGATGAGAAACTAAAAATCTCAAAAAGGGAAAAAAATTAGTAAAGCCATATGAAAATTTTTAAACCTTGATATCATAAATTATAATTATTATTTAACATTATAATATTTGATCCAAAATAATCATTTACTTACTCATGAAATCATCTTTAACGTTGATCATTTTTAATAAACCACATTATATGAAAATATTAATGAGAAACCATAGTCAGGATGTTTTATTAAAACTCATGATATCCCACAAATACATTTTCTTATGTTCATTACTTTTTAACATATAAGGTAATATTCATTCCATTTTTAATAATATTATTATAATAACAATTATTTGATCATGTGATTTCCATGGAAATTCATTAGAAAGAAAATAAATCTAATTTTTTGTATGTTGGGAAATAATATTCATACAACCCTTATAATAACACTTTAAAATAAAAATTCCAATACAACTATATTCCTTTATAAATTATTATATAACAAAATCATTATCTAATTCATTGTATAAAAACATCAGGGACATCCATCATCATGAGGAATATTGGGATCAACCACAAATATTATCCATAATAGGCTCACCCAAAATCAAGAGATATATTATTATCAACCATCATAAAAAATTATATATACCACTTTATTGATAAATACATTTTATCATGATACATTTTATCATAAATAATATAAAAAACTTTTTTGAATACAAATGATAAATAATTTAATATAGAAAAATACACTTTACATTGGAAAACACATGTTCAATACAATAATACAATGAAAAAGAAAATGATTAATTTTATTTTAAGAAAAAAGTATTAATTTTTTTTTTAAAAATATAATATAATGTTTTTTGTGGTGGGAATATCTATTGACATTATATACACTAATATAGAACATTCCTTTTTTCATTTTTAACGAATTGTAAAACATTACCAAATGATTCTTTTTAAAACACTCTATATGAAATTCAAAATCTCGCATTATAATACATTTATATACAAATAACTACATCATTAAAATTATCTTAATAATATGTACATTAATAAAAGTATTTTAAAAATAAAATTTAAAAAATATAAAATGAAATTCATTAAAGAAACTTCCACTACCTCATGTATAACTCATCATTTATGTTCTTTATTCTCAAGAGTATTAAACTTTTTCAATTATTTACATTATTAATAAAATTTTATGAGTTTATTTTTCATTTTTTTAATTTTATTTTATATTTTATTAATTATTCAATTTAGTTCACATAATAATTTCTTATGACTAAAAATTCATATTTCCAAAAATGTAATCAGTAGGTTGACTATGGTAAAAATGGTAATTGATATATTTTTTAAAAATTAATACTATTGAAATAATTTTCAAATTATTATACCAATTATACTCTTAAAAAATTCCTTGAATTAGGGTTATGAAAAATGAACTATGTAACACTAAATTAAATGGTGGGTAATATATACACAAGTGTAATGATTCAAGATTTCAACTAACTTGATGGAAAATTAATAAGTATTATTTGGCTGATTATAATATCATAAATATCATATTATTATATTAATTACACCAATATATAGAATCCATGTGATGTTGTCACAAAATTTATATAACCTCACGTCAAGGATGCAGTGATCCACACGTACACATGAGCTACATAATTATTTTTTTAATGGATGAAAATATAAAAATATAAATTACATCTTATCCTTATAGAATTATAATTATAGAATTATATATATATATTTATATATAGATATTAAATATATAATTATAATAATCCATGGAAGTTGGTGATGAAAAATGAATTGCACTGATCTGTGTGGGGTTAGTCCCCATTACACATAAAAGAAAATTTTGTTTTAAATTTAAAGGAATATGATATGTCTATATATTATTAAATACACATAATATAAAATTATTTTATGATATATATTTATGTTATTATATCGTCATGTTTGAATAAGATTTGAAGAAGGTATTAGTATAAATAATCATGAAATATGATTGTTAAGACATATACCTTTATCTCGGATAACCAACTTGGGATGCACCTTACACCTTATATAGTTGGTAATTTTACGTGACAAGGATATCTAGAATGTGGGGAGGGATGTTTATAGATAGTTGGTTAGGGATTTTCCAAACTATAGTTGTCAAATTTTTTTGAGGAATATAAGTGTGGCGGTTTACTTTTATAACTGTTAGAAGGGACACTCTATGAATAAGGTAATGTATTAAATATATATATATATCATATTTCATAAAAAAAGATAAAAATTAATATGAATAAAATATATTATTAGTATTTATTTCATTAATCAGACTCAATGAATGATTCAAACAATTATATTATGTTTTTACAATTCCACCATTTTTAAACCCCCATTAAATCATTTGACAATTTTGACCAAATCAATTATTCTCATTATTTAGATGTAAATAAATATACAATTAATAGAATGATATCCCACATGTGGAACCTGATTCATAATTGAAAAGTAATATTTTTCAATTGAAATAATATATGGTTTGATAAAATTTAAATCATTTAAATTTTTTTCTATAATACCATTTATTTTATTTATAGAACTATTCATTTAATTTAAAAATGAAAAGTGCATGAAAGAAATTTAATTAAAATACACTCTTTTAAAAATATTTAGTATATAATATATTTTCAATAAAATTCTTGATACACTATATCTTATGAACATATATTACATTTTGAGTCTCTAAAATAAAATATATTATTCTTCTACTACATTAAAATGAACTGTGTCCTCATTATGTAAGAACATAAAATAATTATATAATCACTAAAAATCAGATATTAAATACCACCAAGAAAATATTTTTATTATTTGTAAAATAACATTTAATAATCATTCATAACTCTTTATTCACATATGTGAACATATTAGAGGAACTTAAAATCATGACTATGATATTTTGTATTTGTCGTCACATAAAATATCGTAAAGTTCAAAATCAATGATGAAAGGATACTGGATGTCATTTTATAAAATTCAGTATAATAATGGATTAAATAGTCCAATAAATTAATTAATCTGGTTTTAATTAATTTTAATCATTGAAATATTATTTTTACACCTCTTTAACCAATTTTACCTTTACGATGGAATCAAAACATTATTATAGTTACTATTAATAATGATAAAAAATAAGGGGGTCCTATGTAAATTTTTTTCAAATTCTGATTATAAATATGGAATTAAATTTTAAATATTAAATTTATATAATTAGAAGATATTTATTTAAAAATAATCCACAAATACATGGGGAAAATGTGTTAAAAATACATTTTTATGTATAAATTTGTTTTTATATAAAATCCATGACAAAATTCTTAGAAATGAACGTAATTAGATCTTTTAATAAATGAATTAAAATTTAAACATAATATAAAATATAATTTAATGATAAATATAATTTTAAATAAAATAAAATTGCAAATAAAATTATGAATTTTTCACTACTCATTAAAAAAAATATTTTCAAAAAACTAATCAATATTTTATACAAAGCTATTTATTGTTATGAATTCAGAAAATTATGATTATTTCAAATTAAAACCCTATAATATGGAAACTAATATTATATATAATCCCACAGAATAATATAAAACATGATTTGGTTAGAAATAAAACATTTTTCCTTTTCATTGAAAAATTATATAGTATGATTATAATGAATATAACTCTTATAATAGAGTTTTAATAAAAATTATAATCATTTATGTTAAATATATATATATATATATATATATATTTACATGTATTAAAGTGATTTATAGTGGTTCTCGGTGGTCTCTATTCGGCAGTCCAACAATTTTTGAAACTTTCACTATTCTTTATTCCTAATGGTATTTTACACAAACCACTCTATCTTTCTAATTAGTTAATTATGATGTTATATCTTTATAAATTTAATATTATTACAATGAATGTGTTCTCTTACCCTTTATTTTTATGATTACCACTATTAGTGATACAAAATTTCTCACGATAGTGAATCTGGTAATAGTGGGGATAAGTAACATATATTTAAATTATTTTAGTAAATATTTTATTTCAAAAAAATATTGAAATATCACACGTTACCCACAAGCCTCTATATGGATTTATAGGCTTACTATTTTTTAATTTTGAATTCATGAGTTTTTAGGGAAACTCGAATGATTTTAGAAGCACATGGTATGAGTCGAACCACTATCACAACCAATTTATAATTTATAACACCATTTCAAATTAAATACAAATTCATATCATATCAGTCAAAAACAATAATAATAATATATATTTATAAGTGGACATATTAATAAAGAATATAGTGATTTAGTGTAAATTTTAAATCATATATTACTTCACCATTGGGTGATGATCAATGTGACATATTTTTTATATAATTTTATAATAATATGAATTCAGCTAAATTTATAAACATATGTATTGTTTTATTTAATTTTTGAAAAAATGTTTATATAAATATAAAAATTACAAGAAAACATTAATGACCATTAAAATTGATCTTATAATCTTTAATAGTCTTCCAGTACCATTTCTAATTTTCTTCTTATACAAATATAATGTTTATGTCCAAACTAATTGGAATGAAATGAATATGAAGACCATATACAAAAATTATAAAACTCTCTAAATTGATATTTTCTATAAGAAAATCCTATTTAAATCAATTTGAATAGAGAATCCTACTTTTCATTTGAATCTAAAATAATGGAATAATGGAGGACTCAATTATATTTTAAAATAAATAATTAATGTTTATCAATCTAAATTATAAATAGTTATCGTTTTTAAAACCTATAGTTAATCAACTACACTTAATCAAAAATAAATATTAATCAATAGAAATAGAAAAAATTATCTAAATCATTCAAAATAAAATTTTAATAATTTTTATATATATATGGACATCCAAGACCAATATTTTGAATTTTTTAATTAATTTTAATAAAAATATATAATAATGAATTTTTTTTATTATCTAAAATCCTCTACCGAAGATATATTACAAATCAATCATCAACTGGCTCATTGAGTTAATAAATCACTATTTTAATATTTCATTCAAAAAATCATTAAACTAAAAATTCCATTTCATTAAATATATGTATGTGGTTAAAAAATTAACATATGATATTTTTTAATAGAATTAAACTATTTTCTTATATATGAATAACATTTTAAAAAACATGAAATGGGTCTGGTAGAAGACATTTGATCGAATAATATATAGCATGAGGCATATCCCACGAGAATTCATGTATTTTTATAACACCAAACATCAATTTTTGGTATGATTTCAATATAATATGGACCAAAAAATATAATATATTTTGGAATTATGATTCTTTTATGTTTCATTAAGGGATTATATGCCCTTATATTAAATGAGAACTATGTTATGGTATACATATCCAATGATAGATTCTACCAAGTACCCTATAAATTAGTACCATATATATGGTGGAGGTTTTAGTTGAGGTTGTAGTTCTAGATGGTCCATTGAGAGTTTGGTGACAATAGAGAGTGTACTTGATAAAATGATTCTGGGTACTTAGTAAAAACCATATTTTTTTAGACAAATATTATAGTATTAAATTTATTATTTATAAATATATTTAAATGATTATTACTTTCTCATTTTGGGTCAAACAATAACAACCCTACTACTTGAATCCTCTCCCATTTCATGTCATTCAAATTGGTGGTTTCATTAATTTCATAATTAATTTTGAGTCACCTCTATCACTAGGGGTCATTACAAATAATGACTTTCAAATTTTCCCATTATTCATTTTTTCAGCAACTGTTTTATAGTGTATCATATTTTAATCCTATGTTGAGAAATTTTAGTAGATTTCAAAATTTCTTACAATTATGGATAGAACAAATAGTAGTTTATAATGTTTAACAGCCTCATATTCACATGTTGGTTACTGCATTCATTCATTCTGATATTTACATGTGTGGAATTTTTCATATAAAATATTGAAATGTAAAATTATTTTGTATTACCTATAATTAATTTATGTCGATGTCCTTAAATGCCCCTAATAAATTCATATCATGAAAATTCAATGAATTATCTTTAGGAAGTGTGTGATGAAATAATTGGTAATTTACAAAATTTATTAAACCATATTGAATGGTAAATCCATGAACCAAATCCTAAAGAGGTTTCTTATGTGACTGAATCCAATTTGAATGTGAATGATTACATTATATTTTTATACACTCTATCATTCTATTATAATGGAAAAGGGACATCTCCATAGGGATGGAATAATTTCCAATATAATAATTTTTTTATGAAAATAAAATAACATTAATTAAATTTATGAATAGTGATGTGTGGGAAAATGTAGTTCATTGAAGATGAAATAGATGAAAAATTATGGGATGACACTTATACAAAAAGGAAAAAATGGTGAACAATTTGCTAGTTATACAAGACCAGATTGATCTATTTTTTTTCAAGAATATTTCTTTTCATATATCAATATTAATCAATATATAAAAATAAAACTATAATTAAATAGTGTTGAATCACGTCACTATCTCTAATGTATCAATAAAAATATATTAACACACTCAAAAAGTATAATTTTTTTGAAAATATAGATAACGACTGAAACTTTTTGGAGGATATAATGACATATTTCTTTTATAATTTAAGGATTTTAGTTGATACTACTGAAAATATTTATCTACTATAATTTCCTGAATATGTAATTAGAAAACAAATTTAATGGATGATAAAAATAAATAAAAATTATTAAAACATAATGAAAAGATTCATAATACGATTATTAAAATAAATAATAACATAAAATTTTTAATATATAATGAAGAATAAATTATTTTTTCACATTATTTAAATGCAAATTTCTAGCACACACATACCAATTTATTATCATAAAATAGGAAAAAATGATCATTGATCAAAAGACAAAACAAAAAAATAGAAAAATTAGGACGAATAACATGATTAGTTATAGTATACCAATTCATTTCAATAAAACAATCATAATGGAATTTATTTAATCATTTTAAAATAATAAAATATAAAAATTTATCTCTAGTGATAAATATGGAGAAATATTTGAGAAAATTGAATGATTATAGGATGTTACTCTATTGAGATAAATTCTCTATCCAAAATATTCTCCCTATGATCCCTTGATCATGATCCCCACTTCCTATTATTCTATTTTAAATTATATTTAATCACTAGATAATCAAAACTAATATTTATATATATATGACTGAATTTATCCATAAATTTATTAGCTATGTGAATTTGATGGTTCCCATTATTCATTCTTTATTATCATCGAATATCAAATTATCCCTAGAATTGTGCATGTGGTGTTTGTCAGAACTCAATATTTTCATTCAATGAAACTCTAAAAAATCACTAGTATAATATATTCCCCCACATGCATCAAAACATATATCCATGTAATTATACAATGTATAAATTCCTAACATAAATAACTCTTCATGCGTCTAAAAAAATCTAAAAAATTATTTTATGATCTTAAGTTCAACTCAATCAGACCCCCTAACAATAATTTTTCATTGAGACATGATATGTTTTTTTGTTCATTTTAATCAGTTTGTAATCATCAAAATTACCAACTAAAATTTATAATTCAAAAATGGTGGGATATTTAAAATCACTTAAAATCATTATCCATCACCTAAAATAATATATTATTCATATAATATTGATTCCAACAAATTAAACAACACCACAAAATCATTAAATATAATTGGCTTCCAAAAAATTAACTTTCATAAATAGTAGGAAATCCATCTTATAGAGGTTTCATATATGAATATCCATATAGTTTTAAATGTATACCTCTACAAATTACTATGAAAAATATTACACATTATCTTAAAATATTTATTTAGGTTATGATATCAGTATTTTTTGAAATATAAAAGATATTTTATATTATATGCAAAAGGAGAATTATCATATATATCCCATGAATTGTTGACTTATTCAATTTTACAATGTATAGAATGTTTTTTATCTCATTCTAATTAGAAAATATTATTTATAATTTTATAGTACAAAAGATGTTAGGAATTTTATTCTTTGATACTCAATAATATTAAAAATAAATTTCTATAAGGAAAAGTTGAACATTGAATATTTATCCATACACAATATAATAAATTTAGTTTGTATAAAATTATTTCATAAATTAATGAATAAAAAATATTCAAAATTAATAAAATCAAATTAAAAATTTATAGAAAAAACATATCAATATTTAGAAAATATATTATTTAAAAATAAATTCTAAAATTATAAACCTTTAAAACATATAAAAATAATATATTTTGAAAAATAACTCAAAAACTATCTAAAAAACATATATTCAATGTATTTGGAAATAAAATAAAATAAAATTATACTAATTAATCACTAAATAAACATAACAACATCTAAATATTTAATGAAAAATATTGTAATATTATGTGATTTAGAACTAGTTATTTATAAACAAATAACAATAGAAACAACATAATTTTGTTAAATAATTGTAGAAATTTTTTATCCAATTATAACCACATTAAAGTATTGTATAATTAGTAATCATCATATCCATAATATATGAATTCATAACAAATTGTGAATAATATATCATCTTAAAAATTAAAATAAAAAATACACAAAATAAATTAATAGGTAAATTTGATTTCCTTCAACTAATATCTCATGTAAACAATTGAATTTTTACTACCTAAAAAATATAATTCTAATTAAAAAATGGATTTCATTTTTGAAATTATATTGAATTATGAATTTATTAATATATATTAAAATAAAATTCTTTTATGTATTCTTTTAAATGAATCTTTCTAATAATATTTAGTATAGACAAAACATTATTTTTCGAATAACATAGGAAATAATCATAACATTACACACAACATTACGAATAAGTGTTATGAAACAATAATTAATAACTTAACATAATTAAAGACCTTATTTATTTTCAACACACACATCCTAACCAATAATGATACATAATTTTGTAGAGAATTTTAATGCAATGTTTATCTATTTAATTTTATTGAATTAATTATATATCAATTCCAAATGTAAAATATACTCAAATATTTTCATCAATAAAATATATTTTTAAGAGTTAAATGAAATTATCTTACACAATTGAATAAATAAGGAAATAAAAATGATTAAAAACAATAACGAAGTAAAAAATATCCAAATTTTAGAAAACTATATCCACTTATTATGAAAAAAAATTCCAATGAGATGTAGTTATATAGTAATATTAAATGAATATTCATGTTTAGTCAATGAAATATAGTAAAAAATTATGAAATACCATCCACTATTAAATCCCAAAATTTTCCATATTGTTAAAATTTATAGTAAAATAAATAAGTACGTAAATTATGTAAAAAATTAAAAATTAATTTCACAGGCATAACGTCATGCACAAGGGTTATGACAACATCAAATTATCATGTTTTCCACATGTCACAAAAATATTAAAAATATAATGAAGAATATACATGATAGATAAAAATAATGGATAAAAATAATATTAAATAAAATTAAATGAGTAACATGATGTATAAACAGTTTATCATGAAAAAAATCCACCATCCTTAAACATCGATTTAATGTTTATCATTAAAATAGAAAAATAACATTTAAGAAATGAAATATTTTTAGAAATTTAAATTAATAAAAAAAATATAGAGAAACCCCCAATAGTTATTTCACAATTTTTGAACAAAAAAATAGTCACCTTATTCTATAAAATAATAAGATCTATTTTTATTCCCACATTAAAAAACTTATATATTGGATTGAAATTTATCAATTAAATATTACTTAACAATTCTGATGGAGGATCCTTCCTTTGGAAGGAATGTGAGAACACAAAAACATTAAGGAAAAAGGTATTTAAAAAAATGGAAACACAATGAAAATGATTTAATAAATAATGGGTTTTCTCACAACTAGCACTATATTTAATGTCCATAGCTAAAATTAGATACTAAAATTTGACAATGATCACATTGAATTATTGATTTCTTATTAACTATTAATTTATAATTTTTTAATGATATTTTGTCATAATAAGTTTGAATTTTGAAAATAGGATGATCAAATAATGTCTTCAAAATTTAACCAAAAATAATAGAACTAAATTAACTATTCTGAACTATTATATTTTCTAAATGATAAAAAAGATATCCAAAATGTGGTTCAATATAGGCAGAAAAATAACATATAGAAGAATAAATTACCTCATTATTTTAACCCACCATAGAATCATGAAAAATCTCAAAATTAGGAGAAAAAATCTATAAACATCTACCAATATATCAAAATTTATATCGTATTATCAATAAAAAAAGAATAACCCTCACTATTTTTCCCTTTATTATAGAAAGAAGTCAAATTCCTAAGTTCTCCAAATAAATCCATTATAATATTGACAAAAAATACAATGAATTTCTGTATATATAAAAAATCATAATTCTATCCATCTATGTAAATATATCAAGTTTCTAAATTATAATATATCTAAAATATTATGGAAATTTTCATATGATTTAGAAATTATCAACCAAAACTATGATTTTTTATAACTTTTGAGTCATTAAAGGAATTATTTTCAGGATTGAAACTATCTTCGAAAGGCTTATATCTCACAATATAAAATATAAGATGTTCTGAATCAAAATTATATTAAATGTAATAAAATCTATTTAAAAATTACTTATAGAAATACTTAACATCCCATGAGACATTTTCATCAAAAATAGATTTTTTACATTGAAAAAATTTATGATTCATAGAATATATTATATTAATTTTTGTCTCAGTACTCCCAAATAATTAAAATTAATTAGTTGATTCATAATCATGAATGTAAAGTCAAAAATTTATAGTCAACTAAACATTGAATTATCTCATAAAATTTGTAATTAATATATTTTCATATTTAATTTATAAAAACATATTAATCTATATCAATTTTCTTATAGCTCTACATTTTGTTGATTTAGTAAAATTTGAAAAATATTCTTTTTCAACATGTAATTGAATCACTAGTTTTTATTTTGATACATGTATCACAATCATCCAAATAGTATGTATGGCTGTTCCTAATTAGATTGTGAAATTATTGTCACACTCTATTTCAATAACAAAATAATAAGTTGGATATGTGAGATTACCCACATTAACATATAGATAATCCTCCATACCAACTGATTAAGTGATGGACATATAATCCACCAAAAGAAAAATAGATGTGGATTTGATCTCATTCGTACTAGATTATTAAAACATCAAGTACTGAATAGTGTTGGATCATCATTATCTGTTACATAAAATTTTTCCATAACATTTATTTCACTCAACAAAGTATTATAAATTTTCGAGGGTCTTATAATTTAGTGAAAACTCTATTTATAGGAAACAAATCCATTATTCCATCATGTTAATGATATAAAATTCATCCATGTTTCACTTATTTACAAAATATAATTTAAAAAATATTAAATGTGATTTAAACTTATTCATTTTCTCGATAAAGTTAACATTTAGGCTGAAAATAAAAAACAAAAAAATAAAATTTAGATAATATATTCCATCATTTTTCAATATAAAATATTAATGAAATATAATGTTCGATGTGAATCCATTTGAAACTGATTTGTTCCTCTATTTTCTATCAATAAAAAATAGCATTATTTTTTCGACTAATTCCCATTATATGTAACATTTTTTCATTTTGTATTTGTGGTATAGAATAATGGGTGATTAATCATTAAACATTTATATTCTTGTTTTTATACATAATAATTTGTAGATTTTCAATTTAATCATCACTTATATCCTAAAGTAAATATTCTCTAGAAGGATCCGTAACATATTATTATATTTCTAACCAATTATTATTGTAAAACCCATCACATTATTTCTATTATTCATATCTCTTATAGTAGGTGTTTTCAATTATCTCACCTAAAAAAATAAGAAGGAATTAAAATCATCAAAATTTACATATTGTATATTTTTTAATAGTATACATTTGATATTCCATTGCATCTATAAGTTTATATTCTTATGAGTAAATATTAATATTAATTTAGTACACCAATACCTATATATTACCTTGATAATTACTACAAGAATTCCTCTTTTAAAATTTATATTTATGTATTTTCTATTTTGGAAAACTATAAAAAATAGGTTGTTTATGAATTAATGATCTATCCATGATATGTTTGTGGTTTTCCATACATTTATTTTATATTTTATTTAAAATTGGTAATTATTACCAAGTTCCTAACTATAAAATCTAAAAATTGATCAATTTTGTATTTTTGAATTGTAAAATAAATGTTAGGAAAACAAGGCCATTTTATATACATTTATTCCATATTAATAAAAAATTACCCTAGGTTTAAGATCATTATTAATATTAATTTTTCTTCCATTATTGTATGACTCCCCCGAATTGATTATTCTTCTCCCAAGTCATTTTTGGGTGTTTTGGTGAGTTTATTGAATATGTTTTTAGCATATTTAGCTATTTTATAGTGAAACCACCACTGGGAGATAGATCAAACAATTTTTTTTATAGAGTGGTTCCATTATAGAATGTTTCTATAATTATTTTTAGAAAAACATAATGTTCTAAAATCTGTTTAGAAGGCCACTAACCAGATACCATGCTTCATGAAAATTCTTACCCTTATTGTGGAAAAACCCGAGGAGTTTTGGTCTCACCCACATGGTTATTTTACGTAGATTAAAATTTATAATTAATAAATTTATAAAAATATTCATAAGAGACTAAATTTTCTTCTATTAACACATAGAATAATTTCCTCACATTTCTGTTATGATAGAAAAAAAGTAAACTTTTATTTATCACATCCTCATTGATCCCATGAAATTTAATCTACCAAAGGAACAATATAAACCATATTATAATGTCCAATGTTTCCTCATTTTGTAGGACATTATATAATTTCATCATGTTGTGGTATTATTATATCATCTATTAATTTATAATACTTTGGTACAATGGTATACAACAATTTTAAATTGAAAAAGTTCACAGATGGTACTATCTAGGAATAGTTTTCTCAACAACATGATTCCATGGATGAGGTGAAATAATGTTTTCCTTTGGACTCATAACACTATCATTCAAAAAGATAATTATACATGATATTTTTTCTTTATTAGTTGTAATATAATTCATTACAATTAATATAATTATGGTGATAAATTTATTATTGTATGATTCTCCACTAAGGTAAATGAAAATTTAATGAATGTTTTTTATCCTTCAACACACAAAAAATAAATATTTTCAATAAACAGAACCAAAACATTCTACAATATTTTCCAAAAAATAATAAAAATATAATCATTCAACATAATGTATAAATAATAGTAGAGGGAAATCTATTTCAAATTCTATCAAAGAATAATTTGTTTTTTAAATTCCTTCTCAAATATAACAACATATAATCTTTCTTATTTTTATACTTAATATCTATGTTTTTTTTGTTTAAATAATTACAAGCACATGATACACTCTCTCAATAAGATATATATTTTGACCAAACATCATCTTAATGGAATTTAAAAATAAGATTTTAAATTTTTTTACACTCTAGATAACTATAATAGTATTGATATGTCATCCATATAGTGTTGAAATATATTATTTTCTCATAAAATTTCAAGGAAGAAAAACTATGTTCTTTGTTAATTGTTATGTTGGTTTTAATATAATATAATATTGATGAATAGGATGTAAAATTCAATGAATGAGTAAAATTGAGTAGAATATGTGATAAATGATGACCAATTGATAAATAAAGGAATAACATACTTATATGATACAGTAGAAGTGCTTTTAATTTTTTCCTTATAGAGTAATCATAGTTGTGTAAAAAAATAGCTATATAGGGAGTTGAATAACCTATATACCATTAAACCATAAAATAAATTCTATTGACACAATCTAATGAATTAATTTTTAAATAAAAATAGAGAATAAAATATTCTTAATTAGAGATGAAAAAATAAATCATTTCCAATTTAGGTACATCTGTTAATACATTTAATGAAAATGGCCACTTTTCACCACCTATAAAAACCTATAACACATTTAAAAGGATTATATGAAAAATATTACAAAAAATTAGAAAATATGAACAACTATTATTCTAAAAACATACCCATCAAATTTTAAAAATACGATGAACAATTAATGAATTAATCACATCAATAAAACTCATATCTCTCATATATACTTGTTTTTTACCATTAGATTATAGGAATATAAAATTAGTGAATTTGAACCCAATAAAAATTTAAAAAAATAAAAAATAATAACAAAAAATTTACAATTATTAATTATTTTCTATCTAATATCCCTAAAGGAATTCAACAAAAGATGTTCAAAACAGAAGAGAACAAAATTATTGTACCATAGTATTTGTAAATATAAAGGATGAAGAGAAAGAGTAATATGAAATTATGTATCTAGAAAAATCCTCACTCAAATATATCTCCCTATAAATACCTAATCATGATCCGTACCTCTTTCTACTATCTATGAATTCAAAATGAATCTCAAGAAAATAAGTCACATCATCTCTATAAAAATGAATACATCTAAACTAATTAATATCCTTATTAATTATAAGTGATACCTAGTGCATCTATTTATTCCTCAAAATTATATTTCTCACAAGAATGTAGAACATGGTGTCAGTCACAAATTATCATATTAATTAATGAAAAATTTATAAAAAACATCCAAAATTGAAGAAGTTCTACCCCTAAAATCTGACTTCAACACCGTGAAATATTCCTTGAAATATATTTTAAGTCAATTCAATTTATATGGCTCCCTATGAATCATCAAAAAAATGGAATGAAAAAATATTTTTTTGGTTTTTAACCATATTTTTCTAATTTGAGTAAGGGTGATTCGGTTAATCATATATTTTAATCAATCTTAGTCATTGTCGTAAATAGGTGAACATAAAAAATTGAAAATGGGGGGTTATATTGTATCTCAAAAAGTAAGTACATATCAAAAACTCCAACAGATTTCTCAAATACATTGATTTTTAAAATATTATAGAAGAAAAGAAATTTATTTCTTATCTTACAATCCCTATAAAATTACATTCCATATCTTATAAATAGTGAATTTTTATTATAGGGTAATATTCTATAAATTTACACAAAGGATAAAATGATTCATATTATTTAAGTCCATCTGAAAATATTAATTATCATATGAAAATTCTTATATAGATAGTAACTTCTTAAAATTTGGAATTTTATAGGATATTACCTATCAAATATAGTTAGATAATTATCTTTTGTGTCATATCCAATGTTTACTATTTCAATCCTCAAATAAAATATTATATTTTTATCTTCATATTCAGTTTATAAAATATTTTGTATCTCTCTTCAGTAGAGAATGTATTCACATTCCCATCCATGTAGCTTAGGGAATATTTTATATTTACATTTATAAGGAAATCATACTGTTCAAAAATTAAACTCTTTGACATGTAATAAATTAAATTCCTAATAAATTATTAAAAAAATAAAATATACCTGAATTTTTCATAATATTAAAAATCAAAAAAATATATCTAAAAATACATATCAACAAAAAAATATATAGTATATTATAATTCTATAAACTAAAACTAATAAATGTTCATAAAATAATATTTTAATTATAAAATAACCAAAAAAATTTATTTTCATTTAAATTTTATGGAAATTAATGAAAATAAATTATTTCCAATTATTAACTAGATAAAAAAATATCAAACTAATATCCACAAAATAAACTTTTCAATAAAAGATTATCATGAATCAAATGATTACAAAAAATATAAAATTTTAACATTAAATCTGAAATATTATAAAGTATATTATTAAATCATGTGTCCTAACAAATCATGATCACTATTCATGAGACCTAATATTAATATATTTGTGTTTTTTTAATCTATCATTTTGTAAAAATAAATAATAATATCATTAAGGGTCAATATTGGAAATAATATAATGGGGATTTAACTAGTATAGAGACTTGAGTGGATAACCCTTTTATGTTATGAATAATGTTAACTTATTTGTGATAACTTTTAAATTATTAATCATTAAATGTTGTAATTTATTTATTATTTCTCATCTACCCTAAGATAATTTTTGGTATCTTGATTCATGAAATTTATTTAATAATCTATCACTGACCTTGAAGATGATTAAATTGCGGAACATCTTCCAAATGGAGATTGTGAAAAGTGTAGAATCATAAACCCATCAATTTATGTTGGTGGTATACCATCTGCATATAAGGGTTTTCTTGTTGGATCATCGCCAACTTATGGATATGTATAAATGTTATTCCATCAACTATGATATTGATATTCATCGTGAATCACCCACTTAGAGTCATATAGTTTTGGTATATCAAATATATATGGATTTCATTATAGTTGGTCATCATTATGTTAAGGAACATTATATTATTGGTTTATAATATACTTGAGATGTGGTATGGTAATATATCATCCTGTAATGGATTGATAGTTGTGTTATATAATCAACTTGGGATTGGTCATGGATCATTTACTATATGACATATTCATTACCATATTCATTGGATTGTTTATTCCTTACTAACTAGAAAATATAACATTATACAACGAAATTTGATTAGTGATTTAGTGTTCATATATATTCCTTCTCACAGTGATACATTAATCTTTTATTAATGTCGTATGATGATAACCTCTTCACCATGACTATTATAAAAAGGGTATTGTATTATTCTTCCATGAGGTGTTTTTAAATTATGAGTATATAATCCCATTTTCAAATAATAAGATGTAATTATGGTCCTCTATGGTTTTTTGGATGAGAAATCCATGTGGTTATATATTATCTATTTATTTACTTTATCAGTATTCCATATTGATCATTCATAATTTTCTTATAGATTTGGTGAGGATACCATTGGTTGTGGAATTCTAAATTATGCATGATCGATATATAATACTGATTAAGTAAATAAATAAATAATAAATCACTTATACCATTCATGGGACACTACTACTGAAGAAAACATTAGGTTTACAATCCCAGATAATGGAAGGAACCCTAATTTTTTGGATATCTAAGTTGGTTTATATGGATATATTTGGGAGGGGGGACTGAGGTATGACACGTGTAATTTATTTAGTTGTTTGTATTACTTTTTTTTACTTTTGAACCCCATTATATATAATAATCTCATGATAGATCCAATATATTCATTATGAACTATGATAACTATAAAATATATCATTTTGATATAAAAAGATGATAATATTTACCACTATATGGAAATTATATTTTGTATCAATTTTATTACGTATTTTTCATGATAACTACATATCGTTTAGGATTCCACTGTGTATTGAGGTAATTAATACATGAGGTTATAACATTTTGATTTTCTCTATGCCTCCAATCCCTTATAGTTAGTAGCTTCAGTGCATGTGAGGGGACCCTTGATGATAAAAGTAACTAGGTTTGGACATGATGTAGGTAAACTAGATCATAGATTTCAAAATGTTTTATTAAATGAAGGTTTTTATTTTTTTCAACCTATTTGGGATTTTGTAGATAAAAGAGTTTTTTTATAATGTTATGGATTTTATGCATTGTAGTTGTTAAACCAAGTATATGAGATTTAAATGTTATTGAGGATGGTATTTATGGTCTCTCTTTTCACATGTAAAAATTTGGTGATTTTTATTCAAATTGATATTTTTAATTATAATTTATTTGTTTTAATCTTAGACCATGGTAGAAATATCACATTCAATCATGCTCTATTTTGTAAAAATTAGCTATCATTAAATTAATATTATTTAATATTGTAAATATTCACTATTTACATTCTACATACAATGATATGTTGGGTACAATAAATAGTATAAAATATATATAGAGTTTTCCTGCACAACATCTTGATGGAAGTAAACCTAAACGACTCATGCTTATTGATGGAGACTGTGATATACTATTGATTCAATATAACTCTAAATAATATTATACTTGGTGGGAGAATATATAGTATCATCTAGACTCATGAAGTGAACTAATAGAACCTTGTATCATAATTTTTTCATTGATAGTAAAATGACCGGTTACTTTTATTTCATGCCCTAAAATAAAAAATCTATTATTGTGGTATAATTTTGATATAAATCATTAAATTTTAATTATTAATATATGAAACCTCATAAAACACTCATTGGGTGCTATAAGGGAGTGTATGTTCATGATTTAATGTATATGTGTCCAATGTTGATGTCAAATATGTTCCTCTTATCAATTAGAATCACAATGAGAGCATGATACATGTTTTATAGTGTATATTATCTGAGGAGATATGGATTGTCATAAATGTGTTATACTACCTCATGTGTTCTAGTAGAAACATAAATATCTATGTGTGAGGGAGGGTATTTTGCATGCTACCATGTTATATATATAGTTTATTCAGACCATATTTGATCACTTTTAGGCATACTATGAGATGTGGGCGATTCTTACTGTAGAAAATCTTTAGGGATAGTGAATCCCTGGTAGGATATTTTGGTTTGAGAATAATAGTATATATAAAAGTCCAAAAATAAATTTTACTCTCTTATTTTTTTGAAATTCTTCCAAGATTCTTTTTTGCCTAATATATCCATTATGTTTATGAATTGTTTTTTTATTACCATGTTATTGATGTATTATGTAACCTATTTTGCACGCCATTTAATGATTCCACATGGAATGGTTCCTGATATGACTTCCAAGGCTAAAATTTTTTAAGATTGATATAGAAATTCTATATGGTTATAAGTGAAAAATATTAATTTAATTACTTTTTAGAGGTTTTGAATAAGATCAAATAATGGGGGACAATAAGAATTGGGTGAAATGTTTTATGTAGTATGATTCTCCTGTTAGGGAGAATAATAGGTTATCTCGATGTATGATTTCTAATAAATAATAGTATCATAATTCTATATATAGATAGGGAAAAAATAAATGTCATTCATCAAATTCTATGAGTTTGAAAGAAATATAAATTTTTTATTAGCATGGTCTATAAGTGTTAATTTAGCATTTTTATGATATATAATTTAAGGATTGTAGTTATTTTTGGGTGATAAGTATTTTGTAGATTTATTATTGTATATGACCATTATTTGAAGGATATATAGTTAAAGATTATTTTAATTCATAGATATTACATATTATTACGTGTTTGTCAAATACATTACACATAAAAAGCCATAGAACGGAATAGATTTGTGTCTTGGGAGAATGTTCCTAAAATATTATAATTTGGTGAATGTTTTTCAAAAAACCCATAATGACGTACCAAATTAAAATTACTATAAATCATGCCCTACTTGAAAACTTTATTTATGACCTGGGTAATGTAAACATAATAATTTTGAAAAAATGTTATCTCTATCATAAAATAAGGTAAATACATAAACAAAACATGAGAATAAGGGCATGAGAACACGATTATAGAAAATAAAAACAATAATGTTTTTATAAAATATCATTATCATGAATAATGATGTAATTAATGGTAGTTCATAAGATATGAATCATAATAAAATATAAGGTATTGAACCATTAGATCTTATTTTCAGAATAAGACATAAATTTATGGAATATAAATTTCCATAGAAAATCATATGCCCAGGATTTCCAAAAATATATTCATAACATTTTTGGATTGGGTTAACCAACCATTTACCTACATCTTTTTTGGGATTACCTCATGTGTACCCTCTTTTAGGTTTAGGATAACCTCTAATGTAGCCACATTCAAGCATTTGATAACATCTCATGTAACCTTTCATTTCATATCACAATAGTCATTATAAATTTTATTTGAGGCTAATATAAGGACCACCGATCTCATAATGAAGTTATAACATATTTGTGATAAAATAACAAAATAAATTATCATATCATAACCCATTAAAGTAAATATGGTTCATAAACATTTAAAAATATCACAACACGTGGAAAATATATATGATTCATAACATTTTCTACAATTCATCATAGCATAACCCTTGGAAAAGATCGTGTCTCTACAGAATTTAATCTTGTAATAACCTCTAGACGAGAAATTATTTTCATAAAAATAATTTCATAATAATATATTAGTAAAACGAATAAAAACAGAATCGTTTGTTAATATGCGAATAAAATTATATGTTACAACAAAATCATTTCACCATCGTTAGATAATGATTTTGAAAAATTACGTACAAAATATCATCATGAAAATAACTTTTTATGAAAATATTTTTTAAAATGAATAAATTTTAAAAATTCTTCCATTTGAATATAACCTTCAATAATCATAAAGAATGTTTTAAATACTTTGGCTATCAATAAATTGAGCAATATTATTCATGTGTTGAATGTTAAAAAATACACTTTTCAGTTTTTTGGTAAAAATAAAATATACTTTTTTGAAATATTTATGATTATTCCAACGAATAAATTCATAAAAAAATTAATATTTGGGGTAAAATTCCCTATTAATAAAATTTTATGATGTAAAAAATAATTTCCAAACCATTTTTGGATCAAAATTTATTTTTTACAAATAATGATATATCTCATAAAAATATTCTTTGAAAATACAGACCATATAATGTGTGGGAAAAGTTCGGAAAAAGGTATTATCATGAAATAACCATTGGTGATGAAAATTAATTATTTTCTTGAGATACATATAAATATATTTTTTTTATCAGAATAGAAAATATAAAAAAATATCGATAAATGATTTTTAATACTATAAAACCATTAAAACTTTGGTAATATTTAATCATAACCCCATAAAATTATATGATTAAATGAAACATAAAACATCAAATGATAAAAAAATCCATCATATTATTAGTAAAAATGGATATATATATATATATATATATATATCATGCAATATGATATGTGCAAAACAACACATTTATCTAAAATAAAAAATATTGAGACATAAATCCCTTATTAGATTGCAATATTTTTAATCATAAACCCCATGAAAGTTATTTAGTAGAATAGATATTTAAATCACTCATATAAGAAGTATAATAATTATAATATACATCTACTTCAAGTGTATACACCATATAAATGAAACATGTGGTTAATATGTCACGTGTGACACAAAAAAATGAAATTTGAGATGAAAATATAATATTATTATTGAAATAATTTTAATAGTACCCACATTAAAACATAAAATCAATTGAATATTTATATTTCATGAAAATAATTATGTATAATTAAAATGGATATTATATACACTACATAAGAGAAAATAATGGTGTATTTTGAAATTCCCACTAGAAATAAAAGAGAGAATAGAAATCAATAACCACACGTATCAACATCCATCATAGAAGTTTTCAACTCTAATATAATAAATATAACTTTATTATAAAATTATTAAATTATAATTCATATAAATTATGCCATATATTATTTATATATAACCATGTATTACCCATTGATTAATGAGTCCATGTTAATTTCACAATTTTGTTAAATCCAATTAATTTCAGTATGTAATAAAAATCATAATTCTATACATATATGAAATTCTATCCAAGTTCACACATATAGTTAATCCATATTATTATGGAAATTAACATATGATTCATAAATTATCTACCAATAACTATGATTTTTCAACAACTTTAACATCTTTAATTGAATTAGTTTTAGGATTGAAACCTTCATCAGAAGGCTCGTATCTCACAATATATAATTTATGCTGTTATGAATACAAATTATATTAAATGTAAAAACATTCGCTTGAAAAATTGACTGAGATAAATACATAACATCCCCAGAGTCATTTTCTACTAAAATATATTTGTTTATGTTGAAAGAATTTATGATTCATATAATATATTTTAATAAATTTTCCCGCAATTCTAAGAAATTATTAAAATTGATTTGATGATTCATAATCATGAATATTAACTCAAAATATATATTCAACTAAAATTTAATTATCTCCAATAAATGGGAATCATTATAGTTTCAAATTTCATTTATAAAAAATTATTGATCTATATCAATCTGCTAATAGCTCTATATTTGTGTTGATTTAGTAAAATCCATATAAAATTCTTGGTCAACATGTAAATAAATTACTAGTTTTTATTTTGAGACACGTATCAACATAATCTATATAGTATTTATGGGTATTAGTAATTAGATTGTGAAATTATTGTCACAGTAAAATTCAATAACCAATAAATATGTGGGATAAGTGAGGTTCCCCACACTAACTAATTAGTAATCTTCCATAACAATGGACTAAGTGATGGACATATTATCAACCTAAAGGAAACTAAATGCGGATTTGAACTCATCAATACTATATTATTAAAACATGAGGTATAGAATAATGTTTGAACATCCTTTTCTATTACATATAATTTTTACAGAACATTTATTTCACTCTACAATGTATTATAAATGTGCCAGGGTCTTATAATTTAGTGAAAAATATTTGTAGAAAAAAATGCATTATTACATCATGTTTATGTTATAAAATTCATCAATGTTTCTATTCTTTTCCAAGAATAATTTGAGAAAATATAAATGTGATGTAAATTTATTTATGTTATCAAAAAGTTAATATTTGTATTGTTATTCATAAACATAAATATATATTTCAGATAATCTATTTCATTATTTTGATAAATAACATATTAAATAAAAATAATTTTTAGTGTGTATCCATTTGAATATGATCTATTTCCCTATTTTATATAGATATAAAAATATAATTAATTTTTCGAAAAATTCCCATTATTTATTCAATTTTTTTCATTTTCTTCTTGTAGAGAATAATGGTTCTTTAAAAATTAAACAATAATGTTCATCTTTTCAGACATGATTATTTATTAATTTAAAATTTAAACATCACTTTCAGCCACATTTTAATATTCTCTAGATTGATCCCTAACGTATCATTGTGTTTTTAGAAAATTATTATGGTAAAATCCATCACATTATTTCAATAATTAAAATCTATTATAGTAGTAAAATTTCATTAGTCTCTACAGAAAAATATCTAACGATATTTGAATCATTAAAATTTATATATTTTACATTTTTTAATAGGATAATTTTTATATTACATTTCATCCCTAAGTCTGGATTACTAATAGTAAATAATAATAGTAATTTGGTAGTTAAACACCTATATAATACCTTGATAATTAATCCAACAACTCTTATTTTACTTTTTATATTGAAATATTTGCTATTTTGGAAAAATAAAAAATTATGTTATTTAACCATTAATGATTTATCAATGATAATTTTGCGGTTTTAAATATGTTTAGTTTATATTTTATTTAAACTAGTCCATTATTACCATGTTCCTTGCCATAAAATCTAAAATTGATCAATTTTGTATTGTTGAATTGTAAAATAAATGTTTTGAAATCAAGGCCTTTTATGTACATTAATTCCATATTATTAACATTTCTTACTAGGTGTAATATCATTATTAATATTAATTTGTGTAGCATAATAATATGAATCCCTCATTAGAAAAACATGATGATCGAAAATTTATTAAGAAATCCATTAAACATATCGCATGTTTCATGAAAATTAAAACACCTATAGTGGAAAAACCAGATGATTTTTAGTCTCACTCAGTTAGTTGTTTTCCTTAGATTAAATTTTATAATTAATAAATTTAGAATACTAATCCCAATTGTAAATAATTTTGACTAGTAGCACATAATATCATTTCCTCACATTTCTATTATGATATGAAAAAATAAACTATACTTGATCACATCCTAATTGATTCTAGGGAATTTATTCTACAAAAATAACTCTATAAAACATATTATAATGTCCAATGTTTCATCATTTGGTAGAACATTATACTATTTCATCATGTTGAGGTATGATTGATTCATCTATTAATTTATAAGAGATGTGTTCAATGGTGTTCTAGAATTTTTTATTTGAAATAGTTTAGTTAGAACTATGTAAGAATAGTTTTCTCAACAACATGATTCCATGGTTTATATGGAATGATGTTTTCATTAGGACTTCAAACAATATCATTCAAAAATTTCATTATACTTGATATTTAATCTTTACTAGTGGTACTATTATTCATTTCAATTTCAATAATTAATGAGTTTAATTTTTTTTATGATGCTCCACTAATTTAAATGAAAATTTAATTAAATTAGTTTAATCTTCGACACACACAAAATAAATATTTTTTATAAAGAGAACAATAACCTTCCATAATAATAGCCTAAAAAATATTAAAAATAGAATTATTCTACATAATGTATAGCTAGTAGTAGAGGGAAATATATTTCAAATTCTCTCAAATGATTTGATTTTGTAATTCCTTCTCAAATATAATAATATATAATATTTTTAATTTTTATTCTCAATATATATGTTATTTTGTTAAAATAATTATATACACATGACACACTGCCTTAATAGGGCGTATGTTTTGACCTAACCTCATCATAATTGGATGGAAATTATAAAATTATAAATTTTTTTACAGTCTATCTAACAATAATAGCACTGATTGGTCATCTACATTGGTGTGAAATATATTCTTTTCTAATAATATTCAAAGGATGAAAAAACACGTCCTTGGTGAATATTTGTTTTGGTTTTAATATATTAGAATATTGATGAAAAGGATGTAAAATTAAAAGAATGTTTAAAATTTAGTAGAATATATCATAAATGATAAACAATTGATAAATAATAGAATAATATACTTATATGAATTTGTAGAAGTGCTTTTTATTTTTTCCAATATAGAGGAATCATAGTTTAGTAAAAAACTAGGTATAAAGGGAGTTGAATAACATGTATATTATTATATTATTAAAAACTATCTATCTAAAAAATATAATTAATTATATTTTAATTAAACACAGAGAATTAAATATTCATTATTAGTGAAGAAAAACAACCAATCTATTCCAATTTATGTACATTTGTAAGTTATTTTAGTGAAAATATACCATTATTCACCACACATCGATACATATAACATATTTTAATGGATTATATGAAAAATATTATAAAAAATTAAAAAAATTGAAAAAACATTATTCTACATAAAATACCACTCAAATTTAAAATCTATTGGGAACATTTAATAAATTAATCACATCAATAAAACTCCCATATTTGATATATACATGTTTATTTACCATTACATTATCGGATTATAAAAGTACTGAATTTGAACCCAATAATAATTGTAAAAAATTTGAAAAAAAATTATAGTTTCAAATTACTTTCCATTCGACGTCCCTAAATGAATTTATCAAAACATGTTCAAAACAGTAATAAAGAAAATTATTATAACATAAAATAGGTAATAATAAAGGATAAAGATAAATAGCAAGGGGATATTATGTATCTAGAAAAATCACCAATCAAATAAATCTCACTATAAAGACCTAATCAGGATCACTAAAACTTGGGAATCACTATGAATCCATAATTAATCTCATGAAAATAAGGCACATCATGTCCTTATAAATTAACACCTCTCCACAAATTTAGTAGCCTTATGAATTAGAAGTGTTCCCCGGTGCATCTATTTTTTCCTAAAATTTATATTTCACACATAAAAATAGAACATAGTGATAGTAACCAATCATCATATTCATTAATGATAAATTGATAAAAAACATCCCAAATAGAAGATACTGTGACACCTAAATCTGAATTCATCTCCCTTATATAGTCACTTAAAATCATTTCTAACATAATTATTTTTATATGGTTCTCTAAAAATAATCAAATTTGTGACATAAAATTATATTTTTTTTACATTATAATCAAATTATTCTATTTTGAGTCGGGATATAGGGTTAAACATATATTTTAATCATTCTTAGTCATTACAGTGACTAGATGAACATAAAAAATTGAAAATGGGGGGTTATTTTTTATCCCAAAAAAGTAATTATCTATCATATACTCCACTATATTACTCAAATTCATCTATTTCTCAAATATTACCCAAGAATATAAATATTGTTTTTATCATATTATCACAATAAATTTACCATTCCTATCCCAATTATAGTGAATTTTTATTATATTGTAATATTCTATAAATTTCATCAAAGGAAAAAAAATTAATATCATATTATTCTATTGATTATTAATAATTATCATATGAAAATCCTTACATAGATAATGAATTCATTTAATTTGATATTTTATAGGATATTACCTATCAAATACTATTGAATAATTATCTTATGTGTCATATAGAATGTTTATTATTTTAGTCCTCCAATAAACGGGTTTCTTTGTATATTCTTATTTTGTCTATAACATATTATGTATCCCTTTTCATTAGAGACTGTATTCGAATACCCCTCTTAGAAGCTTGGGAATATTTCATATTTACAATTATAAATAAATTATATAGGTCATAAATTATACCCTTTGATATGCAACAAATTTAATTCCTAATAAATTATTACAAATATAACATAAAACTGAATTCTTCATTCTAGTGAACATAAAAAAAAGAAATTATTACAAAAAACACAATAACAACAAAAAATAAAATATATAGAAAAAAATAATTCTAAAAATTAAAAATATTAAATGTTTACAAAATAATATTTTAATTATAAATTCCCCAAAAAAATAATGTATTTTATATTAAATTATATAGAAATTAATGTAAATAATTTATTCCAATTAATCACTAGATATAAAAATATTAAAATAATATCCAAGAAATAAAATTTTCAATAAATATTGTTCAATAATCAAATTATTACAATTTATATAAAATTATAACAGTAAACAAACATAATTTTTTAAAATATATTTAGAAATCATGTATGAAAATATATCATGATCACTATTCATGAGACAAATTACTAATATATTTGTGTGCTTTTTTAATCTGTCCCCTTGTACAAAAAAACTAAAAATTTATTATATTTGGTTATTTGAAATAACATTAATGGGGCATTAACTAGTCTAGATACTTGAGTGAATAACCCTTTTATGTTATGAAAAAATGATAACTTATTTGTGAAAACTTTTAAATTAGAAATAATTCAATGTAGGGATTTATTTTTTATATCTCATCTACCATGAGTTAATTTGTGTTATCTAGATAAATGAAATTGAGATGATAAACTATCACTAAGAATGGAGATTATTAAATAGTTGAACATATTTTACATTGTGATTGTTGATGGTGGGGAATCATAAACCCGTCAATTTAGGTTGGTGGTATACCATACACATATAAGCATTGTCTTGGTGGATCATCGTCAACTTAAGGATATGTATATGTGTTATGCCATCAACTAAGATATTGATATTAATGGTTAATAATTCACCTAGATTCATATAGTTGTGGTATATCAACTTTAGATTGATTTGATTATATTTGGTCATCATTATGTAAGAGAATATTGTATTAGTTGTTTATAATATACATGAGGTGTGAAATGGTAATATATCATCAATTAAAGGAAGGTTAGTAGTGGTATATCATCTACATGGGATTGGTTATTCTTCGTTTTCTATATGATTTATTGATCACCATATACATGGGAATGATTATTCCTTACAATCTATATAATGTTACATTGTACAATGAAATTTAATTAGTGATTGAATGTTAACATATATAGCTTATGAATGTGAATCATTATTCAGTTACTAATGACTTATGATGATAACCTTTTCACCACAACTATTATACAATGAGTGTTATATTATACAACTATGAGGTGTGTTAAAATTATGAGTATATTATTCCATTATCACATTTGATTATGTAAGTGTGATTCTCTATGGTTTTATGGTTAAGAAATACATGTGGTGATATAATATTTATTTATTTAATTTATCATAATTCCATATCTATTGTTCATAATTCTCTAATAGATTGCTTGAGGATGCCATTGGTTGTTGAATTTTAAATTATTCATGATTGATATGCAATATTGATTAAGTAAATAAATAAATAATATATTACTCATCCACTACATGGGACACTATTACTGAAGACAACATCATGTTTCAATTCATAGATAAGGGAAGGGTCCCTGATTTGTTGGATGGTTGAGTTGTTATATAGAGATGAATTTGGGATTCAATACTGAGCTATGAAATGTGTAATTTTTTTAGATTTTTGTTTTACATTTGTTTTACTTTTGGACCCTATTATATATAGTCATCCCTTAATAGATCCTATATATTCATTATGATATATATGAACTATAAAATATATTATTTTGATATACAAAGATGATGATAATAACCATTGTTAAGGATTTATATATTGTATCTAATTTTTAATGTTTTTTATTACGTTAACTGCATATTTTTTAGGATTTTACTGTGTATTATGGTAATAAAAATTTGTTGTTATAATGTAATAACTTTATATAGGCCTCACTTCCCTGCTTGTCATTATCTTTAGTGTATGGGAAGTGACCCTTATTGATTTAAGGAACCTATTCATTCATGGTGTAGGTAAACTAGATCATAGATTTAAAAATGATTTATAAAATACTAGTTTTTATTTTATTTCAACATATTTGGGATTTGTTAGATAAAATAGTGTTTTTTAATAATGGAATAGATGTTATGCATTTGAGTAGTTAAACCACGTATAAGGGATGTACATTTTACTGAGGATGGTATTGATGGTCTCTCTTTTCAAATCATATAGTATTTTGATTTTTTTTCAAATTGAGATTGTTAATTATTATTTATGTATTTTAATCTTAGAAAAGTTCTGAAATATCCCATTCAATCATGCTCTATTTTGTAACAATGAGCATATAAGAAAATAATATCCATTCATTCAAAAAATATTCGCTATTTACATTCTACATATGATGATATGTTGGGCACAAAAAATAGTAAAAAATATATATAGAGTTTTCTGACACAACATCGTGATGGAAGAAAACCTGAACAACTCATGGTTTTTGATGAAAACTCTTATATACTAAAGATAAAATGTAATTATAAATAATATTATACTTGGTGAGAGAATATATAAGATCATATAGACTCATGACGTGATATAAGATAACCATGTGTCATAATTTTTTCATTAAAATGATTGGTTCTTATTATTTCATACACTAAAATATGAAGTCTATAATTGTGGTATAATTTTGATATAAATCATGAAATTTTAATTATTTATATATGAAACCAAATAAAAAACACATTGGGTGATATATGGGAGTGTATGTTCCAGATTCAATGTATGTGTGTCTAATGTTGATGTCACATATGTTCCTTTTATCAATTGGAATCACAATGAGAGCATTATAAATGTTTTATAATTTATATTAGATGAGGAGATGAGGATTTTCATGAGTCTGTTATACTAACTAATGAGTTCTAGTTTGAACCTCCATTTATATGTGTTGGTGAGGTTATTCTACATGATACCAGATTATAGATATAGTATATTCCGACCATATATGCTCACATTGAGACATACTGTGATCGGTGGGTGATTCAAACTGCATAAAATATTGAGGTATAGTGAATCCCAGGTGGGACATTTATGTTTGAGATGTGTAGTATATATGAATGTCCAAAAATAAATTTTCTTCTCTTATTATTGTGAACTTCTTCCTAGATACTTTTAGGACTAATATATCTTTTATGTTTGTGAATATATTTTACATTTACATGTTGTTGATGGATTATGTCACCCATTTTTCTCGCATTTTAATGATTTCACATTGAATGGTGGCTGATAAGACTTCGACAATTAATAATTGTTGGTATGGATATGGTATTTCTATATAATGATAAGTGAATAAATTTTAATTAAATTAATTTTTAGAAGTCATGAATAAGATCTTATAAAGGGGTAGAATAAGAATTAAGGGAAATGTTTTATATAGTATTATACCTGTATTGGGGAAAATAGTTGGCTGTCATGAAGTATAAAGAGGATTATTTAATTGTATGATTATTTTATATATAGATAGAGAAAAATGGATGTCGTTAATTCAATTATATGTGTTTGAAATCCTTAATAATATTTTTTAGCATGGTATGTAGGGGTTAATTTAGCATGAATATGATATATATTTGAAGGATTGTATTTCTTATTGGGTGATGGGAAATATGTATAATTGTTATTTTATAAGACCATCATTTAAAGGATGTATAGTGAAACATTAATTTCGTACATAGATATTACATATTTTAAGCGTTTATCCAATACATTACACATAACATGCCTTAGAATAGAACATATTAGTGTCGTTGGAGAATATGGCCAAAATATTATAATTTGGTGAATGTTCTTCAACAAATCCCATAATGACCTACCAAATTAGTATTATTAAAAAATATACCCTTCCTGAAACCTTTATTTATGACCTCATTAATGTAAACATAAAAAATATTTTATACATGTTCTCTTTATGGGTAAACAAGAGAAATGTATAAGAAAAACATGTGCACAAGGGTTTGTGAAAATTATCACAGAAATTCAAAAACATAATGTCTAAATAAAGTATCATAATAATGAGTAATGAATTAATTGACTGCAGTTCTTTATATATTAATCATAAGATAATAAAATGTATTGAACCATATGATCATATTTTTGGCATAATACAAAAATTTATGGAATATAAATCACCATAGATAATCATATGTCCTAGATTCCCACAAATATTTTCATATCATTTTTGGATTGGATTAACCAACCATTTACCTCTATGATGTTTGGTACCACCTCATATGTATACTTTTTTAGGGATAGGATAACCTCTAACATAGCAACATTCCGGCATTGGATAACATCTCATGTACCCTTTCCATTCATATCACAATAGTCATTGTAAATTTTCTTTGAGGCTGATATAAGGACCACCATTTCATAATGAAGTTATTACATATTTGCGATAAAATAACATAAAAATTTATCATATCATAACCCATGAAAATAAATAGGGCTCATAAACATTCAAACAGATCAAAAAAATGGAAAATATATATGGTTCAAAACCGTTTCAACATTTCATTATATCATAAAACATGGAAATAATAGTGTGTCACCAGAATTTAGTTAGGGAATAACCTTTATAAGATAAATGGATTGAAGAAAAATAATTTCATAATAATATATTATTATAATGAATAAAAACAATATCATTGGTTAATATGATTATAAAATCATATATTACTTCAAATGATTTCATCATATTTAGACAATGAATTTGAAAAATCACCGAGAAAATATCATCAGGAAAATAATTTTTTATGAAAATATTTTTTAAAATGAATAAATTTTAAAAATTATTCCTCTTGAAAATAACCTTGATTAATCATAAGTGAGGTTTGATGTACTTTAGATTTCTATAAACTGAGAAATATTATTCATGTGGTTAATGTTAAAAAATGAACTTTTCAACTTTTTTGGTACAAGGAACACATGATAGTTTTTGGAAAAAGACATAAATATTCCTTTTAATAAATTGTTTAAAATAAAATATGGGGTAAAATATCTTTAATCAAAATAATATTTGATTTCAAATATACCTTTCAAACAATATTTGGTCGAATAGTTTTTTGACAGATAAAGTTATTTTTAATAAAAATATTATTTTGAAATATTGACCATTTAAAGAGTGGGAAATGTAGTGAAAATAAGTACTATCATAACATAACCATAGGGGAAAAATTAATTTTATTTTCGAGATATGTATAATTTTTTTTTCATTTGAAGGAAAAACAATTAAAATCTTGATCAACAATTTGATATAATATAAAACCATTACTATGTCAGTAATATTGAACCATAACCACATAAAAATATATGAATAAATGAAACATTAAATATCATTATGATAAATAAATACATCATATTACATGTCAAACTGGATATATATATATATATTATGATATATGATAATCCCAAAACAACACATTTGTCTCAATGAAACAAACATTGAGACATAAATCCATCATCAAATTGCTATATTTTTATTCATAAACATGATGAATGTGGTATATAAAAATATAAATTTAAATCCCAATTAGCTTTTGTATAATAATATTAATATATATTTTTTGCAAGTGAATACACCATTTAAAAGAAACATGTGGGTTATATGGTATGTGTGTCACAGAACAATATATAGTGAGACGCAAATACCATACTATTTTTGAAACCATTAGAATCGTAACCGCATAAATTATAAAATGAATTTAATAATTTAATTTAATGAAAATAATTATCTATAATTAAAATTGATATCATATGCACCACATATGAGAAAATAGTAGTAAATTTTGATTTGCCCATAAAAAATAAAAGGAAGAATATAAATTCATAACCACAAGTCTTGACATCCTTCATAGATGATTTCACCTCTAATATAATTAATATAAAATTATTATAAAACTATTAAATAATAATAAACATATATTATACCATATATTATTTACATATAACCATTTATTACAAATTTATTAATGATTCCATGTTAATGTCACATTTTGGGTAACAACTACCATTATTTTTTGTATATGTTTTGATATGTTAATTTCTGTCCTCTAATTTTGATCATGGTTTTATTATATTCAGAATATTAATAAGGAAATAATAATTATTTTTTAAATATATAACAAATTTCATAAAAAATATCAATTATGGTTTTGATAAATGAAGTACATTATGATCATGGAGATGTTAGACCATATGTATGCATGAGTTATGTTTCAATTTTTTAATGAGTATAAAAAAATGAGGTGTGTAATATATTACCCATATAGAATGATAGTAAAATTTTAAATAAAATATAATTTATTTAATATTTATAATACATATCTATAATTTTGTGTGGTGGTGATATGAGATTCACATGGCTTTAGGAAGGTAGTAGTCTGCTAGTTCAAGAACAACATAATCATTTTTCAGTGAGGGAGAATGTAAGAATAAAAATTATATACGATCATTTGAAAAAAAATTAATATTTCCTTTATATTATAATTATTTTATTTATATCACATATATTCATTAATTGTTCCTTATTATATTCCATGTCATTCATTATTGAAAATGAATCACATCAATTCACATGCGCTGGTCCACCAAATAGTTGAGTAACAATATCTTATCGCATAAAGATTGTAATATAAAAAGATATATATGTTATAATAATTATAGAGGTATAAATTTTTTAGAAATATAATTTATATACTTAATATCCATCATCACATGAAACCATGAGAATTGTGAATTAAAATATGATTGATGTTGGTTTACATGGGTGTATTTTATTATACACACGAATAATAATTTCATAACACATTGATATGAAGTATAAATGGTTTTATGGAATGAAAGTAAAATTAAAATTAAAATTATAATATAAATAGATACTTTATTATATCATCATTATTTAATAATAATTGAGTTGGTTGTGGAAGAAATAAATTAAAAATAATCATTGAAGAACACTACCCCTTTTTTATGTAACCTTTTTAGGTTTTCAGCTACATAATTCATGGATGGATTGAAGAAAAAATAAGTGTTTTAATATGAGATTGGGGAATTTGGGAAGTGATTTAGGTATTTATTGTTGACAAAAACAATTTTATTATTGGGAGGAATATATTATAGTGGTGGACTTTTATAAGTAAAGTGAGTGACATGTTTGTAATTATTATAAATAAAAAATGATTTCCCCAAATTTTTATCATTCAAAAAGGATGAAAAATGGATTATTATAAATTATTATATATTGAAGTTATCTATATGTCGATAATATTTATATTATAAATTTATTTTCAGTTTAAATATATCTTTTTACATTGACCTAAGGTAAACCCATTTTTAACATAAATGCAGTTAAAAATTTATACTTAATTTACTATATATTTAAGTCAAATATAATGTCGAATTTATTAGATAATATTAATTATTATAATTAAAAATATTAATCCTATTTTATAAATTACATTCTAATTATTGGATAATACATATTTAAAATTTATCCCACAGACACGTTTAGAAAGCTAATTTTCAATTATAAAATGTTTAAAAGATTAAAAAGGCATCCAAGTCAAATTAAAATATTTCAATAATAAAATTAAATTAATTGGATTAAGTGAAATAAAAAGAAAAAATTAATTTTAAAACCAATTTAAAATATAGTTTTTCTCGAATAATAATTTAAACTAAACTGCAATTTTCAATCAAAATTCAATATTTTTCACTATTCATATAAAATATCATTTTTTAAAATAAAAAAAGTTAATAAAAAGACAATTTAGATAATATTATATAAAAATAAAATTCATTGAAATAATTTAAAAAAAATTACCAAATTTTATATTCAAAACAACTATACAATGAACATGGGAATTTGTTTTTGAAACTTATAAATCTTAAGCAGGAATATTAGATTTATCCGAATATATAATCCAATAAGTATATAAAATGAATGATAAAATGTTGATTGAATATATAATATATAAAATTGAATTAAATTAGTTAGACATGTTTTTTAGTTTAAATTATTGAGATAAAACATGTTTTTCTGCATAAATATAGTTGTTTAGTGAACTATTATTATTATTATTTTAAAATAGATTTTAATTTTTCTTTTACATTTTTTTATCAAATTATGTTTTGTAAATTAATGCTTAAAAAATATTTTTATAAATAATCTAATTGTTTTCATACCCACCATAGCAACAGTTAGAAAATATAAATCAAATAATAATATATTAAAAATATGACACATTTAATTTAATCTCAGTTTTTATGTAATCCAAGTTAAAATCTATGATACATTTAAAAATAAATATCCATAAGATTGAATCATTTTTAAACAAAATTCCAAAAATCTCATGGTGTTACATTCTACCCATGTAAAATTATTTTCTCCCAATACATTTGTTTTCATCCTCAAAGGATTAACATTTTAAATATTTATAACATAATCCAACATAATAAAAAGTGTTAATAAGAAATATTCATTAAAAATAGGAAGGGGTGTGGGAATATCACCTAGAATAACGCATAATGTTTTCCTAGATAATATAATATAGGTTTGATGTGAATATATGAAAATTTAAGATAATGTAAATAATTATAGAGTGTAGTATAGATCATTGATCACTAAATTGATTATTGTCTAGAGATGGTTAATGACCAAAAAAACCATAAACTAAATTGGCATGAAAAAATCATAGTTATTATAAAAAATGATAATAATATGACAATATTATATTTCAATAACATTTTCCTGTAGCTAGATTATTTTTTTCCTTTTAGACTAAGACCATATAAATATATAATTAACTAATATCATTCTATTTTACAGGAAAAATTGCATCCCATGATTGATCCATGATATTATTCCACTTCATATATTTCCCTATGAAATAAATTTTTTAATATTTAAATAAGTAAAAAATTAGAATAGAATTCCATGTCATTACTTTTATAAGTAGTTTCTAAAAAATGTTTATAACTTTTTATCTAATAAGTCTAAATATTCATATTATGAAATAATATGTTTATCAACACAACCTCATCCAATATTTAACTAAAACCATTCCATATATGGTTAAAATTATAACCCTTCCCAATGAATAAAACGAATTTTTTTATATATGGTCATTATATTTACCAAATGAACTATTCATTAATACCCTAATCGTTATGAAGTAGATCATAATTATCACCTATCAATACATTAATAATATATTCACATGAAACATGGTAATATAATAAATTACAATATATAGTCAACTAAACATGAATGATTATTCATTCCTTTAATAAAATCATTTATTATTGATTATTTTTTTTATATTTAATAATGTTCTAAACTCCATCAATAATAATATGAGGCACCATTTTATGAAAATGAATTTTTTCTTTTGTTGTTATAAATTCTATCCAATTTTGTTTATCTATATGAATTATATATTTATAAGAACTAAATAAAATTTTATATATAACTAGAACATGTTAATGGTTATCATCCATTAGTCATGTGTTTACTATAAAATATTACATACCAAAAAAATCAATTTTCATTTTCATTAGTACTATTTGACATATCATTTTGTATCTATAACTAAAAAATTATAATAAAAATACATACATACATATATATATTTTTGAATAAAATTATTATTTAATCCCAATACATAGTCACTTTAATTATCACTTGTACCTCTTAAACTAATAAAACTATTGCATTATCTCATTCCATAACACTTCTTTCTTTTCAATATGAAATATGAATAATTTATTATATTTTATCAAAATGAATTAAATCAAGCTTTTTATATACAACATAAAAAATACTGTTAAAAAAATAGCATACATGTTTCATTCATGGCGTCCTCCACAACAACAATACATCTGTTACTCTTACAAAATTATTCATTCACATTCAATAGTTTTTCACTTAGGAAATAGATTTTGATAATCTTCATTCATTTCAAATTTAAAAATTTCTAAAATTAATGATACTATAGAGATATCATTATTTTCATTTATTTTGTTATATAAACATTTAATTTAATCTTTTTGTAGTTACATACATTGTTTCCTTATTTTTAACACTCAGAACATCTTCTCATCAATATGATTCATTCCCATAACTGATTCTTACCACATTCTATACATATTGTAAGTGGAATTATCTATCATCCACTTTCCCCACTACATTGACACTCAGAAAAAGTTATTATTCTCATATTTGTGGTGTCCATGATTTGGTAGAGGTTCACATTGACAATAATGCTTCATGATAGATAATTTGGATAAATCACAACATCATTTACTCTAGTCATCATCCTAGTAGTATTCCTATCAAAAAATTTGTCACTAAAAATAAATGTTACCCAAGTTCTTTATGGATCCCTCAATTAAATTAAAATGGAGTAATGTGAGGGAAAATAGTTATTATTGACAACTAAATAAACATGAAGATAAATCCCCTATAAAATTCATTAATAATGTGACCGTATTTTTAATCTAGGAAACTATTATTTTATCATAGGTCATTATTACTCATCATCTATTTATATCCAAAACAATTGTTTGTAAAGAGTTTTTGAATCTCTGATTTAACTTCCAAAATATGGAAAAACCAATTGTGCAACAAGTACTATTTTTATGCCCCAATTTATGATCACATCCATCTCAATGAACCCATTTTAGAGATATTACTCCTAGATACCACTATTCTAGAGCCACATCCCCTTTTAGTGTACATACATCGATGTTATTTTATATAATATACATTCTCTATCACTTACAATAAATCTAGGACATATTCCAATTATTTTACACATCCTTAGACTTATCTATATAGATATTCATATACATATGGTTAAAAATATAAGTAAGGATCTCATTAATATTTTTTCACACTATTAACAAATGGAAAAAAATTGATATCCTCTAATAACATATATAATGACCTGTTATTTTTATACATAGATATTACATATTTTTAGATGAGTATTGAAAACATTACACAACAAATTCTTGATGATCATAATACTCTATTATATTGGGACATAAGGAACACAGTATTCTAATTTTTGGAATGATATTCACCATCTTCCACATAGAAGTCCCCCTTTAGAATTATTCATAAACATAACGTACTTGAAATATTTATTCAATACATGTGTAAAAGAGACATAAGAAAGGTTGTTCTTGGACTATCGATAAGGGTATACAAAAAAAATACAGACACAAAATGTGCCACCATGTTTATCAGAAGATAAGAATATAATATGAAAACCATATCAGCATATCAATGATCATAATCATGAGTCATGGTATAAATATTGGTAATTTATTAGACATAAATAATAAGTATAAAAAATTGTATTATCCTTGAGAGCATAACGTTGTCATAAGACTTAAATTTGGGGTACACACATAATCATTTAAAATATTTTGTTAAAGATACCCACCAAGACATTTAGAAAATGTTAGGCGTAAGATAACCACCCACATACATGATTTGGAATTATGATGAAGTCCTAAATACCCTATTTTCGGACTAGGATATCCTCATATGTATCGTTATTTGGTATTGGGAATACCTCTCATATACCCTATATTGGTCGTGGGATAATCCGTAATGTTCCCTTCAAGCTTATATAATATTAATCATTACCCAATTTATTGGAAGGAGATATTGGTCCCACCCATATCATATTTCTAAGCATACATGTGTGTTCTATAATAGGATAAAATATTAATCATATTATAATACAAAAAATTAATTTGGATTTAAAATCATTTCATTATATTATGACTTATAGAAACCTATCATATTTCATATTCATGTCGACATTTCATCAAAGAATATATAACCTGTTGAAAAAATATGTTTTCATAAGTATTTTATCACGGTATAACAAATGGATGTGAAATAGGTTACATAAAAAACTTTTTATCATATATAATTCATATAAATAATAGATTGGTATTATTATATAATATCCCAAAAAAGAATATGATACACTAATATTGGTCATCATATATCAAGAAAGAATATAAAATATCATGTTGATTTTTTAGGAAAATTAAATTTCATTAAAAAACACTCTAAAAAATTAAATATTTTTCAAAAAACATTTCGATTTTAAATGAAATTGAATAATTTTAATTGAATCTTGAAATCATGACAACTTGAAAAACAATTTATTCCATCAATGATTTTTTACACATTTTTATTAAAATAATAATATAAATTGTATAGAAAACAACATGAATATTTCCTTAGAATAATTATATATAATATAACTATTTTTTAAATAATACATTATTTAATGTTTTTTTAGTATAAAAATATTTCTAAAACCATTTTTAAAAAACAAGGTTTTATTTGTAAATGTTTTTTTCAGTCAAATCAGTGAATTTCCATAATTCTTTTAAAATCTATTATACATAAATAGATTAAAATGATGGTAAAATATATAATCTTTTTAAAAAATAATTTGATATTAACAATCATGGGTTTATTGAGATATGTACGATAATATTTCACCATGAGAAGTATAAACATTAATAATCTTGATAAAGGGTGATATTATACCAGAAATCCACTACAACATTGTAATATTGATTTATTAGTCAAATGAAATAATAGCATTTAATGAAAAATAAAATATCTTGTGATTATATAAATTCATTAAATTAATTTCCAAGGGTATGTATAAAAAATCATAAAATAATATAGCTATATATGATATTATATGTCTCATAGAAATATGAATTGAGACCAAAATACCTAACCACATATGTATATATTGAATAATAAAGACAATGAATAACATAAACACTTATGGACTTGAAAATATCAATAATTTTATAGACAATAATTTTAAATACAATCATGATAAATATATACACTACATAAAATAAGCATGTGGTGAATATATATTGTGTCTCAAAAACAATAAAAGTGACACATAAGTACAATACCTATTTAGAAATCCTTTTAATAGTAATTCCCAGTGAGAATAAAATAAAATAAAAATTAATATTTTAGGTAAATAAGAATATAAACATTAAAATGGGTACTATTCAATCAAGCAAAATTAAATTATTATTGATTTATTATATGTTACAATGAAATAAAAGAGAGGCTAAAAATACATCACTATAAGTCTCTAACATTATCGTACATGTTTGAGAATCCCTTTTAATAAATAATTGTTTATTATAACTAAATTATAGAAAAATATAAACATATATTGTAAAATATAATATTTACTCACTATTATTTTTTCTTTAATTTTTTTTTTAAAATTCAATATTAATGTAACATTTTGAGTAACAATTGCGGTTTTTTCATAAATGTTTTATTTGTTTCGGTTGGTCCACTAATAAAGGAATCATTTCGATAAACTAAAAATGTTTAATCATAAAATAATATTCATATTTAGTCATAAATTAAACTAACAATACGAATCATTAAAGGTGTTTTTTATAAATAAAACATGTCATGATCATGGAGATGGTTTGTCGTACGTACAAATGAGTAAATTTTCCATTTTTAGTGATAGTTATAGAATAAAGGTAGGTAATATATTTTATTTTAAAAATTATAATAATATCATAAATAACCAATTATTTATATACATATTTTTATACATATCACCTAGGATGTGAGGTTATGACATGTGTGCCACATAAAATTGTGAAGGATAAAGTCCACATATAAATAAATTGTAGTATAATATATTTATTATGACTAGATAATGATGAAAATGATATATTATATTTTATGAATGATGAACATTCCATTAATATAATAAATATTTCATGTATAAAACTTATATTCTCAAAAATTATCCTTATTATCGTCCATGTTAGGAGTTAGTGAAAACGAATCACTTCACATAGAGAGGTGGAAATCCATCATAATCCCTTGTGACATCATCGTATCCCCAATAGAATGGAATTTAAAATTAAATATATTTTATAATGATGGTATATGTGTAATTTAGTTATAAATATAATTTATGTACATTTTATCTCTCATTATACCCTACATTGAGTTGTAGAAATTTAAAATAATAATAATATTTGGTCATGAAGTGGAAGTCTGTCGTACACACGACCAATGATTTTTAAAACCGATTTAATGGAAGTAGATACCGTTTTAGGTCATGAAAATAAAATAAAAACATATAAATATATGTAATATACTTAATTTTTTATATAATCAAGGTGTAATACTAATTTATATAGGTGTATACAGAATTCAAATAGAAATTTTTATTTAAGAACGATACACATTCTTTGGGTAACCTCCTTATAAATTTACTAAATGCCTGTACATGTTAGATTTATGCTTAGAATAAGGATTATATTTTTATTTTATTGAATATGAGGTGGTATTTGGACACGTATTTGAGGAACTAAATTTTTTAATATGTGAATAATATATGAGAAGTGTGTATTTATATTGGTGAGGTGAGTGGAAAAATTGTAATTTACAATAATATAAATATTGTAACCTAATTGATCTCAATAAAAAGGTATAAAAATGGTATATTATGGATTCATACATAAAATAGGGTATATATATGTCTATAAAATATATTTTACATTTGTTTTATGTCATTTTAATCCTTATCAATTTAGTTTTACAACACGATAAAAAAATTTGTACATCATTTATGATAACTAATTTTTACTATTTTAATTATTATTTTTCGTAAAAAATAATGTTAATATATTATATAATATAAATTATTAATATTGAAATTATTGAATCCATGTTTTTGACTGAAATTAATATAATTCATTAAATATTATTTAAAATTATTCTTGTAGATGTGATAAAATTGTATGTTTTTAATAAAACAAATTTATTAAAATATAATAATGTTATCTAACTTTTCAAAATAAAATTTAGTATAATAACATAAATTATATTTATATATATTTAATTGAACTAATATAACATTAAATTCAAATTAAAATAAAATTTTACTTTATTTTTTTAAATGTAGTATCAAATTAAAAACATGAATTATTCACTATTCATAAAAAATAAAATGTTCTAAATATTATAAAAAATGAAACCATAGATAAAATTGATATTAAAATTTAAATTTTATTTAAAAAAAAATTCTGAAATTTTAAAAAATTAGTTTTAAAATTATTTAACAAAAAAGACAAAAAAGCTATTTTTGAGAGCAACACATTTTCATTATAAAATTAGAATTATCCTTTTATACTATCATGGAAAAAATATAATGAATTATAAATAGTTTATTGAATACATAATACATTACTTTCATAAAAATATTTCTCAAAAGTGTTATGCTGATTTTAGGGAGTTAAAGCATGTTATTCCCAAAAATGTAGTATTGTCATATAATGATTTCAATTATTTTAAAATATATTCTTATTTATATTTTTAATTATTTGGTTACAATATTATTTATTTTATATTCATGGGTGAACCATATATTTTCATATGTTTTTAATCCTATCCACACCTACCATTTCAATGGATATGTGATATATATCATATAAAAATATTTTGATGATATGTCATCAATGTTTACAATTATTTTCCCTTGTAATAACAAATATAATATTGATACACATAATAAAAATTATCAAAATTTAAAAATTAATTTGAAAAATATAATTCAAAATATATTATCCCATTACATATAGGCATGGATTTGCTCAAAAAATGTGGTTTTGTGGTAGATATGGGAGTGAAAAAATAGTTTAAAAGATGAAGATAATCCGACAATTCATATCATTAAAGAGGCCATGAGACCAAATGATAGGGTCAAATGTTCCTAAAGTGTAAAGTAACAAATGTGAATCATTCATAAATATTCCAACGTTGGTGTTCAAACAAACAACATTCCATCAAATATAATCATCCCATAATGGGTGTGGATTCATTTATAGTTAAGGATGTGATTCAGAAGTATAGATCCTAATATGTATATTATTTTATATGGGTGTGTTTCACTTACTCAGGTATTATAATACTATATGTGATAATGATTTTATTATCGAGTATGTATATGTGATTAGAATTATTAATACACCTATAGGGTTATGATCTATATGAATTTATATATTCCTAGATTATTTCAATGATAAGTGAATATAGTATAATTTTGTATTTCATTTAATTGAGTATGGTTTGATTAACAGACATCCTTATGTTTATTTGTTAGATTAATTTTTTAAAAATCAACTAATTTCATTGATATTTATCTTCCATATAATGATTTGGTAACATTGATACCAAAATTGGGGATTAGGATCTTGGGTAATGTCATTTTGGACTCATCCATCAGTAGTTTGGTTCAATCATGACCAATTTGGATAGAATTTTATTTCGAGATAATAAGGTATACAAACTAGTATTTTTTTGTTAAATATCATATATCATCTTAGTCATCTAGGATTTATTATATATTGATTTAATCGATATCTTCTTAACTAGAGGATTAAGATGTGAGGGTATTCATTCACCAATAATCCATTTGGGGTTTTCCTATATTATTCCCATAGAACACAAAAATATCATTCAAATAATATATATATATATAACGAGAGATTTAAATAGTTAATGGATAAGAAAATAGATTCTTTTAATAATATAAAATAATATTTTATTATATGATGTTATCTATGTTTTTATCCAATATCAAATTGATGTCAAGATATCAAAAAATTTTAATTAGGTCTTATAATATTCAATGAGTCTATTTTATAAGCTAGTATTGCATATATGAGTGCCCCATAATTATATTCATCTAGATTAATAAATTTAAAATATTTATAAAAGGGTTGAATATCTTATTACACCATTATTTGGAATAAATAGTGGTCAAATTCATCAATATAACTCATGTTTTTTCCTAATCAATGGAAGACCATGCTCTCAATTTGGATATTTGTTAGAGTATAATAATTTTGAATCAACATCCTATCATGCTCATGATGTTTCATTTTATCATTAGTGAGGTTTAATTCGTAGGGAAAACAATTAACACGGAATACATACCAGTAGTCCTAGAGAAAGGAAATTTCTTTTGAATTACATTTTATTGAATAACGTATTCAATATTTACAGACTTATAGTCTTAGAAGTTTACTAATAGTGGTATATCCGGGTTTTATCCTATTTGAATGTGTCACTGGGGGACTTAGTATGAAGGGGTGAAAATCATGTGGTTAAAATCTTATGAGGCATTATTTTAGTATCATAAATAGAGGTTGATTGGAATACTAATCCTGACCATATATGATATGGGTAATTAGTATACATTATTTGGTGATAATTAAGGAGTCTTTTTTGAAGGATTTCAGTTATAGGGAATATGTGTAGTAAATTATGGGTCTAGGTGGTTATGGTCACAGGAAAATAACCACCTAACACAGGATTTAGAGTTAAAGGTTATAATTCATGTTCCCTTTTTTGGTATTATTATTTTCCACAAAAGAGGTGTTTGTTGACCAAAAGAGAATTTTTCGTAAATTTTTTTGAGGGACCTAACCAATTTATAGAGTATGATGATCGAGTCCCTATAGTATTTTTATTTTGATACGGTATATACCATAAAGAAATGTAATTTAGTAGTCGATGTGCTATGTAGGAATACTCGTGTAATCATGCTTTTGATTGATAGTAGTGAGTTATAGGTGATGAGGCTATTTGGTGGGATTTGTCATTAAATCAAGTAGTATCAAGGTAGAGAGACCCTTACATATAAGAGTCATACATCTTAAACATTTATGAGTAAAATAGGGTTTATTATTAAATGATCCTATATATTCATAAATATTATCAATTGTAATTATTATTTTAATCCAACAATTTTGTTAATTTTTCAATAATTTACACTTGATTGGCTATTATAATTTTTATTTTCTTTATTGAGAAAATAGAATTTAAATTTGGTATTAAATTTTTTTAACAGTGAAATTATTAGTATAAATCTAAATTTAAATCATTTATTTTTTAGGTATGTTTCTGGTGGATGAATTTTATCAAATGAAATAAATGTAGTTCTTTGAAATATATATGTTATGGTTACCATTGAACATGGTAGTAGTTTCAAAATTTCCACATTCTATTAAAGGAAAAATATATAGATTAATTATAAAGCTTATCCTCATGAACGTTCATGTCGTTCAACTGAAAATAACCAAATTAATATATGATGGAACATTCATTATGGTCACTTTTCTTCAATGTTGTTAACACATCGACCAAAATGTAAAAAATAATTGACCACATTATTGATTAGATCATGCTATAAAATTTCATTCATACAATGGATCCAAAAATCAGAAGAAGATATCCACTGACGATGCTATCCATTTAATAACTAAAAGAATAAAATAATAAAACCATGCCTATAAATTCAAGATTTTCCTGAAGTGATCACACAACCATTATAATAGATCGCATGACCAAAAAATAAATTACATAATTAGTTTACCAAATGATAAATTTCATACCATATATACACTAGTATATTATATAATCAATGTATCCTCATTATTGTTTAGTTAATCAAATACATATATTTATTCCAACACATTTCTTAAAATAAACTTTCTATTATTGGGTAAACATCACGTGTATGACTCATGAGACCCAACTAATATTCATTCATAAACCCTGGACACCAAGTTAGCATACATGCAATCAATGTGTGTCCTTTATATAGAAATTAACATGGATGTTTTTTTTCATAAAATAATTATGTTTGAAATGAATTTATATTATAGATATTTGAATATTAAAAAAATATAAAAGATAAAATTTTAAAAGGGAGAAAATGGCATCAGGATTGACGACGAAGAAAAACAAGGAACCCACATATCTATAAAATGAATTGGTGGATATGACGAGGGATGTATCATATAGGGATAATGAATTAATAATAATGAATTTGATTCTACTATGTGGTACTTATTTTAATTTACATTTCATTTTCTAATTCCTCATAATTTTTATCTCTTCTCTATTACCCTTCTAATAGAGGGGTAATTATTGAATGATGAGTTAAGGAAGTTCTCCATTTGTAATGCTTTATTATTCAAAAATTAAATAATACTTTCTTCAATTTTCCACCAATTTATACATCTAGGTGAAATTTTTTTATTTAAAATGTTTTTATTTGTTATTTTTATGTAGAACTTATTTTCTTTGTCATGGATCATCATAAAACTCCACTAAATTTTTAATATGTAGTGTTTAATAGTCTTGGATGAGTGGTAAATTTCATAATGGATGGTGTCTTGTTTATAAAGTAAATAAGATATTATTATATTACATAGTAATCCCATGATATAGTTGTGTATCACCTATTTATGATAGGGATTATTTTTAGTTTTAATTTCATGCCTTGGATGGTGCATTGATGATGCGAAGATATTTTATATTAATTCAACCCCATTACCGTTCAGGAATTGGAGAGTGGTGAATCTATTACAAAACCTATCATTATTTATCGAATAATAAGAAGATTAAATAATATTAAAACAACGATAATTTTACATTACAGTTTATAAAAATTACATAATTACCTTTTCGTAATATTTATTCTAGTCATATAATGTATTCTGTTCATTGTTTTAAAAAGTTCCTACAGACAAAATGACCCATTTCAAAAAAATTAATAGTTATATCTAATGTATTTTTCACACCTATATGTTTGATAACTTTTGATTACCACTAATAATAAAAATTAGTATGGAATTCAATTTATATCTCTATAACACATGAAAGGTGTGCATAATTTTTTTTCATTATTTAGTGGGAGGTAGATAAAAATTTAAAAAATGACCTTTAATTTGCATGACCCATTTAATAAATAAAAGACTACATAAATTTATTCTGTAAATAAAATATAAATTTTAAACTATATATATAAATTAAATTATTAAAATATAATTTAATGTGATTTCACATTTTAACTCAAGATAAGATACCAATTTTCTTTTTGATCCTTTTGTCATTTATTGGAAATCCAATCCAAAATATGAGATATCCAAGCACAATATAATTTTTTAACTAAAATATTTATAAAAATATATAATATTATTTATAATTACAATTGAATTGAAAATTAGTCTAATAAATTTTGTCTCATGTTTCATGGTCTTCTATGTGATGAACTCAAAAGGTACATTCAATTGGTCACATATGTTTTATTTAATTTGAAACCCCATGGTGTTTCTAGGAAATATAATAAGTGGATTTAATTTCCATTATAATTGTTACATCCCAGTTCCAGAAACCTCCCAGAGGTTCCCCGTACCCAGTTGGTCAAATGGCCTCTTGTGCATTTCTCAAATGTCAGAGGCTTCCAACAAGTATAATGGGTCTTGGGTGTGATAGTGGGGAAACAATTCCCTAATTGGTAGTGTAATGTAGCAGAAAATAAACAAATAACAACAATAGATGAATTAATACCTTACAATGCATAAAAATTTGAAGACTGGATGTTAGAAATTAATAGATAACACATATATATGGATGATGTAAGATTCATATGTCTAAAAAAATATCCAAATAAGTTACAATAATAAAATAAAATACTAAATAAAATTATTAATGAAAACAAATCACTCTAACAGCATGGAAGGTCGCAGTGTGTTCCCCTAATCTCCATCTCTACAATAATCAATTACCCAAAGTAGAAGGGAACTTATCCTTATCTAGAACTGAAATAATGTAATCTATTTGGGCCTAATAACATGATCCAAACATGGTGTGAGATAAATCACGGTAGGTAACCACCCAATGATATGTTTCTAATAGTTAGTGAATATATATGGCAGACCATATGCAAAATGAAGCAATAAAAAAGATGTTCCCAAAAGTAAACAATCTAACAGTTTTAGTTACATCCATTTTCATTTATTTGTTAAGAAATCAACAACTATATGTAACCCTCTGGGAAGAACTCATACCCTAACCCCTCTAGATCTACCCATTAAACACAATCAACCATCTACGATGTACTCACAGTCTAACCCCAATGGTTCAGCATTAGAACCAACTGTCTGATTGAGAAATTGCTGTCAATCCCCACAGTAGTCTTGTATCGGTAATTATAAGCACTCTATGGAATCACTCAATTTCCTATTACTTTTTTGGTATCACTATCAAAATGTACCTACACTCTATGTGATAACAAATACCATCCCCTATATGGTCTCGCTACGTAAAATTCAGTAGACACTATGGGGAATCCCTCAGTGGCAATTCACCCTGTGGTCTACTACGCCAGGTTCCCATATTCCTATGTAATTCAATTTTTCGTAAACAATATATGGAATTCAAATTAATCCCCATGAACTACTTGGATAAATAGTATGCAGCCTCATAATGAATTTTAGATAAAAACCACTCCATCCTATCAATAATAGGCATTGAATACAATGTAGCCAAATAGGAAAAGCTATGCCAAATGTTAAATATAAATCAGACATGGGAAATACATCCCTATCAATTTAAATAACCATATATGCAATCATAAATCTTCTACTCAAGCACAAAAGGCATAGAAGGCAATAACATGGCTAAAAAACCTAACATGTAATACCCTAAAAAAGGTTATAGGATCTTTTTCAACAATAACTCAAGGACTAACTACAAAAAAGAAAAAATCCACCATCCTCGATGTTGTATGTTTGATATACTCTTGTATCAGAAACTGAATCACCCTAGAATGAACTAGATCTACAAAAACACAAAAAACGTTCAACCATGTATATCTAATGAAAGTGGAGGAATGATAAAAATGTGGATTTAGAAAAAGGATGGTATTATTATGGAAATTCCCACCCAATCTATGATGGTCAATTCAATGAAAGGATGATTGATCAAGGGTTCTAGTAGGAATCATCAATCTTCAACCACTTATGGATGAGGCATAGCCAAAAGAAGTAGTTTCTTCCAATTAGACGAGACCTCAGTTCAATATGAAAATTACAAAGAAAAATACACATCCTTTCATTAAAAAATACACAACTTTTATTTTCCCTTACCAACACCCACTTTAGGCGGCCTCCTAGTTACACCACACAACCATGTACTCAGATATTACATGACTAGTATATGGTCACCTGTGACAACTAGGTACACGTAATGTACTTATAATTACATAAAATGTATTGATGAAATTTTTAGAAACTCCATTTTTCAAAAAGAACAAGTTGAAAATGAAGGGATACAAAAAAATAAGATTTTAGTTCTTAAAATAACTTAAAATAGAATAACATTAGTTTTTTTATATAAATAACTCACTGAAGGTCATGGCTAATTTGAAAATTATAATATCTTATTAGAATGAATATCCTCAACAACAAGGAGTAAAATAATAAAGAAGTAGACTTATACCATGAGGTAATTATAAGGAGAAACACATTACGGGTAATTGGAGAGGATAAAAAATATCTCTGGTAGCTTCCAACATCTAAAAGTACAAGTTAAAAACATCTTAATGTACTTTTTTAATGACTTACATGATAATAACATAAATATTTTATATAATTCATCAAGAAGATCATTGACTTATATATATATCTAGTAGAATCTATATTCATTTTGAGAATATGAAATATATCTCATAATAAATTGTTACTAGTTCTTTTGATGAGGTATTAAACTTTTGATTCATCACATTTCATTGAATGTAATCCTAATGTTTTAAACATATTCATGACAGAGAGGGATGTAAAAAAATATAGTGAACATTAATAACTAACTATGGTATGTGGTTCGTCTTAATCCATTTAAAATATCACTAACCAGTGTGTGGAAGTCCACAGCATGGAATGTTGTGAAGTTACATTTCAGGTAATGATTTAAAAAATATGGATAGATAGATCCTATAAAATCTCATTATGGATTTGGAATATATATTAACTAGGTTATAACAACAAATAATATCATTAAACACCCCACAAACATTATAAAACAAATGATCTCAACAAATATTAACAATTAAAGATTAAGACCTTTAATAATAAAGAAAACAAACCATCTATATTGATGATTTATACACAACACCTCTTGGACACCATAAATAGATTTAAAATTATATACATTCACTCAATGTTATCTTTAGAAATTAGGAGATCATATATGGGAATGAAATGTTCCACTTCGTAAAATGTTTCTTATCAATCATCAAACCCATGTTACCCATTAACTATCATGATATAAGGAAATTCATTATTCCCTACCCAATTATACCATTATCATTTTTACGTAATTTATGGGTGATATGTTATTATATTAATTTATTTAATCATAAAAAGTTATTTCTTTAAATATAACAATTTTTATTCCAATAATATTTATTGGAAACTCAAAAATTATTCCACTATTTTTCAAACATGATATTTGAAAGATATTCATATTTGAGGTCAGTGTTTGATATTTCAAACTAATTTCATGGTGACCAACGTGGAAGAGGATATAGATATGGTTCTGTCAATGATCGTTTTGGGGTTTGATATGATACATACAACATGAATAATCTTTAATTACCATAATGGAACAATCACTATTGATTATATATAAATTCTCTAAACCATAATATTTTTGACCGCTATAGGTACACATTAAGTGGGAATTTACATTTTTATAATCCCGCTCCAAAGAGGTTGAATGATTTGAGGATATTGGTATGTTACATGATTTATTACCCGAAATAAAAAAAATTTGAAAAAATAAAAGAAGATGAGGCCTTCTAGAATTATTAGAAATCAAATTTAGGATTAGTGGAATGGGTTATAAGGAAAATTTTTAGTGATACTGATGATTTATTTCAGGTCCAAGAATCTAATATATATGTCACTTTTGTTATATTTATATGAATAATTTTATTTGGTGAACCTCAATATAATTATTTATATTTAAAAACTAAAAAATATATAGGCATATACACTTTCAATATAATTAAAATATTATCACTAAAAAGTTGGATAAAAACTTGATTTTTAATTGCAAATTATTTGTCTAAAATTCAATGAAAATCACGGATTAAAAATTTAAGAGGGACTTTATAAATAATATGAAGAAAATTATGTGATATCTTAGAAATATTTCCAAATATATTCTCAGGTAGAATTATTCTTGAGTTATTCAAAACCTATTAGAAATACAAAAATATAGATAAATCCCACAATCGTGGTAATATTAAATATATGATATTGGTTATTTTAGACGAATAGATAATCCATTAGATTTTAGAGATGTAATGGGTCTCACACATCATCTTCTTTCATAAAAAATGTTTCATAACCATTATATGGAGTAAAAATAATGGATTATACCAGGTGATAATGTAGAGAAATTTGTGTGTTTTCATATACTATATTAACATAATGGGCCATGGGAATAAAATTTGGGCCTACGAGCAATGTAATAGGCTAAAATCCCTACTAGGCCTTCGGGATATTTAATGGGTCTCCATCCATCCAGTTAAAAGAATTCATTTCTTTTTCATTAATAATAAACAATGCTTCATTCCCAACCATTAAAAAATTGTTAATCTTAATATAGTCACTTTGTGAAATCATTTCCTCATATATGTTGTTATGTTTTTTTAAAAAATCAACTAAACAAATCATTATTTTTTATTCGATGCATTGAACATTATATAATTTGGAATATTTTCCTATTTAAAAAAGTGATAACTACATTTACCATCCCGTTTAAACCATTTTGTATAACGAGATATCATTTATATTATTCCATGCTCTTGGAAAATATCATAGGTTAATTATATTAATCCTTTCAGCCACATTGAGGATTTTATAAATGTATTTTGGGATGATTTTTTATATATTCAAAATTTATATCAAATTTTTTTTATAAATACTAAAAAATCACTGAAAACATACACTGAAAAAAGTATTTATTTGAATTTTAATAATTATCATTTCATGGTAGGGAGAGTAAATATCCTTGATAATATCATATCAAAAATGCGAAACTATGTGGATTAATAAATAATTATACTGATAAAAATAATTCCTTACACAAGTATATGTAATAATTTAGATATTTATTAAAACATCATCAATTCTACATTAGGGTTTTTAAAAATTATAGAGAGATTTCTCACATCTAATTATGATTTCTTTTGAATGATGATAATTTGGATTTCAAGTATGATCAAAATGAAACCATAGATGAGTTATAAAAGAGATTTATAGACCATAAGTTACTATGATACTAAAATTAAATGAATTATTCTATCTATTTCATAATGATTCCAAACAAACTAATTGAGCCAACCTTTCTAATAAACAAATTGTGGGCCCAAGAAATTTACAATGCCTCTTGAACCATAAATTCTTATCGAATAAACAACCCAATAAAAGGAAAATATATTTCTATATGTTTTATGTTATTTTAATATATATAGATCATATATATTTTGGAGATAATGATTTTTTTCTAAAACGGGACCCAAATTGTTGATAAATAGGTCACATTTGAAGAAAAGACATAAAAAATGGATTTTTAATCACATGTAGAAAAATACAAAAATAATACAAAATGGAAGACATGATACATCTGGTTGATCACTAGAGTTGGCTACCCAACATAGATGATATCTTTATTAATGAAAAGAAATTATTACTAGACCCAATTCTAGGTTAGAAGTACAACTTGGTTGAAGGTGATTTTTTATTGTATGATGAAATTTTATATTATTCTGTAATATTTAAATCCCCTTATAAATAGGAAAAAAAATATATACTACAATTGGAATCATGATTTTATATTTTAGAAGAACCATTTCATATGAATATTTATAATGATCATATTGTGATGAAATATATTGATTAATTTGGGCTTTAATAAAGTTATTGAGTTTTGTCAATGTTAATCATATAGAGTAATCCATGGAACTAAATGGATAAAAAATAAGGTTATAATATATAGTACTTTTTTCCCACTTATCAAAGATATACAGATCAATATTTTTATAAAATAAAAAAAAATTTGTTTATTGGAAATATTTCTGATAGAAAATAAATTCCCTAAAATGAAAATAATTTTTTTAAATTCATGGATTTTTGGGGAATAAATTTTTAGGACATATACTAATGTCATTAAGAAATTCTGAAATAAAATTGAAAGGATTATTTATCAATATGGGATGATGAAAATTCCACAAAAATTAATGATGATAATGTAGTGTGAGATTATATTGGTCTGGAATCTATGTAAAAATTTGGAATTCATAGATCAATCATTAATGATTAAATGACCTACTTTTTTAATAGGTGAATTGAGTTCATTCTATGAAAATACAATGTACATCATAAGACATCCGCCATATATAATTCAAATATACAAGAAAAATATGATGTGTCTTAAATTAAAATCAAGGTATTTTTTAATATAATTCCATGAAAAATAAAAAAACACCAAGTACAATGGTTTTATGAAACTTGTTGGGATTACACTATACCCTACAAGAAACCCAGAAAAATTATAAAATAATGACTAATAAGTGAAAATTATTTTCATAATGAAAAATTTAGAACAAAAACATATTGGGTAATAAAGAAGTGAATCTAAACAAAAAATTATTTAAAATATATGAAAATATAAATGTAAGAGATGATAGAAATCATGAATGTTGATTTTGGGAACATAATAAATTATAAGTAAAGAGATAGAGCAAATCAGAAGATATTAATAAAAAATATTACATCGAGAAAAACTATTTGTTTCTTTCCAAATACGAACATAAGATTACGAAAGATAGTGTTTGTTCAATAAAGGAAGGACTATTAATAGTCATATATATATATCATTTTTTTATAAAAACTGGTAAAAATGGAATAGATCCCATCAATTGTTAGTGGGTACTGATTGAAAACTCTCAATGGGAATCTACCCTAAGAACCTTTTGATGATATCAAACTCTTAAGACATTTTTATTAATAAACGAAACATGGTTTTACCACTACATAATAATTGATTTTATTCTCGGATTCAATTTAAAATATTTGTACATGATAAATTAGTTTTGAATGGATCGAGGGAACTATATCATTTATGTGCAGAGTAGGGAACTTTTGTTAGGTGTTTTAAATTTTTTGTTTTATTTCTAAAATTTTGTAGTCCTATTAGAATTTTGAATGAGTATTTATTTAAGAGATAATTAATTTTTTTTGCCTCATTTTTTTGTAAATTGAAGACCATGAAATAATTGAATCTATATAAATTTTGAAAAAGCATATATTAACGGATACATCAACTTATATGAATGTTGATATAATTTATTATTCCTATTTCTATGTTATGTTTATTCATAAAAATAACCATGATTTATGAAACTAATTTCATGAAAAACATTTCATGATTTTTGTTGATATACAATAGTGGGTTCTGATAATATTTTGAAATCATCTTTAGTGTGACAACATCTTTAGATAATCAATTCATTCTTGAAGAATAAGAATATTCTAAGTAATAAATTTCAAATTCATGTTCAGTAAATGAATTTATGCTATAAATTATTATGATATTATTCTAAATTATAATTCCCGCTCCACAAAATAATCATTTACTGAAATTCATGTAAATTATTATTTATAGGATGTACTAACATTTAATGAATTTTCTTGGAAGACACAATAAAAAAATATATATACCTAGATGTATTGATCATTAATTACATTATAGATCTAAGATGAATTCATTTTTTTTGGAGGAAAAAAGACCGTGATGAATCCATCATGTTTAATATATTTAAATTTGAATAATTATATCCATGGAATTTTCATGAACTATTTTCAGAGAAAATTTTTAATGGGATGAACGAAAAAATGTTCCTAATATCATCTATGTTTGTCAATGTAAGTCCACCATTTTTTAATATGAATAAATCAATCAATTACATAAAAAATATGATTTTAATGAGAAATATATATCTATATATAATATAAAACAATAGCAAATAGTGGAAAATAGAAAAAATAAACTTTTTATGTTAAAATTTCTGTCGGGTTGACTGACCATGAATTTGGGGAGGAGTTGTAAAAATAATTCACGTTGACTATAAGAAAAAATGTGTTATATAATATATTATGAAAACTGAGTTAATTAGAATATATGTGTAATGATTTTTTAAGTAAAAATAAAGTGTCCTTAGAACACATTATGGTTAAGGGGGAATACATCATTTTCTGGGGAAAACATGAATTTACACCACCAATATAAAAATAGATGTTCCCTCCCTATCTTAAAGTAGAGAACATGTTTTTTTATATATCATTCTATACGATACATGAAAATATAATATTTATAAAATAAAATATCCAAAATTTTATAGATTTGTACTGAGAATTATATGTATAAAGGATAAATTTATTGATAAGTCCGATGGGGGAGAGTAAATTCATAGAGGTAACTAAATATCTTCTGTTTTACTTCAATATAGAGTTCATTCAATAAATTTTACACAATAGTCTTACCTTTAGATCATATCAACAATTAATATAAAAATCCACCCTGACTAATCGCTCAAGAAATTTTAAAATAAATTACCCATATGATGTAGATTATCAAAATGAATAATCCTATGGAATAACATTAATTAATATAGAATGAGAAAAATGTTGTTTAAAGTCATACATAATGATCATGTGAAATATTTTAGGATTGTTGGTATTAGTGTATAAGAGAGATTTAAAAGAGATAATTAATCAAATGTACATAGCAAAGAGAATGTAATTAATATCCATAAGTAGTACTAATAGGAATTTGGACCACATTATTGAGAAATGAATTTATATAGGATATTTATTTTAATTTTTTATTCATAATATTTTGGAAATTCATCTATTCATAGTTTAACATTTATGTTAGGGGAATTAATATATACAATACCTTCTTATATTTCATTATTTACAATTAATGTTAAAATGTTACAACATTATCATTTATTTTAAATTTTAACATGATCAAATTATATGAATATTTTGTGTAATTAATGTGAAATTTTACTTTAATTCAATTTTAGTAGGTCTATTAGTTTATGAAATTACTAGATTATACTGATCTCTTTTACGTGATATTTTTCATGGTTATTTTAGGTGGATGGGTTTGATTATAAAATCATTGAAAAACAATGATATTTAGAACTTCTAGAGAGAATATATTTGATATAGAATAAAAAAAGTCCTCAAACTACAAATAATGGAAAAAACCAAATGTAATAATTAACCCAACATAAATTTAATTCCATCAACATAATGTCACCATTCAAGATAAATATGTAACCTTGCATGTGGTATATACTTAATCAATAAGGAGTAATTAGAATGAAAACATGATTGATTCTACCATTTGATTGATTTTTAGATTCATGGCCAATACATTGGCCATAAAAATAAATCCATCAACTATTCCTTCAAATCATTGGCTACAAGAATAGATTCAATATATTGCTCAATGAAATTAAAAAAATCCATAAAGAGAGAAAAAGATCAATCCAATTGATCTTATGAACATACAACCAATTTACTATTAATTTAAGCAAAATTTTAAATTCCATCAACAAAATCAATCATCTATCATGAAGTCACAAGAATATCATTGTCATTCCATATTTAATTTCCAAATGTTGATCATAAACATTTCCAAAATTCAACTTATGAATATTTGGATATTGTCTTGTGTGGGATTAATGATAATTATCCAAACATAAATCCAAATCCATGGGGTCTATGTTAGAATTAATGTGATAAATTGATTGTTCAATATCAACCTAAACATGTGAAATATTTTGTTAAACACCATATAAAGAGAGATAAATATTAACAATAAGATATAATCACCCCAAATATTTCAATTTCTGAAAATTGAAAAAAATCATATTTGGAAGGAGAATACCAATTTAGGATTGAAAAATTAATAAATAGAATGAGCCCACGCATATATATAAAAGGATTAAGATGATTCCTCTAAGTAAGAGAAATATAAAAATCATGACATCACTTTGAAGAATTTTATTTTTCCACCTTTTTCTTATTTTCTTTTTTTCATTCATTTATTAAATTCCCAATTCTATCAAATAGTATGATATATTTATAATGATTTGGTAATTATTGACTGTAAATAAAAATAAATTAATTAATTTTTTAAAATTATATCCCATAAACTTTAAAAAATAAAGACCTCTCTTATTTTACTGATTTTGTAAGGTTTGAGAGGTTTTAATAATGAATATGGTTATATATGGTTATATTTATTTGAAATAAATTTAGATAGATGATCATCCTAAAACTTATCTATAATGTTTTAAAATATATATAGGTAAAAATAAGGATGATTGGATAAGATCATGAGGTTTTTTGTAACATGTGGATTGTACTACTATTAGTCTTTTATTATTTGGGAGTTATAAGAACTAGATGGTCATTTCCATGGTTTCATATGATTTATGTTCTATAAAACATTCTAAAATAAGATATATGGTGGATGAAGAAATAGTTTTTGTTGTTTTTTTCATTATTACCATTTTACATAGGGTTGTAGGTTAAGTACTAATAGAACTTCTCATTCAATAGATAACAATATTTAAAGAAATATTTAAATATCTGGATTAAATTATTGTTGATAAACTAACCTTGTACTATTTATTTTACCATCAAATTGTTTTCTATACTCATCTTCATATCAATATTTTTTACAACATTAATAAAAATAAATAATATATTTATCTATATTATAAATGACAACTAATATTTTTTCACACTAGTCCTGGAAAAAACACTTGTTTACTACTAATATTATATTTAATAGACAAATAAAAATTCCCTTACTAAACCCCATGAAAGGTATAGATTAGTTATATAATTCAGATTATCTAGTCATTTAAAATAATATATGGTGTTGAGTAACCACCCAATTTATCATTATATTTTTATGATAATAGAAATATGTGGTGTTATATGTAAGTCAATAGGAGAATTCACATCGTGATGATGTGAGGTTTACAAACCATGAGATGGGTTATTCACATTGGGATTACCAAGATATACCAAAATATATTGAGTTATTAGTAGTGTCTCATGATAAATACGAATATAAAAAAATTATATTTAGGTTACTTCACCTTTGAGTATACCAAACCTAGATATTTTTATATAATACTATGTTCAATATAATATATATCAAACAACACTGATCTGAAAGGAACCGTGAAGTATTATTACTATTTAAATAACATTGTTATAACTTTAGATACATAATATTGTCATACATATTTATTAAATTATTGTTTATTAATATTCATTACATTACACAAACAAAAACTGAAGGAACGTAATAGTTTATTATCTTTAAAAATTTTGAATAAATAAAAATAGACCATAGGTAAACTACATCATCTCCCACTATGATTATCATAACTAAAACCTTTATTATTCATATCATATGTAATATATATATTAATAAAGCAGGGAAATGAAACATAATAAAGGTTGTGATTGGATGACAAATATGGTAATATAAGTGAGATTCACAAGTACAACATGAACATATGTGTATGAGAACGTCAGAATAATTTCTTAAAACAGTACCTAAAATATAAAAATCCTATTTTGGAGTTATAGAATAATAATTGGATGTTTATATGACATGAAAAAAAGGGAAAAACACCTTCCACAAGCGATGATAATTTTCATACGCGAAAGATTATTTTCATACAAAAAACAATTTGAAATTTTTCCCATATTAGTTATCATTTATTTAAAAGGAAATCATGGGTTTATGGGATGTCTCCGGATACCATCATAGAATCCATGATTCACATACAAGGTAATCTTAGAAGAAAAGAACCATACTAGGGCAGGATTATCCCTACTCTTGTATTGTATATATAATGATATATATATATATATTTACACAATTATTTGGAGAGAGACATAGGTCCCACCCATCTCGTAATGAAAACAAAATTTATATTTTCTGAGAAATCAAAAAATATCCATCATATCATTAACAATTAAATTTGTGGGTTTGAAAATTATATCAATATATCACAACATTTATAAAATTGATGGGTTTCATAATCATGAAATCATATCATCATTACATAACCCATTAGAATATTATGTGGTATTCAGAATAATTTTTTCAATATATATCTCATATAAGAGAAATATGTTTCACAAATATCATTCAATAATACAAATAGACAATTCAGACAAGGAATAATAATGTTATACTTGGATAATTAACCCAATAAGATATAGGGAAACATCGACTGATGTCATAATTGTTGGAAAATCATTTGGATCGATCATTAAAAAAGTTTCAATAGGAAATAAAAATATTATTTTTGAAAAATATTTTAAAAATATAAAAATATTTGAAAATAATTTTCTTTGAAAATATCATTGAAAAAATTAAAATTTAGGATTCAAATAAAATAATTTCCATGAAACTAGGTCTATTCCATTATGATATAAATTTATAATCAAATATTCCTTTCACGTTTTAAGTGAAATATAAATGTGATTTATTTTTAAAATGAAATAAATATTATATTCCAAACATTTTTTTTGAAAAAAAAGAATACATGGATGAAAATACCATCTAAAAATTATTGAAGAATTATAAGAATGTTGAAATTTTTTTATGAAAACAATGATTTGGATGAAAATGATTTTCTATTCGACGAGGGAAATAAATTCATATTTTCATTGAAATATTTAATAAATTATTTTACATTAAAAATAGTGGAAATAGTTTCACTACAATAAAATATATTTAGTAAAAATAGGATTAGAATGTTTATTATTTTTAATAATGATTTATCATATTATTTTACCACCAGAAACATAAAAAATATCAATCAGGATAAATGGTGATATTAAAACACAAATTCATTTCCACTTTAGTAACATTTAACCATAAGACCCATAAAGGTATAAATAATTGAACAAAAAAATATTTATGATATTTAAATTAATAATATTACTTATCAAAGGGGATTTTTATACTCATCATGAACGAATATAGGTGCATTGTATATGGTACGTCTCAAAGACGGAATTTTGAGACACGTATCTATTATAAAAAGTATTTACATATATAATATATGTTCAAATTTCATAAATAAAAAATAACTATTTCTAATAATCCTATTTCAGAACAGTAAGAATATATATATAATTATATATGGTTTTCTCATAACCTCTTATTACCTTTTTGTTAACAATCTTATACTAAAGTTATGTTTCACATAGTAACAAGTTCCTTATTCACATATATATATATATGTTATATTTTTTAGTCAAAATTATTAACATCTTCTACTCATATCAAGACTGTGAAACATTTTATAAATGTAATATATATTCATTATATATTTACTTAACGTAATAATTAACTTTTAGTGATAGAAAATGAGACTCACCATCCATGTATATGGTAAGTTGTATGTAGGAATGACCGCACAATAAATTATATAGTCACAATGAAATAATGAATTTTAAATGATATAATATCATTGAATGATAAATTTTTTGGCATATAAATATCATATATTTATTAAAACTATCTTTGATACCTTCCACGTAAATCGTGGGATAATCGCATCGCATCACAGGGTGGTAGTCAACTGTACACTTGAAAAATATAATCTTATAGTAAAAAAGGAATAGTATAAAGGTATGATTAATATTAAAATTGAAAATTTATAATAATATAATAAATATAATATAAAAATAATAAATATATAATTTTTATGGCCTAATTAAGAGGTATCCGAAAAATGACAGTCATCGGTTTGCGTGGTGGTATTTTGTGTTACACAAAAATGATGATTTCGTAAACCAATAGATTGAAATTGATATGGGTGCAGGTCGTGGACATAACAAAAAAAATTAGTGTAAGGAAGATAATGTGGTCACTCTACGATCATGTTATAATAATTATTCAATGAGTTGGAGGAAGAAATAAAACACCAATGTTCATTGATGAATGTTATGAAATAATTGGTTATTTTAATTTTATTTTCACCCAAATATAGTATTGGATGGATTTATATATCAAATAAATATTCTATGATGATAGGAGGGTAGTTAGAATTTTTTTTGGTTTGCAATGTTTTTTAAAAAAAATTAATATAGTGAATAATAGAAAAAAAATGGGTGACCTTTTATAAGCATGGAGAATGGCTCACTTGAATTTTTTGGAAATAGGTAATTCCACTATGGTTTATTTCAAATAAAAGGTTGAAATAGTGGATACTTTTTTAGCCCAAAAAATTGAGGATGATTTATTTCTATTAAATGTGTGTTGGAAATATATTTGGTAATATTTATCCCTTATTTGTTTCTTAATCCCCCTACAAACATAATTTTACCTTAAATGCAATAAATATGTTTTACTATTTAGACTATTTATTTTATAAAGAAATTTAATTACAAAAATTATATAATATAAATTATTCCTATTCATATTATAGAATAATTTTTCTCAAGCCTCATTCATAGATTTTTAAATTTTTAATTAAAATTAAACTTATAGGCATGATGAGCAAATACATCTAAAATAAAATATGATCAAATGATTAAAATGATTTTATATAATTATTAAATATTAAATTGATATAAATGATATAAATTGAATTAATGAATGTATATTTGAACTACTTTAACTATCTAAATAATTCAAAAAATAATTACCTGAATGAATAAAAAATCATTTTTAATTAAAATTCTACAATTTTTTACTATTAATCAAAAATTAAATCTTTTCCAGAAAATCCAATAAATTGACAATAATATAATATTTACACTTTTATTACAAAGGTGTTGTTTATTTTGTATTAATAAATTACTAAACTTAATAAAATTTTATTTTTTATGTTAATAAATTAGTTGATTGTAAGAAATTTTTTTTCATAACATATACATAGTGTATTAAAAATGAAGCAACATTATTTATATATATATATATTTCCATTATATAAAACCATTATAATTATTATTTATAATTTTTAAATTACTATTAAAACTCATTTTTAATTAATTTTTTATAGTAACCAATTTAAAATAACTAAATTAATAATATACCACGGTTTTGTTAAAATTTAGTGTATTTTGTAATGATTAAAAACCCATTATTTCATTTAGTGAGAGAATAAATTATTAGTTCCTAAAAAACTAGATTAAATTGGCCTTTCGTGTAACATAATATAAACATGTCCTTATGCTTAATGTAATCTATCTATGATATTTAGTTCATTTGAGTACTATTTAAAAACTAAGTGTTTTATATTTTACATCCCTTAAAAAAAATTTCTCTCTAAATCTACATCACTCAGATACACGAAAATGTGGAAAATTCATCCTCATAACATATTAATGTTTCCATGTTTCTTCATAGAATTGGTGGATTCCCAAATGATAATTTACTAAGGGAGTGGTCTTGTTTCATTGAATTGTCTTCTTATTATAAAGATCTATAGTAATTGTCCCTCAAAAAAGTTATCTATCTCAATTGGTATGACTTTTGAGTTTTGTAAGAATGAAGGGCCACTAATTTACTTCTTTATGATATATTCATGTAATACATTGTAGAAATTGGGAGGTTTTGTGGATGTTCCAGCTAATGGGTTACCATTATAATATGATCATCAATATGAAAGAGACCGATATACCTTGAAATAAGTTTCCCTTTACTCCAAAATCACATAACCTTCTTCCGTTGGGAATTTAATGTAAAAATATTGTCACAAAACTCAAATTATATATCCTTATTGTGATTATTAAAATAAATTTTCTACTTACTCTATTCTTCCTTGATGTTTTTCTGAATGGATCTAGCCTTCTCATATACTTTTTTATCAATTTCATTTCCCAATAACTCACTTTATGAAACTCCATTCAATTATTTTAAAGATATATAATTCATTCTATATACATATTTATAACGATCAATAAGAATTCTTGAGTTATTGATATTATTTTATTAAAAATCAATGAGAATAGGGTGTTGATCCAAACCTCATTTTATATATAAAGAACAAGATCTCAACACAAACTCCAAGGTATAAATTTCTCTCTTAGACTAACCATAATTCTTGAGATGATTCATAAAGATGATGTTTAAAATTATATATTTATATTGAAGTATTATTTACCTAAATATTGATGTAATCCTATAATCCTGGTAAGATATAATTTCATGTTGTAATCTATATAACCATAACACTTTTTAATGTATTTCATTCCATGATGATCCATATATATATCTTATCTGATAGTAATGAAGTGATCTTACGAAGTGAATAAATTTTTACAACCTATTAATAATTATCACAATTTGAATTTTTTAGGACTCTACAAACAAAATCCATGGTGATGTACTCGCAATTTAATTCTACTGTGAGTAATGGATATAACATCACCTTATAATGTATTTCCTCATATTGAAATTTGTAACATGCAATGACCTAAGATACAAGAAATGTGATATATCCGTACATTCCATACCACCCAAATCATTATTTCACATCTTTTTACATTTTCATACATCCCTATAGAATAGATGACGTAGAACTATATTATTTTTCATAAAAATCATTCATGTTTGTTATGGAATGAATACATGAACCATAACTAAACCATGACATACAATATAGATAACGGTTAAAATAACAAATATTCTTAATAATATTTTCTATCTCAGCATATTCTTTCTATGCCTGTTATATCGTCTCATATAGAGGTGGTTTAACATTCAATTAATAATGATATTATTTCCCCCTTATTTTAAGTTTTTTTTAATAAATCCTTTTTAAATAAATTAATATTGAATAATTTATAATACTAATCATGGATAAACTATAGTGATCTATTTGAATCAATGAATCAGTCACACTTTTTTTGTTCTTAGGTTGTCAATATATTGATTTATTTATAATCTCTAATAATCTCTAACCATCATCATTAGTTTATGTTCAAATCCTTATATGAGAATATATAATTTAAAAATTTATGATTGGTATATATCTCACACATTTATCGATATGAATAATTCATTTATATTCATAACATATTTTGATTGGGTAATCCAACCATTTATCTACTTCATGTTTGGTATAGACCCTTATGTTCCCACTTCTAGGGTTCGGATAACCTCTAATGTATCAATATTCTGGCATGGGATAACTGATCATGTACCCATTCAATTCAAAAAAAAAATAGTCATTATATATTTCATGCAAGGTTCATATAGGGACCACCCATCTCTTAATGAAGTTATTACATATTTGTGATAAAATAGTATAAAAAATTTATCATTTCATAACCCATGAAATGAAATGGGGATAAAAAAAATTCAATATATCAGAACATGTGTAAAATATATAGTTATCATAAACATTTCAATATTTCATCATAGCATAAACCATTTAAAAATATGGGTATCTCCAGAATTTAATCATGGAATAACCTATGGAAGAAAAATTTCATTAATAATAATAATTTAATCATAATATATTAGTTTAATAAAAAATGGCCTTCTTTTGATAATATACATAAAAATTAATTTTTAACAATAGAATATTTCATCTTAGTAAAATAATATTTTAAATATTTACTCAGAAAATTTTTTCAGGAAAATAGTTTTTTAGGAAAATAATTTTTTAAATAAATAAATTTACAAAAAAAATTCATTTGTAAATAACCTTGAATAATATTAAAATATGTATGAATTCATTTAGCAAATGGTAAATTGAAAAATATTATTCATGTGGTGCATGTAATAAAATATTAATGATATTTTTTACTTAAAGGATAAAATAAATTTTTATGAAAAAGAAATGAATATTATATTCAATAAATTCTCTAACAATTAATATATGGGTAAAAATTTCTTTAATGAAAATACTAAAAATGTTATAATAATTATTGAAACAAATAAAAAAATTGTTTTCAAGGAAATATAGTTTTGGACTGATATTTTAATTTGTCATAAACATATTCTTTTGAAATATTGAACATATAAATAGAGGTAAAGGTAAGGAAAAAAGGTATTATCTTAAAAAACCACATGAGAATAATATTCATTAGCTTCTTGTGATATTTTTATTATTTTTTCCTCGTAAGCACAAAAATAATAAATCTCGATACACAATGTGATTAGACTATAAAAACATTACCCCTTTGGTAACATTGAATTATAACCCCAAAAAAAATATGATTGAATAAAACATTAATATTAATTATTATAATTAAATACATAATATTACATATAAAATTATATATATATATATATCATAAAATATAATATGTTCAAAGCAAAACATTTGTCTGAATGAAAAAATTGAGAGATAAATCTCTTGTCACAATACTATATATTTAATTATAAATCCCATGAAAGCAATATATTATAATAGATATATAAATACTCATTATTGTATGTTTAATAATTATAATAAACATTTACTTGAAGTGTATACACTATATAAAAGTATCAGGTGGAAAATATGGCTTCTATGTCACAAAAAAGTGAGACAAAAGTCCCTTTCTATAATTGAAGTATTTTAAATTTCCACCATATTATATTAAAAAATAAAATTAATCATTTAATTTCATGAAAATAATTATTTATAATTAAAAAATGTTATTATATGAAACACACATGTGAAAATAGTTGTGAATTTTAACATGCCCACTAGAACTAAATTAGAGAATGTAAATCCCTTACATCAAGTATCGGTGTCCTTAATACATTTTTGAACCTCATATATAATAAATATATTTTTTATGAGACTATTAAAGTGAAATAAATATATTTTATACCATTTATTATTTACATATAACCCTTTATTACCCATTTATTAATTATTCCTTGTTAATGTCTCATTTGGGTAACAACTGCCTTTATTTTTTGTAAATGTTTTGATGTGTTAATTTCTATCATCCAATTTTAATCATGGTTTCATCATATTATGAATAATGATAATTGAAAAATTATTATTTTTGTACATCTACAGTAAACTTATGATCAATAATCAATAACGAGTTTGATAAATGAAGTAAATCATGATCATGGAAATGGTAGATTGTATGTATGCCTAAGTAATGATTCAATTTTTTAATGAGAACTATCTAGATGAGATAAGTAATATGTTATCCCCAAAACATGATATCAATATATTAATTAAAATATAATTTGGTTAAAATTTGGAATACATATCAATAATTTGGAGTGGAGATGAGAAGAGATTCACCTCGCTTCAGGAAGGTAGTAATCCGCTTGTACAGGAACAAGGAAACCATATTTCAGTGAGAGAGAAAGTAAGTATTATAATGATATATGATAATTTTAGAGAAATAATTATATCGTTTATTTTATATTTATATTATATTTATGACATATATTTATCAAATTTTTCCTTTCTATCTTCCATGTATTGGATTAGTGAAAATGAATGACGTGACATCATGAGCACTAGTTTTCCATATAGTTGACTAATGTTATATTATCATATTAAGAAATTAATGTGAGTAGGTATAAATGATATAATGATTCTAGATGTATAAATTTTTAAACAATATATTATAAATACTTAATAGCCATCATGAAATTCAATCATGAGAATTGTTAATGGAAATATGAATGATGTCGGTTTCAATGGAAGTATTCTTCTGTACACTCGAACACTGATTTCATAGCCCATTTGGTTGAAGTAGAGATGGTTTTAGGTCGTAAAAATATAATTAAAAAATATTTATTGAATAAATACTAATTAAATTATATAATAATGGATAAATTATTATTAAATTGGTTGTAGAAAACAATGGAATAAAAATAATCATTGAAGAATTATACCTGTTTTTCAGGTACCCTCCTTATGTTTTCAGAAAAATCATTTCTAGGTTGGATTTATGAAAAAGTAATGGTTATAACATAAAATTTAGACATTTGGGAATTAATATAGGGATGTATTCTTGATAAAAAATAGTATGATGGTGTGAAGAATATATTAGATGGGTGACCTTTTATAAGTGTGGTGAGTGACACAATTTTAATTCGTGAAGAGAAAAAATTTGTAACGATATTTTTATCATTCCCAATAAAACAAATCAATAAATATAAATTATTAAATATTATAGGTTCAAAACATATCTATGATATATATTTTCAATTTTTTTTATTTCAATAAATAATTTTTAGTTTGATACATGTTAAACCCATTTTTACCATAACTAAGTTTAATAATTTTTACTTTTTTCAATACTTATTTTTTTCAAATATTCTGTCAATTTTATTATGTAATATAAAAAAGTAAAATTATAAATATGGAATCCATTTTCCAAATAATATGCCTATAATTGGATAATTTTGATTCAAAAGTAATACAATAAATGCATTGTGAAAGATTGTTTTCAAAATGAAAATGATCAAAAGTTTACAAAGACTTCTATGTAATATATAAACAAGTTTACAATGAATGTGGGTAACAAATTATTTGAAAATTATATTTTTTAATACTATTATTTGATTAATACTAATTTCTTATATAAAAATTAAATAATATGAATGTCAAAATTTTTATTGAGTATATATTATATTAAATTTATTAAAATTAGTTTTATAAATTTTTTATTTAATTTATTGAGTTAAAATATTTTTTCTGCATAAAAAAGTTGTTTTTCGTGATATATTATTATTATTATATTAAAATAGTTTATTATTTTCATTTTTAATTAATTGGAAAAAAATATGTTTTTACATTAATGTGTAAAATATATTTTTCAATAATTTATTTAATAAGTTTCAATCACATCATTGCAACAGTTATGGGATATCAATCGAATAATAATATATTAATAATATGAAAAATTTCATTTAATCTCTTTGTTTTATGTAATGAATGATAAAATTTGTGTTACTTGTATTAATAAATAACAATATTATTAAATTAATTTAAAAAAACTCCAAAAATCTTTATGTGTTATAGTCTACCCCCATAAAATGAATTTCTCCCAAGACATTTGTCTCATTCCTCAAAGGATTAAAATTTTAAAATTATTTCAATGAAAACCATGTAATAAAAAGTGTTAATAAAACATATTATAAAAAAGAAGAATGGATTTTATAATGTCCCCAAGAATAAAACATAATGAATTTCTATATATGATAGTTTATGTTATATGTGAAGATATGAATAAGAAAGGTAATGTAAATATTTATATAGTGTGCTATAGATCATTAATCACTAGATAGATCATCATCTAGTGAAGGTTAACGACAAAAAAACAATATACCAATGAGGCATGAAAATGACTATGGTCATTTTAAAAAATTATGATAATAGGACATGATTTTATTTCAAGAAACTTTTCCTGATGAGGGATTATTGTTTTTTCTTTATATTATGACCATAAGAATATATACATAATTGATATAATTTTATTTCATAGGAACAATTTCATCCCATGGTTGTTACTTGATCTGTTACCACATCATATATTTTTATATGAGTTAGGATTTCCGTATTTTAAGAACTAAAATGTTTTATAATCTAATGTTATGTAATTAATTATATCAATAGTTTTTAATAAAAGGTTATCTATTCATATAAAATAAGGATAAAAATTCATATGATGATATAATTTTTTAATCTCTAAAACCTGACCCAATGTTTGACTAAACCATTCAATAAATGGTTAACATTATAAATCATCATAAATTAAATTTTTTTAAATAAGGACAATAAATTAAAAAAACAACTTAAAATTAATCCCTTAATCATCATGAAGTAACTCTTAATTATCACTTACCAATCATGTGAATTCATTCATCATATATTCCCATGATACATGGTAATATACTGAATAACCATAAATACTCTATTATTACATGCATGATTAATAATTCCTTGAATAAAACCATATATTACTGTATGTATTCTCTATATTCAATAATGTCTCAAACTCCATCAATAATAAATTAAGTCACCTTTTTAGAAAATAATTTTTCTCTTATGGGTTCATAAATAAAATCAAATTTACTTTATCCATATCAAATATATATTAATACTAACTATATAAAATTTTATATATAACTGGAAAATGATAATTATTATATTCTATTAATAATGTGTTTTCTAAAAAATATTACCTACCCACTAAATAAAATTTCATGTTCAGTAGTTTTATTTAACATATCATTTTGTATACTTAATATAAAAATTACAAAAAAAATACTTATTAATTTATTTATATATATAAAATTATTCAAGAATATCAGTATATAATCACATTAATTATCCCATGTACCACTCAAACTAAATAACATGTTTCATTATCTCATTCTATGACACTTATTTCTTTTTAATATAAAATATGAATAATTTAGTAACAATTTTCAACATCAATTTAATCATGATTATGATGTTTAACATAAATAGTATTGATAAAAAACAAATACCATTCATGTGACATTCCTCGTTTCCTCATTGTCATCAATAAAAACATTTATCATGGAAACATGTGGATTCTATTCAAGAGATTTTCACTTTGGTAACTAATTTTCATAATCACCATACATTCAAAATATAAAATTTTTGACAATAAATGATACCATAGGGATATCATTAATCAAGGTTATTGTACTATTTAAACATATGATTTCATTATTTTTAGTTAAGTGTGTTGTTTTGTTCATTTTTATCAATCAAAAAAACTTCTCATATCACCAATTCGATTTCGTGACTAATTCATCCCACATTTTAGACATATTGAAAATTGAATCACCCTTCATCCATTGTCCCCACTACTTCAAATATCATCAAACAATATCATTATATTATATTGTGAGTTAATTATATTGTTATGTTTCACATTATCGATAATGATTCATTATAGTCAATTATGAACAATCACCAATTCTTATACTCTAGTCATAATCCCAGTTGTATTCCCATAAAAAAAATATTTCCCCCAAAATCAACGTTACCCTACTTCTTTATGGTTCCCAAAATTAACTAAAAAAACAATATTTGAGAAAAAACATTAATTTTTGACAACCAAATAAACAAAAAAATAAATCCCATATATAATGTTTTGATAATGTTATCATATTTTTAATCATGAAAACCATAGTTTTATCCTAATTCATTCATAACCATCACCTATTTAAATACATCATAATGTTTTCAAGTTTTTTTCAATCTCCAAAGCATATTTCAATGGAGGGTAAAACCATGTGTGCAAAAAAGACTATATTAATGCCCCAGATTATGATCAAGTCTATCTCAATGAACCCATTTTTGTGTTATTACCCCAAGATTCCACTATTCTAGAGCCACATCCACTAGTAGGGTGCATAAATAATGAGATTTCATTAAAATTACATGCTCAATTCTTTATAAAAATTTCAATATATCATCCAATAATTTGAATCATCGATAGACTTATCTATATAGATATTCAAAGATACATGCCTAAAAATATATGTAAGGATCTCAATAATATTTTACACATTATTTTCTAAAGGTAAAGTATTTATATCATGTGATACTATATATAAAGACACATTATTTTTATACATATATATTACATTTTTTTAGATTAAAATTTTATAAATTACACTACTAATTCATGATGACAATATTAGTCTAGTATCATTTTGGATAAGGAACAGAATATTCAAATTTGGGGAATGAACTTCATCATATTCCATAAAAATATCCCCTTAATAATTCTTCATAAAAATTCCATACAAGAATGATCTATTAATGACATGTGTAACAAAAACATAAGAACTGTTGTTATAAGACAATCGATAAGTGTAAAAAGGTGAAATACACACACATAATGTGATCATATGTGTTTTAGAATATGAGAATTAAATTTGAAAACCATACCCAGAAAATCAATGATCATAATCTTGATTTATGATATAAATATTGGAACTTAATTATACATTAATAAAAATTAAATCAAATAGATATATCCTTGAGATCATAACATTGTCATAATACATAAATTTGGGTTGTACACATAATCAGTGAAAATTTGTTTTCAAGATTACCCAAAAAGACATTCATCCAGGTTAGGCTTAAGATATCCACACATGAACATTATTCAGGTTTCTGATAAACTCCCACATAACCCCTTTGAGGATTGTGATAACCACATTTGTATCATTAATTGGTAACATCTCATTTACCCTATTTTGGACATGGGATAAACTCTAATGTACCCATTCTGATTGTATAATTCTAATCATTTCCGAATATATTGCAAAAATATAATGGACCCACAAATCTCATAATTATAATTATCCTTATGTGTTCCATAATATAATAAAATATTAATCATATTATAATCAATCAAATGAAGTGGGATTCATAACCATTTCATTATATGTTATCTTATAGAAACTCATCATGTTTCATAATCATGTGACCACTTCATCGAAAAATAACATGTGGATAAAAAAGAATGTTTCGTAAGAATTTTATCGTAGTATATCATATGAATGTGAAACAGGTTACATAAACAAATTGGTATCATAAGGAATTAATAGAAAGAACAAAATTAGTATTCTTATTTTATATTTTTCGACAATAGTATTTGTCAACAATAGTATTTTATAACAATGTTGGTCATCATATATGGAGAATTCCATAAAAATAACATTAAATGTTTTTAAGGAAAATTAAATTTCATTCAAAATCACATTAAAAAAATTGAAACATTTTAAAAAAAAAATCAAATTTAAATAACGGTGAGTAATTTTAAATGAATCCATAAATCATAACACCATGAAAAACTATATATTCCATAAATTTTAAATTTTGAATGTTTTTTTAAAATTAATAATTTTATTTATATAGAAAAAAACATGAATATTCATATAAATTAATTTTCTATATTATAAATATTTTTTAAATAAATCTTTATTAAACATTTTTTTAATATTAAAAAAAATACAAACCCTTTTTACATTATATGGTTTTATAATTAAAATTGTTTCTATCCAAATAGTTTATTTTTCTTAAAAACATAATTTGAAACTCTAGAGTACATAAAAAGATGAAATTTAAGGTAAAATATGTATTCTCACTAAATAATTATTACATAATAAAAATCATATGTTTCCTGAGATATGGATGATAATATTTCAACATCATAATTATAAAATTAAATAATATACATGAACATAGATTATATACAAGAAAGCAAAACCACATTGGTATATTTTGAATAATAAATCCCATGAATGACATAACCACTTATGGATTTGTAAATATCCATAATATTAAGGAAAATAATATTTAGCAAATAAAGAGTCAATAAATAAATCACATCAAATAAACATGTGGTGAATATTGACTATGTCTTATAGAAAATAAATGTCGGAGGGATGTCCATTTACTAATTAGAAATATTTAGAATAGTATATCCCAATATGAATAAAATAAAATTAAAATTAAAATTTTATTTAAGTAAAGATATAATGGTTAAAATGGGTACTATATAAACAACAAAATATAAATTATTTTTGATTGTTTGTATTTATCATTGAAATAAGAGAAAGGCTAGAATTACCGCAACATAAGTCTCAAATTCCTTCATATAAGCTTGATAATCCTTTATAATAAATATATGTTTTTAAAAACATTTTACATATCCATATAAATATATATCATAAAATATATTATTTACACATTATTATTTATTACCCATTTATTATCAATTTTATTTTAATAACACATTTGGAGTAATAATTGCTTCATTTTTTATATAAGTTTCATTTGTTATGGTAGTTCCAAAAAAATTGTTATTGGTTCCATAAATGACAAAATGTTAATAATAAAATAATATTCATATTTATACCTAAACTAAAATATTAATACATATCAAGAATGATGGATTTTATAAATCAATTATGTTATCATAATGGAGATGGTAGGTCGTCCATACACAAGAGTAACATTTCATTTTCAAGGTTGGTAATAGAATGAACATAAGTAAAATGTTATCATGGAAAAATTATAATAATTTAATAAATAAAATAATACTTATATAAATATACTAATACATATCACCCATGTTATGATGTCATGAAAAGAGAGCCACATCACTTTGGAAAGGATATAGTGCACCGATAAATAAATACTGGTTTAATATTTTATGTGGAGGAAAGTTAATGATGTGAAAGATAATTTATATTTTAAGGATTATGAATATGTAATTACATAATAATATTTTCTGTTATATAGTTTAAATTCCCAAATATTATCATTACTATCATCCATGATAAGAGTTATTGAAAATGAATCACATCAGTTCATGAGGCGACAGTTAGTCATACACATAAGAGACGTCATCATATCCCCTACAGAATGAAAAGTTAAATGAAATTTATATTATAATTATTATTTATTTGTAATTATATAATAGATATAATTTATATAAATTTTTTCAAACATTATTCCGAACATTTAGAGGTGGTAATTTTTTTAAAAAAAATAATATTGGGTCACAGGGGTGGTAGTCTGTTTTACACACAATCAATGATTTCGTAACCCATTTTGTGGAAGTATATACAGTTTTATTCTATAAAAATAGAATTAAAATATTGAAAGTTATTTTTTATACTTTTATTTCTATATAATCATGGTTTAATAATAACTTATGGAGGTGGAAGAAGATATAAATTTAAAATGTTTATTGAATAACATTACCTATTCTTCGGATAACCTCCATATGTTTTCACAAAGGCCTCTCTATGTTAGATTTATGCCTATAATGAGGCTTATATGTTAATTTTATATAATATGGTATGTAATTATGATTATTATTAGTGAAACTAAATGTGTTTTAATGTTTCGATAATATAAGAGTAGGGTGTACGTTTATAGGGGAGGTGAGTTGCACAATAGTAATTTTTGATGTGATAAATATTGTAACAACTTTTTTCAAAAAAATAAAATAAAAATGAAATATTATGTATTCATATGTAAAATAGTTTCTAAATATTTCCATTAAATATATTTTATAGCTGTTTTAGGTTATTTTATTCCTTATCAATTTAAATTCACCGCACTGTAAACCCATTTTTACATTAACTATGATAATTAATTTTATATGTTTTAACAATTATTTTTCATAATAAATTTTGTTTTCTATATTATATAATATAAATTATTAGTATTAAAATTATTGAATCCATTGTTCCTACTTTTATTAACATAATTCACAAAATTTTATTTCAAATAAATCATGAAGTTGCCATAAAAATGCATGTTTTTATTGAAAAATGAATAAAATATTAAATTTTTTCTTATCCAATTTCTAAATGAAAATGATTAAAATAACCTAAATAGAATTTATATATATAATTTAACTAAAATAACAAAATAAATAATTTAATATACAATTTTACTTTACAAAAAGTAACAAAAAAGTAGTTTTTTTTCATTAAAATTCTATATTGTTCACTAATAGTACAAAAATAATATGTTGAAAAGATTATAAAAATTTCAACCTTATATAATATTTATATTATAATGGAAAAATTAAATTTTAGTTTTTAAATAATTTTTCTTAAATTTTCAGAAATTGGTTCGAAAATAATTTAATAGAAAATGAAATAAAGAAACTAATTTTGAGGAAAACACATTTTTAGCGTAAAATGGCATTTAATCATATCTACCATCTGGAAAAAAATCATATGAATGATAAATATTTGATTAAATATATAATATATTTATTTCATCAAAATTATTCCCTAGAAGTGCTCTTTTAGTGTAGAGTGTTAAAACATGATTTTTTTGAAATAAATATATTTTTTCAAAGAATGATTTCAATTATTTAAAATAGATTCTTATTTACATTTTTAAATAATTGGTTATAAAATAATTTTTTTTATATACTTGTGTAAACTATTTATTTTCATATTTTGTTAATTATATGCATACCTACAACCTCAATAGCTAGTGGATATATATTATATAATAATATTTTATTAATTAGTACTCTTTTTATAATGTTATTATAGCTTGTACTGAATGATAAACACCTAGTTACATATAATGAAAAATATCAACAATTTAAAATTAATTTGACAAAATAATTTCCAAAAATTTTAGTCCCTTACAGTTATGCGTGACTTCAGTAAAAATTTTGGTTTTTGAGTAGAATTGGGTGCGGAACAATATTTTAGAAAATGAAGATCCTCTAACAGTTTTCATCATGGAGGAGGTCATGATACCCTATGTGGGGGTCAAGAAAAATAGTATATTAAATTAATTCAGTGGAATCATTCATCAATTTCCCAAGGCTGGGGTTCACACAAACATCATCCCATCAAATATAACCATCTCAAAATTGTTAAGGATTCATTGATAGTTAAGGATATTATTCTTATGGAATATATACTAGCATGCATTTTATATTATATGGGTGGGTTGAAATAACTCAATTATTATATGTCTATATGTGATATATGTATTATTATGTACTAGTTATATGGGATTAGACTTATTTATACACCCTTAGGGTTGTGATCTTTGAAAATTTAGATATATCTATATTATTTCAATAATTAATTGATATTATATTCTTTTATATTTCATTGGGTTTCATATTATAGGTTTCTATGATAACCATATGATTTATTAGTGGAATTTTTTTAGGAATCATTTAATTTCATTTATACATATATTATATATATAAATTTTTAAAATATGATACAAAAATTGGTGATTAAGATATCATGTAATGTCATTCCAGACATAACCATCAGTATTTGGGTTCGATCAGGAACAATATGGAATGAATTTTATTTTGAGATAATAAGGAATGCAAACAAGTGTTGATTATTGATAAATATCTTAAATAATCTTATCCTTGTAGGATTTCTTCAATAATAAATCATGAGATAAATTTCAAACTAGAAGTTCAGTGGGTGAGGGGATTTATTCACCTAATAGAAACCCTTTGGGTATTTCATATATTATTCCCATAGAACAAAACAATGTCATTATTATTATGTAAATATTTCCAGATTCTAAAATATTTAATGGTTCAGAAATAAAATTATTTTTTTAATATAAACAACTTATTAGATCACATGATGTTGTCTACGTTGTTCTCTATGATCACCTTGAAATTAGGATATCACCAAATTTTTTTGAGTTATTATAATTTTAAATGTACATACTTTAAAAGATGTTATGGATTATAAAAGTTACCCATAATGAAATACAATAAGATTGAAATATTTAAAATATTTATAAATGGGTTGAATATGTTATTCTATACTTATTTGGAATTAATAATGATAAAATTCATTTATGGAATTTTAGTTCTTCCTAATCAAAGGAGGAAAATTCTCCCCATTTGGATATTTTTTAGATCATAAAGAGAGAAAATTAAATTCCAATTAAACTCATTATGTTCTTGTTTATAATTAGTGTGTATTAATTCTTAGCGAAAACAATTAATAATGATTACATACTAGAGGTCCCAGAGAAAGAATATGTATTATTATTTAATTTTAATATAATAACATATTCAATATATATAATCTCCTAGAATAGGAAGGATACTAATATAGGTATGTCTAGTTTTTATCCTATATAAATTTTTTTATAGGGGACTTAGGGGGAATGGGGTGGAATTCATGTGGTTTAAATATTTTGAGTCATAATTTTAGTAGCTTCAATAGAGGAGGATTTTTATACTAATCATGACCATATATTATATGGTTAAGGAATATATGTTGTATGGTGATGATTTCTAAATTGGACTTCGAGGAGTTCAGTTGTAGGGAAAGTGTGTGGTCAATTATAGGTTTAGGTGATTTCTATCACTTGAGAAGAACTACCTAACACATAATATAGTGTTAGAGGTGGTAGTTCAGCTTTTTAGGTTTCGGTATCATTATTTTCCATGAAATAGGTGTTTTTTGACCAATAAGAAAATATTTTTTTGAGGGACTTAATCCATTGATAGATCATGATGATTGAGTGCCTATAGTATTTTTATATTGATAAGCTGTATAACATTTACAAATGAAATGTAGTAGTCGATGTGCTATATATGAATTCTCAAGTAAACATGGTGTTGATACTGAGTAGTGAGATATAGGTAATGATCATATTTAGTGAGATTCGTATTTTAATTGGGTGTATCAAGAATTAGAGACCATAACATATCTGAGTAATGTATCCTTAATTATTAAGAGTGTTAAATAGTTTTTTCTATTAGCTCATCCCAAATATTTATATATGTTATTAATTATAATAATTATATTAATCCAACCATTTTTTATAGATGAAAAATGTTCACCTGATTGGATTATTAAGTAATTTTTTTCATTAGTGAGAATATAGAATTTAATGTTGTTATTATTTTATTTTACATTGAAATTATTAGAATAAATATTAAATTTAATCCTAAATTTTTGTATGTATGTTCTTGGTGGATGAGCCTTATCCACTGAATTCAATTTTGTTTTATAAAATCTATAAGTTACGATGACCATATACCATGGAAATGGATTATAAATTTCTTCATCCTACTTAATGTAATCCATATAAATTTAATATAATGATCAACCTCTTGAATATTTATGTTGATCAACTGAGAATTCCCATTAAACTATATTATGGAACATTTTTTGTGGTCACTTTTCATCCATGTTGATAACACATAAACCAAAATGTTGAATAAAATTAACCACATTATTTATTTTTTTCATGCATTTCAATTTCATTCATATCATCGATCCATCAATCAGAAGAAGATATCCTCTGAAAATGCCATCCATCAAATAACTACATGAATAAACCTGATAAATCATGCTTATAAAGTCATGAATTTCGTGATTTGATAACCCAATCATTATAATTGATTGTATGGCCATCAAATCGATTACATGAGTAATTTTACAATATCATAACATTCCTACCATATATACAACAGTATATTATTTAATCAATGTCACCTAATTATCGATCAGTTAATAAAATACAAATATTGTTAACCAACACTTTTCTAAAAATATTCTTATTATTATTGGGTGCAGTTATTGTGTGGGCTTCATGGGACCCATATAATATTCCATCATAATCCTTAGGCACCATGTAAGAATACATACAATCTATTTCTGTCCTATATATAGAAATTAACTTGAAATTTTTTTTATATAAAATAAATAAGTTAAAAATAGGTTTATAAGATGGATATTTGATAACTAGGAAAAAAATGAATCCATGTTATTGAAAATGAAAAGATTTCATGAGGATTGACCACTAATAGAAAAAAGGAATGAACATATAAATAAAAAAATGGGGGATACTCTGAGGGATGTTTTTTATGGGGATCGTGAGTTAATTCCAATGTCTTTGATGATACTATTTGATTATTATTTTAATTACTTTCGGCTTTGTAATTCCTCCCACCTTTTCTCACTTCTCAATTATCCTTCTAATAGAGGGGTAATAATAAATAGATATAGCAATGGAAGTTCACCATTTGTAATTATTAAGTCACTAAAAATTTAAAAATACAATATTATATTTTTAATTAATTTATATATTTATTTGAAATTATAATTATTAAAATGATTTTATTTGATATATTTATTTCCTAGTTATTTCCTTTATCAAGGATCATCATACAACTCCCCTCAAATTGTGAATACATAGTTTTTAATGGTCATGAATGAGTGGTAAATTATTTAATGGAAGGTGTCATGTTATTAAAGTAATGTAGAAATAATTATATTTCATGTGAATCCAAAGATATTGTTGGTTATTAAACATGTATGATAGGGGAGAATTGCAATATAAATTTCATACATCGGAAGGATGATAGATAATATAAATGTGGTTTTAAGTTATTCTCTCCATTACTATTCAACCATGGGTTATAAGTGAATTGGTTATAAAACCTATCATTATATTATGAAGTTTATGAACCTTACTCGATTACATTCTCATTATATTTATTCTAGACATCGACTTAATTTCTTAATTTTTTTTAAAAAGATCACATAGAAAAAATTCCTCAATTGACAAAATTTAAATGTTATATTTTTTTTAATACCTATACTTTTGATAACCCTAGTTTACCACTAATACTAAATATTATTATGGAATTCAATATATTTTTCTATAACCCATAAATGGTGTGTAATATAACATTTCCACTATCTTGGTGAAGTTAGCAAAAATTCAATAAAGAGTACTTTAACCTGCATAACACATTCAAATAAAAACAAAGACTGCACAATTTTTTTTATATAAATTGATAATATAATTATAAAAATATATATGAATTAAAATATTAAATAATAATTTTATGTGATTTCACCTTTTGGCATATGTTAAGCTTCCAGTGTTATATTGGAGCCTTTAGTAATTTGTTTGAAATCCAAACCAAAATCTGATAGATCTATGAATAAAATAATTTCGTTTAAATAATAGATTTAAATAACTATACCATTATTGAATAATATCATTGAATTTAATATTACACTAATGTTTTTTGACATGTTTCACTGTCTTTTAGGTGAAGAAACCAACATATACATTCAATTTGTAACCTCTAATTTATGTACTTTGAAACCCCATGGTGTATCTACATAATATAAAATGAGGATAAATTTTATATTATAACTTCAATGATAATTCCATTAGTGGTTTTATAGACATAAATCAGGGAATATCATGACTAATTTTCCATATATAAATTAATCTTACAAAAAATATCCTCAACTATAATGAGTAAAATAATAAAGAAAAAATACATATACTAGGAGGTAATCATCAACAGAAACACTTTCTAAGTAATTGCAGGGGATTAAAAAATTACTATGGTAGCTTCCCATATCTAAAAGTAGAAGATTAAAACTTGTTAATGTTCTTTTTTAATGTACAACTTGATAATAACATAAAAAAATTTGATACGTCATCAAGAGGATATTTGAGCTATTTATCACTAGTAGAAGCTAATTGATTTAATAATAAGACTACCATTAAATGATAATAATTTTCTACTTGATCTTTGGATGAGGTATGAAATTATGATTCATAAAATATTATTTAAAATAATCCAGATGTGATAACCATATTATTGAGGATGAGGGATCTGAAAAAAATTTATTGAAACTAATAAATAACTATAGTATTTGGTTTTTATTCATCACTTATCAATTTTAGTATCCAGTTTTTGGAATATCAAGGCATGTAATATTGTTATATGACATTTCTAATAAGGAAATAAAAATAAAATTTCTGATAATGTGATCATAATAAACAAACATTCTGGATTTGGAAAGTATATTATCTCAGTCATACCAACTAATAATGTTGTTAACCACCCCATCGACATTAGAAACCAAAAAAATGATCCCATCAAATAAAAACTATCGAACATTCATAAAAGAATTTCAATACTGACACACCCTTCCAAACAGACAATTTGAAATAAAATAATAACATTTACACAAACATATATTATTTTAAAACCCACTAGATAAATCCAAGATAAATATATAGTTACAAATATTTTAATAAATTCATAGTATTTTATAATACAATTATAAAATATTTTAGAAAACATGTCAATAAATTCAAAAGAACTATCTGAAAAATATAGCCTACCTTAATAGAGAATGAAAATATATTGAAAAAATTGAATAGTAAAAATATCTCACATATAGCCAAACCTAAACATGAACCACGTTAACATGAAATGAAGGAGTGTGATGATCTAATTCTGTAATTTTCCGATGATTAAAAAAATATTCCCAATAAGAATTAAATAATATTGAAGAGAAAGAATGTAAAGGAAAAAATGAGACAAAAACCCTCTCTAAAAATAAATAATGGAGAACTAAGACTTTCTCCCACTCTTCCCATCAATAATACCTTTAAAATAAATGATAGAAAAATTCAATATAAAAGAGTTCAACAAAAACCCTCTTGCATCCATGAAATATATTTAAATTTATATAAATTCACTCATTGATATTTTCACCCATTTAGAGATCCATCAGGGGAATGATAATTTCTACTAGGGATGAAGTGTCTTAGCTTTCATCACACCCATGTTACCCATAATATATCATGATATATGGAATTTTTTTCCCGACCAAATTTTATCATAATCATTTTATTGATGTTTGATGTGATAAATATTCTGATATTAATTTATTTAGTCATAACCCATTTACTGCTTTAAATATAACATATTTTAAGGTGATAATAATTATGGTACAACTCACTAACAATTCCACTATTCTTCTAATATGATATTTGGATGATTTTTTTTGTAGGAGGTCAGGGTTTGAAATTTCTAACTTATTTCATGGTGACCAATGTAGAAAAGGATATAGAAATAGGTCTCTCAACGATAATTTTCGGATAAAAATTTTTAAATTCAATAAGTATCATCATCAATGACCATGAAACAAACTTCAATATTGATTAAATATAAAATATATATGAAACATAATATTTTTGACTTATTGAGGTACATTTTAGAAGAGAATTCACTGATTATAGTATCCCTCCTCAAATATGTCATCCCCATTGAGGATCAAAGTATTTTACATGATTATTTATCCTTAATAATGAAATTTTAAAAAAAAAATCAATGAATAATTGGAATTTTAGATTTATTAGAAATCTTATATATGATTAGTGGAATTGGTTACATTGAGAAATATTAGTGATACTAATTGTTTATTTAAGGTCAATGAATCTAATATATGTAAATTTTGTTATATGAATTTTATTTATTTTGATTATTGAACCACAATATAATTTTTCCTCCTTAATAACAACCAATTATATAGTCATATACACTTAAAATATAATTAGTATATTTGTACCACAAGGATGGATAAAAACATAAGTTAGAATTTTTAATAATTTGTCGAAAAACCAATGAGAACCTCAAAAACAATTCTAATATAATTTATATATAATAGGAAAAACATTATGTTATATGATAGAAATATTTCCATATATATATTCATATTGAATTATTCTTGAGTAATTCTAAACTAGTTAGACATCCCCAGATAGTGATAAATCCCACAATCTTAGATATTTTAAAAAATTATATATTGATTATTTTTTTGAAATGATCATCTATCAAATTATAGATTTATAACTAGTCATGAAAATCAATTAATTTCATAAGAAATAGTTCCTAACCATTATAGGGAATAAAAATAATAGATTAAACTAAGTCATAGAGTATAACAACTTGAGTTTCTGCATATACTATATTAATCTAAATATTATCACTCGTAATAATCATTTCCCCAAACACTTCATTGAACATTTGTAAAAAATAATAGCTAGAAAAACATAGTATTTCTTCATAGATGCATTGAAAATTATATAAATGGTAATATTTCTCTATAATACAATGTGTGCAAAACATTAACTATCACATTAGAACCATTTTTTATAATAAGATAAAATTCAGATTGTACAATTATCTAGGTAAATTTCATTAGTTAATTATATAAATTCGTTCTAATCAAGTAAAAGATTTTTTGGATTTATTTTTGGATGATTTCTTAGATTTTCAAAATGTATTTCAATATTTATTGAAAAATATCAAAAAATCCTTGAAAACATACTTTAAAAATAATATTGTTCTGAATTTTGATAATGATCATTTCATAGAAGAGAGAGTAAATATCCTTGATCATATAACTTCAAATATGAGAAACGAATTGTAGTAATAAATAATTGTACTGATAAATGTAATTCCAATCCAAAATCTATGAAATAATATAGATCATTATTAGGAAATTTTGGAGTCTACATTAGGGGTTTCAATAATTATAACGTGATTTATCACATTCCCATTTGATTACATTTGAATAATGATAATTTTGACTTTAATAATTTTCCAAAGGAAAACCATTGATATGTTAAAGAGGATATTTATTATCCCATAAGTTACTATGATACAAAAATTTAATGAATCGTTCTATCTATTTCATGATTATTGCAACCAAAATTATTGATTCACCATTTCTTATAGATTTAAGGGTGGGCCACAATACATTTCTAATTCCACAAAAAGCATAAATCCTTATATAATTAGCAATACAATAAAAGAAAAATTATTTTCTGAAAATATTAGGTTATTTTTAGATGTTTAAATCATACCATTTTGGATATACTGTATTTTCTAAAAAGGGAAAAAAGTAGTTGATAAATTGGTCACATTCAAGGAACAGACATGTTAGATGGATTCTTTCTGCTCATGTAGTTGATCCTTGAAAATAAATTCAAAATGGGAGATATGATATAAGTGAATGATCCCTAGATTTGGCAACCCCACATAGATGATATCCATATTATAGATTGAAATTGTTACTAATATCAATTCTAGGTGATATGAATAACATGGATGAAGGGGAAGTTTCATTGTATTCTAACAAGTTATATTATTTTGGAATATTTAAATTCCTAAATAAATGTAAATAGAAAAAAAATTTGATGATAAAATTTTAATACCAAATTTATATTTTAGATGAACCATTTCTATTGAATACTTAAAATGATCATATAGTGAAAAATGCATTAACTAATATGGTATTGAATAAATTTACGGCATTTATTAAGGTTAATATTATGGATGACACATTGGAACACAATGGATAAAAAATAAGGTTATAAAATATAGAATTTATTTTCCAACCTCACATAGATATAAATATTAATTTTGTTATAAAAAGGCACAAAATTAGTTTTCTATGAATATTTCAAAATGATAAGGAATTCTTTAAAATGAAATTAACTTTTTGAATTCTTAATCTTTTGGGGAATAACTATAATGGGACACATCCAAAATTAATTTGTAATTTTAGAATTTTTTTTGAATTGGATTCTATATCCGAAGAGGTGGAAGAGAATTCCACCAAAATTAATTATGATAATTTTGTGTGAGATTTTTTAGGAATTTAATCTATCTAAAAATTTGGAATTATTAGAGAAATCATTAATGAGTAATAGACCATATTTTCCAATTGGTGAATGGTGAATTTTCTATGAAAATATTGAGGAAATCATCAGACATCCACCACCTATAGTTAAAATATAAATGTAAAATAACATGTTTCTAATAATAAAATTATGGTTTTTTTAGAATAATTCCATGCCAAACTAAAAACACAATGGCCAGTGGTTTGGGGACACTTGGTGTGATTAAATGACAGCCTATAATATTCCCATAGTAATGATCCCATAACAACTAATATAAGTAATTTGAATTCATTAAATAATAAAATTAGAAAAAAAATATATATATTTGGTATTAATGATGTTGTTATGAGAAATAAAATATGTAAAATAGAAAAAAACAATAAATTTAAGAGTTGGAGGAAATCATGAAAGAAGCTTTCATAATGAAACAAAATTATAAGAAATGAGTTAGAGTGGTTCTTGTAGTATTGATACAAAATAGTACATTGATAAATACCATTTTTTAGCTTTCAGGACACAAATATTAGATAATGAATAATTTTTTTGTTCATTATGGAAAAGTCAATTTATATACAGAAATTTATATCATTTTTGTGTTAAGAAAATTGTAAAAGAGGATAAGAAATATGGTAAATTGTTAACGGGTATTTGATTAAATTTACTGTGGGAATCTACCCTAAGAAACTATTGATGTCATAACACTTCTAAAATAATATAATTAATAAATGCCATATGGTTTTTCCACCTCTTGATAATTTATTGTTTACTATGATTCCATTTAAAATATTATTAAATGATAAATTAGTTTGAATGGATCGAGGAAACTGTATATTTTTTTGTATAGAAGGGAACCTTTTATATATATTTTAAATGTTTGTTAAATTTTTAATATTCTTTGTTCCTATTGGTATTTTCTATGTCTATTTATTTTATAGTATTTGAAAATATTTTGACTCATTTGAACATAAATTAATGACCATATATTTTTTAATCTATATAAATATTAAAAAATCATATTATAAATATAACCTCAACCATTATGAATGATTAAATATTTTTTTATTACTATTTATATACTATGTAAATTCACGAAAATCCACATGATAAATGATACACATTCAATGAAAAACAATCCAAGATTTTTAGTCATATTCATATGTGGGTGAAAAACCTATTTGAAATCAACTCTACTGTTACTATATCATTGAAGAACCAATTCATTCATAAAGAACAAGAATATACTAAGGATTAAAATTAATCCTATTGTCAATTAAATTAAATTATGCTATAAATTATTGATGTATTTTTTTAATTAAATTCCCCTTTTACAAAAAACACAATTTCCATACAAGATGAACATCAATATTTAAAGGACTTATTATCCATGAATTAATTTTTTAGGAAGACGCAATATAATAAATTTATACTTACATACTTCTATCATGAAATATTTTCATAATATACATTGAATTCATGTTTCCCGGTATCCAAAAATAAATCGATGAATCCATTGAAGGGAATTTATTTAAATTTAAATATGTATTATCCAGGAATTTTTTACAACTATTTTAAGAGAAAACAATTTGTATGGGATGAATGAAAAAATGAACCTAATGTCATCCATGTCTATCTATGTAAGTCCACTTTTTATTGTGTATAATTCCCTATCATTTTTAATAAAATATGATTTTCTTAAATATAGATCTAAATATTATATGAAATAGTAAAAAATAGTAGAAAATAAGGAATAAATATAATCATTTATGTAAAAATTCTATCATCTTGACTGAACATGATGTTGGATAGAAGATAGATGAATAATTGATATTGATTATATTAAAATATTTCATATATAATATACCATGAAAATTTAATCAATTTATATATTTATATAATGAAGTGTTTAATTAATGATAATGTACCAATAGAACACATTATTTTATAAGAAAATAGTTCATATTATAGGGTAATAGTGAATTTACACCAGCAATATAATAATTTTGGTTCCCATTCCATCATAAAGAGGATAGACTATATTCTTTATATAACATGATATAAATAAAGAAAATATTTTTAAAATATAATATCTAAAATGTGTTCTTTCTATAGAAAATTCAATTTACTAAATATAAATTTACGGATAAGTAGTTGGTGGGAGAATTAGTTCCTATAGGTAACTAATTATCATATGTTGAGCCTCAATATAGATATCATCAACCACATTTTTCTCATATATCATACCTTCAAATCATATCAAAGCAAACTCAAAATATCCCCCATCACTAATTTTTCCAAATATTTAAAAATACTTGATTCATCTTTAGAAGATGATCTAAATGAAAAAATATTAAGGAGAAACATTAATTAAAATTGAATGAGAAAAAACATTATTCAAAGTCATACATGATCATGAAGTGAAATATTTTAGGAATGTTGATATTAGTGTGTATGTGGGATGAAAATGGTATAAATAATCAAATGTATATAGAGAAGATAATTTATTTAATATAAATATGTAATCAGGGAAAGAATTTGGACCACATTATTGAGAATGTAATATATATTGGATATGTATTTTAAATTTTCATTGGTAATATTTTTGAAATTTATATATTAAGAGTCAAAAATTTATGTTGGTGGAATTAATATATCCAATAATTTCATATATTTCATAAATTAATATCAATGTTATAATCCCACCACATTATCATTTCTGGAAAATGTATATAATTAGAAATATACAATATTCTTAAATAACAAATAGGGGATCCAATCAATTTATTCGAAAAATAAATAAGATATAAGTTTCTATCAATCAACCAGAAGACACCATTGAACCATAAGATGTATCCTTATATGTGGTTGATCCTTAAACAATAGGGTGGAATTAGAATGTCTAAATGATTTACTCTTGTATTCAATCACATTTTATATTTATTTTTAATACATTGGCCGTACAAATAAATGCAACAATAATTCCTTCTATGCATTGACTACAAGAAGAAATTTAATTCACTATTCATAGGAATTAAGCAAATCCATAAAGAGACCAAAAGTTCATTCCAATTGATATTATGACCATCCAACCAATTTAAAATTCATTTTACCACATGTTCAATTTCCTTCCATAAAATCAATCACATATCATGTAGTCACATGAACTTCACATCCAATCCATTGAACATTTCCCATTATTGAACTGAATCATTTCCATAAATCCACATATTAATATTTTAATAAGGTCATGTGTGGGATTAGTGATAATTATCAAATCATAAATCCAATGACTTGGGTTCTATTTGAGCATGAATGTGTCAAGTTTATGGCTTCCACATCGATCTTAACATGTAAAATATTTAATTCAACACCATATAAATACCGATATATATTAACATTAATACATAATCACACTAAATAATTGAATATATGAAAAATGAATGAATTTTTGTATTTTTTAGTAGAAAAACATTCATCTTTAGAAAAATGAATAAAAAATAACCCAAAAATATAAAAAAGGATGAAGAGGATTAAACTTTGGATGATTAATATGGAAATTATGAGTTCTATTTAATGAATTTTTGTTGATCTTTTTATTATTTCTTATTTATATTCAGTTTTTTTAATTCATGATTTTTTATCATTGTATGTTACATTTTTAATGGATGGAAAACTAAATAATTGTAAAAAAATTAAAATAAATGTATTTTTTCAATTTTTATCTCTCAGACATTAAAAAAATATAGACCTCACTTTTCTAGTTTATTTTGAGTGGTTTCGGATTTTTTAATTATGAATATCGTTGCATTTTGTTATTTATATTTTCAATTAATTTAGATAAATGATCATAATAAAATATATATATTATGTTCTAATATATATATATATATGTAAAATTTGGGATGAGTTGATAATATCTTAGTGGATTCTAGAACATTATGATGGTACAATTGTTAGTCTTCGATTTTTTGGGAATCATATGTACTATATGGATATATTTAGGGTATGACAGGGATTATATTCAATATAATATTCACAAATAAGTTAGAGTATATATGAAGAAATATATTTTTTTCTTATTTTTCACCATTAACATTCAAATGAGGGTGAAAGGTGATGTAATTATAGATCTCCTCATTAAATATATAACAAAATTAAGTGAAATGTTTAAATATAATCATAAAATAATGGTTGGGAAACTGAAAATGTAAAAATTAGTTTACAATCGTATTGTATTTTATATTCTACATCATTTCATGATTTTCTCCAACATTAAAAAACATGAATAATCCATTTTTTAAAATTAAAAATGAAATCTAAAATTTTATGAACAATAGTCTATGAAATAACCATAGTTTAACATTAATAACAAATTCAACAGAAAAAAATTCACTAACCAAAACCCATGATTTTTTAACATATGTTATATAATTTATATTATTTAGTAATTTGTCATAATATATATGGTTTAGAGAAACCACTAATTTTATCATTATAATTTGATGATAAAAGATCTATGTGGTGTTATGTGAATGTAAATAAAAGCATTCACATCGAGATGATTTGAGGATTACAAAAATTGAGATTGGTTATTCACTATGGGAATAATATAATGTGAAAAAATATCATGATGTAGTATTTTTGTCTCAAGATAAAGAAAAAAAGAACAAATTTATTTTTTTGGATAATTTATCTTTGAGTATGAAACACCCTGATATTTTAAAATAAAACCATGTTCACTATAATATAAAAAATTCATCATCAATATGGAATGAACCAAAAAATATTATTATAATTTTGCCAATATTGTTAAAACTATAGATACATAAGATTATTATTCATATAAATCAAAATATTATTTATTAATATATATAATATTATACAAACAAAAACCGATGGAAAGTAATTGTTTACTATCTTTTGTAATTTGGAAACACATATAACATCCATAAGTAAACTACATCATCTTCCACTATGATTATCATAACTGCAACCCTTATTATACATATTATATGTTACATATTTATTAATAAAAATAGAAAATAAACATAATAAAGGGAGAAATTGGAAGACCAATATGGGTAAATAATTGAGATAAAAAATTATTACATGAACATAAGGGTACGATATCATCATAATAACATTTAAAAACAATCCCTGAATTATAAAATATCATAATCTAGAGACATAGAATAATGATTGGAATTATATTGGACATGAATCCTAAGGAAATTAAAAACACATATCATATGAGAAGATCAATTGAATATCACAAAGATTTATGGCATAAATTGTTTTTTGAAAATAATTCCCATATTAGTTAAGGAATATCTTTAAGGTGATCATGGTGTAATGGTTGCTCTCTGATACCATCATAGTAGTCATGCTTCACTTACATGACAATCATAGAATAAAAATACCTATAAAAATCCAGGTTTACACTCTATTCTATTCGTGTACATATGATGATATATAACTATTTACACAATACAATAGAGGGAGACATAGGTTCCACCCCTCTCTTAATGAAAAAAATATTTATGTTTTCTAAAAAATCATGAAAATTTAATCATATTATAAAACTTGATATTTAATGCTTTGCATAAATATATCATCATAATGCCATATGTATAAAATTGATGGGTTTCTTAATCATTAAATCATGTCATCTTTACATAAATCATTTATGATGAAGTTGCTTTTATAAAAAATTTATCATTATATATCTCATGGAAGAGAAAAATATTTCACTAACATCATTAGATAACAAAAATAAACCATTCAGACAAAGAATAAGAATGATATCCATTGATCATATCCGTAGTAATATTTAGGATACATAGGCTGATGTCATCATAGATAGAAAATGATTTTGATTGATCATTTAAACTTTTCATTAGGAAAACAACTATTTATTTTTGAAAATATAATTTTCAAACATAAAACCATTTGAAAATAATTTTCATTTAAATTGTCTCTGTAAATTTTTAATGTAATGTTCTTATAAAATAATTTGTGTTATAATATGTGTTTTCCGTTGTTACATACGTTTTAAAAAATTATTCTATTCAAATTTTTAGTAAAATTATAACGTGAATTTTTTTTAAAACGACATAAAGATTTTTGTCCAACCATTTTTTGTAAAAAAATAATAAATTTGTTAAAATTCCATATAAAAACTATATAAAAATTATTAAATAGATTGAAAACTTTTTTTAAACATATATTTTATTGAAAATTATTTTCTAATTGATGAGAGAAATAAAGTCATAATTTCATAGAAATATTTTATAAATTATTTTAAATGAAAATTAGTAAAAAATAGTACTACTAAATTAAAATATATTCAGTAACCATAAGATAAGAGAGATTAAAATTTGATATAATTATTCATCTTAATATTTTAATATTGTAAATATTATAAAAAATCAGGATAAATGGTGAGATTATAACATAAAACTGTTACCACTTTTGTAAAATTGAACCATAAGACAAATAAAAGAATAAAATAAAAAAGAAAGTAAATTTATTTATGATATATAAATTTACGAGATTAAATATAAAAGTGGGTGTTCATAGTCATATTTAATGAATATATGTGGTTAATATATTAAAATTCCCAATAAAGGAATATTGAGGGAAATATCAATTATATAATGTCTGGACTACTATCATTTATTGTCAAACCTCATCAACAGAAAATATATGATTATAAAAAACTTGTTTCAGAATAATAAATATATATATATAAAACTATATATTATTTTTCTGTGACGACTTGTTACCTTTGTGTTAATATTACAATATTGAAGTTATGTTTCACATAATAACATCTTCGTTTTTCATAAAAATATTTTTAGTTGTTATTTTATGTCTTTATAATTTATTTAATTTTTTTAATAATATGATGAAGGTAAAACAAGGTACAAAATTATATATATCTATTATATACATGTCAAGATTAATCATTAAATTTTTGTGATAGAAAATGAGAGACACTATCCATTGAGATGGTAAACAGTATATATGATTGAACGTTTGGTAAATTTTATTATAGGAAAAAAAGAAAACAAATTAAAATGATATATTATAAATCAATGATAAATTTTATTTCATATATATATTAATATTTATATATCATATTTTTATGAAATCCATCATTATTACCTTCTATTTATATTTTGAGTGAATCACATTGCATCCCGAGGTGGTAGTCAACCATACACATGAGCAATGTCATAATATTCCCAAAAATAGAGAATATAAAGTTATTATTAATATAATAAATTAAAATTTATAATAATATCATAAATATCATATAAAAATAAAAAATTCACCTTTGTGTTTGGCCATTGTAGGTTGCATTTGAAAAATGAATGACATCGGTTTGTGTGTTGGTATTCTTTTGTACACATGATTGATGTTTTCATAACCCAATTGATGGAAATAGATATGGGTGCGTGTAATGCACTTAACATAAAAATAACATAGTATCAGGATGATATAGTGATTATTATACAATCATGGTATAATAATTATTCTAGGAGGTAGAGGAACAAATTAATCACCAAATATTATTTATGAATGTTACCTCTTCTTTGGGTATTTTCATTATATTTTAACCAAAATCTATCATTGGATGGATTTTTATCTAAAATAATTCTAATATGATTAAATGAGGGTAGTTGGGAATTTATTTTGTTTAAAATTTTCAACAAAAAAATTTTTTGAATATGAAAAATTAGAGGGCGGCATTTGATAGTATTGATGAGTGGCTCATTTGTCATTTTTAAAATAGATAACTTCATCCATGTTTTTTGTCAAATCTTATGGTTACAATAGTAGAATATATTGATCCTAAAAAATTATGGTTGATTAATTTTAATAAAAATTGTTTTGGAAATGTTTTTGGTTATATTTTACATTTATTTTTTTATTTTTATCCCCTTATAAACTTAATTTTAACTTAACTACATTAAATATGTTTTACTATTTAGAATATTAATATTGGAAAAGAAATTGTTACAAATATTATAAAATATAAATTATTCTTATTCTAAATATCAAATGTATTTTTTCATTTATATTCATATTTGATTTAAATTTTGATATTAAATTAATCTTATAGGAACAACGATAAAATGTGTTTTATAGACAAAATGATCAAAAGATAAAAATGATTTTATATAATTATTCAATATGTAATTGATTCAAATGATATAAAGTAGATATGGATGTATAATTGAACTACTTTTAAAATAAAAATATTTCAAAATAAAATTTACCTTAATTAATAAATAAAAAGATAATGCATTTCCAATTAATACTCACCATTTCAATTATTCATAAAAAAGTAATCTTTTTTAAAAAATATAATAAATTGATCCTAATATTATTTTTACTCATTAATTAAATAAGTGATGTTTATTTTTCAATTTTAATTTAATAGAAATAAGATAATTTTACTTTTTATGATAAAAATATAATTTTTCTAATAACATATTTTTTTCATAACATATAATAATTGTACTAAAAATTAAGTAACATGTTTTATAATTATTATATTTTTATATGAAACCATTATAATTAATATTTATGAATTATTATTTATTAATATAAATTATTTATGTATTTAAATTTTATAATAATCATTTTAAAATAGAAATATTAAGAATATACAATGGTTTCATTAAAACATATTGTCTTTTGTAATGAAATAAAATCCATTTTCATGTAGTGAGAGATTAAATTACTTGTTATCATAATACTAGAATAGATTGGTCTTTCAGGTTACATAATATGAACTTGTTCTCATGTTTAATGTAATTTATCGATGATATTTATATTATTTGAAAACTATTTAAAAAGATCAGGTTTTTATATTCAACAACACTTAAAATTAATTTCTCTCTAAAACCACATTACATTGATATAAAAAATTTGAGGTCAATTCTCCCTCATCACATATTAATGTTCCAATGTATCTTCTTAAAATCGGTGGGTTCACCAAAAAAATTTACTAGGTGAGTGATCTTGTTACATCAAAATTTATCATTTATGTCTAGAATATCCACTAGTTTTTCCTCAAAAGAGTGATCATTATCTAGTGGGATAAATTCAATATTAGTACACAAGAAGTGCCAGTAATTTACATATTTAGTGGAGATACACGTAAAACATTGGGGAATTTCGAGAGGTATGGTGGATTTTATAGTTGATGGGCTACCATTATGATGATATCAACAATATGAAAGGGACCGATATACATAAGAATCAATTTTCCGTTCTTCCCAAATCTCATAAAATTATTCCATGTGGGAATTCAAAGAAAAAACTTGTCATAAAATTAAAATTATAGTTCCTTATAGTGATTATAAGGATAAATTCTCTACCAACTCTATGTTCCCTTGATGCATTGTTGAATGGACCTAAAATTCTCATATACGTTTTTATCTAGCTCATAAACAAATAAATATATTTATAAAACTCTATTAAAACATTATATATCTATATAATTCATTCTAGATATGGATTTATATGGATTCATTCAGAATTATCGAGTTATTGCTATTATTTTATTAAAAAAACCAAATTATGGTGTAGTTCCCAACCACTTTTTAAATCCAAAGAACAAGATATCAACACATCCTCTTTAATTTGAATTGTTCTCTTAGACTGACTATATATATACGAATTATAGACAACAATGAAATTTTACATTATATCTATATCTTGATGTATTCTTTACCAAAACATTGATGTAAGCCTTAGATCCCACTAAGAAATTATGTAATGTGGTACTCCATGAAACCTAACCACTTTTTTAACGTATATCATTCCATGGTGACCCATAGATACATCATATCTTATATTAATGATGTGATCTTACTATATGAGGAAATATTTTACAACCTATAAATAATTATTTGCATTAAATTTTTTGGGAGTCCCAAAACATAATCCATTTTGATATACTCTTATTTACATTCTAGAATGAGTAATTGATGTAACATCACCATATAATGTATTCCATCATGTAGAAATTAGTAATATTCAATGCACTGAGATACATGAAATTTGATATCTCTCTAAATTATATACCTCCCAATGTAGTCTTTCATGTCTCTATAAATCGATATACACCTCTGAATAATAAATGATGTAAAACTATATTCTTCATCATAAAAATACTTAAATTTTCTAAGGATGGAACAAATGAACCGTTACAAAACCATATCATTCTATCATAATCATGGTTAAACTAAAAAAATTATAATAATATTATAAATCTCCACATATTTCATTGAAACATATTTAATCATCACATAGAGAGATGGTTTAACATTAATTTTAGAATGATATGATATTCCACCTCCTTTTAGGATTTTCTAATAGATCCATTTAAAATATATAAATATTGAATAATTTAGCATGGAAATTAGGGATAACTATATTGAACCATTTGAATAAATAAACCAGGAACCTTGTTTAATTTCCAAGGTTGTTAATGTATTGAGTTTTCATAATAATTAATTAACTTTTAAACATATTTATTTGTTCATATTCAATTCATTCTATGTGAATATTTAGTTTAAAATTGTATGATTAGTATATATATCCCACATTAATCCATAATGATAATTCTTCTATATCATTAATTATTATATTATCATAGATATCAAAAATCCAAAGTTGTGTCATTTTTAAATTGAATCATAAATTTCAATGAGTAATATTCAATAAACCTATAATTTTATAAAATAATACATCCCAATTCCATATTGGATGAATAACTATAAATGGAAACCCCTTATCGACTATAGGGTATTGTAATCAAATATGTTATGGCTAATATATGATTCAAACACTTGATGTTTTCCTCACAACAAGCTATCTAGAAGAACATGGATCTTGTAAGAGTTAACATTGTTAATGTATTAGTTAGTCATGGTAAATTCACCAATAACAATCGATAATATCTAGCTAATCCAAGAGAACTATGGAACTCATTCACTATGGTTGTTCTATGCCAATTTTGGAAAAACATTTTCGCTAATAAATCTATATATAAACCTATTCAAGAGATAAAATGACCCAAAATTGAATCCAATTTCATACAAAAATCATACTTTATAAACTATAAATATAGATTATATTTCTTTAGTGTCAATGGTATAATTATCATGTGATATTCAAAATCACCCTTTCTCCTTGAGTATATAAGAATATCATCAATAATATCTATTCAAAATGGATTTGGGTTTTCCCTATGGAATATTTTTGTAAAATCTCAAATGATAGTAGGGGAATCAATAAGATTGAATGCCATCAACATTTATTCATAGTGTACATACATTTTATGGAATGTCATAATAATTATATAATCCTTCTTGACCCTCAATTCATGATATCCATAATAAAGGTCAATCATAGAGATGTATTGAGCTCGAAATTGTTTCTCAAATAATTCATCTATAAGGTGAAAATGAGATTTGTTTTCGATTGTGATCTTGTAAACCCAATGTAATCAATGAAGAGTCACATTTAACAATATTTTTTTTATAAAAACAATAATTTCATGACAAGGTGATTTGTTTTTTTAGTTATTCCCTTATAAAGGTTTTCATGGAGTTTCATCAACAATTCAAAAAAAAATCATGTACATTATATAGGGAGTATTTGACATTTATATAGTTAAATGTATGTGATCTATTGTGAACTCATCTTCACATTTGGATGGTAGGTAAGAAAACTCTTCCTAAAATACATCAAAAAATTCCCTCATTATACTTATATTAATAATGTCATTTCCCCCTAAAAATATGACAAAAATAAACATTTTTAATTTCAATTAAGACCCATAAAATTGATTTCAACCTCACAGAAAGTCCATACATATTATCGCATTGATAAATCGTCAATGTTTTTTTGGAATATTATATGTAACATCCCTTAATTGAAAATTGATGTGGGATATTTTCATTGAAAAAAATATATGATCAGTCATACATAAAAGTAATCCATAAGAAGAAGGAAAATATTTTAAAAAATATCTTCCCTCCAAATACAAAAAGAGAGGAATCATGGGCATGAGATATGATCATCATAACGTTATGATTGTTCATTACTTATTTTATATCTAACCAATTTTTGGAATACTAATAGCCTTATAAAATCCATCACATATGAACGAGTTGGTACCTCATAGGAAAAATAAGGTATTAATGTTTCTAATGTGGATGATAAGTGTATATTTCACTATTTCATTATTTTACCACTCACATGAAATAGTGATCGATTGATATTTTACTATGTCTTTCATATGAGGAGGTTTTTGTAATCAATAATGAACATTTTAAATTTGATTTAGGAATCATTTATCATAATTCTCAAAATCCATCCATCTATAAAACCATAGATTGGGTGTGGCCATTTTTACAGATTTCCCTATATTCAAATTGTCAGGTAACTTATTCACATAACATCAGTAATCAATTTCCCAATGAACATTCCTTAGAAACATAAAATATTTAATATACACCTTATCAAATTTCCTCCTTGATTATACCAACACATTGATCATAAAATATTACTCTCCTTATTCTCTAAATTGTTCTAATATTTTCCTCTAAATTCAAAATTTATCTTCTTATCAAAACCATGTGATTGAAATGTAATTAAAAAACTAATTTCCACCTTTCTAGATCATCAAAAAATAAATTCATTTTTTCAGAATAATCTAATTAATAAAACACTTCATATAATTTTTTTAAGAAAATAAGAAATCGATCAAACTTATATTCATGTTGGATGACAATACCGGAAGTGTACCTCAAATGTTTTATAAAAGTTTCATCATATGCAACAAAATATTCACTATCATTTTTTTTAGCTCAAGGATCTACATCTCCATATTTTTATAAAGAATATATGGAAGTTATAGTCAAATATTTTATTTAAATCAATCCAATAAATTGATTCAATTTAATTATACAGCCTCATATTTTAAATAATTGTTCATCATTGATAAAATTTACCCTGAAAATGGTAAATAACAAAAATTTATTTTTTTCTAAACACTAGAGAACAAAAAATATTTTCTCAATAGTGTTGATCCATTGTTTAGAAAAAATCATATCTGAAAACCCACTTAAAGAATTTGAAATTTACCTCATGAAGGACTCAACAATATATTTTAACCTAATTATATTATTTGGATGTCCATCATGATTTATCGCATGAGAATGTTGTGTGAGAATATTAATCAGATTTATCATTAATGATCTCATAATGATTGGATTATAATCATGAAAATCATTTTATTTTCTATTAGAAATAGAATTAACATTATTACTTCATGTTCAAGCTATTTAATGAAACAAAAAATAACAGTTTAAGAGATAATAATCATGATGTGGAAAAACATAATCAAGTAAATTTCTTTATAAGGTGGAGAAATAATGAACCCATCATTAATAATGGAAAATTAGAATTATATTTGGTTATTCATGGTCATAATATCTTTATTTCATTCATGATTTTTATAATATTTTTTTGAATTTACAAATCATATCTCTGGGATGTTTCGTACCATGATTTGAGCTGGGCCCATTTTCGAGCACCGAGTGACAATCTATTCCATATCAAAGCACACTTTCCCATGTTAATACACCTTGGTACAACTGTACTAGTTAAAAATCAATTGTTAGTGCCATATACAAATGTAATTTCATGGAATAAATAGATTGTATCAATTACCAATATTTCAAGACATTTTATTATACATTGAATTGTCCTTAGACATTCCCTTATAAATTTTCTTAGGGATCTCTATACGATTTTCTAATCTCAAATTCTAATGGATAACAAAACCAATACACTAATATGAACTAAATTGTCCTAGTATTATCATAAATAAGTATAAAATTAATTTTTATGAATATTCATTATAGTAAAAAAACACATATATGAAGAAGGTAATAGTTTAATTCTATTGAAAACATGGAAATGAAAATATCTATTCTACAGTTAAACTACACAATATTATACTATGATAATCGTAAATATCAAATTTATTTTACGAATCACACATAATATATTCCTTTATAACATAGAGAATTTAATCACTTGAAATGGGGAACATAGATTCCCAGTAAGGGTAATCAAGGGAGACTCATAAGCATAACATGAAGATATAGGTATGAAAACATGAGCATAAAATTTTAACCATAAACTACCCTTAAATGATCTTAATATGGAGTTATGGAATATATATTGGTAGTTTATAAGACAATATTCATAATTAAATAAACCATTACAAGCCATAAGATCATTACATTCGTATAAAACATAGATTTTTGGAATAAACATATTCATATAAAATCATTTACACATCAGTCAAGGGTAATATCCAACACTATCATAGTGGAATTATTTCTCTCCCAAAACAACATAGTATTCAATATTTACGATAATAAACATGATAATAGAAAATTTACCTCACTAAACTAGATTAACTATGTATTATAGTCTAGTCTATATTGTGAGATAAATATATTTACTTAATGCATTAGAGATAGATTTATGTCCCACCTATTAAATAATAAAAAACTATTTATGTGTTCTACAAGATCTTAAACTAATAACCAAATCAAAATATGTGATTTGAAATGGGTATCATAAAAATTTCATAATTTCAAAACCTTTATTAAAAAAGTCTCATTAAATAATAATTTCAAATTTTAATAATAGAATCACATGTGGAAAAAGAAGAGGGGTTCATAAGAATTTTATCTTCCTATAACATGCGGAATGAAAAAAAAGTTTGATAAACATATTTCCATCATAAAAATAAAATATTCAATGAGAAAATAATTATTCTATCCATAGATAATATCCTAAGTAATGAAAATGAATCATCAATAGATGTTATAATAGATGCAATATTATATAGACCAATAATATAAATTGTTTTTGTAACTTTATGTTTCACCTAAGAATTACAATTTTTATGAAATAGAAATGTTTCAAAATATTTTTCGTTAAAAATAAAAAAACATATAATGGAAGCCCCAAAGAGGATAATGGCCATGAAAATGGGTATATTTGTAATATATATACAAATTAAAAATATTGTCATTTTAAATTTTTATTAAAATCCACACAAGAAATATTTGAAAATAAAATGATTATTAATTTCAATTTCTTATGTAAATAATAAAAAATGACTTGAAATTTATTTTAAAAACAGTGGATAAAAATACTAATTTTTTTCATTTTTTTAAAACATTTTTTTTGATGAAACAAATATTTTTAACCAGAAAGAGAAAAATAGATGGTTTTTACTATCATCGCCTATAATATTTTATTTAGAAAATAGTAGGAAAATTGTAAAATTATAAGAAAATATCAAGGGTTGAAATATGATTAGAAAATGACTGAATTTATTGAGAGATAACATATATGATTTTTGACAGAAGAAAAATAAACATAAAAAATTCTGAAAAAATATGAGAATATAAAAAACAAAATATCACCACATTGCTAACATTGAATGGTAAAAACCATAAAGCAATAATATAAAATGTAACTTAAAATATCTTAATGGTAACAAAATCTAGGATATTATTTGTGAAAGGTGTTTTATTAACAACTAATGATGAATAGAAGTGTATAACATGAAGTATTTATAAAAGGGAGGAAATATAAAAAACAAAAACCATTACCTTATTTCCAAAATTATTTTATATATGTTCAGAATATTTTTATAATAAATATATTTTTATTAAAAAAACTATTAAAAATTATTTAAATATATCATACCAGTTAATATTTTCTTATGACCATTTGGTAACCATTTATTAACATTTATTTGTTAAAGGTATGTTTTGGGAAATATCCACTTTGTTTTTTGTATACGTTTTGATTTTTTTATCCCTTTACCTTTATATTTATTTCTTAATCACTCTATTTAATAAAAATATTTACAAATAATATTTATTTAGTATATATTTATTTATATTAATAAATAAAATTTCTCAATAGAAAATTAAATAAAAAATAAATGGAGATGGTAGGAACTATACAAAAAAGAACGATGTTTCTATTTATTGTTTATGGGATTCAGATCATATTTTGAGGCGGTAGTCATATTTTCACATGGGTGACATTATCGTATCCCCAAAAAATAGAGAGTTTTATTATATGTGTGATATAATAATTAAATTACAATAATAATATCATAAATGTTAAATATAAGTAAAAAATACATCATTATTCACATCCTTGAGATGTTGTTGTTTAAAAGAAATGACATCAGTTTGAAAGGTGATATTCCAAGATACACATGAGTGATTATTTTACAACCCATCAAATGGAAGTAGTGATAGTGGTAGGAAAAAAACATAACACAAAAAATATCAATATATGTGAATTATCGTGTTTTTATAAACAATATTCTATAATAATAACATAATGGGTTTTCGGGATAAATAAAACAAAAAATTTCATTGGTGTATATATAATATTTTTCTAAAATCCTCCTTCGATTTACAATAAAAGTCATCATTAAAGAGATTTTTTTTTCAATTATGAAATATAGTATGTGATGAGAGAAGTAGAAAAGGTTATTTGGGTAGGTATATTCTATTGTAATATGGTTGGATGTTTTGAAGAAGAGAATACAATGTCTAGACTTTTATATGTGAGGTGAGTAACAAACATATAATTTATAAAAAAAATGAATTCCACGCTCATGTTTGTTCAAGTCACAAGGCTCTACTAATATACCATTAATGAAAATAGAACTATGAAGTCAATATATGGACATATATTGTGTCTGTGATAAGGTTTGGATTATTTTTAACCATTAAAATTTCAGTTCAAACATTTCTAACACATTTTTTACTTTTACTCGGTTAAATAATTTTTATTATTATTACTAATAATTTTGGAGAAAAATTATTTTATCTTACTAAATAATATAAGTTATTCTTATTATAAATATATGATCAATTTTCCAAAATTCTAATCAATGATGTAAATAATTTAATTTAATACTAATCCCATATATGTGATGAGAAAGGGTGTTTTAAAGTGAAAATGAACAATTTTTTACATGGTTTTTATATCCAAATCAAATATCAAATTTATAAAAACAACCCAATCTTGAATAAGGTATGTATTGTTGATGTAATTTTTCTTTAAAACTTATTTAAAATTTAATATATAATTATAAATAATATAAATTAATACATAGCGTGGAATTAAAATTATGTATTTTTCATTATTATTTTAAAAATGAATATTTTATGAAAAATAAAAAATATCCATCATAATATATATTTGATATTTTGATACCAATATATTATTTTATTTTAAAAAATTATTTTTCTAAAAGTAAAAAAATGATTTATTAATGTTCATGAAAATTAGTTTTTTTTTAAAAAAATTCTTCAATAAATATAAGGGCCATGAAAAACAATGTACCATTCTATTCAAAAAAATTACATTATATAAATTTATTATAATTAAAATAAAATTTTAGTTATTAATATTAACATTACTTATTTTAATGGCTATGTTATAATGGTCATGTTAAAATTGTTATATTAATATCATATTATGGTATTATGAAAACTCAATTTCGTGTGTAATGAAACCTATCCTTGTGTTGTCAGTATTAAAATCACATCACTATTTTGTTAGTAATTAAACATATATCAATGTTCCATGTATCAAAATCTTAAATTTGTGTTTCGTGTAATTTATTTCATCAATGAAATGCTATGTATTCAAAATAAACTCAAAAAACTCACTTTGTTAAAATAACATAGTCATTTAATTGGTGGGTATACCCACAATAATATATATATATATATATATATTAAGGAAAAATAAATAAGTTTTTTTGATTAATTATGTGGTAATAAGGATTAAATTTTTAATAATGTCATTTTATTATTAAATAAAATTCTTCCAAAAGCGGTTTAATTTTTTTTTAATCAAGATAACAGTTAATTTCTTAAAAAAATTGAGATTGTATTTCATAATATTAATTTTATTGTTGATATTAGAATATCTATATTAAATTTCTATGAAATTTTGTTAATTTCTAAAAATGAATTATTTTTCAGTGAGTAGTGGAAATTTATTTCATATATAATAATTTAAAAAAATAAAATAGTGAAATATAAATGAATCATTATTTTTTTAATTGACATTTTGTCAATTATATTTATAATAATTTAATTAATTACATTAAAGTATGGAATATTATTGATTTTTATATAAGATAATTGATATTGAAAAAAAATCTACAAAACATTTTCACTAGGCTTTATATATTAATATTAAAAATAACATCAGATACTATAGTGAATTATTTTTTCTAAAATGGAAATAGTATTTGCAATATTTATTTTCAATTTGGTTATTAGTTCTATTTTTTTGTCATTATGAATTTTAATCATGGTAAATATTTATCACCCAAATTGGGGTTAGATTACTATAATATGGTTAGAACCATGAGACAATGTCTCAAAATAAACCCAACACTTACCTTAATCATACTATATGAGGTATGATCAATTTCAAGTATTCTAGTCAACATTATATGTCCATTTTGAGAAAATGTTCATTGATTAGGACATTTAAATTAATTAATGGAAATAATAAATACAAAATTCAAGCCTCTTGAATTTAATATCTCTAAATATTTAGATAATTCTAAAAAGAGAATAATATTATTTATAAATATTTATTTTAAATATAAATTAAATTAAATCATATGAATTTATTTTTAATTATTAATAATTTAATAAAAACATAAATGATTACACAACTCCGCTATAATATTTGTCAATGCAGTGTAAAAAATTAAGAAACAATGAATAAAAAAATAATATTAATAGAATTTGGTTAAAAAACATTCTCTATTAATTTTTTAGGAAAAAATATAGTATTATATATTTGTGATATTATATAGAAAAATTATTTCCCTAATATTTCTTTCAAAATATATTATGTGAATTGTAATTAAATTGAAATTAATAATATTTTAAGAAAAAAATGAATAAATTATTTAAAAAAAAGGGGGACAACTAGTATGATAAACGTTAAAATAATTCTTAACAATGTCATTTTTGGATCCAATTGTAACCTTATATGTAAAAAAACACACAATATTGAAATATCATTTCTACTATTAAGAATATAATTATACAACTAAGTGGTTAGAAGAGAATATATGTTTTCATATGAAACAAAAACCTTGAAAATTTCAGTTTTTGATGATATTAAGTCATTTTCTTCTTTACCATATAATATTTAAAAAGTTCAATTAATTTTTCATGGAAATAAATTATTATGTTTTTTTATTTTTTGTAATTCCATGTTTTTCCTTTCCATCCCATATAATATGAAATTGCTTATCTCTGTTATTTACAACCATTTGAGCCATCTATCGTGACCAAATATAGAAAATATTACCTATAAAGTAAACTATAAACTAATTATATATTCTTTTCTTTGAAAAAATCATTCAAAGTGTTTTTAAATGGGTTTTAAAGAATTTCATCTGAATAATATGTAATCACCATTACTAACTCCTTAAAATTTATTTTTTCAAATATTTTCTATGAACCTGTTGAAAATATATTAAATTAATTTACTAATTATCATAAATATAAATATATGTTAATATTATTTTGATAATATAAATATAAAATCTATTCTCAACCTATGAATAGTGAAAACAATCATAGTGCATATACTCTAGTTATTGTCTGCACATAGATATTTAATTTTCATTTCAAAAATATTTTAATAGTTTTTTATATAGATTAATATAAATAAAATATATTATATTAATGATTTAGTTATGTTTATATAATTATAATATCCTTTTATCTATTTACCATATAATCTATTGGAATATGTTGATGTCACTTGTGCATACGGATAGCCACCACATCTAACAAGCGATGTGAGTACTTTTTAATTTATATATTATTTAGATTATAATACTGATATATTTAATGAATATATATGATATATATGATATATATGATATATATAGTACATATTCTATATATTATATAATAAGGATTCTATAATGGTTATTTCTTTATATTTCTTACATTTAATTCTTCATAAAGATAAAACAACATTTGTGGGTACGTACAACCAATTTTCTCCGTGAACGGTGCAATTCCATTTTATCTATACCTTCCATGGATGAATATAAATATATATATATATATAATGAATATATGTTAATATTATATGATTATTAAAATTTTAGAGATGATTAAAACATGACAAATATATAAGGTATTTAACTATACAAATGAAACACTCATGATAAAGAAAGTATTTTTGTCTTGAAACTATGATATTAATAAAAAGATTATGAATGGGAGATAAGCTGTTATAATTTAATGACATATTCTATTATAGATATGTGTATGGTTATTTATTAAATTTATTAGAAATCCATATATATAAAAAATGAGGCTCGTTCATGTATAAAATAATTGTAGGACTTGACAAAACAGATTTATGATTTAAGAAAATTATATATGGGAGTTTTTTTTGTCTAAATATTCATTGAGGAAAATATATGATATATATCTGAAAAAATATTCTAAATTTTGTTCCTATTTCTTATTTCTATATAATACAAATTTCACAATAATTTTCCTCACATTATGTAGTCAAGAGACTAAAGTAATATATTTCCTGAAAATATACTTTTTTATGCCTTCATCATGAAAAGATTTTACATTTATATCCATATTTTCGTTTAAATGTTATTCTGCTATTTTTTAATATAATATTATAAATACACTAACTCCTTTTACCACTAATTGACTTATTATCTATTTATAAAAATAATAATTTTTTCCAATAAAGAAGATACATTTGGCTTTTTAAAACAAAATATGAAGGAAATAATTATTTTAATATATATGATAGGAAAATATTTTCCTACCACCATGAAAAATCAATGATTTCATGTTTCCATTAATGGTTTTGGCGGTTATTTTCAAATAAATAGTTTTCTTAATTATTTTAAAAATATTTTATCATTAAAGATGTTATTTTGAAATTAAAAAGTTATTTATTTCATGAAATATTCTAATGATGTATTAATGTAATATTAATATTTGAAAAAATCTAAGATATTAATTCTGATTAAGTAGGATATGATCCAATGATACCATACATATTATTTTGTTGATGGTTTTGGACTATTATAATGATATTTACATAAAACATGTATATTTTTAACAAGTTATGGTATGATGGTATGATGAAATGTTTTTAAACCAATTTCTTTTCAAATTTTAATTTATGGTGACGTGAAGAATGTTTTTTTTTGTTTTTTTAGCACACATATATTTTCCTTTACTTATGTTATATATAAAAACAATTTCATATTTACATGTAATTCATTGGGTAATGTTTTTTATATCATGAGACAATAATGTGATACACGTTGATGTTCTTGATAAATTCTAAAAATAAGGTCAATGGTATTTATTCACTATGGGGATGAAGTTGATGTGTTTTATCCACTATAGAAAACATGTAATAATTATTGGTAGTTTTTGATATGGGAACCATGTGTTGATTCCTGATCTGTTATGATTGGTGTTCTTAGTAATTAAAATTTTCAAATAAATTTCATAATAAACTTTTGACGGAGTCACACATTCATGACATGTTTTTATTGTTATGTTTTAAAATAATAGTTTATCATTTATTGGTGATGCTCTCTCACTTATATTTTCCATGTATATCAAAATGAAAATGGTTTATACTTTGAATAATTATAATGATCTATGAAATAGGGGTTGAGAACATTTTATGTTTTGTAAAAAATACCATAACCTTATTCTTCTTTGATAATATAAAATGATCAGTGATTGATATATCCAATGTTTAGCCTTATTGAGAATCTGAGATCACTCATTGTTAATTTTTATTTACCTAGATTATAGAAAATGATTAATTTAGGGTATTTTATGAAGGGGAAAAGTGAGACTGATATTTTTAGACATGATTAAGAATATTCTTAAATAACATTTTTCATGTATTTATTCTCCAAAATTACTAAACATTTATAATTTTAATTTTTATTTTAATTTTTTAAAGTTAATATTGATCTATGTTGATGTGATATTTATTTATGAAACACTCGGTATGTAATAGTTATCACCCATTTATGTATTAATAGATCTAATTTTACAAACATGGACGTAATGTTTAATGTCCATGTTAAAGTTCACTAAATCATTCTTCTATGTATGTATTTTCAATTTCCACTGATGTTATCTTACCTGAATACTTATGTTTGTGCTATTTCAAATGATAATAATATTTCCCTTTCCCCCTTTTTATTGGAGTATTAAATAAAATTTTTAATAATTTGGTTATTCAATAAAATAGATTATCAAATTTAAAACTCATGATTACTGAGAAAATAGTAAAATGGTGTGGTTAAAATATATTAAGAGGTAGGGGAATATAAACACTCGTGATTTTAAAATAATACAATGTTCAATATTTAATAAAAAAAAGAAACATCGATATTAAAAAAATTGAAACTAAAATATATCCATTATAATATTTCTATTTAAATCGATGGTATAACCACATTATAGAATATATATAATGGACCTACTCAATAAGACATCATTGATTGTTTATTAGTAACTAACAACTGAATTTTTTGTAATGTTAGATTAACCTTTTCAAAAAATAATTTTCATCAAAAAACATTTAATTTTTTAATATAAAATGATGAAATTAATTTCTAGAAAACTAATAATTTTTTATGATAAATATTTCATTTTTGAAATATGAATTCTGAAATTAAAATAGGCTGAAATTTTTAGATTTATCATAAATGATATAATTTTTAGTGAGTATTGAAAAATATCACATTTAAGAAAATTTTAATTTCCTTTAAATAGATCATTATGTATAAGGTTGTCTTTATATATACGATTTTATATTAAAATGGATCTAATCCCTTTGATTTAAAATAATACAAATAATTCTATATGAATATGAAATAAAAATTATTTTGATATGAGATAATTTTTTAGCATAAAATAAACATTTCTAAAAACTATTATCATTGACTTTTAATAATTAATATAAAAATTGAGTCATAACACTTATAGAGATTACATTATTGATACTTTAAAGTACATTAAGTATAAGGATGTTCATATATGGTAAATAACTGCCTTTTTTGGACTGTTAGGAATAATAGTCACAGTAAATAGTTGTCACATTTGTAAGGTTAAAATGTCTAAAATTGCACAGATACCATATGATATGGTTTCCAAACCAAACCAACACTTACCGTTTTTCAAATGGATTTGTATAGTCTAAATATTTTTATCTAATTATAGTATATAATTCCACTTAGTGACCTTTTTCTTTATTCACAACCTTTGTATTTGTAATATACCATGTTTTGGATGGGTAGGAAATTTCAAAGTAAATAATTGTTTTAATATAGTAGATCGGTAAAATATTAAACAAATAAATAAGAATATAATTTTGTGAGTTGTAACAATTATATGTATTTTTATATGGGGTTTATTGACATAATGGTTTCACTTTAGTTCATGTGACATTCAAAAGCACCTGGCTTAAAAAATTAATATTTCGAAGAAATCGAGTACAATGGATGAATAGAGAATGGTATGTGCTAACCATAAAGCCTAATCCATGAAGTATAATTTTGAATATGAATTTTTTATTTAAAAAAATTAGGTTACTCATATCGGAATGTTACTTGTGTGGGATCAATGAGGAATGAACATGGTCGACTCACAATTTTTAAAATAGTAATCTGCATCCATGTTGGGTGTGGGGGTGTAGCATTTCCTGAAGAACATTTTTCACTTATACTATATAATTTTTCAAATGAATAGTGTGATGGTGTGGCACGAGTATATATAATGCTTCATGATTTGTTGGTGGTTTGTAATATTTTTTCTAAAACTATGTGACCCCATAATATGGTTGAAATTAAAATTTTCACTCCAAGACATATAACCCTTATATAAAATTTAATCTAAAATTCATGTACAAAAACACATTTTCCCGAGTTTGTTTTTCAAAAAATTATTATTTTCTGGTAGCTTCTCTATTCAGACATATAATTGAACTTCATTGGTCATGTTGGTTCACTCTCAGTTAGTTTATGATTCATATTTAATCACTCAACCCTTTTAGTTGTGTTTATTAATTTTATAAATATGCAAAAAACCCTTTAATAGTGTAATAATGCTTATTTGATCATGTTTCCATTAAATGGGATGTCAATTTTAATTTATATAGAATTATACCAATAAATTGGGAATTTATGACAATATTACAAGAACCATTGATGCGTGAAGAAAATTTAATTGGCTACATTTATTCTAATACCATCTATTTTTATAATAATATTGGGGTATTTTTGTGTTATATTGTATGGTTATTTAATGTGTTGTTTTCCACTTTTATTGTTCTTTTAAAAATATATGATGAAATACTTCTAAACTTTCCCCACATAAAATTCTTAATGACTAGTTGACTCCCATTGAGATATATTTATATGAGGTGATAATTAATTTAAATTACAATCTCAAACTAAAGGGTATTTCTTAAAAATATTATTATTGAAATTATTTTTAAATAATACAATTGAGAGAACATATGTATAACTACTGTTTTAAAGGAAATTTATAGATATCTTCCATGTTGAGTATTGTATTATATAAATAAGTAAAATGTGTAGTTTTTAAAAACGTCCTCCTTATAATAGATACATGACATTTCCAATTTCTATTAATATTTAAATTATTGTATGAAATATAAAATAATTAAAATGATATATAAAAACCATCTGGTTACGAAGGCAGTGATAAAACCATTCGTAATAGTAAATATAATATTCTCCTTGAAAGATTATTTATAAGGGAATAGGAGCAATAGCTAAATATCACAATACGATATTTTTTTCTATTTATTAAATGTAAAAGATAAATGGTAGTGCTTAATGAACTTTTGGAAATGTATTTAATTTAAAATTTTATACCTTCCCTTAAATATCTAGAATATACTATCGTGTCAATGATCATTAAGATAAGAAACCAACATAATTTTGACACTAGTTTTTACAAAAAAAATAAGTTCTATTTTTAGATCTATTTGAGTCAGATAAAACTCTTTTATAATATAATGATACCCTAGGATGGAGGGTGTATATCTTGTCAGATAATCCTAAAGAGTGCAATTATCAGGTACAAAAACCAATTCAGTGTCATTTTCTGTACTATTATGTTAGTTTTAAGAACCCCTATAATTAATTCCCCTACATGTATATTATTAATTGATCCAGACATGGTATGTAAATTCTTGGAAAGTGATGCGGTTACACATTTATTGATAGAATTAACCATTTTAGTTCTATGATTTTGTTACTTTATTATTAGATGTATAAAGAGTTGTTACATGAATTATGGATGTTTTGAAATAACTGACCTAATCAGGTAGTGTTTTTTAGTGTAATACCTTAGGGTTTGGTATATGGACATAGTGGAATAGTTTTATCCTGATTGGTAAGTCTCAGTTCAATCCCTGGTGAAAAATAGTTAGAATTTGATGACTAGTTAGTAGTGATATTTGGTTTCATCAAGGAAACTAGTGAGACTCTGTAAACCTTGTTTACAGAATTATATTAACTATATAGGTAAATCATTTTCCGAACATAGTTGTCCAATGATGTTTTGACTTTTGTTTTCTCAAATAAATGTGTGCAGTTAGTGTGGAAATGTAGTAGGTATGATATTGGGACAAGAAGTGTACAAAGAAAACAATGGAAGGATATTTTCAAGGGTAACTCGGAATGACCAGTCTAACTAGTTCGTTTCAAATATGATAATTCGGGGAAAATAATAAACATAATGGGGTTTTTGATAATATAATAAATAAATTCTTCTAAATAATATAATGATGGTGGGAGTAACGTACCATGAAATTAGATGGTTATTACTTTAACCTATGGTGGGAAACACCATAGGACGGTTAATGAAATAGATGATGATGTGTCCTTGTATTGGGTTTATATTGTCTTGGATACAAATTTTATTATTGTTTCTTTGGAATTTATGAAATTTTTTTAATATTAGTTATTAAAAAAATATGGTTAAAATGATGATTGGTCAAGCATTGGGTATTTTGAATTACAATGTGTGAATTTCATTAGGAATTTATGAACATAGTATATGGGGTGAAGTTTTCATTATGAGCAATTGATCCATGGGGATGAGATCTTCTATGGTCAGGACGTTGTGTGATCCTATGTGTTATAATTGGTGAAAATTTTAATGTAAATTGCGTTTTTCTTTTTAAATGGTGTGTAAATTATTAAACTAAGCATTAAAATGGTATTTCGAGAGTCTTAACACTTACAACTATTGTTTCAGTTGGTGTTCATAGGCCCAAAAACAATCTAGGTAGTTTTTATATGTTTTGGAAGTGTTGGGATTAAAAAAATAATATTTGGGAGAATATATTGGGGAACGTGGTTATCAAACCATTAGTTCTGACAATAATATCCAAACAATTCAGCCTAATTATACCAGTATATAGTTTTTGAAAACCGTATAAGGGGATTCATAAATACATGCAACATGGATAATGAGAATAGATGGAATCATATAGTTGGTGCATGATTTTTCTAAATGAGTTTTACAACCGTGGTGGGAATGGTGTTGACATTGTTCTAAAGGCATGTATTCTGTATGTTTTTTATAACAATGATCATGAACTATACAAGGGTGTGGTTCTTGGATAAAATGAACTGAATAATTGGTTCGCATTGTGAAAAAACTAGTGTCAAGATTATGTACTCCATTAAAAGGAGTGATTTTATAATTATTCCCTCACAACCGTTTAAATATAAATACCTCTTTCTCCAACAATTCACACATACTATCCATATTTCCTTGGCTCATTCTCCCTTAAATTTTATCTTTAATCAAGTATCATTATTCGATATAGAAATTGAACACCATGGATCATGTTGGACAAATATTTTTTAATATATGATTCCCCTTTATTATATTCATTGTATTACTTTGTTTATTGGATTTAATTTTCGTTCAAACTCATATTCCATGTTTTTAATGTTTTTTTCAATTTTGTGATTTCTCATAATCACAATTGAATCAAATCTATATAATGGTTTATTGAATCCTACTATAAAGTTTGGGATCTAGATTTTTTAATAAAGTAACATTGAATATATTATTTATCCATTGATTCATGCATCAATCGTTACATGTATCATCCCATTAATGAGAAAATATTTATTGAACTGTTAACTCCATTAGTTAGTTGGTTCTTATAACCTAAATCCATATATGGAATTTTTTAACCGTGATGTAAACCACTACCCATAATGAGTTAAATTAAATTACTATTATTATAATTCTTTACAAACACATTAAATCATCTTTTTGTGATATGCTGATATATGCATCATGAGTGAGATGATTAAATTGAATGAAATGAAATTTTATTCAAACCATGACTCTATTTTTTAATAATTATTCCATTGAGGGTAAATAAATTATCCATAAAGATAGCATAACTAAAGGATGATATTTGAAATATGATAGGGAATGAATATTTTAAATTTTCATCATGATATTTTTACAAAACTACAATGTAAGTTGAGTTGGAATTATCAGTTGTGATTTATTTGTTTAGTTGAATTAAATTTATAATGAATGGTAATACCATTTTACATTTTCTTTGGCTCTTATTAATGAAATGATTATAAGCTATTTTAATTTTAATTGGAATGGAAATTTTCCATTACATAAGAATAAATATTAAAGGAAACCTTCATATCAACTTATTTATTTGAGAGTCAATTGTTTTATGTTGAAAATACAACGGAATATATTATATATAAATTTAAATTAAATTTATTATAAATGTTAAATTGATTTTGGAAATTATCCCCATTACAAATTAATTGTAATTATCGAATATGGAATTCATTATTTTTATAATTATATCATACCGAACATCATGTTCCATAGTATTAATATTATAAGAAGATTGTAATGTCAACCTCTATCGTTTTGTATTGATTTTTTTAATTTATCCCCTCAACATTATATGTTTCTATGGCTATTCATGGAAAAAAACTAAAAATATTTACTGAAATTGTTGGGCATGACACCCCAAATTACAACATTTTAAAATCATTTGGCATGCAACCCTATATCACTACATATTTAATTATTATAAATTTTCATAGTAATAATTTATTTTAATTAAATTTACTAGAAATTGTAATCCATTTCATTATTATTAATATTATTATTAGTTAAATGTTTGGTTATGGTTACCCTGATCAATTACATTTAACTGATTAACATTATTCTAACTCTTCATTTGTTAGATGATACGATTAATTCCACTTATTTGGATGTGATAACCTTTATAGTTTTTATTTTTCATGGACACCTTAGTTATATACCACATGTACCAAATTGATTTATTTAAAATGTAAATGTTTAGAGAAATCCATACCTATGCCAATTTATGTGGCATCAGACGAGTATCTCAAAAGAAACATGTTCCTACATAGTCTATTTATTTTACTTATTATTTTATTTCATCTACACATTTGAATATTTTTTATTCATATTAATGATATTTAGTAGATTCAATTAGTGGTGGTGTATTGATATTTATCATACACTATTTGGTCCTCTATTGGGTACGAAAACCGATCTTCTTAGTGTATGCTTGAATGTGGATATAGTAACTTTTCTGATATTACCTTATAGGATAGAACATTTTATGGGAGTATTATTTGAGAATATACTAAATATTATCTATAGAGTTGAATAATTTTATTTATATATATATTCATCATCATTCTAGACCTATTTTATGTATTTTCTACTATATATTGACTACCATGTATGGGGTTCTTTAATCTGGTATTTCAGACTGCATAATGCATATTCTAATATATGGAAAATGTATGACCCTATAGGAGGAATACAAGAACTAGATTGTGTATAGTTGAAGTCTGCAATTCAGGATCCTTCTTGACGTATTGTTTCTTGATCTGACATTTAATAAAGAATCTACACTCTGCAAAATTCAACTGATGTAGTAAAATATTCCAGAAAAACACAGCTATGATTACATGCCATTGGATTTTTCAAGAATATTTCAATGTTATCTCCGGCATTGGGGTTGATTGTTTCTATGTTGATCTCTATCACCATCTCATTGATGACTTATAGGTTTTTCATGGTACCTTTTTTCTAATTTTTTTTCTCTTGGTGGTACAAACTAATTGTACCTCGTGTAATCTCCTTCCCATTTTCTTTTTTTAAAAAAAATTTGGGGGCATCGGTTTTAACTCATGCTCTGATCCTTTCTACATCAACGGTATTTCATTTTCATGTGTAGTTCTTAATTTGTCATTGGTTTGTTTGTCACATATTACTATATTTCACTATTTATAATTTTTCACCAATCCTTTAATGTTTTTTAATTATCAGGAAGGTGTTTTATTGCTATTATACATTTAGTAGACCCTCCAATCAAGTCAATATCCTCTAATATACAGCGAGGAATACTTAATAACATGGCACCCACTAGCCCAATGCTTCATTTAGTGTCTACTAGGATGGAATGTTATAATTTTATTTAATATAATAAAAAAATTATAAAACGAAACTATTATGAATTTAATTTCAATATATTTTATATGAATAAAACGAGGACACATTTAGTTATAAATATATATTCCAGTGAAATTTTTATTCTTTTTTCATGATAAAATATTTTTAATTTCTTATTATTATATAATTACATTATATTCTTACACAATGACAATATTGTATATTTTTAATTAATATAAAATTAAATTTATACATTATTAGAAATATGATGAATTAGAATATTTCTACGAATTAATTGGTTCGATGAATTTTTTTCGATAAAAAAAACATTATATAGATGTTTTAGTTGTTTATATTCGACTTCAATCTAATTCATGTTATTATTGATGTCAAATTATGTTAATTTTCTTTATAATTTTATTATTGGTCTTTAATGAACATATTAATTTGTTAAATTATTTTAAATTATTAAAAATATTATATGCTGTCATGTATGAGATGAAATGAAAAAAAAATTCATTACATGCTGAGTTTTTATCTAACAATTACCATATAAGAAAATTTATAACCCTCTAATATTGAAAATACATTCACATGATTAATATTAAAACTTTTTAACAGTGTGGTTAAACCAAATGTAATTGTTTAAAATGGAATTAAAAATTTTAAATTTCATTTCCTGTTGATATTCCATACATATTATCCTTTTATATGAATATATATCCCTTATATTGTTTTGGGTTTTACGAATGGATTATATTATATTTTAATATTTTTGGTAATTCCAGGTGTTTTTTCTCCCTTATAAAATCACCCCTTATCTTTTTTTGTTAAACCACATTGGTACATATATCTCCACAAAAACATTATCTTTTCTCATACCAACAAGATTATAAAATCATTTAAGGTTATTTTCATTTTTAAATACCTTTCCAATTGTTCATAAGAATGTATCTAATTTAATTCTACTAGAGTAGTCATAATTATATTTTCTGAAGCATTCAAAATTATTTATTATTTTTCTTCATATAATTATATTGTAACCATATTAAAATTATTAATCATGTATAATCAATATAATAAACTATTATTTTGATTATAGTGAAACCATTTTTTCTTATCATTTCAATCATCTGAATGAGAAAAATAATATAAGTGTATGTAAGATTTACTCTTTCCATGTAGTGGTGAAATTCATTATTCATCACCATTCTAATTAGATTTTTATTAATATGTGACTAATTAATATATATAATTTTTATGATATAATTTCTTAAAAAATTATCATACCATATATTAATCTATAATCTCTAATCTTTTCATAAATAATGACTTTTCTCGTGCGTATGTGTGGACTACCACCTCCACAAACTGATGTGATTAATTTATCATTTCAAATTTAAATAGATTTTAATAGTGATATATTTCATTAATATATATTTTATATATGATAAAATTAATATTATATAATGTTTAACTTTTATTTATTTATTTTTGATATTTTGAAATATGAAAACAAATTTTGTGGGTATATATGTCTTACCATCTCCATGAAGGGTGTAAAAAAAATTTTTATATCTATGTTTTATAATTGATTATAAGAATATATAATGAAGATATATGGTAATTATATAATAATTAAGACTATAGAGATTTATTATCGTTTAAAAACGTATAAGGAATGAAACATATGAACAGAAATATGCTTGATAAATGATATAGTTATAACCTTTAAAATTGACATTAATAACAATTTTTAATAAAAAAGTGAAAAATGATATAATTTAATAATTTATTTAATTAAATATAACATTAATTATTTGTAATAATTTTATAATATATTTATATTTATTATACTTGTGGTTTTAATGTGTATAGTGGAAGACAATATTTGAGGTGGATTATTTCTGTTATATTCTAATTTTTTTCAGGATTTTTTATGCTTAAATTTACATTGTGGAAATTATATAACACTTATGTGATTAATTTATATAATTTTTATTATACATTATTTTTTTATAGAGAATACATATTTTCATTTACTATTCTCACTTTTTGTACATATTTTATTAAAACTAATTTTTATGGAAAATAAATTTTATTTCCCTCTTCAATAAAGAATACTTTTTTAGGTACTTTTATTATATAAAAGTTATTCAAAAATATTTTTCATAAACTTGTATGACTGGATAATTTAATTTATACCCACTATTGAGATATTTATTTTATTTTAAAATGATTAGTATTTTCATTTTTCAAATACTTTATTTTTTTATTCTCAAAAAATATGGAATGATTATATATTTTATGAAAAACGACATCAATAAAATTTACACATTTCATGAATAATAAATATTTTAAAACATCTTCTAATTTATTGTAATATAATTTTTGTTTAATATATAATATTTTAAAAATATTTTGTTCTTAATTATGTGATTTCAAAATTAAAAATTCGTTTTCGTCATGAAAAAGTCTGGAGATATTTTAATGTAATTTTCATCTATAATGAAATTAATGATGTTAATTATGATTTATAAGGGATATAATAAAATGATTGCATCCTTATTCTTTTTTTAAAAGGTTATATTTTTTATAATTCTATTTATATTAAATAAATTTATTTTTGAGGTTATTATATGATAAAAATATGAAATTTTAATTGAAACCATCTTGGTTCCAAAGGAAATTTGATGATGGTATGATTAATGTTTTATGAAATTTTGGAACACATATATGTGCTTTTCATTATGTAATAAGTGAATTTGAAATTATTCATTTCTATATTTCATTGGGTAATGTTTTATATATCGTGATGTAATTATGGAAACAGTTGACATTCTTAATCCACTATAACAAACATTTGATGATGAAAAATATGTTATGATATGAAAAAAATGTATTGTTGCATAATAAACTCAATTTTTGATGTCTATATTGTTTAACGTGACATATGAAATGGTTTTTATTCCTATTATGGTGGTCACAATTATTAAATCATTTTATTCATTTGATTTGAACTTGTTGTTCAGGTTTGATTAGTGATGATATCACACACTCATATTTTTATTCTTTAAAACGATAATTTTCTGTACATGAATTATTTTTATGCTTAGGAATGATGGTTTTTGAAATTATAATGTTGTCATTTAGGTTTCAGACCATTATATATATTTTATTATTTTGACATATAACTGATTGATAAGTACCAAGTTAACTATTACTGTGGTTCTGAGATCAATCATTCCGTGCTTCCTTTTCCCATGTTATAAAGAAAGGGTTTAAAAAGGGCATATCTATGAGAGTAAACATTGAGAATGTTATTATGAGATATGAATAAAAATTCATCAAAATAATATTTTGATGTATCTAGTGACCAAGAAAACTAAAATATTATTATTTTAAGGAGGTTTGTAATGTTATATATTAATGATTCACTGAAATGATTTGATACTTTTGTGTGAAAATCATGGGTGAATATTAAGTAGGTGAATGCAGAAATTAAATGATGTATGTGTATTATTCAATAAATATATCATCTATTGTCAAATTGATATAATTTGACCAAGGATATAATGATGTGATAATCTCGAACATCCTATTGAGGTAATGTAGTTTGTGTAATCATTCCCTAGATGATAAAGGAAGAAAACATAATGTAGAATATAGAGCCCATTTCTGTTAATGATTTTGCTATAATATATGTGTGAATTATTGATTTTTGTTTTGGGGTTCCTATAAGAATCATATTTTATTGATATTTTCATTTGTAATCACACATATAGTAATTAATACTTATGTATCATTATAAATTGTTATAGTAGAGAATTTAATTGCATAAGAAAAATTATATGATTATTGAGAAAATCGTTTTGGTGTTGGGGGATATACTACAATTAAATGTATTATTTTAGTGGTTAATGGGATAAATAACTACTATTTATAAAGTTCAACTATTAATATAGTTATGAAGAATCAATTAAAATGGTTCACTTTGAGGTTTTTTATGATAGACTATTACTATCATCAATCTTATAGTATGAGGTAGTAGAGTCCCCTAATAACTAGACCAGTTCATATAGAAGAGATCATATCATATCTAACTAAAAATTAATTTTTTGTGATCATTAAAAGAAAATTGATATTTTTTAATAACCTAATACATCATATTATTCAATTTTAATCCAATGTGTATATTTTAATGTTATTGTTTCCATGATTAAGACCCATACATTTTCTAGGGTTGGGAAAGAGGGTGAATGGTTTAATAGAGACGTTTTAAAGTGTCAATAATATTATTACCCTAAAATATTAGTTAATAAGTCCATATTAATTCAATTATATGCATGATCACTAACTCATATAACATATTCAAGGTTACTACTACATCCCTCCTAATGTGATCCACATCGATTAGTTTATGTTAAAACAAGATGCATTATGAAAGGTAAAACAAGATCACATAGTGTATTTTTAGATGAAGAGTATACACAATATTATATCAACTATTTTAATGACGTAGTAGGAGCATGATCATATTAATTACCATACGTGACAGTGATAGTCTATTATATATGGGAAAGAGTCTATATCATTTTTAAAATGAGGCTTATTGACTCTTAGTTAATAACTCTTATGAATGAAATAATATATTTTTGGGAGCTTTTAACACACTTCATCCATAAAAGCTATGATTTCAACATAATTTTTACCAATATACATGTTTTATAATCAATTATTAGTTTTCATGTCATTGGAAGAGCCTCAAATTTAACATTTTTTGGGAAGAAGTATGTGATAGAAAATATTCCCATTGAGAGATTCCATTAGGAACATAATGGGTGATTAATGGGTACTTGGTAGAGGTATCATGGGATGCATTATATTTATATTGGATAGAAGGTTGTCAATGACAGTAAATAGGAAACCTGGATTCTACTAGTAACCCAATGAAATATTGATGGTTACCTAGTTGGTATAACATAAACATATTAATTTAAAATTATTTTTTTAATAAATAATAATTAAAAAAACAAGAAAATTTTTCTACATTATGGAGATAGATTTCGAAAATACCACTTTTCCACATTCACATGTTACCTTTAAAAAGGGGTGGTATCTGTCTCATTATCATTGGTTTTGGATCAGATATGTCACTAATGGTTTTCAATAGTAAGGATACAACCCATCATTCAAAAGATAGTATGTTATTCTACTATTTGAATTTGTATCTTTGGTTATACAGAAATTCTAATATTTTTCAACAATTTTTTTATCAAATTAGAATATCTTTTTTTGGGTTCTGAGGGAAGGCTCCTTATAGAAAAATTTCGAATGTCCCTTGATTTCATATTAGTATTTTATTGCGTTTAATATATCATATTAAAATATAAAAATCATAACATGTTTTAAATATATTAATATAATATAATATACATTAATTAAATATTTGTGATTTATGTGTATACAAAGAAGATTGAATTTGGACTGCAAGAGGTCTATATTTAAAACTATGGTCAATGATGACGATTTCACATAAGTATAAAAATTTTAAATAATAATAATTTACCTAGTCATCATACATATGATTAAATCGTGACATGAATGACCTATTTTTGTTTTATAAGTCATGAATTTGTAACAAACCACTAGAAAATTCTTAGGGTATGTGTTATAAAATCCAATGATTTAGGCCTTGATCAGGTTATTAGAATGGTTACATAAAATATTTGAATTTTTTCAAATGATATATGATTACTTAAAATTTATACACCTTTATGTTTTTTATTCCACATCGTTTTGTCATCAATATGGAGTGAATTGGTGTTTTCTATACAAAAAATTAGTGAGGGTGGGTTATCATTCAAATTGAGGCTGATATAGAAATGTAACATCATTCATGTTAATATTGTAAATAAAAGATAAATTATGACATAAATTTTTAATCCACTTGGGGACATATATTTGTGATATATCATCCACTTAGTGGGTTTTTGGTGGTGCATCACCCTCTAATATTTATATAGTGGTGGTATTTTCTTCATCGTATAACTCAATTATAGAATTGTATTATCTACCCATGGTGTATTGTTTAGGTGGTGTATTATCCACTACAGTTGTGTAAATATGGTATTTCTTCCACATAATTTTAGGTAATTGAAGAATCTCATCCACCATTAATTATTCATTCACCAATCATTTGGACATGTATCATTCCCACTAGAATTTTATTGCGTATGTATAATTCAAAAATTAGTTTATCAATCTATATTCATGTTCAATTTTCAACTAACCATTCACCTTAATTTCATAGGATTGTGATACAGATTATAATTAGTGATTCTCAATGGTGATGCATTATTAACCATAACTACCATATTAATATTTTTATAAATTTCATTATTTATATATGTAAAATATACTAATATATTTTAATATTCAGAAAAATATATGTAGTGGTTATAGTAACATGTGGTTTTGTAGTTAGAAACACCATATTCTGACAAGTTATGGATTTTTTTAACCTCCTTATCAAGTATAGACATTTTCTGAACAGAAAAATTAGACATATAATTTGTGGGGCCTCAAATAGTGGTGCTCACACCCTAACTGGGAACATGACACATTGACAAAATTCACAAATTTTCACATATTTAATAGAATATGTAATCACTACTTTTTTTTAGCCACAATGTATATTTTTGTTGTGATATTAGTGTCAGATTATACGCGAGAAGAAATTTTGTTATGGATTATTTAAATTTATTAACATGTGTACCCCGCTGTATATGATTGTTCCTTAGGAGTTCCAATTTATTTTATATAAATTTCATGACATATAAAATAACTCATTTTGATATATCTTGTTTATTATATTTACAATGAGATATATATTTATATTTTTGTATATGTTATTAATGAAATGATTATACCCATATGTGTACTTCTTTATTTATATTACACATATATTTATGGTTATCTATAGTTGATGGTTTATTCCCCATATTTTTTTATGTAAAACCCGACCACTATTTGGAATCATCTTTTTATGTTCGATATGATGTTGAGTAATATAATGACATGGTCTCGTCATTATTAAGGATAATATGAAAAAATTATGATATGTATAGAATATATTGGTGGATTAAACCTTAAAATAAGACACATAAATAATATCTTCTTGATTATATATGTTACGAACATGTAGTTTCAAAATTAAAAGGCATCACTAAATTTAATTCATCATCATGAGTAACATATTGATGTGCCCAGATCAGTGTGAATCACTGAGAGGGGGAGGGGGTGAATCAGTGATCCCTTAAAACTTTTTACTAATTGATTCCTTATCAGTTAATCCTCTATGGCTGGTTAAAGCCTCGATCCACTCTTCTTGTATCTCTCACCTTTCCTCGAATGATGCAGTAAATATAAAGGCACAGGACAAAAGGATTTACAAGGTTCGGCAACAAAGGCCTACGTCCTTGCCATGTTGGTTATACACCCCAACATGGTTTCTTCAATTATAATCTTTTCGTATTACAATGGTCGATACAGATTCCCACTGTATCTCTCCTGAGTCCCACAGGAGGGTCTTTATACTACGTCCCACAGTGTTACCAGAGTCCCACTGGCCTGCTCCATAATCCCACTGAAGACTTCTTCCACCCTGAGTCTCACAGGGGGCTTCTCCTGGATCCTAGAATCACACGAGTAGCTCTTCTTCACATTAATCTTCTTCAAGTATCTTCATCAGTCTGGGATAAAGACTGCTGGCCTTGCTCTTTACCTCTGATCAGTTGAGTTGATCAGGTCTTCTCGTCTTGCTCATGATTTATCTCCTTATTCTCAGGATGACCTGGCTTCTCTCCAACTACTGAATACTCAGACCACTGATGTCTTTAACTTCAGTCTGGTCCAGTCTCACTTCAAAACAACTTCATGCACTGAATGCATGGAAACTCTGAATCCTCATGCACTGACTGCATGACCTTCTCAATTTCTTCAAGATCCTCTGGTCTTGGTCAACTCAAATGCACACAACCAGATTTGGCTTTGTTCACGTGTGAATGTGCATGCATGCAAGCATGCACTCCCCTTCTTTTTTCTCATGGTGCAATAAACCCACAAAGGGTGTAATCACTTCAAGCACACACCTTCCTTGAACTTCACACACTTTGTTCAATTTTTTCACACACTTAAAAGTGTGTTATACTTTAATGTGGAAGTCTTCCACTTCTTCTAAGTGTATACACTTCACTTAGTGCACCCACTAGGTTCGGCCTTTTTATTCCTTTGCACACACACCTCTAAGGTAAGTCTTTAGCCTTCCTCCTTCACTTTGCACACACACAAAATGTGTGGTCTTCACTTGGTGCACACACATAGGCTTCGGCCTTGTTCCTCTTCTTGTTTTGCGCACACACAAAATATGTTCTTTTATTTTTCTTCAAAGTGTGCACCCACAAGGCTATGACCTTCCTCCTTTGTACACCCACTGCCCGTAGGGTGTTCTCCCAAGTGGCACACACACAAGGTGCAATCCTTCCTTGCACCTAGCACACACACAAGGGGAAATGTGGCTACGACCTTCTTGGATTCTTCTTTCACACACCCGAAGGCTACGGACTCTTCTTCAAATTCACACACAAAGTGTGTTCTTCAATTAGGCACAACCAAAACTAAGGTCTCGGCCTTCTCTTGCTCACACCCGAACACCAACCCAAAGAGGCGCGCAAGTGGTGCGTCCTTCTCCTCACTTTAAACACCACGTTGGGTGTGGGTGTCACTGGCCGCGCAAGTGCACAAGGCCACAAGGGCGCGCAAGTGTGTACTGGCCACGGGGCTCGCAAGTGCAACACCCGCATGCACTTCCTCCTGCCACGCAGGTTCACGGGCAGTGAGGGTGCCAACCTCGAGCGCGCAAGGAGATGCGGCTGGGGTTTTTCCTGTCGCGCAAGGGAGGCGCGCAGGGGACCTCCCTTTCGTCTTTCGTGTAAGGAGTGCACAAAAGGAACCTCACGGAGCCTCTGATGGCTCCGGGCTTCACTGCCGCGCAGGGGACGCGCAGGGTGTTCTTCGCGAGGCTTTGAAGCACTCACGGGACGTCAGGTTTTCAACAAAGGATCATCAAGCAATCTCAGTGCTTCGGGCTCTCTTTATATAGGCAGAGAAACGCCTCAAAACATCCGCGTGGTTATAAATTCAAACTCTCGAATATCTCGGGTTTTCAAGATTTCCCAAAATCTTGTTCCTCCTCTGTTTCACGCGGCTTAACTCGTTTTTAATTTCTTCTACGTGCATGTGACTTAGAACGCATGCACGACCTTCGGTTAAGGATACTCCATGCAACGAATAAACCTAATAGCCTCGGCAACATTGTTTGCCTCAGCCGAACTCCAATTTTCTCCATTCAACGTGTGCATGCATATTTTATTGCATGATTGGGTTCAGTGTGGCCATACGATCACCACGGACACCTTAGCTCTTTCAGAGGTGGCCGGGAACTCGAAATCCGTCTTCGGAGGGCCACTAGTTCAGGCGGCGTCGCGGGAGGTGCCTCGGCCGAGATCGAGGTAGAGGATGGACGGGGAGCCGTCAGATCGAAGATTTGGACGGCCGCGATCATAATGGGCCGCGGCAGATTAGATGTGCGGCCGAGATCTGGCGCGCGATCAATCAAGCGGCCAGGATTCGCTCCTGGAGATTTTTCCGCGTCCCACATCGAAACGGAGCGTGGTTTTTCTGCAGTTTATCAAACATCCGCTCCCTTCCAACACTCAGTTGCACTTCTCCCCTCTCGGTGCCACCCTGCACCGAGTTCTCTTAGCGGGCGTGCTATTGCGCCCACCCCTGTCACTCGGGCACGCCACTGGCGCCCACTATGCATCCTCGAGCGCGCATCCTGGCACCCATGCTGCGCAGGCTTGACTCCCCTGCGTGGCTTCTGCCGCCTTGGGTTTGCCCCACGGGTTCCCCCTTGGGCGTGGCACCTTAGGCCCACATGTGCCTTGGGGTTGAACCCTCATGGTGTCCTTGGCTGGCCAATTTTTTGGCAAAGGCATGAATAAGGACTTTGTCAAATACAAAGTTCTCCTATGAGTATAAGCCAAATGCCAAGCCCTTCAAGCCTTCTTCCTCACTTTGTTAATTTGAGAATTCATCTGTACTTCTTCATGATCTTCACTTAGGATATGGAATTCTCAAGGATCACTTCATCAATCGAACTCCTGAATCATTTATAATCTTCAATGTTCTTCATTGATCTAATCAGAGATCAATTGGAACTTCTTCAATTCACATGCATTAAGTGATAGTTCATGGACATCTTCAGCTCACTTCATCCACTTAGAACATGTGAATGGATTATCTTCTAACTCCTCATGCATTGTCACAACAATTCATGGTCTTCTAATCATGTTGTGACTTTGTATCATCATGATACAAGTTCTTTAAACTTAAAGATCATCTCAACAATCGTCTGATGTAATGATGCTCCAGCATCATTCATTCTTCAAGTGTTGTAACTTAGTATCATCCTGATACAAGTATTGAAACATTAAGATCAGTTCTACAATTGTCTGATATTCATAGAGAATGTTTCAACCACAATATCCTATGTCACATAGTGAATCTCCTAAGTTACATGCATCTTAGTACCATGGCCATTATCCTTCTTCACCATCACCATCACATCCTTTGTCATTCACATCTTGACATTCCTTGACATCCATTCATTCTTTCCTTGACAACAACATACCTCATTGACAACAAATGCAACACAGTGCATTTCAATCTCCCCCTTTGTATTTGTTGTCAATACACTACTTCTGCACATATGAATGGGTCAATATGTGTGCCAATATTTTCTCCCCCTTATTGGAAATCAAATGCAAAGGTGTGGTGTAGCTCTCTTCAAAATATTTCTTCCTCACTTTTAATAACATCTTCTTAAAAATTACTAAGAGAGGGATGATGTCACATGTTCTTCTTTAGCAAAGAACCTTTAGTAAATAATCTCTAAGTCTACTTGGGCTAACCCGGTGTAGAAAACAAGAGTGATGTAACCAAGGAACTCAATGTTGTCCAAAATTCACTGTACATGTGAGATCATGCTTCCGGGGTTTGAAATTTTTCAGATATATCAAGGAATTGCTAAATCCTGCACAACTTCACAAATCTCATTAGAAAGTTCAGGTGCAAAGATAAAGCTCCCCCTTTAAACCATTTTCCTTCAATAAATACTCCCCCTTAATTGTCATGATGAATACAATTAAGAAACAAGGGATGAAAGTATGATTGGAATACCTTCACTTTTCTCAAGATGGTATTAAATATCAGAATCCCATCTTCTACAGATTGGCTCCCCCTCACGGGGTGCACTCTATTCTGTCCAAACCACCCTCCAGATGAGAATGATCATCATCTTCAATTCCCTACAATGTTAGCACATGTAAATACCAGAAGTATAAGGGAATAAGATGGAACCTCCTTGGTTCATCAATGTGAACTACAAGGTTGAGAAGATTCTCTCAACCGAGATGTCCCATTTTCACCATTCTTCACACTTTCACATTTGATCTTCAATGATGTTTGTGCTGGTGTGGATCTCAATACATCTTCATGTGAGATCTTCTTCTTCCCTTTTGCCTTATCAATTGCCAAAACTTCATCTTCAGCTCTTTGTAGATCTTTGGCAAGTTGCAACTGATTAGGCCATATGACTAACAAGCCATTTGGAAGTGAGGCCTCAGTTTTGGAAATTCCACATGGTTCTCTTGATACTGTTAAGATACCTTTCTTAGGCAACGTATTTTCATTCAATCCCTTCTGTTTCTTCTGGATTGATTGTCTTTTTGAGTCCAGTCTGCTTCTATTCAGTTCCATGGCTTGTTTACAAAGATCCATGTTATGACCTTTCTTTCCACAGTAGAAGCATGTTTTCTTGGTGGTCCTTCTGGATGCATCACCCTTCTTGGATTTAGACTCCAAGGACTTCTTATCCTTTTTCATAATCTTCTTGGGATCATCTTCCACTTTCTTCTTGCTTCCCAAGGATTCCATTTTAGCCAGGTTCAGTGATCTTCTCTTCTTTTTAGCTCTAGATACAGTTGGAGATTGACATGTATCTTTTTGACCACTTTTGCAATCATCCCAGATGTTGTCAAGTAATCCAAATCTATTTGCAGTAAACAGATGTCTCTGGACCTATGGATGCTGCTTCTTTTCCTCTGGCTTGCTCCCCCTTGGAATGGGCTTCCTTTGTGCTTTGACATTCAGTGGATTGTACCAACAATCCTTTGCACAATGCCCATACTTATTACAACACCAACACAGACACACAAATCTTGACCTCTTCAGTCCTTCTGATTGTAGGGTACTTTTCTTGACTTGTTGTGCTGTTTCAGGAGAGCTTTCTTTCGTCATTGACTTCATCCATACTTGTTCAAAGTTATTCTTCCATCTTACACTTTTTGTAGAAACACATTTAGAAGCATGAGTACAAGATGGGATGGATGGTACCTTCTTTTTAGAAGATGTTTCCCTTTCATTAGAGGATGTATTTCTTTTAGAATCATCCTTCTCAAAACTCACTTGAGTAGAAACATTTATTCTTTCAGCTGACTGGGAGCCTTCAGCTTTGGGTGTTTGCAGATTTTTCAATATCACCTCTAATTCGAAACACTTCATGTTAAGGGAGTTCTTCTCATCCTCAACAGTTCTTAGCTTTCCTTCCCATTTCCCTTCCAGCTATATCATCTGGTCTTAATTCACCTTATTCATTTCATGCAATGAGTTGTCAAGATCCTTCACCCTTTTTACTTTGTCTTCAAGTTGAGCATCTTTAACAACCATTGATACTATATGCCTCTTCTCCAGTGCATGGTAAACATCATTGATTACTACATTAAAGAATTATTTCTCAGAACGTCTTCTTTGCAATTCATCAGTAGTGTCTTCATATATTTCATTGCAAAGAGAAACAGTTTCATCTTTAGCATTCACCAGCTTTCTGAGAGTGTTGGTTATGCCAACCCTTTTTGCCAATTGATCTTCCATTGCATTGGCTTCTTCTTCTAACTGTGATTTTTCTTCTTGAAGATCAAGGATGCCTGTAGCTATACACATTTCCACTTCCTTGGGGACTGTCTTCTGAAGATATTCGATTTCACTTTGAAGATCTTTCATTGTTCCATCTTCATCACAGCTAGGACATGCTTTCTTCATCTTCTTGGCATGTTTCTTCTTTCTATTTTTCTGAGTCTTGGCAGATATCTCTATTTGAGGTTGTTCTTTCATTTCCTCAAATCATCACTCCATATAGACTCTCTTGGATCTTTTAGAGGTAACCTTCCCTTTGATACCAATTGAAGTGCCCAGATCAGTGTGAATCACTGAGAGGGGGAGGGGGTGAATAAGTGATCCCTTAAAACGTTTTACTAATTGATTCCTTATCAATTAAACCTCTATGGCTGGTTAAAGCCTCGATCCACTCTTCTTGTATCTCTCACCTTTCCTCGAATGATGCAGTAAATATAAAGGCACTGGACACAAGGATTTACAAGGTTCGGCACCAAAGGCCTACATCCTTGCCATGTTGGTTATACACCCCAACATGGTTTCTTCCATTATAATCTGTTATTATTACAATGGTCGATACAGAGTCCCACTGTATCTCTCCTGAGTCCCACCGGAGGGTCTTTATATTGCGTCCCATAGTGTTACCAGAGTCCCACTGGCCTGTTCCAGAATCCCACTGAAGACTTCTTCCACCCTGAGTCTCACAGGGGGCTTCTCCTGGCTCATCGAATCACACGAGTAGCTCTTCTTCACTTTAAGCTTCTTCAAGTATCTTCAGCAGTCTGGGATAAAGACTGATGGCCTTGCTCTGTACCTATGATCACTTGAGTTGATCAGGTCTTCTCGTCTTGCTCAGGATTTATCTCCTTCTTCTCAGGATGACCTGGCTTCTCTCTAACTACAGAATACTCAGACAACTGATGTCTTTAACTTCAGTCTGGTCCAGTCTCACTTCAAAACAAATTCATGCACTGAATGCATGGCAACTCTGAATCCTCATGCACTGACTGCATGACCTTCTCAATTTCTTCAACATCCTCTTGTCTTGGTCAACTCAAATGCACACAACCAGATTTGGATTTGTTCATGTGTCCATGTGCATGCATGCATGCATGCACTCCCCTTCTTCTTTCTCTTGTTGCAATAAACCCACAAAGGGTGTAGTCACTTCAAGCACACACCTTCCTTGAACTTCACACGCTTTGTTAAATTTGTTCACACACTTAAAAGTGTGTTATACTTTAGTGTGGAAGTCTTCCACTTCTTCTAAGTGTATACAATTAACTTAGTGCACCCACTAGGTTCGGCCTTTTTATTCCTTTGCACACACACCACTAAGGTAAGTCTTTAGCCTTCCTCCTTCACTTTTCACACACACAAAGTGTGTGGTATTCACTTGGTGCACACACACAGGCTTCAGACTTGTTCCTCTTCTTGTTTTTCACACACACAAAATATGTTCTTTTATTTGTTCTTCAAACTGTGCACCCACAAGGCTACGACCTTCCTCCTTTGTACACCCACTGCACGTAGGGTGTTCTCCCAAGTGGCGCACACACAAGGTGCAATCCTTCCTTGCACATAGCACAAACACAAGGGGAAATGTGGCTACGGCCTTCTTGGCTTCTTCTTTCACACACCCGAAGGCTACGGCCTCTTCTTCAAATTCACACACAAAGTGTGTTCTTCAATTAGGCAGAACCAAAACTACGGTGTCGACCTTCTCTTGCTCACACCCGAACACCAACCCAAAGAGGCGCGCAAGTGGTGCGGCCTTCTCCTCACTTTAAAAACCACGTTGGGTGTGGGTGTCACTGGCCGCGCAAGTGCACAAGGCCACAAGGGCGCGTAAGTGTGTACTGGCCGCGGGGCTCGCAAGTGCAACACCCGCATGCACTTCCTCCTGCCACGCTGGTTCACAGGAAGTGAGGGTGCTAACCTCGAGCATGCAAGGAGATGCGACTGGGGTTCTTCCTGTTGTGAAAGGGAGGCACACAGGGGACCTCCCTTTCATCTTTCGCACAAGGAGTGCGTAAAAGGAACCTCACAGAGCCTCTGATGGCTCCGGGCTTCACTGCCGCGCAGGGGGCGTGCAGGGTGTTCTTCGCGAGGCTTTGAAGCACTCACGGGACGTCGTGTTTTCAAAAAAGGATCAGCAAGCAATCTCTGTGATTCGGGCTCTCTTTATATAGGCAGAGAAACGCCTCAAAACATCCGCGTGGTTATAAATTCAAACTCCCGAATATCTCGGGTTTTCAAGATTTTCCAAAATCATGTTCCTCCTCTGTTTCACGCGGCTTAACTCATTTTTAATTTCCTCTACGTGCATGCGACTTAGAACGCATGCACGACCTTCGGTTAAGGATACTCCATGCAACGAATAATCCTCATAGCCTCGACAACATTGTTTTCCTCGGCCGAACTCCAATTTTCTCCATTCAACGTGTGCATCCATATTTTATTGCATGATTGTGTTTAGTGTGGCCAGACGATCACCATGGACACCTTAGCTCCTTCAAAGGTGGCCGAGAACTCGAAATCCGTCTTCGGAGGGCCACTGGTTCAGGCGGCGTCGCGGGAGGTGCCTCGGCCGAGCTCGAGGTAGAGGATGGACGGGGAGTCGTCAGATCGAAGATTTGGACGGCCGAGATAAGAATGGGCCGCGGCGGATTAGATGTGCGGCCGAGATCTGGCGCGCGATCAATCGAGTGGCCAGGATTCGCTCCTGGAGATTTTTCCGCGTCCCACATCAAAATGGAGCACGGTTTTTTTGCGGTTTATCAAACATCCGCACTCTTCCAACGCTCAGTTGCACTTCTCCCCTCTCGGTGCCTCCCCGCACCGAGTTCTCTTAGCGGGCGTGCTCTTGCACCCACCCCTGCCACTCGGGAGCGCCACTGGCGCCCACTATGCATCCTTGAGCGCGCATCCTGGCGCCCATGCTGCGCAGGCTTGACTCCCCTGCGTGGCTTCTGCCGCCTTGGGTTTTCCCCACGGGTTCCCCCTTGGGCGTGGCGCCTTAGGCCCACATGTGCCTTGGGGTTGAACCCTCAAGGTGTCCTTGGCTGGACAATTTTTTTGGCAAAGGCATGAATAAGGACTTTGTCAAATACAAAGTTCTCCTATGAGTATAAGCCAAATTCCAAGCCCTTCAAGGCTTCTTCCTCACTTTGTTCATTTGAGAATTCCTCTATACTTCTTCATGCTATTTACTTAGGATATAGAATTCTCAAGGATCACTTCATCAATCGAACTCCTGAATCATTTATAATCTTCAATGTTCTTCATTGATCTAATCAGAGATCAATTGGAACTTCTTCAATTCACATGCACTATGTGATAGTGCATGGACTTCTTCAGCTCACTTCATCCACTTAGAACATGTGAATGGATTATCTTCTAACTCCTCATGCATTGTCACTACAATGCATGGTCTTCTAATCATGTTGTGACATTGTATCATCTTGATACAAGTTCTTTATACTTAAAGATCAGCTCAACAATCGTCTGATGTAATGATGCTCCATCATCATTCATTCTTCAAGTGTTGTAACTTAGTATCATCCTGATACAAGTATTGAAACATTAAGATCAGTTCTACAATCGTCTGATATTCATAGAGAATGTTTCAACCACAACATCCTATGTCACTTAGTGAATCTCTTAAGTGACATGCATCTTAGTACCATGGCCATTCTCCTTCATCACCATCACCATCACATCCTTTGTCATTCACATCTTGACATTCCTTGACATCCATTCATTCATTCCTTGACAACAACATACCTCATTGACAACAAATGCAACACAGTGCATTTCACATATGAACACCCAAAATAACATCACCAATTAAATATAGAATTTTGGGTACCATGAATATAAAAATAATGGAATAAAACGTTCCCCCATATTTATATACTGTGAGGAAAATTTTTCCATGTATAATTATCAAATTCTTAATTTGAAGTTGTTTTTAGTTGAGTTTTCTAAAAAATAAATGAAAATCCCCAACATGATTAATAACATGGGTGAGAAAAGAATCACATACTATAAATATAAGTAATTATTGATGGAAAATATGGTTTTTTGACATTTCATACAATATAATATCTTTCACAATATATTATCTATCTTAAAAGTGATCTAAAAATAAATATTTATCACTTTGATCATCATTAAAATAATTAGAAATATTCATTTTATTTTTTAAAATTTACATAGTTTTAGAAAATGATTATATGATTTTACTACAACATAAATTAAAAATATATTTTATTAATTTCATTTAATGAAAATCTCATTATAAATTAAAAATATCATTTAATTTTTTTTTCAATCCCCAAAAAAATTATTAATATATAATCAACAAAAATTTTATCAATGTGCATAAAATCCAAAATGTCGTTAAATTTTTTTATTTTTAAAATAGCAATATTTTAAATCACATTATGTATTATAATAAGGAATATAATTTCTGTTTATCATAGAAATTAAGGATAATATTCAATCGAAAAATTTGATAAATTATAAATAGTAATAAGATTTTCTTGGAAAATATATACTAAAATATTAGCACAATAATAATCATATGGTGATGGTTTTTACACCATGGTCTAAAAAATATAACACTATATGTTTTATACAATAATTATTTATGGAGATAGAATTGATGACCAAGGAATCACATTTTATATTATATAAATAACATATTGGTTTCTTAAAATTTTATAAGATGGAAGAGTTAATTTTCCACTTTTACATTAACAGAAAATATTCTCCTATAAAGGGGATTCATAATTTTTATATAATAATGTGGAGACAAATGTTATTATATATTATCTACCATGATTATAATTACTTCACATAATACCTATAATTATTATAACTTATCAATGAATTTATGTATAAAATTATTTAGTTTATTATTGGGGCAACTTGGTCTATCGATATGTGTACAATGTATATAAAATCTAGCTTCATGTGTACTTGTAATTGAATTAGTATATTAAAAGATATAATATTTAATTTCAATTATTTTTTTGATCATCAACCTGATTGGGCTAAAACCATATAATTTTATTCCCATCAGATAATTATGACAATCGTAGATAAATTTTTCATTTCACAAGTAAAACAATTTTCAATCCAAGGGATAATCCTGTTTATTTACCGTATAAATTCCATTTTTTATCTTTATAATCTAGAATCAATTTATAAAACTGAGATGAAAAAAGGAATAAAATTTTACTCAGTTTCATTTGAAGAGAAATCATTTTTATCATAATTATTTTTTTATTATATTTCTATACTAATGTGGGAATAATACAACAAATATTATTTACTTCATCTGACTTCAACCTAGACTAGTAAAAAATATATAATCACTAAAAACAAAAAAAAATTAATATAATAATGTTTTTTAGTATTTTTTAATAGTCCATATCTTATTAAATTCTATCTTCCACCGTGTAATTCTTTTAGTATGACTCTATGATCATTAATACCATATATAATATCTTATATAACAGAACAAAAAAATATCTATATATCATTTATTCATTAATTTAAATTCTTATAATTTTATAAATATAAGATGAAATGAAAATTATTATATTCATTGTATTATGGATATAATTCAATATTGTCATCATCATGAATTTCAAAAAAACATCAAAGTTCCCCAATATTTTTGAAAATTGATATTTTTTCCTACTTAAATAATGATTCTTTATGTTTACACGTTATGGTGGAAACAAAAAGAATATTTTATTTAGTATTTAATTAATTGAAACATCTATAATGTGAATAATTTCTATATGAACACCAACTGATTAAAATTGGAGACATATTATTTCCCATGATGTGTCCAATTATTAATATTTTTACCCAAAAGGCCCATATATTTCATTATATCTTAATTGAAAATACTTGTTAACAATTCTTTATAAGGAAACATATTAAACAATCATTGAAATTTATATTGATAAGAATGAATTTCAAAATCCATTAAAAATATTTTATTGACAAATAATATAGTAGATAAATTTAGATCATTGATATATATATTTACATATATAGAAAAATATGTAATTTATATATAGGAATAATACATAGTCAAAATTGATTCTAGTTTAAAAAATCAACTTTATACTAGTCTAGTAATGTCTTATGCTAATTTATTATTGGAATTATAATAAATGAAAACATTTTATTATTTTATTTTATCATTGCATGAAAGTAACTTTATAATAAATCCCATGAAATATAATATAATAAAAAATATTCATAAATTGAAAACATTCTGATGAATGAAAAAAAAAATCATTATTAATATTTTTAAATCCATGAACATATTAGTTAATGACTGAACTATAATAATTTCTATGGTTATTCCTTTCAAAAAAAATATAGTCCTAATATTTGTTGTTCATAATTTATTTTCAATGTAATATATACATAACATTAATATTATTCTAATATATAAAATCACTCACTCATGATTCACTTTTTTAGGTGAAATTATGTTATATGAGTTGTACCTATGATGGGAGGAAATAATATAAACCTATAAAATCATTTCTTACAATTAGAGATAATTCATTCAACAGAGATCAAGTGCAATGATACAAGGTGATGATTTCTCTTGGGTATTCCTTACTAGGTAGAGTAATAGATACATGATTCACTTCACTCCAAATGTGGTAGACACTGATACCCAAGGTGAATAAATCCCTATATTTTCTCACAAAGTATCAGTGGTTCTAAACACTACCAAATTTCTATATAGCATCATCACCATGACATTAGAATTTGATTCCATCACATAAAATTTAATTTTAATATAGTTAAAATTGAGTCCAAATTGAATAGTTTTTTATCTTTTCTTCTAATGAACTATCAGGGTTGAAGAAATCACTAAAGGAAAAAATCAGGGATCCTATAAAAACACAAAGAAGGCACCCACCTATCAAGAAACCAGATGTATATGATCCCTCCATATTCATCATTAACCTTGTTCATGGATTATTCTATTTATCATATCTCCAAAAGCGCTCCTCCTCCAGAAAATTGGATCATAAAATATCATGTGAAGTATTTTCTTTATAGTGGTATAAGAGCCTCGGCATATTATGGGACCATGCTATACAACAAAATCCTTTATAAAAACGTGAAAATATGGATCTGATAAAACTCTTCCTCCCATATCCATGTTTCCTGCCACCCATAGTAATAAAAAAGACGCACTAAATAGAAGGTTGTGGGATTTATATTCTACACCCTATGGGTCTAACCCATAAAACCAAATATCCTGGAATTTATTAATATTATCACCAATCCAAAATGCTCCTAGTTCATTCCTTATAAATATCCATATTTTGCATGACTAATCGCTTCAAATTAAATGGTTCATTATGGTATCCATAATTAGTGAGGTAAAATAGTAGTAATGGGAGACGATGACAACACCCCTCTGAAAATTTTCATTAGTGGGAATATCTTAATTCGTCACATGCCATATCAAAAAATTAATCGTAACTTGAAAATCCATGAATAAAATATTTATTTCCCAATCATATTATTCTTTTCTAATATGCATCATATAAATGTAATATATATAATTGATCAATCCTAAGGATGATCTAGAAATGAAACAAGAATCTAGTTCCTTAGATAGAGTTATGATATCCATTAGTTAATTTTATTGTGAATTCAGCATTGATATAATGAATCTATGAAATTGGAATGCCTCCATAAATGAAATTTCTAGAACTAGAAATCCATTATAGGTTAGTGGACTAATATTTCAATATTGAAACAATTTATGTGAATATAAATAATTAATCAAACATTGTATAAAAAATACAAAAAAGTAAAATTCAATTCAAAGAGAAAAAAATATCTGCCTCAAATAATTCAAAAATAGGATGATAAATTATACCACACCCATAATATAAACTTTAACTAGTAATAGTACTATATTGAATATATATAAAAATAATTACATAAATCAATTAAACATTAACAAAATACCAATTTAAAAAAACTCAAAGCACAACATTATATTTTATTTATTTAATTTTCATACTTTTTTAAATTTAAAAAAATCTATATAATGTATTTAAAAAATAAATAATATTACAAAAATTTTACATGAAGATAATTGATGAGAAATCACTAGATTAATGATTATCTTCCAATTTATTAAAATATTATAATTCAAAATTCCTAGAAACATTATTATCTTTAAAATAGTTTGTATAGTCATTAACCAATCATTAATGAATTAATAATAAAAAAACATTTTAAAAATAAAAATATGAATATAATTTCATTTTTGTAGTTATAATTCCATAAAAATCGTCTAATAATATCCTTAGTTAAGGGTTGTCATCTGAGGAATAAGAAATGTGAAAATGAGGGGGAATAAAGGTTGGAATCACAAGTAAGATGTTTGGATAAGGCTATAGTGTATGGGGGTGAGAGGACGGTTAATGTGATGTAATAGATTCATCCGTGGGATTTTTAAATATACGATAGGGTAAATTTGATGTTAGATATATGGAGGAGTTTCATTAGAATGTGTGGTGGAGTCAGTGGGTTAGTGTTTTTTTAATAATGTTGACAACCATTTGTTGATCACAAATAGTACTATAATTAACTACTAATCACCTATTTCATCACCCCAAAAATTAATTTCTCTAATTTTGTAATTAAATCTACACATATTATATATATAAGTTATAAACAAATGAATACCAAAAAAAATGGCTTCTAAAATATTTTTCATGGCTTAAGAAACTATTTAGTAAATCATTTTGGAATCCGTGACAAGTTGAGTTGAAAAGGGATATTAGTGACAATCAATTATGGTAATTTCTAATATTTTAAAAAATAAATATTATTTAATATGAAATAAGACTACCTAATATTGTTAGTGATCAATAAGATACCACAAATATATATATTATAAAAAATATAATTTAATCATTTGTTATATTGAATACTAAGGGATTGTTATTAAAAAAATAATTAAATTTATTAATACATTAAGAATAGAAACAATCATAAATATTATAATTCATGAAATCATTGCATAAATAAATCAATATCATCTGCAACAAACATGCAACATTAGAATATGTATGTAGTAAATTGACATTATATTTTTAATATATACACAAATATCTATATCATAAATGTATAAAAAAATGTATCCCACCAATCCCATGAGATAATAAAAAACAAAATTTGCGACATTTAAACCTCATAAATCCTTGAATTGTACATATATACCAATAAATAAAATGTTATGAAAAATAATTGTTATTAAATAATATAATTAAGTAAAAAATAAATAAAAATAAAAATAAAATATTACAAATATAGTTATAAATCATTTCGATAATTCATTTAAAATATTATTCAAATAATTATTGAAAAAATAAATTAATTATTTTATATAGAATTCATTAATTGTTTTATATGGATAAGAATTTTAATTATTTATCATTATTATAGAATTGTTGGCTGGAAATCACTCTATTAATCCTATAAGACATTATCTATTGATTCACTCTCCATCCATATATTTATAAATTAAAAAGACACTCCCACATAATGAAAGAATTCATGATAAACTAAAACACTTAACAACACAAGGATGTAAACAAATAAATTTAATAAGTTAAAATGTAAAGATATTTTGAAAATTAAAAACGAATATATTTTCTATATGTATTTTTATTAAACTGTATTGACTTTTGATTTAATTTTTATTCAAAAAAAAACCCCATGAATATAAAATTTATTATAATAATGTTGAATTAGTATAATAAAAACAAAACATTATAAAATCAATACCCAATAATAGTTTAATTATGAGGATTCATATAAGAACATTAAATATAAATATTTCTTCCTAACAAAGAATAAAATTACATAATAAATATTTAATTCTTAAATAAATAATAATTTTAATGTTTTTGACATATTATATAAAAAATGGTAATGTGATTGGCCCAATAACTTCAATAGTTTCACATATATGTAAATAATTGTAATAACACCGATGAGTATGTTTATTGTATATATATTTAATAAAAAATAAATTCATATATTATAAAATACTCATAAATAATTAAAATATCTATAAAACCCATTAAAAATAAAAATTATGTTGTGGGATGTCATAGGTGGAATGAAAAATGTATGAATGAATATTATATTGGGTAGTGAGTATGTATATGGCATGGAATTATAAGTCATAAATATTAGGAGAAACCATATGCAGTCAAGATACATGGATGGTTTGCGATAAGGATAGTATTAAGATGCCACCAAATCCTAGGGTGATTTGATTGGGGGGAGGGTATGAAAGTAGCTGTGGGGGAGGATATTATTCCTAGTGTTTTCATATTTGAAAAATTCGGAGATAAACCTATGAGGTTATGTCATGGTAATGTTAGTGTAGATGAAGGTCACAACGCACTGGGAACTCAAAAAATGTTATGGTTTTTATGGAAGTTGAGTGACTTGTAAAAGGTTTTTTTCTACAAAATATTGTTCCATTTCATAAAACAATATAAACCTACTAAATTAATAGTATTTAAATATTTAAAAAATTTGTATCTGAACCCGTTTTTTATTTTTTTCATTCCCTATGATGGTCACTTTTGGGTTCATGCTATTTGTCGAAATTATTATATTTTAGTGGATTCTAAAAAGTGTAAAATTAATATAATTCTATTGTGTTCATAATGGCATAGTTCTGTTGTATTCTATTTTGGGATAAATTTGTGGGTGTTGGTGGAGAATATGGTATGGTAAAATAAATATATTTTATGACGATAGGGGTTCAAAATATTTAGTGATGGACTATTTGAGGACAATTGAAGGTTTGGGGAACTAGTTAAGGATACTGGACATGGCATAGGCACGTTTAGATTAATTTTAATGGATTTTATAGTGATTAAAAGGATGAATGAATAAACACACTAGGTTCATAGTTTTTTTTATTCTGAACAAGGTAGATATAGAAATAGGTTTTATGTTTTTAAGAATATAAATAACTAAATTTCAGACTATAATACTACCAATAAAGAAAAAAAATTAGAAATCATGAACTATCAAGTCCCTAAAAAATGAATTTATTATAATTGTAGTGTATAAAAAATTATAAAATTATTAAAATATTGAATTAAATTTTAATTTTTATTAAATCAATACCATTGGATGTGAGTGTATATTTAAAAATATATACAATGATAATTTGAATTAATATTTCATATTATTTAGTAATTTGAATTATTTATAATTAGCTTATATTTAATGGAGTAAATGATGATTTTAATGATTTTTAAATGAATTATAGTAATTTCTTGTTATAGTATATATATTAATATATTAATAGTGTTTTATGTTCGAATAATGTAAGAAATAACTAAAATATCATGTCCCAACTCTAATATCACAAAGTTGTCATATATTTTAAAAAATAGAAATTATGATATACAAGTACCCTTCATGGAATGTTTGAGGGAGTCTTGTTTCAACAAACTATATGGATAGTAAATATTATGTTTTAAAAAAACCAAATTGAATTTTTAAAATATTTCCATAATTTAACGAATAAAGTCAAATCATAATTGGAATTCAGGTGAAACACAAATGGTATTAACATAGAATGTGACACAACATGGAATTTTACCATCATGACTTAAAATGATAGAACCAATTGATATACGATATTTTCTAGGACTAATAACATATAATTGTCATGTTATATTTATGGTTCATTGAGATTAATGGAAGGAGGGTGATAAATAGTTTATTCATTTATATCTAAAATCATTGTTTTAAAGGAGAGAAGAAAATTGAAGTGGTAAAGTAAATGTGTCATTGCATGGTGAATATCACTATTACATGAGATGTACAGATTTTGGTATTTCAGAGATGTTTTTACATGGCCTATTAAATTTCACCCCATGATCCAATTTCCCATTATATGAATCATGGGGTATTTGAATATATAAATAATTTTTTGGATTCTTAGGTATTTAATCAGATTATATATTATTTTGTTAAATTTTCTACACTTCATTATCCTTGTATTTATTCTTATATAATAGTATTTATTTTCAATTATTCCATTATTAATTCTTGTTATTAGTTTCATTTTTTATTTTTATAATCCAAATTTTGATTTCGTATTGATATTTTATTCTTAGGATGTATCACTCATGTTTGATGGGGATCTTCTCCATCATTCATTTCATATTTCATTACGCTGTGAGGGACTAATAATAAAGGTATGAAAATTTAAATTCCTTGATAATATCATTCATTAATAATCACATTAGTTATAAATTTATTTTGGAACATAAATATAATGTATTCCTTAATTTTTTTCCCATGGGACATACTGGAGTATGAACACCAATGTAATTCATAAAATTCAGATATTATTAATATATATGGTTTTTTAATTTTTATAAAAATAAAACACAATTAATTTAATTATTTCATCTTCCATGATTAATGTATTTGACTTTTATTTGTTAGAATTGATGAAAATTACCAAAAATAGATTTTGATTTTATAAAAAAAGGTTTTTGAATTGAACTAAATAAATTTTTATATTTAGAGGTAACAATAAATAATCCATCAGTTTAAATTTATCCAAATTATCTACATGTATAAAATGTTTTTTAACCAAATTCAAGAGGGTTTTAAAACCGTCCAATTAAATAATTACATAAAATTAATTTTGTTATGAAAAAATATTTAACATTTATGTGGTCAAAAATTGTCTCCTTGTGGGGTTGAACAAGCACTAACCTATTATAGAAACTTCATTTGGTGAATTATTGAGAAATAAAAAATATCTAATCTATTGAATAATATTATAAATATTGATATTGGTGTGCATTTCTATGTTTTTTTCACTATTTCATCGTACAATTAGTGAACTAATGTGTCAAAAATTTCAATTGATGAAGAATTTTCCACTTTTATCATTTCTATTTTTAATCCCATTTACATAAACGAGGTGTATTATTTATATCGGTATAGACGTATCACATAATTAAAATTAAACAACTGACTCAATCATATAAATTCAATTCAAGAGAACTAATTTAGTATAGCCTATAGAAAAATTTATTTCTTTTATCATGGGGAGAACATAGAATGGATTACATAAAACCCTCTATATTAACTAATATATTCAATTTTTTATTTTCTGATGTCTAACTACATGGTAGAAAGGGACCTATTTCAAAACCATTAACCATAATAGAATATAAATGGTCATTATTTTCCCCCGATCCTTATAATAAATATCTAGCTATGTCCAATACTCATCCATGTGACTAAAAACCATGTGAAAATTCATGTTTTATAGAGTTAAAACCAATATAAATTTTCTGATATATTCTTAATGATATGTTACACATTTGTACCTATAGTGTTTATTAATATTCTATATAGGTAAGATTTTTATTATTTTTACCATTGTTCGAGATAATGAATATGTGAAGAGTAGAACAATAGGGTTCATTATGAGTTTATATGTTCTAGAATAAAAGATTCTAGATAAGTACCTTCCAAGTGAAATGAAATAGAAACAATGGAATAAAATCGTGATATAAGATAAACTGGATAGAAATTAAACTTTTGTGGGGTGGAAAAATATCAATAAGCTTATGAGGAAGTGAACACATCCCATATTCGATAGTTGGTCACTTTAAAATATTACATATGGATTACAAAAAATATCTTGATCCATGTTTGATTCATACCTTGAATCTATATAGATAATTCAGACATCTGATGTTACTTTGGACCTTCTAGAAATGTTATCTTACAACTATAATTATCAAAAAAATAATACAAGTCTACGAGCATGTGGAAGCCAATAGGATAATGATACAACCATTTATCCTAATAAGTGGAATTAATGATATATAAAATTAAAATTTTCAATTTATATTCACACTATGTTTTCCACAATATCTAGTATCATCATATCCAACACTCGATGTAAATGTTTTTTTAGATGCAAGGAGGTTACCTTGTATATCATGAGATCAAGTCATTATGAATGTATAATGAAACTATTTATTATAAAAACATAATATATACCATTGGAACATGTTAATAACAAACTTTAAACAAATTAAGAACACAGAATCAATTTAATCACGTTTCGAATCAACATCAAGGAGTTCAAAAAATTATTTAGAACTACATAATATCTAGATACCCACCATAATCAAAAAATAAAATTCTTTTTAACTATAATGAAGAAATTACCTCAACAAAGATTACGAATAAAATAGTTTGATAATTTTAAAAACCATCAATACCAAAATCTACCCATAATAGTACACATATATCATTTTTAAGAAATAATATTACTTTATTAATACCCAGAAAACATACCTTATGAAAAAAAAATTTACTCTTTATAATAATATGTATCATGAATGGAATATTTGTTAAACAATATATGAATTATTTCTATGAAAACTAATTGATACCATGAGGAAAATTAAATCATATAAGGAAATGATTTTGATTTTATTAAGTGGGTGAGTGATAGAAGGGATAAATAAACAAAAAGATAACAAGGAGGTGCAAATGAAGTGGCAAGGAAATATGTTAAATGAGTAGGAATAAGATACCACAGTGCCAAAAATATAGAAATTGTTTTTGAACATATTCTTTTTAATACATCATAATTATTATTATAAACTAACAAAATAAAAGGTTTTTCATTTTTAGATACTTTGTATATTTTCACCTTTCAACATTTTATAAAATTATCAATTCATTGGATGAAAAAATATCCAATTATGTAACTCTTGGATATGCATAATGTTTATTTAAATAATCAATTAAAAAGATGAAAAAAGGAGATGATGATATTCTCATAAAGGTATTAATCAAATAATAGCACGATCAAAATAATAAATGTGAGAAAATTGGAATATTATAAAAACATAGAGTTACGAATTATACACACACACACACACACACCAATAATCATCTAATCAAAATATAGAACCATATAATAAAGGTATACTAGGACTATGGACATAATATAAGACATTACATCTTATGTATATGATCTAGGGCATAGAATAATTTTCTAAACCCAAACATGACACATTCATAATTATACCACAATGTCTTATCACCAATGATTCATAATGTATATTATCAATATTTTTCAGCTAAATATTATATGTTTTTCAAAATTATTTCATCTATATAGATTAATTGTTTACCTATTTTATTAAACCATTATATTTTCTTACCCTTTATATGCCTCTTGTGTCGAACACATATAAAAATGTACACAAATCCATTAATATTTAAGACATTATAAACCCATTTTCGAATTTATTAATACATAGTAAAAATAAATACATTCTAAGATTATTATCATTCAATAAAGTTAAAATATTATGAGGTATATTGATTATATTAAATAAATGGAATATTGTTTATTAAATAGTGTTCCCATTCAATTAATGGTTATATATCTGGGTGAACACCATTGAAATAGAAGAATCATACAAGGGAGTGTATAAAGTATAAAAATTTGATGGAGGGTAATGAATAATAGATTATAAGGCATGAAAATGAGAGTGATGGATAATTTCCCATAGGGATTTCATTTCAAAATTAGTACATGTTCATAACATCATTAATAAGGAAGAGAAAGGTAAAATCCATTAGATAGAGGGAGAGTGATATAGATTACAATCATTGGTCATAAATTGATATATAAATAACCCCTTTTATGGATTAATATGTAACATTTCCTGAATATCTATTATTCCACATTAAAAACTATAAGATGTTCACAATGATATAGACAATACCAAAATAGATTAAATGTGATAAATTATTATTAGGAGAAATGGGGTACATTCATTAATAGTTTATAAATTGAATGGAAATATAATGAAATATAGTCCAATATATAATGATTATCATAGAGATTGGAAATTATCCAAAGAATATCATCTGAAAGTGTAAAATTAGGTGTGTAGTTATACCTTTTTACCATGATCAAGGTAAAGATCATGTAAATACCACATACAACATTTTTTTCTATTGTCCCTAAAAAACCATGAGATAGAGAATATATCGAATTTTATTTTTATATTAATGTATATCATCACTAAAAATTTTAAATGCTGTTTTATTAACAAATTTTTTGATGGTTTTATGGATATAGAAGCTTTTAATTACAGTAATAGTTTAAATTTTTTATTTAATTAGAGAAAATGGTGATCATTATGTTATAGCATAGTAATAAATTGTCACAATTTTGGATAATGATATTGCATAATCAAATTTAATGTAATTGAAAATATATTTTAAAATAAATGAGAAATTATTGGTGAGTAACACTAATTTTAGAATTGGAATGACATAGGAATAGTCTAGAAGGACAGTGAATAAATAAAAAAAAATTTATCATCTAACCCAAAATCATTGCATTAAGAATATATGTAGTTCTACTAATCTTATTTGAAATCCCTAGGATACTAAATGTCATCAATGAATACAATGGGAGTAAAATAATGTTATGGGATGATAAATATTGTATAACCAACCCAAACAAACATGATAATTTAAAAACAACCATTCCAACTATATAATTTATCCGTGATAAATATATAACATTATGGAAAAAATAAACAAAAATATCATTATGGAATATAGAATCTGATAATTATGGTAGAAGAAACAAAAATAAATTATTTTTATGTAACACCAATGTGGAATCCATTCAATGAATCAAAGAGGTTACTCTAGGATCCATTCACTAAATAAGAAGGAAATGAATCACTACAGAAACATGTCACATTTATTTTACATATGTAGTGGAATACAATATTTAAAATGAACCAATTTTCCAAAGAAGTTGGTGAGATTAAAACTAGTAGTAATTCCACACATAATTATAAAAACAATAAACTAGTATGGGAATAAGTTAAACATAATATATATAAAATAGAATGGAGAAGATAGATGGTGTAATGAAATTCCATAAACATGTTTGATATTTGAAATCATTTAAATATTCATTCCCATCATTTATTAGAATATGCAAGATCAATCACTTAAAAACCCTTGGATACTCATGAAAATTATTGAAACCACAGACCTCCTTATACTCATGATTGGTGAGTCATCAAATTGCCATGTTATACCTTGGTGAACACTTTTTAATAGTGGTATATCTCCCTATTACTCTATAACAGTTTGATAGAATTATGTCAAACTATTATACATCTAAAATTTATATGAACACATTCCCCCTTGTATTCTATGATAGAATATTATATTATTCTACAAAAAAAATCATTGGGAAACAACATTCTTTTAAAGACATTTTAAAGACCTTGTGAAAATCATTCCAATCATAATGAATTAGTACTAAAAACAACAAAGTTATATAACAAAATCGAAGAGAAATAAATTCAACCATAATGTGTTCATGTTATAGAATGAGTTGACTAAGATAGAATCCATATACCACTCAAAATATTATAAAAACATTCAACAAAACTATGTAATTCCACAAATAGGAAGAAAACACCTTCCCATAAGTAGATACTATATGATCACTTCATTATTAAAGTCATAGAAATTTTATGTATCCATAACAAATTATATATATTTCTCTGGGAGAGATAATAAGTCTATATCTAAGAAGAATTATAAAGAACAAGGGATTACTATTGATATAAGATACCAAACATACATAGATTGTAAAACATGTTGTTCCAGATCAACATGAATAACCAATGGATCCAATGAGAGGAAATAAATCAAGATCCTCGAAGAATAATGCAAGATGACTGTTATGAAGACATAATCCAATTTTAAACATAATTTATTTATAGATTAATATCTTTTATATTGTTATATCACACAACTTGTCATGCCATGTTTCAACCATGTACTTGTTGTAGAACTTAACTTAAATATTTGAATGGATGTGACACATTGTTTAGTAAACCATGAACCTAACATATGGTTCTACATTTTAAGGGAATCCCCTAATATGGTTTAACTAACAATATTCCATCCATATATTTCTTATTTTTTCCAATTTCATGGTTTATCCAGGGAAATGACATTATTTTTTTGAATAACGTGATAACCAAGTACCTATGATGTAAATATCAAAACATCCTAATTGGTTTTTTGAGATAGTTCATGATTTCATCTAACAATGATAAAATACGGTAACTACATAAAAACATGAATATCCATAGAAACCCATTTATGAACACCTAAAACATGAATAAATAATTTTAAAATATGAAAATACACAACATAATGGTAATGTAAATAAAAACATGTGTGTCTCGCGTTTATTATTTTATCATCATAAAGTGGGATAATGGTGTTTTATTGGGAGATATGGGACACTGATCAAATATTATGATTTCTCATTGACATGTCTCCTACAATACCTATCCATTATAAATTAGAAACTACACCCGAATAATTAATTTCATATGGAAGAGATTCTATTTCTTATAAAAAATTGTAATAGTGTATTAGTCAATGTGACAACTAGTTCAAGGTCAATATCACCTCCTCAAGTCATATTTTTATTTTTAGGCAAGTACTTATTCAATTTAAATACATTAAACACATTATATATTTAATTAAAACTATATGTTAAATCTATCCAATACAACAAATCACCTAATCATTCAAATATATCAAACGTGAAATTGTACATAGGAAAAACATCAAATGAATACTATAATTATGATTTCCTATATTTGGTGATATTAAAATGAAATCATGGTTGACCAAATCAAACAATGATTTAAAATGAAAATTATCCGTCATTATTATTTTCTATTAAATTATTTCTTCTACATCATCTCTTTCATAATGATACATCTAACAAGTGAGGTCACACCTATTTCCACCCATCAAAATGAATAGTGAAATTGGTGGACATACAATGCTTTGAATGTGTCCATATGTGTCGATTCATAATAATAATTATTTTTTATAAACATTACTAATGGTATAATATCATAACATGAGGCTCTAAATTCTATCTCACATTCTCCATGAATTACATCCAATTGTTTAATTTTCTTTTTTAGGTTGATTATCCATTTGTGGTTTGTAATAACTAATCATTGTCGACTGGGTTCTAATGTATTTATGTAAGGAAATAAAAAATGGGGATTTAATCCAACAATCTCGATCAATCAAAATTGAAATAATAATTCTAATAATCTATATAACATCCCAAATATAGTTTTTTTACATGTCTTCCACAATAATGGAATCTCAAATTTGGATTAAATGAGCTGAATTCATGAGACAATCCCCAATCACAATATGGAATTAAGTTTCATAACTACTTTTATCACTCCATTGAAAAAATACATAACTATTTTCTCTCATTCCCCTATGAGTATAGGAAATAAATTCAATATAATAGTAGACCATAGGTACTCCACCTTTACTAAATGACATGTAATGAATTCAGAGAAAAATTATACCACATTTTAATTCATTCTATCAACTTATTTGTTTAGTTAGTTTTTCATATCAGAAGTGAATTATATTAAATTTACTTGATTTAAATATCATCTTGTCAAAAAATTATAAAAATTGCATTCATGGATTCATCAATCAAGTTTCTTTCTCTCAGTGTATACATCATGTCGATGTCAAAAAACCATTGGTATTCTATCTATATGATATTCTATAGATTTAAATACCACTATAAAAAATTTTGATGATATTATGTCCCATGAAGAATGTGAAAATAAGTATAAAAAGGTAATAACTCCAAATAATCATGAAATGTACTATAATAACCATCTAAAAATGATGCATCTTGTATTTTATCTACTAAACCAATATCATTCCTAGTTCTTAAGATATTACAAAATCTCCCTGCATTAGAACCCAACCCTCATAGATTAAGATGCATTTGAATATAAAATATAACACTATACTAAATTCATAAACAAAAAGATAGATTTTGATTTAAGGAAAAAAATAATCTCATGGAATTATATATATATATATATCATTTCACTCATATAAAGGAGTTAATTTACTATTCAAATCTATCAATTGTGAGGTAAGTCAGAAAAATCACAAATAATGAGTCATTAATATTATTAAAATACAAGAAAACAACAAAACATTGATAATTTTTTAGTGATTTCCAATAGATAATGATTTCTGTCTATTTATGACATACTAAATCTCATATTTAATAGATGTCTTTGATAAGGAACCATAAATATTTTTTCTAAAGACCACACATTTATGTCACATCATAAATGTTATGTTCCCATACAATACCCAATACTATATTCACATGTTTTTATTGATCATCATTTTTATTCAAATATATATGAATATAATAAATAAAAAATTCAATAATATATTCAGAAAACATTTTCACTATTTAGTTCATTAATTACATATACACTACTAGTACATCCATTAGGCATGGGGATAACCACATATTTGTTGGGACATCAATGAATCATTAAGGATGTATTTGGGATATAATCTCTCCAAGATCAATGTTGTTGAAACCATTATGGTATTAAAACAATAGATAATGATGAGGATCTCATAAATTGATCCAAAAATAATAAATTCCAAGAAGAATATATTGATTATTTTTTTATATAGATGTGTTTAAAATAATACAATGAAAAAAATAGTTATGACTTATTTATTGGGAAAAAACTATTTATTCACTTGGTGACTAACAGGGGTTGATGAACCATTTACTTTCCATCTATTCTAAATGGATATTAAATTCCATTATATAAGATGGTTATATACAATAAATTTTATGAGGAATGGTAATACACACTAGTAGAAGATAAATAACAAACCTTATATAACATTAATGTTGAAAATAAGAAAAAATTTAGGAAAAAAATTCAAACATATATCAATTATCATTCGAAAATTTCTATGTTTTATTATAGAAATAGATTAAATTTTAGAAATATAAACTCACAAGACATAATCCCAACTACTTAAAACAAATGTATCACACTTATTTCATTGACATATAAATATAACTTAGAGATAATCCAAATTCCATTAGAATATATGGAACATAAACATTTGTTTATATCCATGAATATGGGAATTGATGGATGTCCACTAATTGATTCCCAAATTAGGTCACATATATATATCTCATGAATAATTAAATACCAATCCGTTTGATCCCTATTGATATTTGTAGAGCATGATTCAGACATAGGGTCTCAAAAACATCATTGGATGATAGGGGTATGATTTGTCAAGGAAAAAAGAATCATTTCAACATGTAATAACATATGATCTAAAAAACAAGATGAAATAAAAGAGAATAATGCACATGAATCAATGAAGTATTCCATATATTTAATATTCAAGAAATAATTTTTTCAAACCATTGATTGAACTGATAAACCATTCATAACTTGTTCTGTATCACCATATAACATCATACCAAGGCTACCTTGACCATTGTATCCATGTTTAGATATCACTTTCATATGATTTATAGTGTTCATAGAAGAACCTTGGATCACTCAGTTCTATGAATGACAATTTATTTGATGAGACCATCATAACAAAGAATTATTTGACAAATAAAAAGGATATATATCACTAATGACTAATATTGGAGATCTATTATAGTAACTTTGAACATTTCCAACACTATTACCATTATAACATTATCATGGTTGTTTTAAAAAATATATATTATTATTATAAGAAAAATCACATTTGATATAATACATTCTAAAATGTTTCATCATTTACTGTTATCTAAATCTTTTTTATGAGTTAGACGTACATCACCTCCTACAGAATAAGTTTACCTCTTCAAATTATTCATAGGGATAGATTTCCTATCTATTATTGTGATTAAAAACATACATCATCCATTTATATTTCTCATGATATCCCTTTCCACCAATATCTATATATTTATAATCACATAATAATTTGAAATATAGAAGAAAAATACTTTAGAGCTGGTATCAGGTTGTATTCTAGAATCAACCTCTTAAAAATCCAAAATAGTGTTACGATTAGGTTATGGGTTCACTTTTAGCTCAGTTGTATTAAAATTTTACATGCCCACATACTTATTATGTATATTTACTTTTCTGGGGTACCATACTCTATAAAAATAGATAAACTATTTTATGACATAACAAACTTGTAATTGATGTTAGGGGAAATTCCAATTCCATATAATAAATATGAAATATAACTATACTTTTTAAAATAAACACATTTTTATCATAATCCAAAATTAATTAAAAAAGAATATTCAATTTATAAATATAATTCTATCTATCAATACATGATATATATCACTCATTGGATATACCAATGAATATGAGACGAAAATACACCTAACATTAATTTAGAACAACTTTCATACCCAGATGACCCTAATACCATGAGGATAATCATAAAAAGAATATATATATGTTTTTTTGAAAAAACATTGTGGTTCTTAAATTCCTATATCCTTGATAAAATATGATGTCAATGATGGACCAAACAGTACAAATATCATTTTATCATCCCACTACAACTAATTGTATTTTGTAGAGGCATAGTGGTAACAACATTAGCTGAACATCCAAAGACACAAATTTTTTAAAAAAAATTCCAAATTCATTGAAACAATTTTTGGGGGAATTTTACCTATATAAACAACAAAAAATATATATGATGAATTTTTAATAATAATTCATGTTAAATAAAAAAAATTAAAAAAATAACAATTTTCATATATAGGTGAAAAATTCCATAAAATAAAGAAAACATCATCCAATAAAACAAACAATAAAGTTGATTCTCTCCAATAACACCATGAGATATCTCAATGGTCTAGAAACCAACCATGTTGGAATGTATCACTATTCATAACTAGATAAAATCATTACTATTCCTTTAACTGTAAATTAGTATAATATATCAAAAAATGCACCAGATATAAAATGAAGTTTGTGATTATAAACCCAGATAGAATTCCCCAATGGTTTTTACATACATGACACTCAGAAATGAACTTGAAATGAAATTTGATATATAATTTATAAGAGAAGAATAAAAACAATTTATTGAAAATCCATAAACAAGTAACTACATTAAAATTATAAAACAATGGTTTTCCCGAATTTCTTATATATTGGAATGATTATTCCATTCCACACCTATAAGCCCAAACAGATGCATGCATCCATAGACCTATATATAATATCTAGTAGCGAGTCAACCATTCACAATGAATTCTCCCTGTGTACCAAGTTTTAGTGCCCCACATCATTCATTTACTCTATCCCACTTCTACAGTTACACTTCATGAGGTCATCGATCCCAAATGAATATGAACACATACAACCATGTAGTAAAATTTATCATATTAAACTTTTTCATATAATTTTTTCTTTGACAACAAATTTCATTTAATGATTATATAAAACTAATTTTGATATTCATTCAAAAACGAAGGATTTTGTTACAATAGAAAAGAGTGTATTCTGGAAAAATCAATGAGAATAGATTTTAAACACAAATCATTATTGTTTTAGAATAATTAGAATTATCGAGAAGCCATATATGTCTCAAAGAATATTGAATACAAATAATGTCACTAAATACATAGAGATATGTAATCAAAACATCTATCAATAAATAGATAAACTAAGATATAATCATGATTGAAATTATAGAATATTGATCTACCAATAATATATTATAAAAATGGATCTGAGAGATAGGGTAAGAGGATATATAATATAAATTATTATGACCTTGTACTAACCATTGATTCTAGATCTCCAACAATGTTAGATTCATTAAAAGATTCACATAGATCAAACTAAATCTCCTAAAAGATCGTTGGAATGAAGTGTAATTTGATACCAAAGAAAAATATGTTAAACATTGGGATTTTATGTTTGTAAAATGAATTAAATCATAATTATAGGACAATTTATTCTAATTGACATGATTTTTTAAAACTGTGCACATTCTACTAAATATCACATAAGTTGAGGAACATGTGTGTTCCACTATTTGAGAAATTATGTTCCAACCATGAAATTATACACTAGCAAGGAAATCCCCTCACACACTTGAATGGACTGTTCACTAACCATATTATCACAACCATTTCCACTATAATGGTTTTCTCTAGGAACTCACAAAGTTTATCTAAACCATGCACAATCAAGGCACCTTCCCATTGAATACATAAACGTCCAAGATAGTTTTCTGTAGAGACATAATTAATTATTATAACCTTATGTAAGAAATTTATTAATATATATTACCATATGTAAAATATAATATGAGTAACTGAAAAATGACAATCAAAATATAATATACAAACAATATTGAAAAATAAAATAACGGTGGAGGATTTGAGAAAACCATTCATATCTTATGATTCTTATCTTAGATTTAACAAATCAAAAAACCCATATAAATAAAATATATTTAAAAATCAAAAATGTCTTGATATATTTATGATGATATAACATTTATTTTTTGGTGGGTGAAGCAGATGAAGGGGTTCGTATCTACACATGAGTAGGGATGTGTTTCATTATTAAACTAATAATAATTTGGTTATTAGGGACATCAAAATTTTATGAAATTATATATATATATCTGGAAAATTAATAGATAAAGGCTTGTTTATGGTCACAGAAACCCTTACCCACCTATTAAATGGGGTGGTTTTTTGGTTTTTTATTCTTTTATTATTTATTATTATATTTGTACAATATATTACCTTTACCATGGAAACTCATCTTTTACACTATCATATTGTTAGGGAAAACATGCATACCCTAATTACATAATTATAAACATTTGATCCTTAATATTTGATCCATTTTACTTGTATATATTTCTAAAATTGATAAAAATAAATACTAAAATTATAAATGAATTATGAATAAAAAAATTCAACGAATAGATTTCACATATGATTCAAAATACCACGCATTTGTTTTTATGACTAAAAAATTTATTAAGAATAAAATATATTAAAAAATTAATATATTTATCATGAGTAAAATTTATTCATAAGTATAATGTAATGATCAAATAATTATTAATTCACAATGTTATGATTTTCTAAAAACTGTTCATTTATCCAAAAAACAACTCTAACAAAAAATACTTAAAATTCAAACTAAGACATGGCCTATGTTATTTTTTCGAAAAACATATTATTTTTTATATGATAGATTTTAGAATATTTATATATTTATTCTTTAAATAAAATAATAAAATAAATGATAAATGATATTATTTTAATGAGTGACGGTAATTTTTATATATGTGATTATATTTAACATCGTCATTAACTCTTAAATATAATATTATTAATAATTAAACATCAATATAAGTAATTTTTTTGAAATTGAAGATCAAACTAGTGTCACAAAGTTTTGGAATACATTATATAGTTTATGGGTTTACTCTAATAAACATTATATGTCACTATTAGATGGATATTTCAATGAACACTTCAATTATGTAAAATGTTTTATCATGGATTAGTAACGTTTTTTTTATGATAATAATGTAATAATCTAATATAAACAATAAATATTTCATAATTTCATTTTATTCAGAGACATGTTACAAATAATTTTTTTAAAATTAATTAATATGTTTATAGAAAAAATAATTTCCAATATTAATATAAATTCACATTTAATGATTGAAATTTTATAAGTATAATTTAATAAATAACATTATTGGAAACTCAAAATAATATTTTCAAGTCACCATAATGATATTTTATCCCCACTATTTCACTAATTGATAACCACATATTAAACCCTAGTGTTTACATAAAGAATGTATATATAAAGGAGAAATAATAATTAATTTTGAGATGTTAAACCAATGTGGTCATAGATGTTCAAATTAAAAAAAATTACATGTAAAAATGTATTCTTCATAAGGATGGACTCAAATAATTTCAATCTTAATTTCTATAAATATCCAATCCCTACTATGATACCATCTATGTCACACTAATACCACATTACATAATATTTTTCTAAACATATATACATTTTATAACATCAAAATAGTAACTGTTTACTCAAAAATAATAAATGATATGCGTCTCAGGTAACATGGTATATCTACCTCCTTAACATTCAAACCAATTTACAATTCATATATTAAATTTCTCTTCGAATATAACAATCTTCTATGTATCCATATTACCCATTAGGGATTAATGAAAGATTATCATGATGAAAAAAATACATGTGATCAATGAATATTATCATAATAATATAAAGAAGAAAGAATAATACATACTAACATAAAATCTATTAATGATAATATGACATCATAAAATTATTGTAACAATTAAATATAGAAAAAATATAAATCATGAAATCATTTTTACATGAGGAATGACATGAAATGTGGAAACAAGACAACCACATGATATTTGTAATCTAATCACCAAGGATCACCACTACTAAATCATGAATCATATTACCATTGTTTTTCATAATGGTATCACAAAACATTACCAAGGAAAAATCTAAAGGTACCATACACATGCTATTTCTAAAGATTAATTATTTAACTAATAAATTGAGTCACTATTTTACAAAAAACTACATATCGATAAATTGATATTCCTGACATATAGAAATAAAATATAAATCCACCAATAATCCCAAACTGATATTACTAATGGAAATTAAATTAATATCCAATTAAATTTAGTATATCTCTATGTAAATAGAATTAAAATGTTTATATGTTATGGGGAATTTACACCATATGAATAAATGGTATATGGTTTATTCAATAATTTCCATTTTGAATAGAATAATAATTATCTACTTGAATACATTCGAAATTAAAGAAGAATACAAGGGTATCTATAATGTACAATTAGTAGATGAAATATTATGTATATATGATGATGAAGAAAGGAAATTGTACTGATGGATAATTTTTCATTGAAAGTCAGTATATGCTATAAAAAATATGAAATAACATTAATATTATATTATAATGTAATTTTAATGATAAATAAGTTGACTGACCAAGACCATAATAACAAATTTTAGAATTTAGAATGAAATAATCCCTTTAAATGGATTGATATGGATCTATAGGTAAAATATCTAATAATCAATATTAAAAATTATATGATTCTAACAATTGTATGGATAATAATAAAATAAAAGGGTTTTCATTAACTATTTGTAGATTGATATTTAGTGACATAGGGATATTAATTGAAATTTATTCTCATATGATATAGTTAAATCCTTTATTAAGGATCATAATGAGTATGTAAATTATCTAAACCATATCACATGATAATTTCAAACAATGTGAACATTTGAAAATATTTTTCATGCACTAGGTAATGATCATGTTAATTGAAAATAAATTATCTTTATGGTTTATAATCCTAGATACTTATTTGTTAGTTTATACAAACACTTGTTGGAATCTGAACATCGATGTCACTACATTGAAAAAATGTAATAAACTGGAATTTCATTATTTTTTTTCGGAAAAAAAAACAGATTATATAGAGACAATGTGGTGAGGCGTCATGCGATTCTGAGGCTCAGAGTACAAAAAATGACCACTCAGTAAATGTTGTGCTTTATATAGTGTGCTTGAGGAGTTTTCATGAAAAAGTATAATAACTCTTAAACAGGTTCATGGATAAAAAATCTAAGGGAACTACTGCATTTAGGGTGGAGTTTTTACCCTAGGCATGACATAATTTTAGTCATTGTGCGCCTCTAGTGAGAAAATGAAAAAATGGAATAATAATAAATAAAATAATTAAATTATTTTATTTTATTTTTTAAATCCTTATTACTCTCAAATAGTGACTCATGTTGAAAATATGATACCCTCATTGATCTCCTTTGGGAATTATTTTCATTAGAAGGTACCTAACATTGTCCGGAACAAGTTAATATTAGAATATAGATTTTTTCCATAAATAAAATTATTGAATAAAGTTTTTATAATTTCAAATCCTTATAAATCATAAAAGTTAACACTTATTGTAAATGTAAGATGTCCACTCAACTTGTGATGGAATTCATACCATAGATGGAGCTTAACATCATCCAGCCACTGACTGGCTTTGAATGTTGGTTTTTTGGGATGTAACTATAAATAAAATAATTTAAATAAATGTTATTTTATTTTCAAATCATTATCACTCAGAAACAGTAACATGGATTGAAAATACAAGACCAACATTGAGTTCTTAAAGGGAATTTCTACTTAACATGGACTTAATCTCGACCATTGTGGGTCGACAGTGAATGTTAGTCTTCTGAAATTTTAAAAGAAAAATAAAATCACTTCGAAATTTTCATTATTTGTTTTCTTCATCTTTAAGTAGTTGCATGTTGGTGCTATGGAAAAATATGAGGTGACACTTAATATTAGTAATAAACCACATTTGTGATCCTCATTAATGGAGCAGGGTGACAACACTACAACATCCATGCATCCTCATATATTAATTAAATAGGTAAATCAGTGTTGTTAGATATCCATGTATTCCTTTAATGAATAATCAGCTAACCATTAAAATGACGAATGCAAACAAAACAAAAATAGGTTATGTCACCCTTGAAGAACATGCCCGGTAACTGAGATAAAAAAAGGCCAACAACTTCGAATAGATCGTGAAACCTTGAAGATATATCACCATTAGAGATAAGACTTTAACCTGATTGAATCTCCTCCAGGTAGGGGTTTGCATTTTGATTTTATTTTCCCTTTATTAATTCTAATGTCGGGAAGGTGGATCAACCCATGAATAGGTTGATCTATGGGTCGCATGTTTTTGTGATAGGGTGTTTTATCTATATGTTTTTTATTCGAGATTAGATTATTCATCGAATATTGATCCTCCACTTCCTGTGTTTTAAAAATCCAAACACTGAGAAATCAGGGAAACATGAACAAGTCATTTATTACCATATCCTTTGGAATTCATGTTGTCTTCTTGGAAGAACATTTTAATAGAAAGCAGGGGGATTTTTTGAGGTTGCAGTAGGGAAGATGGAACCCCAAGGAGCTCGTAAGAGTAATTAGTTTGGGGATTGGACTACTAAAGAGGACCCTTAGGATGCATAAGGACCTACTGGTGATCGTAGGTAGACTCCAATGTGTTTCGGATTTTCATGATGGTGTTCATTGTCGACTGGTGTCACAATGGTACACTAGGTGGCTCTGCTAGTAAGCTAATAGCTGGAGGAGGGGACATGATCACGCGATCATGTCTTTGGAGCGGATCGTGCAGTGTGTGACGTCGCAAACTAGCATACGGTCCAATGGGGATTGCATGTGGGACATGGGGGATCAGGCTCTGGACGGCCATATCGTGGGTCTCTGGGCTGGAGGAGACCATCACACCTTGTCGAGCAGGCCGTTGGGCAGCCCAGTCATGAACACAGGACAACCTAATTTTTTTGGCCGACCACATGGAACCGGATTGCTGGGTGACCCAGCATCCTAGACCCATATCGGAATCGGGCTGGATCTGGCAAGGTAAAATGGGAATGGTCGACACAAACACAAAACCAGGATTGGTTGTGTTGGTCAAAATGTCATGCATCAGGCAGGACCCCTAGGCCTGGTTGGTCATGTTGGTCCTACCAACTCAGACCATTCCCAGAAATAACTAGATCATGTTTACATAAACAAATCTATCATTCAGATCGGTCATTCGATTGGTGATCCATTTGTGCTGTTAGAACCCTCGAGATGAGAAGGATCCTTTATAATGATCTATGTATAATTTCATGGTGGTTGAATTACGATGGACTCATCGAAAAGTGGATTCACTTCAAATCAATTTCACGACCTGTGGGAATAATATAGTTGGATGAGACATGGATACTGATAAAATAATCTCAAAATGGCTATGTATGTATAGAAGATAATTGGCCATGTCAGTTCTAGATACATGTGAACCTAAATCGATATGCTACAAGTAACTCTATCAGGATCAACTACAAATGACCCTATGTGTATTAGGTATAAGATTCCTTGTGTGGACAATCCATGATTTCCTAACTAGGAAGAAGCTCTATGTGACCCGGCCTTCCTATACTGTGGAGTGGCTTTATTTGACACAGTAGACCCATGGTACTCATCAGGGATGAGCACCTCAGTATTAAAAGGTATTAGGTGTATGACTGCAGGTTTTTGATATGAACAATTATATTATAACTATATGAAATTTCTTTACTTTTTTGTCCTAATGTGTGGTGTTTAATTTTCTTCATTACTTATTAGATTGGGGTCCCTAATGGGTATTTTGTTACTCAGTCATGCACATGGATTTTCCCACACATGTCATTAACTATGAAGGTAATCGAAGATTCGACCGAGGCCTCAGTGGCCTCGGAACAGGCGGTGCTCAGTGAGGCGGGATGGGAATATGCTTTGAAAGATTCCAAGGTGGTATGTTACCATGTGGTGATAAATGGTATTGGTTGGACATAAACATTGATAGAGATCATGGTATCCTACGACCATGTGCTGCTTAAGGAGATGAGATGGATTGGAATACTTATATTCCTACAAGAAGATCTTGTTTACCTACCATTCAGGTGGGGGCCTTGAGTGGATAGGAATTGGATGTTTTAATTTACATAGTGTTTTTGGGATTTTAACATGGACCCATTGTACTTTATGTTGGTATTGTATTCTTAGTATTTGTCTCAGTGACAGTTATGGTTTACTTTGTGATTACATTTCGTAGTTTTATCATTTTTCATTTGTATATGTTTTAGGTAAAATATGTTTCCTTTTATGGATATACCAACATGGTTCTAGTCTCCATCCCATGGCCTATGTAATGTGGTTTTTGGGTAGTCACAAAACGAACCCAGTGGAATTGGTCATGAAAAAGCAATATCAAAGGAGGTCGGTTCTACTAGATAAACAATGTGTTTATATATTTTTATGGGGAAACAATGTTAAGTGTTCGAGTTTGGCATCATTGGTCGGGATTATAGTGTTGGAATAGAGAGGAAAGTATCCATACACTGGGACCCATTATTCTAGTATCTGAATTGGTATAAGAAACCACATATTTCATGAACCTTTGAGTGTTTTCCAATGTTATTTTTGAGATAGTGTCAGCTCTCTCGGTATAATAACTTAATTGTGGTTGATCTTGAATATTTTTCAAGATTATCCCATGAAGACAGCCAGCCAGGATTCTATTATTTGACCATGAGGATGGTATAGAGAGGGATTTGGATTTTTTATAAGGTATATTTCCCAAGATGGTATTTTAATGTAGTTTCCATGTGATACCACCACGTGTTGGCCACCAATTACTAAATTTTCTACTAGTAGAGGATGCACATAGGCTTAGATCTATAATAAACTTCACGAAATAAGGAACTCCCAGGAATAGAGGAGAGAAATATCATCCTGTCATTGGGGATTTGTTTGAGGTAGTGACGCTTGTCTTCCGCTTATTGATGACACCACATGACCAGATAGAGGTTCTTTCCATGAGCCTTCTGCGTGGCGGTAGACAAGGTAGATGATATGTGAATGTAGATAAAGATGTTATACATTTATATATTATAAAATAACCTCCCCAATGTGGTCCACACTAGGCTTAGGGAGATAGAGGATAGGGGAGGTGTTAACAGCATATAGAAAACCTTACCCACATAACAGTAGACGTTTTGAGTTTTGAGTTCCATGCAATGGTGGAAGAGTTTGAAGAAATATTTTAATAGGATGTCCCCAAACTACATCTTAAAATAGGTGTAGACTTATACATTAATCTATACCTCAATACGTCACTTATATCTAAACCTACATATCAAATGCCTCCAGTAGAGCTCCGAGAGCTTAGGGTACAGTTGGAGGATTTATAGATGATTTGGGTTGTAAGGCCAAGGGATTCACCATGGCTAGCCCCACTATCATTCTCTTAGAAGGATAATAGAATCGTGAGGCTATGGATGGTCTTCCGGGGCCTGAACCAGATTATTGTGAAGAATAAGTTTCCTTTATTGAGGAGTGATGCCCCCTTAGATCAGGTAATGGGATCAAGATGATTTTCAAATATAGACCTCATATCAACATATAACCATCTTCGAGTATGAGTTGAGTATATATTAAATATTGTTTTAAGAAGTATCTAAACCCACTATGAGTACATAGTGATGCTATTTGGTGTTACAGACACCAAATTAGTGTTCCTGGGACATGAATAGGATCATACATCCATACATAGACGATTTTTAGTGGTCTTCTTTGATGACACTTTGTGTATTCAGTGTCCAAGGTGGAGCACACAATACCCATGAAGATAATTCATGACACTCTGCAAGAGAACCATATTTTAAAAATATATAAAATGAGTGACTTCTGGTTATGAATGATCCATTTCATTGGGAAAGTCTTCATAGAGGCAGAAGATGTGGTGGATCTGGTGATGTTCATGTCGGTTCATGCTTGGGAGCCACCCAGGAGAATTAACATGGTTAAATGGATCCTTGGGTTGGTTGGGTACTATCAGGGGTTTGTATCTAACTTCTCTCGAGTAGTATCACCCATGATGTCATTATCAAAAAATGGAAAACCCTTCAAATGGAAAAAAGGATACAAGTAGAGATTTTCACTACTAAGGGAGATCTGGAAGAGTTCTCCAATCATGACGTTTTGAGATGATGTTGATAAATACATGGTGTACTATGATGCATTAGGAACTAGTTAATGTTGTGTCCAGATACATGGTAACGTTTTTATTGCTTATTTCACTTGATAGGTTATACCACATGAGTTGAACGATGCAACTCATGACCTTGAGTTGGATGTGGTAGTCTTTGCACTAAATATGTGGTGACAATACCTTATGGGAGAGTAATTCATCATCTAATATGACCAAAATAATGTCAAGAATATCTATTCTCAAAAACATCTAAATATGAGTTAGTGGTGTTTCCATGAGTTTCTCCATTACTATGACATCTAGATAGTCTGTACTTCTTAAAGGGGAATGGGGTTTCAGATGATCTCATTAGAAGATAGAGATCAGAACTACTAAAAGAGGAATAATATCACTTAGACTCACATCAGATATCCATTGAGGATATAGATGTGGTTTATTATCTTTAGTTGATGGTAGATTCTTCTCTTTTGTTATAGCGAGTTCGGGAGGCGCAACTCAGTGATTCAAGCTGTAAAACTGCATGTTCCTAGATGTCCACAATGCATGCCACAATAGAATATTTGAATGGTGTGGAGAAAATCATCATTTTCATAAGATGTACCATTATTTCAGTGGCATTCTGATAGGAGGTGTTGATGGAGCTCCAAACACACCCTTTGTCATTACATCCACGTGTGGGAAATATTTACCATGACCTTTGAAAACACTACTGATGGCCAGGGATGAAGAATGAAATAACAGAGTTTGTCTCGAGATGAATCACTTGTCATCACGTGACGATTGAGCATGATGTTTAAGTAGTTCTGGCACGACCCATTTTAGTTTCACAGTGGATGTCGGATTGAATATTTATGGACATAGTGATGGGATTACGACATACATCCAGGGGGAATGGTACCATTTGGGTGATCACAGACCGACTCACCATGTCATGCCACTTCCTACCCATTCGAGAGAACAGTTCGGCATAGATCATGGTATGCCTATACATGAAGGAGATAGTTATAATACATGGACTCCCATATATGATTGTCTCAGATCATGATGCACACTTTACATATCATTTGGGGAAGGAATGTTAGGAGTCATTTATGACTCAACTACACTTGGTCACAACCATTCACCACAAGACTGATGGTCTAATAATTTGGACCATAAAAACATTGGAGGAAATTATTCATTCTTGCATTATTGATTTTTTTCAGATGGGAGGATGAACTACCACTTGAGAAGATTGTTTGAGACAAAAAATACCACTCTACCATCAGTATGGAACAATTCGTAGAACTGTACAGATGACCATTCTAGTCACCTATATACTGGACAGGTCTAAGGGAGTCTGCACTCAAGGGTCATGTGATGCTATAGGCTACCAATGAGAAAGTGGAGGTCATTTGATCACGGATGAAGACTACACATAGCTGAAAAAATGTTCTATTATGATAGGTGATGAATACCATTGGATTTTGACGAGGGGATGACATATTCCTTTGGGTATATTTTCGATGAGGGATATATTGATTTGGTTAGGGAGGGATGTTATCTCTGATGTTTATAAGAACTTCATGATAATGTATTGAGTATGAATGGTGTCATATAGCTTGGTTCTACCTCTATAGTCAGTGTGGGTGCAGAATATATTCCCCATATCATAGAAGAGGATGTACATGCAAGACCCTTATTGTGTTATTGACCACGATGAGCATGAGATTGATGACATGGCGATATTCACGGAGAACTTGATAATGATGGATGATCTATAGGAAATGATACTTCATGTATAGTTGATTACTCAAGTATGGGTTTTTCGGTAGTACGAGAATCTTCTAGAGAGAATGTGGGTGCAGGAGGCTCAGATTAATTCTTAGTAACCAGCTTTGGTTGATTAGCCATTTTTTATTATTAGGACGTAAAACCCTAAAGGGGGAGTAATATAATACCCAATAATTCCATTAAATTTTTTTGTAAAATTAAATTAGAGTATTTATAGAACAGGTGTAAGACAACGTGTGATTCTATGGACTAGAGTGACTGGAATGATTCTTCACAAAATGTTATTTTTTAAATAGCATGTCTAAGTTGTTTTATTGGAAAAGTAGAATAACTATTAAATTGGTTCTTGGATAAGAAATATAAGGTAATTATTGTGCTCAAGGTAGTGGATTTACCGTAGGCGCAACATAAGTTTAGTCGGCATCGACATCTATAGGTGAGTCACGAAAATAGAATAAACATAATTAAAATAATTAAAAAGATTATTAAATTTTTCAATTCATAATAACTCTCAAATATTGAGTTAGATTGAAAATGTGTGACTACCTTTAATGTCATGATGGTATGATTACCTTAGGATGTTCCAATCATTCAATGACGCTACTAAATAGGGGATACTATTTTTTTCATAAATAAAATAATTGAATAATGTTACTATATATTTAAGTCTTTATAACATGTAAATGGTATCTATGATTAGAAATCTTATAGTACTATTGAGATCATGAGGGTATTCTTTACAATGGTGGAGCCTTATCTCAGTTGGAGTGGGCCGAATATTAATGTTTGTTTTTGGGATATAACTGTAAATAAAATAATTTAAATAAAATGTATTTTATATTTGAATCCTCGTAACTAACCAATGGTAACTCATATTAAAATTATGATTCCATAGATTAGTTCATTATGAGATATTATCTATAAGTTGTACATAACCCTAACCAATGTGGGTTGAGGGTGATATCTATATTACAGAATTTTCAAATGAAAAATATAATAACATAAAATTTTATTTTGTTTTTTTTTCTTCATCGCTGAAAAGTGGCACATCAAAGCTATGGTGCGGTGAAGAGGTGATGTGGAATCTCATTTATAAATTTCAATAATGAAACTCATTAATGGATCAATAGGGAGACACTAATATTCTCCCACGTCATCATTATTTTATTAAGCATTGAATTTAGGGCTGATTGGAAACCCGAGAATCCATTTGATGAAAAAGTTGTTAACCACTCCAATGATGAATGCCAACGAATCATAAAGCGGTGAAGAAACTCTTAATGAACAGACCCAATACCAGAGATCAATGAATTATAATGGATTAAATATGTTTATGATTCCCCATGGATGGATCACTATCATCAACGAGCCTTACATCTGATTAAATCTTCTAAGGGTAGAGGTTTACTTTTTTATTTTATTTTCCCCAATCTTCTTTAAAAAACAACGAACACAGATCGAAACACAAATAGGTTGATCCAGGGGTCAGTTGTTCATGCGTGGTGGTGTTTTATATATTGGTTTTTTTAGGGTCATATTTTTGATCAAATAATGTACCTCCCCTTCCCATGTTTGAAAAAAATATAATGTCAGGGAATCAGGCCAACACAAACACGCCCACAATTCCTCTGTCCTTGGGAATTCAAGAGTTCATTGTGGCCTCGCATCATAATTAATGAAGATATTACTTTCGAGACCAAAATATGGATGAAAGTACCCCAATAGGCCTAGATGTGTAGGATATTTGGGGATCGAACCTCTAGAGCATATTAGGTGGTGTATAGGTGTCCCCATTAGCGACTACTGACAGCCACTGCGGGTAGGTGGCGGTGCACTGAGGATGAGTCTGTGGCTGGATAGGGCCAACATGGTGCAACAGGGTGCCATCGATAATCTGCTAAAAGCTGGTGGAGGAGGATGTGGCTACCCACCATCATTGTTGGAGTGGAAAGCTCCGTGCAGGATGCAGTTAGTCTACAAGTGATCCAGTAGGGACAAAGTGCATGTCAAGGGGTGGTTGGTTCTTTCATACCATGTCATGGTTAAACCAGATGACCAGTGGGAATCTGAGATAGAGGGGACTGGATGTCTATGAGGGCCATGCTTGGGGCATGAACCTAGTAGTTGGGAAGGATGGGCTAGAAGACCAGCAATGTTTTTTTAGACTGGGCTGGATGGAACCAGGTCATTGGGTGACTCGATGGGTTGGACCCTTAGCTAAACAGAGCCTAGTCCATCAAGGTCCAATGGGCCTGGCCTAGACATTAACCAAGTAATTTCTTGTTGGTCAAACAATGATGGGTCATGCTGGACCCCTGGGCGAGGATGGTTGGGTCGGTCTGACAATGTCGGTACAGGCCTGGACATAAGAAGCCCCTATTTACCAAAACACAAATTTCATTTAAAATAATATTCTGATTGGAGATCCATTTTTATTGATCAAAGCCTCATGATGAAACATTTCCTTTGGAATTATCTATGTAAACATCAATAGATGTTGAAATACAGTGAATGTCTTGAGGATTTGATTCTCCCGGAATCAAGCGCACTATGTGTAGAAATAATTCAGCTATATAATAATATAATCTACGGATGACACAGATTGAATGATCCTAAAGTCCTATATGATAAGTGACCCTCTATTGACTAGCTACAAGAGACACTGTGTTGATCAGATACAAGTGACCGTATATGAATCGATTAAAAGATACCCTATGTGTATTGGCTTTCAGCTGCCCTTTGTGGACTATCTATAAGGGCATAACTGGGAAGCATCTCTTTGTGACCCAGTAGTCTAAATGTGGGGAGTAGATTTATGTGGCCTAATAGACCCACAATACATATCATAAATTAATTCATCATCAATTTAAGATGTACAATGGATTAAGAATTTTTTTTCTTCACATACATTAGATTATTCCTGTGTGAGTTGTCTATCCATTATGGTATTGATGTGTGGTCTTATTTTATGGTCCTTCAATTGTAATTTGGGCACCACAATGAAATTTTTATAATCACCCCTTTACGGGCTTCAATCGCATGTGTCTTATCCCATAAAGGTGACAGCCGTTTCGATGAAGACCATAGTGGCATAGGAAAAGGTGGTTCTCAGTGAGATAGGACAAGCATACCCTTTGACAAAGACATTTGTTTTCTGGAACTAGGTGGTTCTCATTGAGATGGGATAGAAAAATTCTTTGATGGATACCTTGGTAGTCCAGGAATATGTGGTTCTTAATGAAATATGACGGACGTGTGTACTTCTAAGACTACATGAATCTACACTTAACCTACCCTTCTGGTAGGGTTTTGTGTGGATGGACCCTGGAATTTGTACATTCTTTTGTGTTCTTAGGCATGTATTTTGGCGACTACGTACTTTTAGATTGTATTGTATCCTCAATTTTTTTATCAGTGATAGTTTTGGATTACATTGTGTTTACATTTTATAGTTTGACCATTGTGTGTGTGCATAGGTTTTAAGGAAATTTCCTTCCCTTTTTGAGATATGACTACACGGTGCTAGTCACCATCCCCTGGCCTATGGAAAGGATGCTTGTTGTAGTGACAGGATGGGACCTAAGGGAAGGATCATGACAAAATCATACAAACTTTTCTTTAAAAACAATTAATGGTGTTATTATATTGAGAATATTTGCAATTTTAAATCACTTATAAATGTTTTATAGTTTTGTGTAATGGTTATCTATCATTTATAAAATTGAAAAAATATTATTATATTAATTCATAGTAACACACCCCATTGACATGAAATATAATATAAAATTTTTCATAATGGTAAGGGGAATAGAGCATTGAAGAAATCATATTTTAGTATAGTAACAATTTTAAAAAATGATATTATAAGTGCAAAAAAATAAAATAAATTTTAAAACATAATAAATGGAATGTGATACAATTTAATAATGAATATTTGAATATTAGAATAATAAAATTAATAATAAAATATAATTAATGTCAAAAATATAAAATTAAAGATGAGGAATAGAGAAACCAATACATCCATTGAATATATTACTATAGAGTAAAACTTTGAAACCAACAAAAATATTGAATATTTTAAAATGATAAATAGAATAGAGTTCATAATATAAACTTTTTTACGTAACTATTGATTTTGATATGGGAGAATTAGATAATCAGGTTGTCATTTATACTTGATGAGGGTGGTGTTCACGATTTGAAATAACGATGATTTTATAATTACATCCAACAACATTGGGATTCACCTAATTTCAATGAAATAAGTGATAAATTTTTTAAAAGGTTTTTTATGGCAACGAAAACACATAATGACCATTTTAACTATATGGTTGTAGTTATTTTATGACTTTAACCATTAATTATATCCATTTATATCCATTTATTTTTATTTAGGTTACAAAAAAAATATTCAGGGAAAACAATTTTGATAAAAAAATTATCCATATAATCTAATTTGGACATTTTAAATTTAATTAGAAAAATTTATTTTCAAAAAATTAACTTCTATAATTTATAAATTTTATTATAAAATAATTAATATATATTGGAAATATAGTTTATCAAAAATATGATACATAGGTTTCCAAATAAAAAAATTAGGTTATTAATTGAAAATTTAGTTTTTATAATTTATTATATTTGTCCAGAAATACATTTATGATCAAAAAATAGAATCATATTTTTTTATAATGGTCATATAATGATTATTCCATATTTGATATATTTAAAAAATGATATTTTCACCAATGAGTCTTCCTCATAAAAAAATAAAAACCAAAACTCATCATTTGTTTATTTAGTTGTGATGAATCCAAAAAATAATTCCTTTTGATCAAATATAATTTAAAAAATTTTAATTTTACGTTTTAATATAATAAAACCATTCTTGTAAAATAATTTAAATAAAAACATGATTAATACGTTGGTTACAAATGTTTACATTAATTATTGTTTATACATAAAAATTAATACAAAAGTAATAAATTATAAATAATATTAGAAAAATATTTGTATTTTATGAAATAAATATTCAAATTAATTGTAATATATTATCAAAAAACATAATCCATAAAATAGTTTTACTACAATAAATATTATACATCATTATTAAAAGGATATTACAATGGTAATTTCTCTTTTAAAAAAAATATATTATCAAGGAATAATAATAATTTTTTGATAATAATGTTTTAATTATATTAAAATAATTTATTTTATTTTATTTTATTTTATTATGAAACAAGTTATAGATCATTCCCTTATAAAGAAACATATTTAAATTTGAAGGGAAAAGGTGATAAAGTATAAATATAAATTCTAAAGTAATGAATAAAAATTACCCAGTATAATATATGATTCATATTCTTAAAATAATTCCATTGAAATTTTTAATATTTTGATGATTTTTACACCATATAAGTGAAGATTATGGATTATGAGAGAGAAGATAAATTTAAATTAGTTTTAAAACAATGTAAATAAGAAGTAAATAATGAAATATTTAAGAGGTCAAAAACCATATCGACTCCTATATAATTTTTAGAGAGGTTGTGAAATATTATAATTAAATCACAAAATAATAATTTATTATAAATTTAATAGTAATGACATTTTTGGAATTCCTTTGATAGTTGCTGGGAGCTGAAAAAAATGAAGGAATAGTTTTCAATGGAGAGGAACCTAGAATATCTAGTAATTAATTGGATGAGTGAAAATTGTATGATAGTTGGGTTAGATGGGATCACATTGGTGATGCTAGATCTAGGGATATTTTCCATCCCATGAAACATTGAATCATGTATCATGGAGATGGGTTTATTAAATTTTGGTGATAGAATCTACCTCATGGAATTTAGTGTATTCTAGAAATAGGGAACTAATGAATCAAAGACAATATGAGTAGAACTTCAATGTGTATACTAGTCCATGAAACATGAATTATGGATCCTTGAATATATTATCATGAATGTGTATACATTTATTTTCACCATTTATTTCCAAATGATAAATATGTAGGCGTTTTGGTATTTCCCCATCATTATCATGAGATCATTTGTGGAAATGGAGAACGAGGTGATTGATGAACAAATAGAGGAATAATTTCATGATTCATAGAGGATAATGTTATGTTTGATATAGTAAAATCTAAAAATTCTAAACTGATGTGAATAAAATTATTGTTATTTTTATTGCTGATGAACAACCATTCATATTGAGGGTTGACTTAAAAGTGTTGGAGAATATGATGTTTCTCATTGATGGGATGGTGGGAGACAAAAATGCGGAAACAAGTGTTGAAAATTGAAACAATGTTTATATATTATAGTACAAACAACTGTTATAAAAAAATGCTATATTATTATTGATTAATAATGTCTCTAATGATTGGGTGGAGGCCACATAATATCACCTTAGGAATTATGTTTTGAGAGACACGAACACCTTCATAGTAATCCCCAAAAGTGACATGAAAAGGGAACAAGACAAGAATCTATTGTATGTGTTAAATAGAAGATGATTATAACTCACATGGATGGAATATAATATAAATGTACATAACCAAATATTTTTCAATCACAATGTGTTTTTGGAAGAGGTGACTAGAATTAAGTTTTCATCACAAAGAAGACTCCCCACATTTGTGAAAGAGTTTATTAATATGGCAGTTTTAACACCTGTGTGTTTATATATATATATATATATCATACTATATATTTGATATTGAACTGGTTATCCACATAATATTTAATATCAATATGGTAGTTATAACCATGTTATGATGTAAATATAATGAAAAAATCCTAATTAGGTTAGTTATGTGCAGGAGAGTTTGTGGGGACTCTATGAAAGTAAATGTATATAAAATAAAGAAACACTTTGAATTGAAACGGATGGATTTCATGTTGGAATGATTATTTGGACATAATTATTATTATTTCCACTAAGATTAAATTAATTACAAAAAATAATGGTAGATCATGGAAACTAGTAAAGAACATCTTTCACATGCCCATATAGTAATTTCACCTATAATCACATGCCATATTGAATGTGTAATTCTCTGATATAATTTAAAAAGATCATTAGGAATATTATTCTTGATGTGGGAATATAATAGTTTGTGTTTTTAATGGATATATAATTAGTTTGTGGAAGATCCTTATATATTTTAGTAAACAACATGGTCTTTTTTTGAAGTGATATGAAGATAAATTCTTAGTGATAAAATTATATACATTAGACTTCATTCCACAATAAGGAATTGTATTTGGGAAAAAATGTTGAAATATATATATATCTATATATATAATTGACCTTAAAATGATAAGGTAAATATTATCTTTTCTTGAGATGAATAATGTCAAGAGGATTGGATTATTTCTTAGATATGGTACATTCTCCCACCACATTGTCATGTATTTCTTCAATATTTACTAAACTCTTAATCATACATTATTAGTGGTGGTTCCATTTTCATTAGATTAATCATTAATATAAATCTATTATTTTTTTAAAATGATTTTTAGTTGATTCATTTATTATTATTTATTTAAAGTATAAATATATTTTTGAGCTAATGGGTGATGTGAGTAATTTAACACTAGTTTATGTGATATGATTTTTTATGATAATATATTTTGAAAAATATCTAATGAATAATTCATATTTAATCCTTCCTATATCATCTACATGTATATAGGGATAATATTTGTTATTTTTATGTTTTATTTTAATATGTTTAGATGTTATTTAGTTCTATATATGTTTATTTTCTACAATTTTAATTTAACATTAAGGTTATTGTTTTCAAAAAAAATTATGGTAATCCAATAAGGACTTGAAGGATCCTTATATTATAGTAATTCTACATTATTGAACAGTTAGAAAAGTAAACAACATGTGGTAAAAAATCACCTTCCAATGTTACAGTTGTTGTATGATGAATATGAGGTGGATATGGACTTAACTAATGGATTATTAGTTGAAAATATTTTCAATGATGATTTATAGTATTATTCATGGATTTATGATAAAAAAATATTCGTTTAACAAGGTAATTTATCTATCTTTTTATATTTATAGTGAATTATTTTAAATGTTGATGCATCACATTATATTCTGGATGATCTCCTTGTGATCAAATCATTTGGAGACAGACTCATTTAGTGGTGTGGGCCTAAATTAGATGTTGGAAGAGTGTTTGAATATTTTAATTACTCATAAGCTATTTGAAACCATGGTCTTGAATTAATAATTTCTAAAATATTGAGAAATGTATTTTTAGAACACTATTCGCATGAATCATATGATGTAATTTTGAATTTTTTTGATTAATTCCAATAAAAAAGATAACATTAAAAAGAGGTATGATATTCAAATAAACACTATTATATAAATACAAGTATTAAATATATGTTTAATTGAGTTCATGGGTCCCTTTTTTAAATCAATTAGAAAATCATTAAAAATTGTGTGTATATTATGTTCTGAAATTGGTGGATGATGAGGATACATAAAACAATAATGACACTAGGTTGCTAATATTATTTAGAATAGGAACATTTTTCTATCATTATAATTTATTGATTAATCATTGTTTATAACTGTAAAAATATTGATAACCTCATACTATTTATATTTTTTGAGAAATATAGGTTGTGATACATCACCAGAATTCTATACATTCACAAAATTTATTGGAATGTGGACCTATATAATTACTATATAAAAATTTGAATAACAATTTAATATCATGATGGGATGATTAGAGTAGAAATATGGATGATTTGTTGTTGGAATAAAAAAATTAATACACTAATACATATGAATGAATTCTATATCAAATATAGTAATTCATAGAATTTACAAGCGGATATTGAGAATAGATTATATTGGGTTTCGAAGGAGTTGAACCTTGAAATGAAACAAGTTCAAAAGAGGATATTTATACACATTATTATTTTAAATGAACATAGGATATAGAAAAATGAGAATAAAAAGATTAGAAAATATATATAAGGAAGATAATAAGAAATATAATGAATGATGAATCTATTAAATAATATATTCAGCTGGAGATAATGTATTCTTATTTACATCATAATTAACAGTATTTATAGGGATATTTTATTTTTGCCGGGTGAGAGATTTAAATGTGTTTAATTACTTTTTAAATGGAAAAATTAATATCCCACGGGAGTAAGATCCCTAATTATTATTGATTAGTAAATGTTTGTGAATGTATACATACATATTATAATAGAAATTTGTTATCTTTTTGTTGTTAGATTTAAATTATGAACGGTATTTCTAGTGCTAGATTATTGATCACTCGTTGATAGGGAGAAAACAAAGGAATGTTTTTGTTATATTTATCATACAAATATATTTTATTAGGAATCATTCACGAGTATCATCTCTATAAAGTTCACCTAACTCAACAACTATTGTCTGAAGGGAACTACAAAAATGAAAAAGTGGAATTACTTCTATATATAGAATATAATGGTGATAAAATATATCCCACACCATGGTAGGTATATATCTAAATCAATTCTTGATGTTATGATTTTCACCCTTACATTATGAGTTTATGGTGGATAAAAATATGGAATGTCACTTGTATGAGGTAATCATCTCACCATGTCTTGAATACATCATTAATTAATCAAAATATTATATAGATGGTTACAAACGGGAATTATTTAGTCACACAATGAATCCATTATAAAGAACTATGAAAAACACCCAATAAATGAGATAAAATTTATAAGTTCTAGAAGATATTTCCATCATACAAAAATTCATAATGTTTTTTTAAGAATGTTCAAGGTATTTTTTCATTAAAATAAAATTATTTGATGGAAAATTTCATGTCATGTCTTGTTTTTGTATTATAAAATTTTCTTTATATTGACAGTAATATATTCCATGATCACTCATCACCCCTCATTTAGATTACTCACTATTATTTACTCTTATTGTTCTATAATAATTATTTCTTATCATTGGATAAGGTGATATATCGACCACCTCTATATTATGATTTCAACACCTACCGATTCTCTAATTACTGGATTATAAAAATATTTACATCCATTCTATTAATCCTCACAAATGATATACCTTTTTCCATCTAAACATTTTACAACCATTCAACCTCCTTCCCTTACTGGAATTCGTCAGCATTTTTTTCGTATGGCATGTAAAAATATTATCAATTAAAAAATTTATGTGTAATATTCCATCAAGATGAAAAATAGTGAATGTTCATTGCTTAGAATCCAATAAATAGAATATAAAAGTATATATACATTACCTTTGACCATCAAATGACAATATTCATCCTCAACATAATCTTCCTACTCTATATCACCACCTCAACATTATTCAACAAGAGGGATAATTTATAATAGACTTGTTCATCTATACTTTTAGTTCACAAATCCCATGAACAATGATTTTTTAACCATAAAAATAAAAGGTGATTAACACTATCAAAACACTTCACATGAGAATTATAAAACTTATGTATATATATGATAATGATATGGATCCTATATAATATATTTTTTTAAGGATATATTATATATATTGGGTATTCCTTTTAAGAGTTTCTTGATACCCTTTCGGTGACACATAAATGTTTAAATAAATATAGTCTGAAAATTATAGTTTTTTTCATTCAATAGTAGTAATATAGAATAATAATTTATATCCCCAAATTTATAAGCGATATATAGTATACAGATTTCAAAAAAGATCATAATAATATAATGAATTATAATGGTGAAACATTATAGAGGCTGACAGAAATATCACAAATAACCCTAAGAATAATAGAGGACGTTATTCATGGATTATCTATATAGAGTTATACACTAGGACCTTCCACATAATTATATGGATAGAGGACATTCCCATGTGGATTAACATAAATCCTTGAGCTCATGGAATATAAATTTTATATAAATTATTACATTTTTCTATATCTTTCTCTACAGACAACAACAGACTAATGTGAGATAATTCTTATTAAATGAATAATATTTATATATTCTTATGAATATAAATCTCTTCTACATTGATATTCATTAATATAATAAAATTTTATAAATTTAGTGGATAAATCATTTTGATTTTTTAATATAAAATAGAGTTTTTCTTTCAAAAATTATTTACATTTCCAAAGTGATGTGTATTTTATCCAAATATATATGAACAAACACATTAAGAAGTATTTTTAAAATATATATTACCTAAATACATGATCTAATATACATATATTATTCAATATACTAATTGATATCAAATATTTTTTAGAACACTTAATGTTTAAAAATGTTATTTCCCAACAAAATATATTTCAGTTTTTATTCTTTTCCATTAATGATAAATTTTAAAAATTAAAATATAATTTAATTTTTTTTTTCACCATTTAAAAATTAGGTTGTAGTTATATTATTATGTTTTTTCAAAAAATAGTTATTTATTTTGTGAGTAGTGAAAAATGCTTAATTTAAAAAACCATTACTTATATACATAAAAATATTATAATTAATCTGGAAAAAATTTACATTTGATAAATTAAGTTGTAATAACCTTTAAAAATGATTTATTATGTTTATATTTGAAAATTAATACTAAAAAATTTTATATATTACTTTTAATAAAACTTCTTTCAATTTTTTTATTATAATTAATATATTTGTATTACTGATGATTATAGTTTTATTAATGAAAAATTAAATTTTTATGTTAAAAGGTAGTTTCTATCATAAAAGATAAAATAGTAAAAGTGGGTTTCCAAAGGTGTAAAGGCCCAAACATGTAAAAATGGTTATTATTAAGTTATTGTGGTATGAATTTACCCAAAATTATTTATGTTATATTACATTTCACTTTTCATTCTTATTTAAATTTGAAACATGCTGTATATTTATATCATGATGAAATATTTATAGAAATCCAATTCTCACCACATATAAAATTTCTATCTCACCACCCTTTAAATGCTTCTCACAATTTTAGTTATCCAGAATAAAATATTCTCTATATATTTCCCCTTTTAATTTCTCACCAAATATTATATTCTATTCAAATTAATTTCTCATATTTCATCACTTTTCAAGGAATCCCCTAGGGGAATCTAAATGTTTTGTACATAAGTGCAATCATTTCCTAATTTTTTTTATATATTTCCATTCCAGATATCATTTTCCCAATAATATATAACAAATTAAATTTTTATACTAAAAATATTGTTATTCTATTTTTATAATAACCACTAAGTTCCTCATCCATTTTTTCTAAATGAAAACCAAAGCAATATTTTGGCAAGTGTGTACACTACCACCCCCATTAAGAATTATGTTTCATTTTACTTTACCTCATTATAATGATATTTAAAATGAGTAAAATAATATCTAATTATGATAATTATATGATTTTTAGACTCTAAAATAAAAAATCTTATTATTCATGTATACCGTTTTATGGAAAATGAAATCATTAACCACGATTACTTGCTGACAATCTCCACTAAAAAAATTTCTTCCAATTATCATCATCACATTTAAAGGATTTTTATGATAATTGGGTTTATAGATATATATATTGTTTATAAAATTCATATAATTTTTACTATGAAAAATTAATAAATTTATTAATAATATGAAAAAAGTATCATTTACAATTCACGAGATTAAAACTATGAAAGTTCAAATAAAAAAAATTTATTGAATAAACATATTTTTTTTGTTTTACATAGATTCTATTGCAATTATATTAAATTATTATTTATAAAATAATTAAAAAAATATCATTATTTACATAGAATAGTTAATTACATTTAAATAACACTAATTCTCCCTTTAATTAATATTTATCCATATTTGGCTTGATCATGCCATCTAAATGAACAACGTAATAGAATTTTATTATGGATGGATAATAGAACATAATTAATGATATAATTTACATAAATGAGTAATTAATGGTTTTATTTTATTTTTTATGATAAAATTAATATTAATTTTAGTGATTTAGGTACCAACATCCATTATTTATAAATCCCCAAAACAAGGTCATATTCGATTATTTATCTAATGATTATAACTAAAACTACAAAATGATAAAATTATAAAATTATAAATAATTATATTTTATAAATTATATTACCATTTATGATATTTTAATACAAACCTTTGGGGGAGGAATTAAATATAATTATATTATTACTAAACATGTATAAATTAATCAAGATCACACACACCTGATATTGAAAATGGATAATGACTTGATGATATATATATATCGATAATTATTATTAATTTAATTTATAATATACATATATTAATTATTAAGGTTATAAAATATGTGATTAATGTATTTAATTTTTCATATTGGATATTCTACGCTATATTGGAATTCATGTTCAACACTCTAAGAAATTAATTACATATCTCTTTAAAACTATGTTTTTCTCTATATATAATCATTTAATATTGTCAGTAGATTAGGGAGTGAAAATACAAGTTTCCACATTATGATAAACTAATAGAAATAAAATAAAAGTAATTTTTAATATTAATCCATTGATTAAAATAATGTTTCTAAATAATTAATATGATTTTTTTATTCTAGAAGTATATTTTATTCTAAAAATAAACATTTTAAGCACATTTTTTATAAATATGAATTTTTTTTTTACAATAAATGTTTTTGATATGAATAAAAATTATTATTAATTAATAATAAATAATTATAAAAATAATTAATTTATAATATACATTTTATTATACAAAAAATTTATTCTATTATATTGTATATTTCTTATTCAAGGTCAAATTACAGAATTATAGAATTTATAATTTTTGAAATTAGTCAATTTTTTTATTTATAATATCAATACAGTCCTAGGAATATTTATTTCGATATTTCTAAAATGATTTAATTTTATGATAATATTGAGAAAATTGGTATTTCGGTAAATCCATCACACATAGATGTTATCAAAATATAATAATGATTTAAACGTTTTAAAACCAATATATAAACTAAAAATTATCATGTAAGAACCCATATTGAAATTATAAAACCCAGGTTAACTGTTTTTTTAAATTTTAGTCATATATTACTCTAAAAACTATTTTTATGCCATTATCCAGAATATGTGATTTCATTATATGTAGAAATTAAAGATAAAATAATTGGATATAATATTTTAAATTATCATTTTTTTGTTATATAATAATGTCAAATTCTTTTTTATTCATAAAATTATGACCATTTTGATTTATGTAGAAGACCATAATAATATGGATGAGTAATTTTTAGGTAATTATTCTACTAACATCATGAAATTTTAATCTAGTATGTTAAGCTAACATATTTTATGTAATTAATCTAATAATATTTTTACACTTATATAAAAATATACTATCACATGTTTAATTGGAAATAAATTATATATATTATTAAGAACATTGTATAGTGGAAATTACTTTTTTTACAAAACAATTTTTCTATATATTGTATGTTTTAATTTAATAGTAAATTTTTAATTTTTGGATATGTAGTTTGATTAAATGATGAGAAAATTTATATTAATCCCAATTTTTTTTTGAATATTTTGTTTTCTAATTTGTTAAAAAAATTACTTTGATGAGAACCATCAATAAATTAAAATATTATAATCTAATGATAATTTACAAAAACATGATAAAAATGTGTTTGAAAACCAATAGTTATGTCTATCCCAACCCACATTCCTATACACTCAATTATTTTTTACTTTTGGTGTAATGTACCATTAAATAGTTCTATTTAATATTTTATATGAATTTAATATTTACAAAAATTCCATTTACAATTACATAAAAAGGAGTTCATTTCCACCCATTTAATTTTACCCATACAATTCTATATTTTCTGGAGAATCATTAAAATTTACATTGAATAGAATTATCATACATTTACATTATCACATTGTCTCTATATGTTAGTATAACCACCTATTTTTAAATAATACAATAAAGAAAAGGTCCCATCTCTCAATGTGACGCATACATACTCCATAGAAATTTCATGGTAATATTCTATATAAAAATATGAATTTTTATGAAAATATAGAGAAATAAATATTATTTGTATTCTAATTAATTTTTACTAGTGTAATATCACTTTTCTACCATGCCATATTACAATTTAAAATATTTAGACATCATCATGCATATGTGTGGACAACCACCCCTATTAATGATATATTATGATGCCATAGTTGTATTACATTAATGACCCAAAGGTGTTAGTCAATAAAAATTTAATTAATTTATCATGGTTATTATATTAAAATTATAATTATTTTATATTTATAACAAGACCAATTCTTTGTAAAATTAAGTTGTAATCCATGTATGTGTGATCTATAACCTCAACAAAAGGGAATATTTCATTTTTCTACCACCCCACGATTAACACAGATGAATAAAAAAATGTATATATACTTTTTAAAACCATTAATAATATTATAAGAACATAATATTAGACATCTATAATTGAAATTAAAAATAAGCTCTATTATTAATCTTAATTTACTATAATGAACATATAGAAGATCTTCTCTAAATTTATGTTCATTTTTGGAAAATATTTAATATTATTATTATATTTTAAGAATAAAGTGCATAAAACAATATAAATCTAATGATTAGTAATCCATTTTATGATACCTTTTATAATAATAAATATAAAGAAAAATAATTAATTGAAATTATCAAATCACCACATTTGGATTTCATCAGTGAAAATTAATTAATATTTGTATTAATATCCTTAATTAATTGACCATATCAAATGAAAATATGAAACAGATGTTGATAGAGTTATTTTTCAATTCAATTTTAATATTACATTATTATGATGCATGGTCAATGAACGGTCTAGGTTTAACCATGTGTGATCTTAGATTTTACCGTGATAGATTGGTTGGATTTGGTGAGTGATACATGGTTTGATCCTTGTTCTAGACAACCTTGGGAACTGGTACAAACATAGGTAATGAAAATTTTTATCTTCGTTGCATGGTTTTGGTAAATTGAACAACTCAACCATGTGATGTGTTTCTAATTGGATAGTACCTACCACAAAATTATTACATAATTTATTAAAAGAGGTGCCCAATTTATGTGTAACATAAAAAATATAAATTTATGATTTTACACATTACATTTTAACATAATTAATCAAATTTCTCATCCCTTTCAAATATTAATTCCCATTCAAATGACTCCATTTGACCCTTACCATATCCTTTTGATTTAGATTGATTTGGTTGTGATATTAAAAATTTTAAGGTGAAATATCATGTCCTCTTCTTTTCTTTGTCTTCCCATGAGTATCTTATAATATTAGGATTCTCCAAAATGGTGACCATGAATATATTCACTATATCATCGGGGGAAATCATCATGATTATTGGTGGTTTTAATGACACTCCAAATGGAGGTCATAAGGGGATATAATGTTATTTCCTTTCATTTTTATGATTGTGGTATGTATCAACACATATTTATTTACTTTTTTAGGTATTAAATTAAATAAGATTCTTTCTAAATCATCATGGAGTGTTATAATTATTTCTATTATTTTTTCTGGGAGGGTGTAGAGGACATTTCACCATTAGTTGGTGGCTGTTATGATGCAATGTAGGTTTCAGATGAGTAATTGTGAAATTATGCCAAATTTATGATATTCTGATTAAAATATTAAATGTTATAATTAGTAAAATTGAATGAAATAATTAATTATTAATTTTTAACTAACTATTTTTGATTATGGGTCTTAGGAAAGTACGTTGGGATGATGTTAAATATCAGAGGGGCATGGGTGGTTATGGTTGGGATTCATCTTGAAGGATAAAAAATCCTTATTTGAGGAAGGTGGAGTAAAATTTAATAATGCAACATGGTTTATTAGTTATTTTTTTTTTTTGACCTCATTAATATTCTTTATATATAATTATAATATTGTTTATTACATCACAGTGTTTATATGAGATCACCTCAGCCTAAATGTAAACATGGACAAAAAAATAGGCTAAATAGTTTGATGGTAGATCCTTGGTTGAATGAATTATAGTAATGATACTTATAGATTCTCTTGGTAGCATGATATTTTAATACACAAGTAACTACTTCTTTCGATATATTATTCTGAATTGGGATGTCTATTTAAATATAATTTAATATAAATGGTTGATTTTATAAATAGTTTTCAAATCAACATTATTAATATATCATTTCACTTTTATAAAGATTCGTTGAATTAGATTCTTCTAAGTTATTATAAAAAACATTATGGGTGATTCCATTTAAATGAATATTATTTAAAATATGTTATGGAAATGGTTTTATAGGTTTATTCAGAATAGAATGGATTGAAATGTTTTTTTTATTTTAAAACCAATGGAAAAATTAATATTATAATTTTTTATGGTTATTCTATTATTTTATTTCATAAAGAATGTCATGTTTTATATTTACACATATTATTTTCAAAGAAAATTGAGAGCCTATACTATAGTATTATCATTGTAGTTTGATATAGATAGACTTGATATACCACTCATATAGTAGAGATGGGTATGAAAGAACCTATTAGTTTTTAGGGATGTTATGACTACAAATATATATTTGATATCAAAGATGGAAAGATAATTGAGGAACCCTTGTAGTTTATATGTTCCATGTTTTTATTTAGGTTTATTTTTAGGGTACATGAGTCATGTTTTTTCCCATGATAGAATTCATTTGAGATATGGTTAATGATAGTTTCATGTCATATTTTCTAACCTGAATGGATCATGTGAGATTTTTAAATCCTTCGATGTGATGGGTAATCTAATTTGGAGGTCATCCAAATACTATTATATGGGTTATAGAATATGTAATGAACCTATGCTTTGTGATATATGATATTTTTGTGGGAAATTCCACCACTGATATGTATGTTTGTACATGTCATGCTATAGTAAAATTTCATTGGACTATGGGAATGGGATTCAACCCCTGCATAGAATGAGGATACTATAGAATACATTGATTAGGATTAAGTCATTATGTTTGAATAATGTTTGGAGTTATACCTCGAATATGTATCTTTTTTATATTTGGGGGAAAATTACCCACTTGATTATATTTTCAATAACATGTGTGACTATCCCAATGAATTTTTCATTAACATAATATGTGGAAAACCCTCAGATTTTATATTATATTTAATATGGGACACCACCCAAGTGTTTATATTATATATATCAGGAATGACATCCATGAGGTCCTTATCTTCTACATATTGGTTGATATAGAACTCATATGATTATGTTATGAATACTTGGTGGGATTAACATAGTGTTTGTATCATTTTTATACTAGGTGGGTCATCCCCATGTGATTATCTCTATAAATTTGGGGTTATCCAACCATAGGTGGTTATATAAGTTGGAATGGTTTCAAAAAATGACTACATAAAATTGTATAATTATTGAAGAAGGTATGATATTGGTGTTTTTTGGTATACTAATTGATACTACTGAGTGGTTAGTTATGTAAACAAACCTGTGACACTAATTAAAGTAGGTGTGGTTGGGTTTAATGGTTTTAAATCTAAAACATGATGTTATAATGTTAATATTTGATGTGGTTGAACAATATTTTTTTGGTGGTATCATTTAAAAACCATGATCACAATATTTATATAAGTATTTAATGAAAATACAATTGATCATATCTGTAATAAAAAATTATGTGTAATTAGGTATTTCAACTGGGTGTTTTGAATCACCCCTTACCATGTACTAACAATGGGTTTTTATGTAAGCGATCAGAACAACCTATTTCCTCTTAGGTCATAGGTACTACATTCTGATGTATTCATAGTACATATTTGGAGTGTTTCAGTGGAAAATTTCTCAATATGGAGGTTAACAGTTATTTTTTCTATGGGATAGTCATATTTTAGTAACCGATCAGGATGTATTGGATAGTTTAATATTTATGATATAAGATTCGAGTTATATATATTTATTTTATATTAGTATTTATCTATTTATTCAATTCTATTATATAAATTTAATGATTTCTATATTGGAATATAGGGGTATAGTGGTGTATGTGATTATATTTATACAGATATTATTGGTCTGATATATAAGACAATGTTGCGAATTTTTGTGTTTAATTAGGGAATTAACCCTTAGGTTGACATAGAGAACATTTTTTCCTTATAAATAGGTTACGCCATCATTTCTACTCCATATCCTTCTTCATACATAGATATGTTCTTTAGGTGACATTGAACCAATTTCTTATGTACTGTTTTGGTTTCTTGTGTTGGAGCATTCCAAATATCATCATTATAATATTACATAAATGACCAACACACTATCTCATGGAAATTACCAAAATATAAATTCCAATAGCTTAAAAATATCGTCTATATTATCCCAATAACAACAACTACAAATTATTATTAAAACTAACAATCCACTAGCTATACACAACTAAATAAACAAAGTATTTAATGAAAATTCAAAATATTTCATTCATAACTGTATAAGTAGAAAAAAATTCATCAATTAGCCACATAATTTTGTACTAATTTTCTTACTAAATTATCCACAAAATAATAATAATAATAATAATACATGTCTCTTTTGTAATTATATTTCAAATCTATTTACCATGTGTAAATATATATTTTATTATAATTATAATGCGGGAATCACATATAAATAGTAGCATTATCATAATTAAATCAAATTAACATCAAAAATAATAAAATATAATTAATATCTTGAGATATATAAATTAAATGTGTAGCAGATATCCAATTTCAATTTATTATTTCTATTTCGTAATATTTCGTAGATTTATTCTAAAAATTTTACCAATTAATATAATTGAATTATAATACCATATTTAACACAAGATATAAGGGGATTGATTCTAAATAACATACTATAGGTAATGATTTGAAATCCTATATGCATGAATTGTTAGGTAAATAATTAATAAACATCACCTGAACTCTAAGTGGAACTGCAAACTAACTAAATATTCTATATTTTTAATCTCTGAATATTCAATTTTATTATTTGGATAAGTGAGAGACATAACATAGTATGAGGTCCCCAGATTGTATGGCTGAAAATTTGATTTATTTAATGGTTATTACTACCTTAAAGGACGAATCCCATGAACCCACACTAACATAACCCACCATATCATCTGATATCAATGAAATTTAACATAGTATTATGACAAAAAATTCATCACATCTCATCATTTTATCACTGATTATTTTATTTATAAACATATTCCATTCAACATCAAGAATGATCCCCCAAATCTGACCAATTACCCAAGACCACTATAACACCTGCGTGCTCTAAAATTGTAAATAATATTAATAACACAAATCCATGAGGCCCACCATTGGTGGTCTGAAGGAATTGTGGCTAATAAAGCGTAATGGATATAAGGCCCAATTTCCCTACATAACAATCATATTTATTATAGTACCCATTTAGGTGTATAACAACACAAAAAATTAAGACTATAATACCAAATTAATATCATCAATTGTAATTTAAAAATTATACTGTAGTAGGAATTGAACCTGGGTCATTATAAATTATGATAACATGGGTTTAATTTCTGGATAAGACATCAAATTATACCCCAATACAAGAGATATTACCTACATGAAATTGTATTCATGAGATTCACCGTCGATGTTATGGTCCATCAAAAATGCGACTCTAGTTCTCTTGGGTTTGTGTGTGGATGGAGACAACAAAACAATAGAATGTGTTAGAGTTAGAATATAAAAAAATATGGTTTATGAATTTTGGAATGTGTCATGTGAATTATATATGTGGTTTTGTGAAGATATAGATTGTTTTTTACATCAAAGATTCTCATGATAACCTTTATTAAGAGAGAGTTACATAATAGTTGAAATATTTTGAAATATTCTTTGGTTAAAAACCATTACGTATTAAATTTCATAGTTTTATGTAAATATAGAATGTGAAATGACATATTACTATAATAAGTGTGGTGAGACCATTCTATAATTATTTCTTCTTATGAATCATACTAATATATTTATATGGATTAATGAATATAATATTACTGTTCACCCAGTTAGACATATCCATACCTTCCACTACCAAACACCTTCCATTGTCAACCTAAATACCTCAAAACTAATAAATAAAAAGTAGTGTGTAAACAAAAATAAAATACTATGAATTTTGAACATATCGAATGAAATTAATTATTATGAATAACAACAAAATCCAAAATAGAACAAACATAAAACTATAAACAATAACTTATAAGATATACCTCATAAAATAATCTCAAAATAAAAAATTATAAAATGAGTATAATATATAAACACATCTATGACATTATAATTAGATATAAATTGTCATATCTATCTAAATATATGAATAAAAATGACTCTATACACTAATAATATATTTATTATTCATTCACCCAGATTGACTCTTATAAAAAATTATGCATCCACATGACACAAACCTGGGTAATGTGCTCCCCCTAGAATTGATCCTATGATAGTTTTCCCTCACATAGTAGATCTATCAATATTAAATCATCACAAATATTTATGTTGTACCAATATATTATGTGGGTTTAATTTTAATGATTCTAAAAATAGTAACACATAGGGAAAATATAGAGATGATCAATCAAAGGTGGAATCTCTCGTAGAAACATTGGCTTTATAAAACACTCTAACACCAAATAAATCCTGATAAATGTTTTAGATATCATTTTTAGGTATACAGAAATAGAGATATCATGTTTAATATAATCCTTCTAGAATAAATTGCCATTGAACATAAACAACTGACGTCCCTTTCAATAATTAATATGTGACATATGATGCTTTTTAGTTTCGTAAAATCACTTACTGATTAACAAATATTTATCTACAACACTCTTCACCAAATCTAGTCAATGAACCAACGAATCTACAATATTTTTTATTAACAATATAGATCCTCAATTAAACCCATAAAATACAACAAACATGTCTAAATTAATATAAAAATAATAACTATTCTTATATGAAAACTTAGAAAAATGTATATGTTTCATCCGTTAACACCTAAATTCTAAAAGAAACAGCATGAAACATTTCATCTTATTAATAACTAATAGATATAATTAACTATTTATCATAGCATAAAACATATTACTAAGTAATATATTAGAGATAAATAAATTTTATACCATTTTATACCAAATGTGATGAATAAAGATCATGATTATAGATAATGACCATTAAATCCCCATGAATCCATAATATATTTTCGATATATCTCCAAAACAAATCTACTAGAATATTATTTTTTTGCTAATAAATGAGTTAATTGTTACAACTTATCCCCAATACCACCTATAATGTCACATTCATACATGAATAAAGGAAAAATGGAAATTAAATCTACTAAAATATCCGCAATTTTTAAATAGGAACATCCAATTGATGCATCTAAAATGTTGGAATGTGATGCTCGAACTTAGTCATCATACAAATGAAACACTATGACATAATCTCTATAACCAATATCATTATCCCTAGACAACAGAAATTATATGTTAAAGTGTGATAGATATTATATATAGTAGAATCTGCTACCAAATACGATCTTTAAAAATAATAAATAACCATATATCACATCAATAATATATCAATGTGATATCCATTGGGAATAAATATAAGGATGATTATCCTTTAACTATTTCTCATTAGTGCTGACACATTATACCTGAACATAATTAAACCAATAACTTTGATCATAAGGCGATCCGTTCCATTAAAATATATTTTATCTTAAATTAATCCTTTATGAAACATCAATATACAATAAAATATGAAATATGGTGACACAAGATATTATTTTTTGATACAAGAACTCTTAAAAATTCGATTCCATATATTTTCCATATAGAGAAATATATTAAGAACAATAAAGATAATTCTCAATCTAAATTAATAGTATTTACATGTTTGTGATCCTTAATTAGAGATAGTAAACTATTTCTTATGTGAATCCTTTAATATAAAAAGGAAAAATTTTATTAAAAACGATAATGGATCTTCTCCCATGATACATGTGAATCATAATGATTATTATGATATATATCCATTAGTGATGTGAAGCTCCCCATAGTTTGAAAATGGAAAAGGAAAAAATATTTTCCCTTTAAAAAAGAATCATGATGAATGAAATAATTATTCCTTTAATCCACTTAACTATCTCATAATAAGGAACATACCCCACATACATCAATCAAATATATTTTGAAACTCACAAATAATAGTCCCTTAATAATCATCAATGTAAAAATAAACCATTTATGGATATGTTAATGAATACTTATAAAATTCATTGGGATGGATCACATAATGTTCTAGACCATGATCCATCTCTATATAATGACAATTATGAATAATAAGATTCCAAAATTTAAATTTATTAAGTTTTATTTTCATATTATCACCCTTGAATATTCGTTTTTGTACACTTGTGTAATAATGGATGAGGATTGTACACTACCTAAGTATTTTTTCCAAATCACTTTTATCACACATAGTGCGTTAGTAAATATTAAATTTCCTTCCTGATATCATAAGGGTACATAAACACATATTCCCTAATAAATATCCCTTTCCCACATTATATATTTAGTTTAACATATACTTTTTATTCAAATTCCTTATATAGTATCACTTGTACCTAAAACCTAAATCTATCCTAACAATAATTTGTAGGCTCTTATAAAAATACTTCATTGACTACCCCTAGGATAGAATATCTTAATCTAGTGGAGAAGAGATGTGTGACCCCAAAATCATGACTCTAATTGGTCATGGGTTAGAAATGGTTGTCAAACTTATATAACATAAAAATAATATGAATTACCCAAATATATACAACACCAAAAATGTAATTAAAACCTACAATAAATGTGTTATAATTTAAAATAATTCATATATCCAATAAATCATGAAAATTTAAAATTAAAAAAACTCCACAACAAAAAATACCTGAAATTAATCTCATATGGATCTAACTCAATGAACATAAACCAACACCACAATAACTTAATGCTAGTAATGTCATCCCAATTTAATACCATAATCCTACAAACCATAACAAATTATATATATATATATATATGTGAGAATAAAAGAATACATAGTAGGATATTCCCAAAAAATCATATTAAAATGAGGGAGAGTTGTAACAGTGCATTTGTGAATAAATAGTGTAACCAATTTGTTACCAAACTATGTCAACTAAGTTCCATTCCTCATTATGTTTGATATTTCCAAATGAACATACATGAAAATTAATGTAACATTAATAATGTATGTGATTAGTCACCCCACATATAATTCCTCATAGAATTTGTCTCTCTATTCCCCAAATAACATTCATCATGTTTATCTCATCCCCAATATATACATGTATCCACGTAACCAAAAACCCTATTCACAATGACAACAATGAAACCACATATCCACATTCAACATTTCAAAGCATCTATATAATTGAATATGTAATAATATATCTTATAAACATAAGTCCTCACTCCTTCATTTTATAATAACTTTATACATCAATATCACAATAATATAATCATTTGTAATTAGACCCTATATATTTTTCATGATGATATAACGGGAAAGTAGGAGTAGTCAAGAATATGATTCCTTTATATCCAAGATATATGGGAAAAATTAGAAACCAAGACCACATGTGGGAATCATTTAATATAACAACCACAAAATTTATGTATATATTTTCAATTAATTAAATAATTTTTTTAATAACATCTATTACATGAAACACTAAACCACAAAAAACCATGATACATTTTAATATGATAAATTTATGAGAATTAAATGTGATAAATATAGTGTATCTTGTGAATTAGAATATATAAATTGATGTAACAAATTTTTTTTAATTTATTTATAAACTAAAATGTTAAGGTTTATTTTTACATCAATTAATTTATATGGTCTTATTTCGTAGATATAAAATTAATCCGAATTTTTAATTCATAAAAATGTTATTTCTTAAAAACAATAATTTTTGGTGATATATAATGTCATATTATAAAATGAAATTTACAATTTATAATGAAAAAAAATATATGGATATAAAATATATATTATCACTAATTCAAATATTACCAAATAAGAAATATGATTAATAACATCTAATATTTGAAATAAAATCACTTTCTATTGAAAAATGTTTTTCTTCAAATTTACCATTTAAAGATTAAATATAAAAATTTTAGAATATGAAATTGATAAAATTAATAAAAATTTGGTTGTAGCGTGATAATATTACCATAAGTTAAATTTTTAGGCTTTTTTCAAAAGTATTATTTTTATGTTAATAGATAAAAAATTAATTTTCATGACTATTGCAAATTAAATATAAAAAAAAGATTTGAATTTTGTTTATCAACATTTTTTAATTATTTATTCTGGTATACTTAGTTTTTAAATGTAAAATAATTACTAATAAGATTAATTTTATATCTATGGTAATGGTGAAATGTTTTTATTAATGTTCTGTAATTTTTATGTAATAAACTAAATTTATCTATTTTAAATGGTGGGATTTATATTATTTTGAAACATTAAATAAATATAATATAACTCATTTAGTTAATAATTAATTTTATATAAGATTAAGAATTTATAGACTATGATACATTGTTTAAAATATATATCTCTATAGATTTTATATTTTAATTTAAAAATTAATAATGAAATTTTTAAAAATTCATTTATATTAAAATAATTGTAATGTAACACTAAAAAAATAATTGTTAAAATAATTTATCTTATAAACATTTTATAAAACATACGTGTAATTTTATATTTTCTAATTGTGAAAGAAAAAAATTAAAAATAGTTCCAAATTTATTTTTGAGATTTTCTAAACCATTACTCACCTCAAATCAATTATATTTCTCATTGGAATCATTTTTCCATGTTATTTTGTAATTATGTTATTATAATTTTCTGTACAATTACAACAATGAAATTTTAACCAATTATACAAAGAGATCAATTCTACAACATTTCTATAATAATTTGAATGATTTATTCCATATGAAATATTCCCTAGTACATTTTAATCTACATCAATATGTTCTATAATCCTCAGTATTTCAAAAATACTATTTTATGGAGCGGTGCATTATATCAATTGGGAAAGTATCAAAAATGAGGGTTTTTGTTCTCATGTAAGCTCTCTTAAATATATTCTTCTTATCCCCGTAAAACATTGTATATATATTAATGAGTTATAAAAAATTATTTAAATTTTTTCTAAAATGAAATTATACAAATTAAATATAATTTTTCTATATTTCTCCCCATCTATTTTATAAATGATATAGTTTTCATGTGTATTTTCAAGCTGTTGTTTCTATGAATAACATTAAAAATTTTTAATCACCACTTTATCAAGATGTTAATAAAAGACCATTTAAATTATTATTGTAATATATATGTATATATTGTTATTTATATTTTAAAATTACAAACATTTCACTATCTTTCAATTATTCTATTTAAATTAATGTATTTCCAATGAATTAATGTGTGCTCCAATCTCTAAAAAAATTAAATAATCTTTTTTCATCAGGTATTTTATTTTTTAACAAAATTTCATAAAAAAATTTACTAGGATAGAAATACACCAAAAAATAATAATTATTAATATGAAATAAATATATTATAAAAAAATAATGGCATTCATAACTATTCCCATTGTTAGATTATAATTTTTACTAGTGTGGTTCAATTTAACAAAATAATTGTCAAATAATATAAATTTATTTGTTATATGGATATGGAAAATTAACTACCGTTACTAATACGAAATAATGATAATGAAATAATTGGTTTATTATTCTCAAAATTTAATATTAATATTTCACTTTGTATTATTATACCAAAATTTTGTTCCTTCAAATATTACTAGATCATGGTCATCAGTATCTAGGTCATAAAAATTATTACTAAAATACTTCTGAAAATAATTAGTGAATATAAATCAATATAAAAATATAATATATTACCAATATATATATATATATAATAATTAAGATTTAATCTATAAATATGAATTGAAATCACTTTTATAAAACTACAACTAGACAAAACAATCAAACCTAATAAACACCTGATTATGGAAATAAAGTATAATGAAGTAATATATTTTATATAAGTCTTAATGAATGATTTTTATAAATGGTTATGGGTATGAATATGTTTTTTAAATAAGTGATTATGATATCTTTTTTTTAAATGAATTTTCTGACGATTTGGTAATAATGGTTAAGGTTATTTCATCTAAATTTCACTAAATATAGATATGATGTGTATTAACGAGTTGTTTAATTTATATTGTGTGAATATTTGATATAGATATATTTTACCATAATATATCCCGATATATAATAAATTTACAAATCATTTTCATGTTATATATTTCATGGCCTATCAATTACAAGGATACTGATGATGTAAGGGTGTTTCAACTCAATTCATTGTATTTAGACATGTTTTTATTTGTGAAACTAATTTCAAAAAGAAATTGAGATTATATTTCCTATAAAGATTAAAATATCATGAAATAAATTTTAGTTTTGGTATTTTAATTTCAATTTGAAAATACATATTTCATTTTTTTCAATTAAAATTATTTTGCATTAATAAGGACATTCATTAATAGATATTTGAATTATTATTAAAAACCTATAAAAATGGTCTAGATAACCATCGGTAATGATCCAAAAAATGAACCTTATACCAATAGATCTGTTGAAACAGATCATAACTCCCAAAACATTACCTATACTAATTTATCAGTATAATGGTTTGTATAGCTCCCAAAAATTTCAGGTACCTATTACAATAGTTCTCCAGTAATAGTATTATTGTCCTATAAAAATAGTTTTTTAGAACCATTGGTATTTGTAAGATTGTATTGGGACTTATTTTGTAAAAGAATATTAAATTATAAAAACATTAAATTAATTTTAAATTTATATAAATAGACACAAACACACACACACACACATATATTTTTTTTAATTATTATTACAAAATTAATTTTTGAAGGATGGTTACATTTTTGAGTTATATGTTGAAAAATACGGGATCAGATATAAAAAAAAATTACATTACAACCACCATTGATTTTACAAAACAATAATTATAGGTCATTCATATTCATGAAAGATGCTAATTTATTTCCTAAATCAATTTATATAGGTCTATATATTTAGTAAATATAGAAATTGACACATTCAACCATTTTTATATTACATAATAATGGATTGAGTCTTATAAAATTATTTCCAAACTAAGTTAATAACCTTATTTTCCATGTATTGTTTTCTTGTCTTAGCATATTTTCTTGAGTTATTATTATTTTTATTTTATTATGGTTTTGAAAAATGGTTTTCATTATATTATATTCATTTTATAATTTTTTTCAAACTTATTTTCTAGGAAATTAAATGTAATGAATTTTTTACACACTAATTTTCATGATGCTAATAATTATTTCAATTTTTTCTAAATGATATTTTTGTATTTTATACCCAAATTTATTCTTCTTGGTAATGTTATCATTACTACATTTAAATGAAATTTTTTTACATCATTTTATCATGAAATTCATCATTTCATATATTCAAATAAATGATTAATTATAATTTTTAGGAGGTTGTTTTTAACAATAGAATTTTTGAAATAATAAAAATAATTTCTATTTTAGGTATGTGTATTCTGCAAACAATCTAAATTTCAAATGTGAAATATTTATTTAATTTCGAATGATACATTATTACTATTTTATTTTATAAAGTGATTTTAAAATGACTCTATGTCACATTTTAAAAAAATAATTTTAAAATTTATTTGTAAATTAATCACTTTATAAATATATTTTTATTTTTTTCATGTATTAAAATCCATTTTACAATTTAAAATACATCAATCCTACAGAGGTTGTTTTTTTGTATCCCACTATAAATTAATTTATGAATAACATATTTCTGGTGATTAAACTTATTTCATAAATCAATTCAATTCTAGTTTTTTTATTGAAATTTTTTCAAAAGAATCATAAAATAAGTTCCTTTTATATATGATACAAAAAAACATGAAATTTCATATTCATCAAAATATGGATTAAATATGTGATTTAATTATTATTTTATGGTATTTATGTAGTGTAATGATAGGATCTGCAAAATTTTCATAATATCTAGTCCACAAAGGATGTGATTTTATGTAACATATTTGAGATTAGGGATATGGGGAACCTCATCAGTTCAATAGAATGTTTTAGTTATTTTTTGAGAGATATTTATTTTTTTATTAGGTCTAATTTGAGATAAAATTATTGAAAACCATATAGACAATTCATAATATATTATATCATATAGAACATAAAACATGCATTGTTTTTGTCAAGGTTGAAAATTGAATGAGAATTTGAACTTGTCATTTGGTAGATGAGATAAATTTTAAACTGAAAATTAAAATGTAAATATATGTGTCAGCTAAAATAAAAGTTTTTAGAGGATTTTAAGGACTAAAGGGTTTCATCGATTTCTTCTTGATCTTCAGAAGGACAAGGATATAAATACATTCATTTAGGGAGAAGCTGAATAATAAATAGATGATTTAATCTATGAATCCTTTGAGGATAAACTATGACACCCACTATGATTATTTTGAATGTTATTTTAGACATACAAGGTAAGGAAAAAACTTTTCAAAAGATCTACATTAAATTGGTGTGGTTGGTACATGATTTAGGCCTAGTTTTCTTAATCACATGTTATCCCACATCTAATATCTGATCATATCATATGGATTCCATTATAAAGATCCTAGTTTTCATAGTAGTGGACACACACACACACACACATATATATATACATATATATATATATATCTGTGTGTGTGTGTGTGTGTAAATTATTGGTTTATGTATGCATATATATTCAAGATTAAAAGTATTCAGAGACATTTCATCTTTGGATAAAGTAGGTATATATGTCTAAGTATCTTCTAGGAACCTGATCATGACATGTTATAATATATTATTTGACAAATTATTTTTATATACATATGAACTACTTAGTTATATACATGGAAAGGATATCATAACTCAAAATTAACGGTGTCCTACTGAGTATATTTGAATCCCTTTTTGGGCATCCATTGGGATTCTATATAGAGTTCATGTTTATAGGTTCATGTTCACTATTTATGAATGTGATTCTATGTATGTACATGAGATAACATGATAATTGTACATAGAAAAACCTCATTATTCTCATGTAAATCGATATTTTACCTTTTAATTTCCTTATATATGAATTATCTGTACAAATTATATTATTTTTTTCCACATTATGTAATTTGCATACATGATCTATTGGTCATTATTTATCAAGGATTAGTTGTTCTTATATTCCATTATCAAATTGTGATATTTACTCCATTGTATTTACTATTAATAAATAAGATATAGTAACCCCATTGTATATCCACCAAACCCTAACTTCTTGATGGTAGCCTCTTGAATATGGGGAGGAATGATTCAATCACGATGGAAACTCGAATGGACACACTATTCTAAGTGTCTTTCAGCTTTAAGCATTACAATTTTATTTAAAGTGTCTATTTTTTCGTCTTAAAATTTAGTTATGTAAGACCAGATACTAGGAATATGTCTACACATGGGTATGATAGTATTTCTGGGTACGAAAAAATCATATATGAGGGAATGTTATGTTATTAAGGAATTTTTTTTTTGAATTATCTATTAGAGTTGATTTTTATTCACCAATGAGTTATTGTTCGACCATTAAAAGTAATTGATTAATTGATGTATATAAATTTACCATTTTACTACTATAGTTGTGTAACATCCCAGGTAATTAAAGAATAAATAATTTTCATATTTATTAATATTAGAGAATTAAATATGAATTTTAATTAAAAGGGGTTGCTATGTTCGATAGCGTACCCGATACGCAACGATGAGTTTCTTTGAAACTTACGTAGCACACTAGTAATATAATAATATTATTTTAAATGTTAGTTAACAAGTAGCCGTTGTACTGGAAGGAATGAATAGAAATAACTAAAATATGAATAGATATGTTTTTAGATGTTTTTACATTTACCCAATAAAAGATAAAGGCTTAAAATATGGAAAGAGTTCAATTTTAGGCTTTTATACTCTAATTTTCACTAAAGGTTCACTTATCACCTTTTAATGGTGAACCGTCATTAAATATAGTTTTGATCACTCTTATACATTCTTTTGGACCAAATAAAACTTTTATTAAGAATCGGGACATCAAATTTTACTTTGTGTAATTTTTGGTACCTTTCTGATAAAGTTCTTTTTTTTATGAATAGTGTAAAATGTTGTATTTTACATCAAAACTGCTTTTTAATCTAATTTATTTATATGATTAGATTATGTTTTGAATTGGTTTTAAAGTGAAATTATAAAATATTTTTACCAGTTAATCCAATGGTGGTCATTGGAATCAATTTCGATTTGAAATTAGACTTAAACTGGTGTCAATCTTTTGATACTTATTGTTTTGTAAAAACACGCTATTTGCCCTGGCAGCGGGAATTAATTATTGAATTGATTAATGTGACTTATATGATTTGAATTTTGTAAAATGGAATTCATTTTTGAATTCGGAATATCAAATATAGCTTAGGGTGAATTTTTGTTAATTTTCTGAAAAACTTCAATTTTTGATGAATAGTGAAACCACTAAGTGGTAATCAAGCAAACTGATTTTTCAGTTAAATGAAAGTTTACCACTAATGTGTATTGAATTTTGAAAATCCGACATACATGGTTGTCATTAAGAAGTAAAATGTGGTTCAATGGGATAAAAATAATATTTTTGGTGAATAGTAACTTATTAAGTTTTTAATCGCGATTAGTGGTAATTAGTGTAGTTTAAGGTATAAATAATACTTTAATAATATAAAATGACCTAGACACATGTCCCAACCTCATTGGTTGTGTCATGGCCGACCAAGACAAGCCATGGCCTAACTTGGGGACCCCATTTATCCACTTTAGTTGGAAAATGACAATAATATATTTTTATTAAATGTTAAAGTGAAAATGACACAAACATAATATGTTTTGCGAAAACAATTTTTAAGTGGGGTTATACAAGTCCAAATTTTGATTATAAATATTAAATGGAAAGCTAAAAAGATTTCCTACATCATAGTAATTTGTTTATAATTTTTAGACATTAAATAAATTTAATTATTTATGACATAATAATGATGCAGCGATGACATCATTATTTGACGATTTAAATAAAATGGAAAGATAAAATAAAATCTATGAACTACACATGTCCAAAACCAATTGGATGAATGGATTTCGATGCCTTATCACCTTATCCACGAATTCCATCAATGTGGGACCTTTTAAAACCGAAACACATTTTCAAATAATGTAATGTTTCTTTACTTTCCAAAAGTGCCCCTCCTCTCCCCTTATAAAAGGCCCCCACCTCTACCTCATTTCACACACTCTTCAAGCCATTGGCTCGGCCAACCCCTGCCCATTTGCTCTCTCCAAATCCCTCTCCTCATCCTAGAGGATTCCCTTTGGGCAGAATCCTTTCAAAGGAAGCCTTTAGGCTCAAACCAAAAGAAGTTACACTTTTTAAGGTATTTCATTCTCTCATGTTCATTTGTTTTATTTTGCTCCTCCGACCCCCTAAACTCTTTTTATTTACTTCTTTTGTAACAACACCAGTATCTTCAATATACTAGGATGTTGTTATAAGAGTTATTTGAGCTACACTCTCACACAACTACATCAAATGGTTAAAGAACATACGTTTTCCGTGGATGGCGAAATTATGCCTCCCGAAACGATGATTGTTCAATACTCATTTAACACCTTCAAAGGTGGCCATTATGATGTCACTATTTTTATATATGATATATATTATGTATATGTTTTCCTTAAGCTTCTGTTTTTCTTCATTTTGGTCATGCTTTATGGCTTCCATTATGGGTATACGCGATATCTTCATTTAAGGAAGTGCGGACTACCGCCCCCTCAAAGTGATGTGATTCGTTAATGCCATATGTGGGACGTGTAAAGGATGGATTTAAAGTTATTATATATGTTGTTATACTGGAATTATAATATACTTTTATATCATTATGATTCCATTTCAGAAAATATGAAATAGAAATGGAAGTAGCGTTCATGCGTACGTACGGCTTACCGTCTCCATGAACGATGCATTTCATTTCTTACCTCTAAATGATTATGTAATATTTTAAATACATGTATGTACTGGATATATATGACATATATGATATCTACATAATGAATACCATTCTGGATATAATGAACCTTTGACCAAATTAACAACATGTAAGTATAAGAAGTCAATTTTTGACTTAAGAACCAAATACCGACAAAATGAACATTATTAACTTAAATGATTACATGATGTTCATAACATGGTATAAAAGGAATAATGAACTTGGAAAAGATTCATAATCAAGTAGAGATTAACTAAAGTTTATTATTCAGGAGTTTAAAGAACGGTCGGGTCGAGTCAGATACGAGGTATGGGAACTTCTTAACCCAATTTCCATTCTTTGGGTTAATATCCTACTTTAAAATTATGTCATTATGTTATTATGTCGTATCTTGTATTTGTACTTTATTTATGTGTACTTATAGTAAATACACATAATGTATCTATTTTATTTTAAAAATTATCTTTGTATGGGAACTTCTTAACCCAATTTCCATTCTTTGGGTTAATCTCCTACTTTCAAATTATGTCATTATATTATTATGTCGTATCTTGTATTTGTACTTTATTTATGTGTAATTATAGTGAATACACATAATGTATCTATTTTATTTTAAAAATTATCTTTGTATGGGACTTCGTCTCAATCTCCTTTCGTTGAGGCATATTTTATTTTATACACAACTTTCTTTTATACGGTGTATAAACCCCTTTGACTTTTACGTTTATTCAAAAGGTATCTTTTTTATACGAAGCGTTTACTAAACGACAAAAGGGAATGTTTTTGTCGTACGTATGCGGCGACAATGACTTCTCCGCCGTCGTAACCGTTATTTGAGTTTCGGCTTCCTCTACAAGCCATACATTTTTTTTTAAAAGAAAAATAAATACCATGTTTTACTTTGGTATTGAAAATGGTTTTCATAATGTTTTTATTATATCAATGTGTTGTATTGATATCTCGTGATTGAAATATGGAAATGTTATGTTTCCTTTATGCATGTTTTATGTGATATGATTATGTTATGGTTCTTGGGCATTATTATGAAGACGGGTGGTTCCGTGATAAACTAAGGGCGGGTGAGCCCGTTATAGCTCTCCAATGCATTGGGTAACGCAATGGAGTGAAACATTACGGTTTCTCCGAAGAGATTTTAGGGAATATACTGTGATGGGTATTCCAAACGTAACCAAGAGGGTTACTCCCTACGTAAGAATGTTATGAATGCCTCAAGTTACCTTTACATATTATGATTTCTATGATTTATTCATGATTTGATGAGGTATGTTAAAGTGATTATGTTTTATGGGTAAAGTATGATTTCACTCTTATGTATGTATGTACCCATGTTTCCTTTCCATGTTTTTTTTATAACCCATACTGAGTTTTTATGCTCATCCCAAGTTTTTGAAATGTTTTTCACAGGTCAAGGGAAAGGTACATGATAAGATGATAGAGTCAAGGATGTGTCAAGAATTAATCCATGTTTTATTTTAAATGTGTGTTCCATTGATGGGAATGAAGAATACTATCTTTATGTAACCACTTTGTTTATATGTGGAATGTAATGCAAGTTTTATGATCTAATTCTCTAAAACTCTAAACCCGAAAAGATCCTCAATGTGTAATCTTGTATTAACTCAAGATTAAGTAAGGTTTAAGGCTGGGGCCTTATAGTTGGTATCAGAGGTCGGTTTAGACAACTTTAGGAGTTAGAAAATTGTTAAATTATTATTTAATTATAATATGATTGAAATGATATAGCATTTACGGATTACCATGTTGCTTTGCCTGAGATATTTCGGTGTTCAGAATGGTTTTCCGCAGAGGAAACAAAGCAGCTATGTTGGGACGACATCAGGAGGAAGATAACCTTCCAAATCAGCAACCTGAGATGGTCGGAATCGGAACTGAACAGTTTGTTGCAGTGATGGCACAGTTGACTCAGGCTATAAATGGTGGTGGTATCCATGCACGAGATCAGCCAGATCAACCGCAGAGGAACATGTCAGTGGTGGAACATTTCATGAGGCAACATCCCCCATCATTCAGAGGATCATCTGACCCTGTGCTAGCTGAAGGGTGGATTAAAGCACTAGAGAAGATTTTTGATGTCATGGGGTGTTCAGACAATCAAAAGGTTAGTCTTGCTATTTACCGTCTGGAGGGTGAAGCAGATCAGTGGTGGTCTATGGTTAAAAATATCAGGGATGCCGATGAGATTGATGCTCTTGACTGGGATGAATTCAAAGGTATGTTTCTTGAGAAGTATTTTCCTAAGGCTGTTCGACTTAGGATGGAAAAGAAATTCTTGGAATTGAGGCAAGAGGAAGACTCAGTGGCTGCCTATGAAGAAAAGTTCACTCGTTTGGCAAGGTATGCTCCAAATTTTATCCGGGACCTTGATAGTAAAATCAATCGTTTTTACTCAGGATTAAAGCCAAAGTATCGAAGGGATTTAGCTTCTCGAGAGTTTAAATGTTATGAAAAGATTGTTCGATGTGCTGAGAAGGTGGAAATGGAGTTTGCCGATGACCAAGTGTTCTATAACAACCAGCAGAACAAGAGACCGAGGTGGCAGGAGAAAGGTAAGAATTCTTCAAAGAAGTCTGATGGTAAGAGAACTAAGTTTCCAGTTTGTGATAAATGTGGCAAAAGGCATGCTGGGGAATGTCTTCTGAATTCTGGGAAGTGCTACCTATGTGGTAAGATGGGACATAAGGCTCGTGATTGCACTGAAAAGGATCAAGGTGAAGGTAAGAACAAATTTGATTTACAGTTAGTGAAATGTTTTAAGTGCAATGAGATGGGTCACTATGCAAATGAGTGTCCGACAAAGAGCTTGAGTGATGGGAAGCAGTTAGACTACAAGCAGAAAGGGGTGGTGAAATCCTTTGCAACTACTTTAGCAGATGTTGGGCCATCGAATGAAGTGGTGTCAGCTCCAGGGAGCTCAGTATTTTTTGAAGATTGACTTGAGGTCGGGGTACCATCAGTTGAAAGTAAAAGAAGCAGATGTTCCGAAGATTGTGTTCCGTACTAGATATGTCCAATATGAATTTGTAGTTATGCCTTTTGGGTTAACCAATGCACCTGCTGTATTCATGGACCTTATGAATAAAATTTTCCATGAGTTCTTGGATAAGTTTGTGTTTGTGTTTTGAGGTTTGTGAAGAGATTGTGTGTGCCTTGTGATTCACAGTTGAAGAGAGAGTTGTTATGTGAAGCTCATAGTTCTCCGTTTTCAGTTCATCCGGGAAGTACTAAGATGTATAGAGATCTGCGGGAGTATTACTGGTGGGATGGAATGAAAAGAGATATTGCTGATTTTACTGTGAAGTGTTTGACTTGTCAACAGGTTAAAGCAGAGCGGCAGTTACCGAAAGGGATGTTTCAGCCTTTACCAGTGCCAGAGTGGAAATGGGAGAATATATCCATGGACTTTGTTGTTGGATTACCGAATACATCTCGAGGTAATAATGCAATCTGGGTTATTGTTGATCGCTTGACTAAATCTGCTCATTTCCTTTCTATACGAGATACTTTCTATCTAGATCAACTTTCCCGTTTGTATCTTAAAGAGATAGTCAGGTTACATGGAGTTCCTCTCTCCATTGTATCAGATCGTGATCCCAGGTTTACCTCTAACTTTTGGAAAGGCCTTCAGAAGTCGTTGGGTACTGAATTACATTTTAGTACAGCTTTTCATCCTCAATCAGATGGGCAGTCAGAACGAACAATTCAGACATTGGAGGATATGCTACGAGCTTGTTCTATGGATTATCAGGGAAGTTGGGACCAGCATCTTTCTTTGGTTGAGTTTTCATATAATAACAGTTTTCATTCCAGTATACAGATGGCACCATTTCAGGCATTATATGGGAAGCGGTGTCGAACTCCAGCTTTCTGGGATGAAGTGGGTGAAAGAAAGTTGATGGGACCAGAATTGGTAGAAGAGATGGCAGAAAAAGTTCAGCTGATTCAGAAACACATGAGAACAGCTCAGAGCAGGCAGAAGAGTTATGCGGATAACCGGAGGAAGGATCTATCTTTCGAGGTAGGTGATCATGTTTTTCTCAAGGTTTCTCCTTGGAAAAGTGTGATGAGATTTGGTAAGAAAGGAAAGTTGAGTCCAAGGTTCATTGGACCATACGAAATTCTGGAAAGAGTTGGATCAGTTGCATACCGAGTGGCTTTACCTCCGAGTTTATCTCAGGTACACAATGTTTTTCACGTTTCGATGTTGAGAAAGTATATGCCAGATCCATCTCATGTTTTGAGTCCAGAGGTAGTTCAGCTAGAAGAGAACCTATCTTATGAGGAACAACCGGTCCAGATTCTTGACCACAGGGAGCAAGTGTTACGGAATAAGGTGATTAAGCAGGTAAAGGTTTTGTGGAAAAACCACATGATTGAAGAGGCAACATGGGAATCTGAAAATGCTATGAGGGTTAAATACCCCCACTTATTTTGATAAGTGAATAAAATTGCGAGGACGCAATTCCCAAAAGGGGGGAAGGATGTAACATCCCAGGTAATTAAAGAATAAATAATTTTCATATTTATTAATATTAGAGAATTAAATATGAATTTTAATTAAAAGGGGTTGCTATGTTCGATAGCGTACCCGATACGCAACGATGAGTTTCTTTGAAACTTACGTAGCACACTAGTAATATAATAATATTATTTTAAATGTTAGTTAACAAGTAGCCGTTGTACTGGAAGGAATGAATAGAAATAACTAAAATATGAATAGATATGTTTTTAGATGTTTTTACATTTACCCAATAAAAGATAAAGGCTTAAAATATGGAAAGAGTTCAATTTTAGGCTTTTATACTCTAATTTTCACTAAAGGTTCACTTATCACCTTTTAATGGTGAACCGTCATTAAATATAGTTTTGATCACTCTTATACATTCTTTTGGACCAAAAAAAACTTTTATTAAGAATCGGGACATCAAATTTTACTTTGTGTAATTTTTGGTACCTTTCTGATAAAGTTCTTTTTTTTATGAATAGTGTAAAATGTTGTATTTTACATCAAAACTGCTTTTTAATCTAATTTATTTATATGATTAGATTATGTTTTGAATTGGTTTTAAAGTGAAATTATAAAATATTTTTACCAGTTAATCCAATGGTGGTCATTGGAATCAATTTCGATTTGAAATTAGACTTAAACTGGTGTCAATCTTTTGATACTTATTGTTTTGTAAAAACACGCTATTTGCCCTGGCAGCGGGAATTAATTATTGAATTGATTAATGTGACTTATATGATTTGAATTTTGTAAAATGGACTTCATTTTTGAATTCGGAATATCAAATATAGCTTAGGGTGAATTTTTGTTAATTTTCTGAAAAACTTCAATTTTTGATGAATAGTGAAACCACTAAGTGGTAATCAAGCAAACTGATTTTTCAGTTAAATGAAAGTTTACCACTAATGTGTATTGAATTTTGAAAATCCGACATACATGGTTGTCATTAAGAAGTAAAATGTGGTTCAATGGGATAAAAATAATATTTTTGGTGAATAGTAACTTATTAAGTTTTTAATCGCGATTAGTGGTAATTAGTGTAGTTTAAGGTATAAATAATACTTTAATAATATAAAATGACCTAGACACATGTCCCAACCTCATTGGTTGTGTCATGGCCGACCAAGACAAGCCATGGCCTAACTTGGGGACCCCATGTATCCACTTTAGTTGGAAAATGACAATAATATATTTTTATTAAATGTTAAAGTGAAAATGACACAAACATAATATGTTTTGCGAAAACAATTTTTAAGTGGGGTTATACAAGTCCAAATTTTGATTATAAATATTAAATGGAAAGCTAAAAAGATTTCCTACATCATAGTAATTTGTTTATAATTTTTAGACATTAAATAAATTTAATTATTTATGACATAATAATGATGCAGCGATGACATCATTATTTGACGATTTAAATAAAATGGAAAGATAAAATAAAATCTTTGAACTACACATGTCCAAAACCAATTGGATGAATGGATTTCGATGCCTTATCACCTTATCCACGAATTCCATCAATGTGGGACCTTTTAAAACCGAAACACATTTTCAAATAATGTAATGTTTCTTTACTTTCCAAAAGTGCCCCTCCTCTCCCCTTATAAAAGGCCCCCACCTCTACCTCATTTCACACACTCTTCAAGCCATTGGCTCGGCCAACCCCTGCCCATTTGCTCTCTCCAAATCCCTCTCCTCATCCTAGAGGATTCCCTTTTGGCAGAATCCTTTCAAAGGAAGCCTTTTGGCTCAAACCAAAAGAAGTTACACTTTTTAAGGTATTTCATTCTCTCATGTTCATTTGTTTTATTTTGCTCCTCCGACCCCCTAAACTCTTTTTATTTACTTCTTTTGTAACAACACCAGTATCTTCAATATACTAGGATGTTGTTATAAGAGTTATTTGAGCTACACTCTCACACAACTACATCAAATGGTTAAAGAACATACGTTTTCCGTGGATGGCGAAATTATGCCTCCCGAAACGATGATTGTTCAATACTCATTTAACACCTTCAAAGGTGGCCATTATGATGTCACTATTTTTATATATGATATATATTATGTATATGTTTTCCTTAAGCTTCTGTTTTTCTTCATTTTGGTCATGCTTTATGGCTTCCATTATGGGTATACGCGATATCTTCATTTAAGGAAGTGCGGACTACCGCCCCCTCAAAGTGATGTGATTCGTTAATGCCATATGTGGGACGTGTAAAGGATGGATTTAAAGTTATTATATATGTTGTTATACTGGAATTATAATATACTTTTATATCATTATGATTCCATTTCAGAAAATATGAAATAGAAATGGAAGTAGCGTTCATGCGTACGTACGGCTTACCGTCTCCATGAACGATGCATTTCATTTCTTACCTCTAAATGATTATGTAATATTTTAAATACATGTATGTACTGGATATATATGACATATATGATATCTACATAATGAATACCATTCTGGATATAATGAACCTTTGACCAAATTAACAACATGTAAGTATAAGAAGTCAATTTTTGACTTAAGAACCAAATACCGACAAAATGAACATTATTAACTTAAATGATTACATGATGTTCATAACATGGTATAAAAGGAATAATGAACTTGGAAAAGATTCATAATCAAGTAGAGATTAACTAAAGTTTATTATTCAGGAGTTTAAAGAACGGTCGGGTCAAGTCAGATACGAGGTATGGGAACTTCTTAACCCAATTTCCATTCTTTGGGTTAATCTCCTACTTTAAAATTATGTCATTATGTTATTATGTCGTATCTTGTATTTGTACTTTATTTATGTGTACTTATAGTAAATACACATAATGTATCTATTTTATTTTAAAAATTATCTTTGTATGGGAACTTCTTAACCCAATTTCCATTCTTTGGGTTAATCTCCTACTTTCAAATTATGTCATTATATTATTATGTCGTATCTTGTATTTGTACTTTATTTATGTGTAATTATAGTGAATACACATAATGTATCTATTTTATTTTAAAAATTATCTTTGTATGGGACTTCGTCTCAATCTCCTTTCGTTGAGGCATATTTTATTTTATACACAACTTTCTTTTATACGGTGTATAAACCCCTTTGACTTTAATTTTATTCAAAAGGTATCTTTTTTATACGAAGCGTTTACTAAATGACAAAAGGGAATGTTTTTGTCGTACGTATGCGGCGACAATGACTTCTTCGCCGTCGTAACCGTTATTTGAGTTTCGGCTTCCTCTACAAGCCATACATTTTTTTTTAAAAGAAAAATAAATACCATGTTTTACTTTGGTATTGAAAATGGTTTTCATAATGTTTTTATTATATCAATGTGTTGTATTGATATCTCGTGATTGAAATATGGAAATGTTATGTTTCCTTTATGCATGTTTTATGTGATATGATTATGTTATGGTTCTTGGGCATTATTATGAAGACGGGTGGTTCCGTGATAAACTAAGGGCGGGTGAGCCCGTTATAGCTCTCCAATGCATTGGGTAACGCGAAGGAGTGAAACATTACGGTTTCTCCGAAGAGATTTTAGGGAATATACTGTGATGGGTATTCCAAACGTAACCAAGAGGGTTACTCCCTACGTAAGAATGTTATGAATGCCTCAAGTTACCTTTACATATTATGATTTCTATGATTTATTCATGATTTGATGAGGTATGTTAAAGTGATTATGTTTTATGGGTAAAGTATGATTTCACTCTTATGTATGTATGTACCCATGTTTCCTTTCCATGTTTTTTTTATAACCCATACTGAGTTTTTATGCTCATCCCAAGTTTTTGAAATGTTTTTCACAGGTCAAGGGAAAGGTACATGATAAGATGATAGAGTCAAGGATGTGTCAAGAATTAATCCATGTTTTATTTTAAATGTGTGTTCCATTGATGGGAATGAAGAATACTATCTTTATGTAACCACTTTGTTTATATGTGGAATGTAATGCAAGTTTTATGATCTAATTCTCTAAAACTCTAAACCCGAAAAGATCCTCAATGTGTAATCTTGTATTAACTCAAGATTAAGTAAGGTTTAAGGCTGGGGCCTTATAAGTTGGATGGATTTTCTACATACATTATTGTAAAATAAAAATAGATACACATGTTATTCTTAATCCGTGCCAGGTAAATTTCATTACTTAACTAAATGATTATGATCTATAATTGTTTGTCTACCTTATTATGTAATTATATAACATCATTGTATATAATTTTTTTTCTGGTATATTATATTCTTATGTACATTCTCTTCTTACATATTTTATTTCCATCATTACTTCCATATTTACAAGACAAATTTAGTATGCTCACATATATTCATTACTTTTTTAATAACATTACATATATAGGTATTATATATTTTAAGTTAAAATGTTTCATAATAATCCTAAATGGTTTTTCCCACATATATGGATGATGAAAATCTATTTAGATTACCAACTAATACATGTTTTTGTCTTGAACTATATATTTTAGAGCACAACACATAACCTTTTTCTATTAAAATGAATCCAAATTATTGTTTAATAACGAGTGTGGGCCATTAAAAAATCTAAAATTGTATTCCATATAATTGAATCGACATATATGGTATGATTATATTTTAAAATAATAATAAATTCGTATTGAATTTCATGAATTCCAATTATAACTTATAATGGAATGTCCCTTTATAATTTGGAAATCGTAAATCATCTAACTAAACCATGGTGTAAATGTATGTATAAATATGATTTCATGTAGGAAATTAATTCTTTTAAATAGTTGGTATATTTAAACACAAAGGGGATTATTTCAGTATGACATGGCCATGAGGACAAGTATGACTAAAATCATAATTGCATTACTGTGCCAAAGTAGGCCATTTTGGTCATATTTTTTATGAGATGAAACCACTATTGTTTGGTTTAAATATAAATAAATTTATTGTTATGGGATTTACACAAATGATATTAACATAGTAATTTATTTTGCGTTGACATCATAAATAGGTAATGAATAAGAATATAATTGAACTCATATTTCTATTATGGTTACCCAATATGATTCTTTATTCATAATAGTTTATTATGCATATCCCCAAGAGGATATCCTTACGTTTATGGAATGGTTATTTAATGTTTTCAAAACAACACATATGTTCCTTTATACAATCATATAGTGATATGTTTATTAATTAACTCTCGTAATTGATAAAATACATGTTACATGCTTTTGAGATTTATTATAATGTGGTTTAAATTAAGTAATATTCATATTACATCATAAATATTTTTTCCTCTTTAAATTAAATAGATAATTTTTTTACACATAATCGTTGGTGAATATAATATTGGTATATTCAAATATATATAAAAAAAGAAATTATTTTACATTCCCCTAATGATATATGACATCTGTTGGATAATGTATATAGTATAATTGGTATTGAAAACTATTAATTGAAATTTCATTTTATGAAGTTCATATAATATTGTAATGAATGATAATATGCTTAATTACTATATGATTAACAATTAGAGTTGTTATATAAATAATTCTCACGAAACATGTAGCATATGTTTTCTTTAATGGAGACGTGAAATTTTAATATAAGCATTTACCATAGAATTTAATTGACATCCGTTCTATTTTTTCATGTAATTAACTATAAGGTGGATGATCCTAATGAACTTTTTATCATGATTATTTCTCATAATTCTGATGAGTTATGTTAAAATAAAATTTCCATGTGTTATCACCCTTGTATACTAGAAATGTAAAAATACCTGAACATAGTATCAATGAATGGTATGTTTTTCCTAATTGGGCCAATTAGGTATGGAAAGATTTTTAAATAATGAAATGACACGCCAGGAAGATGAGTTTTTGTCTAGTAAGGTTTCACTATATGTTGATATTCGTAATCATCAACAAATTATTAATTATGTTAAAATTTAACCTTTCAATGAAAATCCCCCTAATCAAATGCATGAAAATATTCTGGGCCTAGTAGCATGATCTTTGCTGGGTGTTTTTGTTATAAATATAATGATAGATTTGAAACCATTTTGGTTTTTCCCTTAATCATTTTCAGTTTTAACCCTTATAAAAGAGTTTTTGTTTTGTGTTGTGGGACATATGATAAATTAACTTATGTGGGTTACAGATATTGTGGGAGACCATAAGAATAACTAGATGTACATAGATTCCATCAATTCCATTCAGATCTTAGTTTTTCAATGTCATTGTTCTTTTATGTAAAACCTATAAAATAGGGTGGTCTGAGATTCTATTTTACATTTTGTAGTATCCATTATTTTATTTTCATTTCGATAATGATGTGTGGTAGATGATCATGTCTTTTGATTTGGGCATGGTGATTCCATTTCATTTGAAAACTAGTATGAGGGATTGATTACAAAAAATGGTTCAAATTATTACGACTATTCAGATTCCCAAAATAATATATTAATAGTTTTGAGATTAAAATATTCTTAAAACAAAATATTCTATTAGGTGGGTGGTCATTTGATAAATAATGGAATATGTATGATGGATGATATTAAAGAGGTGTCCAGAGGGGGATTCCATATTAATGAGAAATTATTTTTATGTAGCACATATAACAATTGTATATTGATGGAATAAGATGAAAAATGTTTCTTAGGATACTGAATGTGGTTGAATGTTAAGTACAACCACTACATGTGGTTAGTTTATCTTGACCTAGTTATATTTAGAAACATTTTCAAACTAAACATTAAGAAACTTCTTAGTAAGAATTCCAGATCGATGATTCTATGTTATTATATAATGGGGGGTGTCTTATAGCTTTGGGATAAACTAAATGATGTGACTAATGGGATGAGATAATTCAAAAATGTACTAGGTGACATAAGGTGAATAACCCATAAATGGACATGGATTCAAACAATTTAGATACATGGTTTTAGGCATTGAAAATAGTTATTTTTCCGTAGTTGATGTGAGAATGTATATGGAGGTAAATTCCCACATAATAAAAATATCTTATTGAATTATAAGTGTAATTTCAATCATGTACCTTTTTTGGGCATAACCTTATGTACATTGAGAGATAATCAATTGTATGATGATATATTTATCTAAATAGCCATTATGAGTTGACCGAAGAACCATTTAATAGTTTCTCTCTAGGAACAGTTAAATGGAAATTCATATTGAGTGATGTAATCCATGATCAGCTAAGGGACAATGAACAATTATATATATCAATTTTCAAATTCATGATGGGAACTATTCTATGGATCCATTAATAGGTAACAATTGACATTTACACAAGTACATGGAGAATGGTGTAATGTTATCGATGCCTGTAGTATTTATAATATGGATGGAGCATAAAATATGGTAATTAGGGATTTGATATTTTTTTTAAATTTCAGTTATGTACATAAGGTGGTGCATAATATTTAATTATTTGTATGACCCGCTCATGTTATAAGGGTTAGGGGATTGAGAGACATGTTTTGTGATGTTAGTTTTAAAAATCAAATTCCTTTTTCTAAGTGGTATCATGTATGCATTAATTCCTTTTAAAATTAAATTTACAAGTTCTATTATATATTTAAGTAAATCCATATGTGGGAAATAATCCTAATATTTCTTATAATGATCTAGTTATACTAAATCAGGTAACTGTGCTTGTGATATAGTACACCAATTGTTTTTATTGATAATTTGTATTAGCTAGGTGACATAATCATAACTTAGTGTGATATTTAGTGAGAGTGATAAAAATTATCTTTGGGTAAATTGAGATAAATGAATAAGAATTATCTTTTGTAATGCATATTTTATAGGTGAAAATCATTTTTAGGATGTAACTGATCATTTGATATAATATGGGACCTAAAATAGTTTCCATATGAGTTTTATAATAATAATGTTGGGTGTATCCCTATGACACTTTAAACATGATAATATTATAGAATTCCAAAGGTTGATGTAACACTACATGGAATTAGTGTATCATCACAGTGTTTTATCAGTGAAAATTCCCTTATGATAATTATGTAATATAATCACATGAAATTACAATGAAATTAACTACTAAGAACTATGTGACCATTAAACCAAATATTTTTTCATTTATGATTTGAACACATGTTGTGATTAATAAGATTTTTGGAATCTGATTAGACAAACATAATTTTTGGTGAAATGTAACAAAACATTATGAAACGTAACCAAACCTTATGAATAGGAATTTTGCCATTATGAATAGTATATCATCTAAAATAATGGTATCCTCGCCCATGAATGTATAAATAAAATATGGCAATATTAGATGTGATAATTTGACCATAGTAAAAGTAAAAAAAATTGTGTAAGTCATAAAAAATTAATTACAATAAATTTATTTATTTTACAGAAAATGTATTTTTATGAAAGGTTTTCATAAATTAAAATTTTTATATCTTTTTGATGTATGATAATTTATTTTGTCCTTATGTTATTTTAGTAAGCATTAAAAAGTAGTTGATGTTTTAAAATCTGTATCTATCAAGAAACATATGATTATTTTGAAAATTTAATTAATCACATATAGGAAATTATTTTTATAAAATGGAGTACATTCATGTATTTTACAAATCAAAAACGTTTTTGAGTGAGATTTTTGGGACTTTTCTGAATTTCATAATTTTTTATGAATCGTAAAACCCAGAAATTTATTGTATATATAAATTTTATGAATAATACATTATATATTGGGTCATGGATGATTTATGAACCATTAGATAAACTTAAATTCACATATTTCTGTATTTTGTCACAAGAATCATTACTAATTCTTGTCTTCTGGAAAATTAATAATTTAATGATTATAATAAAAAGAAAACCCATGTCCCCTCCTCTATATAAATCACCCACACTCCTGTATTCTATTCACTCCACTAATGTCTTTTTGTATGATCCCAGATTTCATTTTATGGTATGTTCTATATATGTTTCAGTTTAAGCCATTATTTTTGTTTATCTATGTTATTACCCATGTCCTTAAGGATGATCGGGGTGTTCCGAGGGTTCGGGAAATGAAAAAAAGGGGGGTTTTCGGTTGGCCACATGATCTGTGCATGGTTAGTTCTAACCAAGTGGACAGCCCATGGTAACCTTGTAGGAGGTTTGATTTCATACAGTGGCATCTCCAAGGTTTGTGCACAGTTTTTCAAACCGTGCGGGAAGACCATGCGGGCCAAAGACATTTAAAAATTTACAAAACTCATACTCTTGTGTTTGTATGTTCACTCGAAACTTTCTTCTTCCTCCTCCCTGTGACCGTATGAGAAAACCAAAGGGACAAAAGAATCCATGAATTTATCTCCATCAACTCTAGATCATTTGGAGTTCCGTTGGATGTGAATCTATGATCTGGGTGAGTCTAATCTTCTTCTGATCTCTCTTTCCTTGTTTAGGTCTGGTATTTTGGGTGATTTTCATATAATGCTCTGAAACCACTATTTTTCGTTGAGATCTAGGTTGAGTCCTCAAAGGGGTGATGGTTCGGGATGTATGGACTTAGTTGAAAGGGCCATCAATAATGGATTTGAGTTAGGTTTTTTATAACATATATCCCTTGAGTTTTGTGGATATTTCTTAATATAGGTTTTTGTTTATTATCCTCTTATGATAATTTCTTCATGTGATTATTTTTATTTGTTTTTAGGGGTTTCTAAATAACCTAATATAACCCTCATGATCCCTACAAGATGCATGGAGGAAGATGTTAAATATGTTAGGGCCTCCCAAGGTGTGTTCCCATGTTCTCTGGCATAGATTTTAGCTATATAAATGTAGGGTTGTTGTGCAAAAACATAGAACCTAGGGTGACTATGATATTAATAATTAAGGATGTGAATGGGAGTCCTAGTAACACACCATTTTTGTGTGGTGACATATGTTGTTATTTGGTTGGCATAAAAAGGGGTAAAGTGAAATAAGGGGAAGTTCTATGGGATTATCATTATATTTGTTTGTTCTTAGTGAGAGAGTCATGAGAAATGGGAAATAGGGATGAATGTTGTGGGTTAGAAAATAAGAATGTGATAATAGATTGTGGAATAATGTTAAATCCCTGTTTATTGATATTGTTGTGATGTTCCTAATGACTTTAGTGATGATTCTATTTGAATTGTGGTTGAATGTGGTGAATGTTAAAAAAATAATTCCTACATGGCTTGGTAGTGTGGGGTATTGACTTCAGGTTCTATGCCACAAGTCAGGTTTTTTACTTGCATTCTAAACTCCACCCACTAAAAGCATGAGTTAGGGAAGGTGATATTATCCCATTCCCCTAACGGTTGCATCAACCCTCACTAAGGCTTCAAGGTGATGATAATAAAAATTGTGGTGTTATGATACCTAGTGAGAGAAATTTTTTAATTCTTTCATGTTTGTGAATGTTTATCTTTCCTAATCAATTGAACAGATATTAAGTGTGAATTGATAATTATTGAATCTTGGAATGAGTATGGGTTCTTTTATATGTTAACTAAAACTAACATAATTATATTGGGACATATAATATGTTTCCATTTATTTTTTTTGTTTAGCACTGAATGAATTATCTATTAGCATTATATTTTGTAGACACTGTTGGTGGTGTGATACAAAGTTGTACTCACACCCTACTCAGGTTGTCAATGGGTACCCAGGAAGATTTTGTGATTTCATGTCAAGACAATGGTAAGGGACCATTTCTTGTGAATTGAGTAGTGATCCGTGAAGATCTTGCTTGAGTTTTGGGATATTGTTCCAAGACTATTTTGGGGATTCCAATTTTTTCTTCATTTCAGGCTTTGTTCACTTTTCACTATTGCATGGCATGACATACATACTATAGGATGTGTTGTAACAAGATTTGGAATGGTATATTAATTCATTGTGTTAGTTGTTTTGTAGTTTTTACTCTATTTATATCTTTAAAATTGTGTATTACTCTATTAAAAATTGGGTATAGTCTCCCCATGAGACTACATAGACCCTCACTACTTGTCGACAACCTCTAAAATTTGGGTAGGAATGATTGAGGACATGTAACCACCCAGCTCAGGGAACTAGTAAGTGGATCCTAGGTTGGGGACATTACCAAGATGTATTCGAGGAGTTCCTCTCTATTTCATAATATTTTGTAATGGTAGATTGAGGTTAGAAAATTCTTGGTCCATGGTAATGAGATCATTATTAGGAGTAGCTAACCCATGTAAGGGGGAAAACCCATGTAAGGGGGAAAACCCATGTTACCCATGGATGATATTTTTTTCTAGTTATTTTTTGTTGCATGGGATTATATTTCTCCTTTGGGAGATGAAAGTGTTTTGTGATATTTTTATTTCGTGATATTTACCTAATGGTTGAAATTACACAAGGTTTTTCATTCATTAATTATCCTTGGAACCTATAATTATAAGTTACATCCATCATGGAAGACGCACATATAGAATTAGTGTGTTGGGTGTAAAGGTTAGGATTCATTTTTTTTAAAACTAATGAATTATTTAATAATAAAATGTTGTGAATGCGTAACAAGGTGTGTAAAAATCATAGGTAATAATATAGTGACATGTTTAATAAGAATTTGATGTGGGATAAGATGTTGTTAATATAACATGGAATGTGTAACTATTTAAAATCTTGTAAAAAGTAATGGCATTCAACTATGCGATTTGGTTAACTGTGTTGGCTGTGGTACTTGGAGGAATGGCTAATGGTACTATGATGGATATGATTGGCGCATGGAATAAGGTCTGAAAATGAATTATTACGTCTAGTGATGATCCTTTTTATGTTATCCCCTATTTTCATGATAGCATTAGTGCTTCATTCTATGCTTGTGTTTGGTATTGTAGAGAAATTATGTCGTGAAGAAGCATGCTAGTTGGGCGGCCAAAAGACGTTTCCAAGAATGCTCGTATAGTAGTGGAGTAGGGTATTCCAATGCTTCATAGTGAAAGGGAAGAGTAGTTTCGTGAGAACATAACTCATTTAATGCAGATTATTGAATGGGAACTTGGGTAATTTGTACCAAGTATATTAAAGCAAACTAGAGAGTTTCAGTTGTAACTCCCTCCGACCCTTACCAGAGATGGTGGGCCAGAGGCAGCATAATTATAGATTGATCCTATCAATACCATTCTAGATCATCTTGTGACTCGTATTGTGAATCGAATCATGTTGGCGGCTTATATGATGAGGGGCCAACTGAATCATTGGTGGTACATCATGGTCTTAACGAAACAAGTTGATAATACAATAATGTCTTTCCGGATAATTTTTTTGAGAAATTGTATCCAAATACCTTGAGACAGAAAAAGGATGCTGAATTTATGATTTCTCTCAAGGGGAGATTTTTGTGATATACAACACTAGTCGTTTCAATGATTTTAAATGATTTTTTCAAACTTTTACTGATGATGAGGCTTCTATGGAATGAATTTTCTAAGATGGGTTGAAACCCAAGATCATTTCTGATTTAGATATTTTTCGTTTTATGAGGTTTTATGAAGTGGTAGATCATGATCATATCTCGGAGGGAAACCTCAAGGGTTCCTTGGGTTGTGAGCTTGTGGAGGATGCTGGGCAGACCAGTAATGTGGCTTCTAAGTGTAGGAAGAACCATTTTGGAATCTTTTAGTAGAGTGGAAGTTTTCAGAGTATACAGAAGAGCCGAAAAACAACATAGAGTGATGAAAAGATCTTTTTCTATCTGTGTTGTAGGTTGAGGCACATACATGGTCAATTTACCATACCACCAGTCGAGTATTGTGAGTGCATCATGTTAATCCATGTGAAGATGTTTTGTAGGAATGCACATCAGCTGAGAATTGAATGAAGTCATAATAAAATTCCACATCTAAGAATGACGTCAGTTACCCCATATCATGATGACTGCTCATGCTCTATGGGTCATACAGTTTGGGGTGGTAGACGTGGAAGTTTGCGCAAGACCATTCACAACATCAGGGTAGTTCGGCGTAGAGTACTCAGGTTGGGGCCCAGGGAAGAGGGTTGGGTCATCATTATGTAGTTTAGACTACAACTAAGGGTGGTGAGGTAGGATCATGAGGATTTCGAGGAGAGATTCATCTAGCTTCCATGATTACTAGTGCATTATTTGATACAAGTGTCACACAATTTTTTATTTCTTCATAGTTATTAGTTGTGTTGGGTTTGACTATGCAGAATTCATGTGGAGTAAAATCACTTGATTTTATGTTTGGTGTACGAGTCGAGAACATTTGGAAATGTAAGGTTGTCCTCTAAAGATTATGGATTATCATTTTCAATGCGATATTTTTGTTCTGGACATTTCATGTTATGAAATGATAATAGGAATGGATTTGTTAGTGTTTTATTAATACCATATTGAGTTTTACCAATGTTGAGTAATGGTTTCCTCTCTCAATTGAGATATCTATGTCCTTGATAGTGAGTGGGATGCTCGATCGGGCCATGCCAGGCCACTTTGCTAGCAGTTGGAAGAACTCATGGGCTAGGAAGCATGCATTATTCTATTTTACGGGGAGAGTGAGAATTCCATCATCTAATCGGTAGTGGATTAGTTTTACGAAGTGTTTCAAGATGAATTATTAGTGTTACCACCAGAGGGTGATGTTGAGTTAACCATTGAATTGTTACTATGAGAAAATGCAGTCAACATTCCTCCATTTTGTATGGAACTATAATAACACCATGAACTAAAAGTTCATTTGAAGGAATTTGAATATAAGGGGTTTATTCATCCTATTATATAACCTTGGGGATCACTTGTGCTTTTTTCTAAAACCCCTGATGCATAACATACACTTTATGTCGATTATAGGTGGCTGAACCAGATGATAGTACTGAACAAATACCATCTTCCTAGAATCAGTGATATTGTTAACATATTAAAGGTTATTTAGTGTTTTTTATGATCAATTTGAGATCGGGATACCATTAGTTAAGGGTGAGATCTTCTCACATACCACAGATAGATTTTCATGGCAGGTATCTATTTTATGACTTTTTTGTAATGTCATTTATGTTGACCAATGCACCAGATGTATTCATGTATTTGATGAACCAGATAACTCACCCATATCTAGATAGGTCTGTCATTGTTTTTATTGATGATAATGAAGTGTACCCCATGACTCATGATGATCATTCCCAACTTCTTGAAATATTTTTCAGTACACTTCAAGAGAATTGGTTTACGCCAATATTTGAAAGAGTCATTTTTTGGGTATGTCAGTGGAAATTTTTGGGGCACATCTTCTTAGAGTCAGGTGTTTGGTGGATCTAGAGAATGTACATGTTTTGGGGTCTTGGGAAGAGCCCCATATTGTTTCTGATGTTGGATGTTTTCAGGGAATTTTATATATTATTAAAGGTTCATTATGGACTTCTCTCATTGGGCATCACTACTCTTAGGTCTGATAAAAAGGGAATTGTTTTTTGAGTGGTTATGAGTATGTGACGGTTTATTTCACGAGCTAATGAAGCGGGTGACTACTGCACCGATTCTAGTTTTACATGAACATGGAAATAAGTAAATCTCGTATTGTGGTGTGTGTAATGTTAAATATGGTGGAGAACTAATGCAGGATGATAAGGTTGTTGCATATGGGACACGAATGTTGAGACCATGTGAGAAAAATAACCCAACTCCTGAAATTGATCTAGATGCAGTGGTTCATTCCGTGATGTGTTGCAGGCATTACATGATAGGAGATAATTTTATGGTGTTTACCAACCATAAAAGTCTCAAGTAAAAATTCTATCTACAAGATCTGATTATTCAATAGTGTAGGTAGGTTTAATACCTTCAATCAATTGGTTTTGAGTTTGTTTACAAATCATGAAAATGAAATAGTGTTGTTGATGCTCTTTTCTAGAAGTCTGTCAATCTAGTTGTCCAATAATCATCATCATAGTGGTGATTTTGACCTTGCATTCTAAGATGCACCTGGAGGTACATGATGAACCAAAGAAGATGACTCTTTCATCCATAACAGTTGAATATATGATATTTATCTGGATTAAGTATATCTATTTGGTAGATCTATAGTGTTTATCTAGGAAATAAATTCCTAAAGGCTCAGATCCACCTTTAATTTTGGTATTATGGTGCTAATGGTGTTTCCCATACTCATGACCAAGTTGTGGTACTGGTTGGAGTACAAGAAGAGTTGATATATGTGTTCCATGAATCGATGTGGGATGTACAAATAGGTTCGACTAGGAAGTATTGTGACCTCCCCAAGTAGTTTGGTGTCCAATAATGAAGAATGATATTTCGATCATTGAGGAATGTTTCCTTACCTATCAACGGGGGAAGGATGAGCACCGACGTCTAGAGGCATTTTTTCTTTCATTGCCCATTTTGGAGAGGAAGTCGAATAAAGTGGTGATGGAATTCATCGGTGGTCTTTCAAGGACGCCTCAGAAGAGTGGTGCAATTTGGGTTGTCATTGATTGAATAGTGAAATTGGATCATATCATGCAGATCTAGGAGGTATTTACTTTTGATCAATTGGGTGAGTTATATGTTTTAGAGTTAGTGTGTTTGCATGCTATGCTGTGAACCATTGTTTTAGACCATGATTAATGTTTCTCTTTATTCTTCCTACATGGATTACATAATCCCTTGGAACCCAGTTGTTGTTGAGTATACCTTATTACCGACAGATGGATAGGGTATTAGAATGAACAATTTAGGTATTACTGAACATGTTGAGATCTTGTGTTTTGGATTTTGGTGGCTCTTGGGGGAAAACAATCCCCTAGTTGTGTTTTCCCACAATAACTACTTTCATGAAAAAATTTTGAATGGTATTTTTGAGGCTCTCTATGGGAGATCATGTTTATCTCCAATATATTGAGTTGATGTTGGAGATTCAGAGTTTTTGGGACCGAGTCTCGTGAGGGAGACGTCTATGAAGGTTATTTTGATTCAAAAACATATGAAACCGTCATAGTGTAGGAGTCATTATTAGGAAGATAAGCATTGTATTCTCTAGAGTACATGGTGGTTGATAGTGAGTTTTTTCAGGTGTCTCCAAGGTTGGTCCATAGTCGAATTTAGATGTATGGAATGTAGACACCTAGGTATGTTGGATATTTATAGATTGTGGAGTGGATCAGGATGGGGGATTATTTATTGGTACTTCCACAACATTATAGTGGGATGCGTGATGTGTTTTGGTATTCACTGCTTCAAAAAAATATACATGACCCATATCATGTTCTAGATGATGATGATGTTGATATTTATGATGATGCTTCATTCGAGGAGCACCTGACTTGTGTCATGGTCTGTAGTGAGTGTGTTTTATGAGGGAAAGTTATTTCTTTGGTTTATGTGATGTGGAAGCATGAAGAATATCAAGTGGAAACACGCAAGCGATATTCAGATATAATGTCTATGTGGCTCAAAATATTTTCTTAGAAACTTGGGGATTTTCAGATGAGAGGCTTGAGGATGAGCCATTATATGGAAAGCAAGGTGTAAGAACATGGATTTCCTTGTATGGTATTTTATACTTCCATTACAGTTTATGGATTTTAATTTTTTTATTAAGTGTTTAACCATGTACATAATGAGGCTCGAGGGTGTTTTGAGTGTTCAAGACGTGATAAATGAGAAAAGGGGGATTTCTGGATAGGTCACATTGTGTGCACCTAGTTAGTTCTAACAAGACATAAAACCAATGAAAACTATTTATGAGGTGGAATTTTGGATATTGTAATCTCCACGATTTGTGCACGGTTTGGAAAACCTTATGAGTAAACCATTTGGCCTGGAAACATTTAAATGATTACAAAATTGTAACTCCTGGGTTTTTATGTGCAGATGGTATTTTCCTCATCCTCCTCTTATGGAACACTTGGAGCGAACCAAAGTGACCAATATCATCAAAGGATCGATCTCCTTTGATTTATTACCATTTGGAGATTCATTGGATGCGAATCGAAGAACCAAATGAGTCTAATATCCAATTCCTCCATCTTTTTCAGGTTAGGCTTGGTATTTTGGGTGATATCATATAAATCCCACAAACCTCTCTTTTACGGTGAGATATAAGTTAATTATTTGAATTGTTGTTGGATCTGGATCGAAGCCCTTGGTTGAGAGGATTTTTATCAAAGGATTCTAGGTAGATAGTCTACAAATTATATCCCTTATGTTTTATAATGATTTTTTTATGTAGGGTTTTGATTATTACCCTCTTTAGATGAGTTCTTCATTCCATTATTGTGGTATGATGTTTAGGTTGTCTAAACCACCAAATGGAACCCTCAAGATCCTCGTGAAATGCCTGAAGGAAGATGTGACATATATTAGGCCATCCCATGGGGTGTGCCCACATTCCCATACATATTGTATAGCTAAATAAATTTAGGTCTATTGAGTGAGAACATATATCCAAGGGTGAATATGATATCATGTTTGAATGATGTGAATGTGAGTCCTAGTAACACAAGTGGTTGGGCGGTGACTAGTGTGGCTGTTTGGTTGGCTTAAAATGCGGTTATGAAAAATAAGTGTAAATTCTAAGGGATTAGCTATATAATTGTTTTTGATTAGTAATATATGCATTGGAAATTGGAAATGGGGATGAATGTTGAGTGATGGAAATGAATAATGTGTAAATGGATTGTGTCATAATGTAAAATTCCCATTTATTAATATTGTTGTTATGTTTCTAATTAGATTAGCGATACATGGTTATGGATTGTGGTTGAATGTGATTAATGAAAAATAAATCATGTTCACATGGCTTAGTAGTGTGGGGTATTGACATGAGTTTATATGCCAAAGGATTGAGTTTTGACTAAGGTTCCAAACTCCACCCACTTAAATCATGGGTTAGGGAAGGGGATATGGTTCTATTTCTCTAACAGTTGCATCGATCAGGATAAAGGATTCAAGGTGAGGATAATGAGAATTTTTTCATTATGATTCCTAGTGAGATATGAATTTTTTTAATTCACTAAATTTTACAGTTTGATCTTACATAATCCATTGAAAACATATTGTGGGTGAATTTATAATTAATGTATCTTCGAATGAGTATAGTAATTTTATAGGTTAACTAAAAAGAATATAATTATGATTGGCCTTATAATATGATTAATTTAATTTTTTTTGTTTACCACTGCATGAACTATCTATGGGATGGATAGTTTGTATACACCATTGGTGGTGGACTACATAGTTGTACTCACACCCTACATGGACTGCCATTGGGTGACCAAGAAGATTTCATGGTTGCAAGTCAAGATAAGGGAAAGATCATACTGCTTGGGAATTGAGTCAGGATTCGGGGTGAGCTTGGTTGAGATTTAGGACATAGTGAAATGATTGTATTGGGATTCCACTATTTTCTATCATTTCAGGTTCTGTTCACTTTTCACTATGGAATGGCATGACATTATTATTGCTGGTTGTGTTGCCCGTAGTTTGTAAATGGTATATTTATACATTTTGATTGTTATTTTCGAGTGATTCCACTATTTATATTTTTACTACTATGGAATAATCTAGTAAAAATGGTGTATTGTCTCACCATATGAGTACATAGACCCTCACTTCATTTTGAAAACCACTTTTGTATGGTGAGGCACCATTGAGGTCATGTAACCACCCAGTTGAAGCTCCAGTTAATGGATCTAAAGATAAGGACTTTACACAGGTTCCTTCACTAAATTATTCCAAAATATATCCCTATGATTTTCCACAATTTATAGATTCCATTGGTCTCTTTAAAATGACATATCATATCCCCTTATGAAGAACTCAATGATAATTAAAATAAGTGGTAAATTCCTCTGTTTTTTCATTCATTTGCTTTTCATTTTCTGTTGTTCTCATTTATTCCCTATCTCATCATCATCGAAATGATGTAAAAACCCAATATGATACATGTACTATAATGTTTTTATGCTAATTTAATAATTTGTTATCATCTATCCTTTCCCTTTGTTTTAAATGAATTAATGGAAAACACCATCTGATATGTGTTCATTTGTCACATTGAAGGATATCAGGTAATCAATTTTTATTACTATATTGAATTGTAGTATTGAAACCATTTTTTGTTAAAGAATATTATTTTATTTTTAATTTAACCTCTTTGATATTATGGATTCCTTTTCCACTCATGATGTAAAATAATAATAAAAAACAAGTTAATAAGTGTAAAAAATTTCAAATTATTCCAATCATTTATCATTAATGTATTATATAATGAATCATCTTTACTAAATATAAAAAATAAATTTTAAAAACATTTAATATTATGGATTTTCACTAGTATAATACAAAATAAATTATGGGAAACCATTTCAATCAGACATGTTTATCCCAACATGAATATAATTGAACTGCTTATTAAAACCAAGGAAGAAAACACTACAAAACAAAAACATTGAATCTATTCACTCATGAAAAAAATGAATGAACATAGTATTGTTTTATTAAATTAATAAGTTGTTGTGGATGATATGTTATTATTAATAAATGAACATAATTTTTTTATTCTTGTCATTCAGATCATAAATAGAAAACCATCAATCTTAAGGTAAATGATATTCTCCTTCTCAAATTTATTCATGAATATCCTTTCAGTTATGTACATTAATGTATACTAATTAATGATGGGGTAAGATTTAAAATCTCTCTCATACTTCCCTCAGGATGTTTAAAAAATGATAACTCCATTTTCTCGCATTAATCCATCATAAGTTCCCCTGGTACTATGCCGATATTCCGTAAGGGATTCTACCCAAACCCCTATTATTTCTTAAGGGTATTATTATTATCTTTTTACACAATTTAAAACATATATTCTATTTATGTAAATTATATAAATGTTTTTTATATTTCCAAAGTCTTGCATCAATATCTATTGTCATTTCACCTTGGGTATATACATGCTTTTAAGTGATTCCCTCTTTAATACAACCCAATAAGCAAACCTGTTTTAAGAAAATATCCAATATTAACACCCAATTTCTTGTGCACTCAATCATATTTTATATGAAATTATTTTTTTATAAAACCAGTTTTTTTATTATGAAAACATTCTGGGATAATTTCAGGTTTTTTAGAAATACTTACTCCCTTTTTTATTTTAAATGTTTATTATTTTTTTCATAAAACCGCACAGAAATGACTTATTGCTAAAAAAATTTAAATACTCATTTTAAATTTTTTAACTTCTATTATATATCAGAAACCATTATATATTACCATTATACCTTATGAATGTATATGTTCATTCTTATTCCTTTCATTCAATACTCTTTTATGATACACTCATTCATTATTCATTATGACATGATTATGATACCCATTATATTCCCTTGGAACCCTTATGTTTATGATTGACTATATATGATTATATATATTGAATGAATAGTCATGAACATGTTAATATTGGTGCACCCAAATATAACTCCAATGCATTGTGTAAAGTTGAGTCTCATGAGACGTTATTTTAAATGGTCCTGGAGGTTAGCCTTGACTTGTGCTTCCATGGAAAAAAGTCTTAGTTGTTATCCTTCATTTGTTATCGTCTCTAGGAAATGATCCTTCACTCAGGATAATGTCATGTTTTATGTATTATTCCAAATTTCATTGATTATATATTTATGTGATCACAATTTTATATATTAGTATTCTATATTCCATTTTATATCATTATGCCATGATCCCTAACCCATATACTAAAGCCTTATTATTATGTTTTCTTCATTAATGGGACTTTAGCTCATCGTTTAATTCATGTGATCCCTAGGGAACCCTAGGAAGATATAAGAGCTCAATGGAAGTTAGAATCACTTTTTGATGAATAAATAAGCAAGGTATTTTTATTCTGATGTTTTACATTTTATGAACCCAGTCATCCAAGATACTAGTCATTACAATAATTGGATTGTAATATGATGTTTTATTATAAATAGAATCATGTAATGACATGTGTAAAAGGATATGGTATCAATAGTTGGTATCAGAGGATGGTCTAGTAATTTTTGGAGATTAGGAATAATGTAATTTACTATGAACCCTATATATGAGACTATGTATAATAAAACAGCCATAAATTTTGGTAAGTATAGTGTATGTTTTGTATGGGGGAAATAATTCTCTGTTTGAATACAAGCAGGTAGGGTTGGCACTAGAAAAAATGTATATAGGTCTAATACCCAAAAAACATGACTTTAATCTTGACTCGAACGATAACTCGTGCTTGACATCTGGACATACTGATCTCTTGGTTTGACACTCCCAGGGGATATGCATTGGTAAATACATTAACCCGATACAAACCATTATTATGTGAAAAAAAAAATTTCATAAAAATATATGTTAATAAATATATCAAGGATAAACTAGATTTAATCCTAGGGAATCACATGTTAGGATATACTTCTCCTTTGAAAGTTTATCCTTTTTTGTCCAAAGTATCATTTTTATGCTCAATAGTAATGTATCTTATCCCCATAATTGGACATTATTTTTATTTGTCAATTGGAAGAAATATAAGAGCACATCACAACTATCAATGTGATGAGGAATGTTATGATTTCTCAAATTATATACCAAATATGATTGAAGAGGGTGATCAGAACATGATGGTAGTACTTGGACATCTTGATCATGTTATGAATAATAACATGAATCATGTAGAACACCTTCCTTCAACATGTAAATAGCAAGAAAACATAGAATACTTCATACAAAAAATTCCATCCAATTTATGTGGATATTTTGATCTCCTCCTCATGGGACAATGTATTACCTCCATTGAAAAGATTTTATCTATCCTCCAGTGTTCAGAAGAAGATAAAGTTGTGATGAAGGTATATCATTTTGATGGGGAAGATGATATATGGTGTAAATAGATCATGAAGACATATCCCCATGAAGGAATTTATTCCATTGATTGGGAGAAATTCAAGAGAATGTTTTTCAATAAATATTTTCCCCGAACCCTTTTCCTCATGATGGAAAGAGATTTCATCATACAAAAGTAGAAGGAATATCATTCAATCATGGCATATGAAGAATACATTACAATTCATTAAAGGCGTTCCTCTTTTTTTTTCAAGGACACTGAAATCAAGGAATGTTTCTTCTTTAGATGACTAATGTCAAGTCCATGAAAATCATTAGTGATATAATAATTTGACTTCTATGAGGAGATTGTGTACTGTAACCATATGGTTGAAATTGAGATCATTGACTCTCAATGGAATCATGGGGTGATAAAAAAGTATAAAATTTAATATAATGTGGGAGGTATGCAAATAAAACAAATTATTGAAATAATCCTGAGCATCCCACATGTAAATATTGTGGGGAGAAGCATTATGGGATCTACCTAAGGGGAACCATGAATTTATTCTAATGTGGAATTATGGGACATCGGGATAAAACAACTGACGATTTATGAAGAATCATGATCATGTGGAAGAATAATGGAATGTTCAGATAAATTCTAAGCCAATGGTGTAGTGTAACAACTATTAAGAACATGGGATTATGAAAACAATTTACCTAATCCAATTGTTGTCAAAGGAAATGAACAAAAACGGACAAGGAAAAATGGAAGGGATTATGGTATCAATACTACTAATGTGGAGCCAGAAAATTATGAGATAAAAGCTATTATATTTATTCATTCACGAACAATTATCATACTGTTAGATTCAAGTTCTAAAAGTACTTTTATATCATTCATTTTTAGTAAAACTATTCAAAAAACACCTCAATATTTGTAGGATATGTTATCTGTGCGAACATAAAATTGGATTATTTTTTTGTGAATGGATTATAACACCACCATGGTAAATGTTTGTGGAATAAATCTCCTAAATTATATTTTCATATATCATTTTGTAGAGTTTTATGTCCTCATGGGCATGGATTTGGTATCATTATACCAAACCAAGATCGTCTGTTGGAAATATGAACTCAATGTTCACATCCAAAAGTATCTTACAATTCAGTATAAGGGTTTAGAAGATGATGAATAAAATTTAGAATTATTTTATCATTTGTGGATATTAAGTAAATATGAGAAATAATGTCCTGCTCAAATTATTAAGACAAAGGAGATAATCATGCATGAGTAAATGCCCATCGTGAGGGATTACACTGATTTGTTCCTTGAATAGTTTTCTTGTCTTTCTCCGGATTGATAAGTTTAATTATCAATTTTACATATTCTTGGATCCCAAATAATAACAAAGACATCTTATAGAATAGCCTTTGTAGAGATGAAAGATCTGAATAAGTAGTTACAGGAGAATATGGAGAAGGGTTTTATATGATGGAGTGATTCACCATGGGGTTTTCTAATGCACTATTTCCAGAAGAATCATGGATTAATGCACTACAGAAATGATTATCATTAGTATAATAAATTCATGATAATGATAATGTATCCCCTTCCATGGGTGGATGAGTATTTTGATATGCTTCATGGAGAAAATTATTTCTCTATGGTGGACCTTCGGTCGGGATAATACCAATTATTGGTGAGGAAGGAATATATTCCTCAGATAGTCATTCAAATGAAGTATAGACATTATGTGTTTGTAGTGATTCCCTTATGAATTAATAATGATCTAGAATGTTTCATGAATATAATGCATATAATCTTTATAGATTACCTCAAAAAATTTGTGGTTGACTTTATTGATGATATTTTAATATACACCAAGTGGAAGGATAAACATGAAGAGTATCTGAATATGGTGACAAAGGAAATGAAAAGGGATAAGTTGTATGAAAGGTAAAACAAATTTATTCTCTGTATGGAGGTAGTATCTTTTTGGTGAATTTTATCACTAGATTAGTGAAATATATGGATCCTTTCGAGATAAAGGAAATTGATGAGGGGCCTAGGATGTCATCTGTGGTGAATATACAAATAATTCTTGGACTATCTAGGTATTATTGAAAATTTTTGAATAAATTTTCATGAATATCAATCCCAATGACCATGATTACATGCAATAGAGCGATGATTGTTTAGACTAATGAATGTGAAGCATGATTCATGAATTTTAAAAAATGTCTTATCAGTGCACCAATTATCACACTCCCAACAAGTGGAGAACTCTATGGGGTTTACAATTATTCTTTAATGTAGAACATAGTATTTTTCCTGATGTAAAATGATAAAGTGATAGCCTACACCTCAAGGGAGATAAAAATCCATGAGAATACTATTATACACATGATCTAGTGTTTGCGGATGCAATCTTTGCATTAAATATCTATCCTTACAACCTCTATGGGGAGAAGTGTGATATATATATACTGATCATAGGAGTCTCAAATATATATTACACAAAAATAGATTAATATGCATGATCAAATAGATCTCATCAATGATAATCAATGCTCAATCCACTATCTTCCCAGTGAGGAAAATATAGTTGTAGATGCTCTGTATAGAATGGATCCTTAATATTTAACAATGATGAATATTTGAAATGATCCAATATTCTTATAATTTCATAGGATGGACATGTGAATCGTTATGGTTTGATGATCATCAATAATTTATCAAATTATTTCTCAAATACACCTCATGGTTAAAATAAATGATTCTCAATAAAAAGATGTATAAATTCACAAAACGGTGGTGTCCATTTGAACTATAAATTCCTTTGAGTTTATGATTGGTGAGGTATGATTCGAAATATTTGGTTCATGTCCAATCTATAGATAAATAATTATCTTTTGAATGATGAACATATCTCAAACATCTATATTCACCCAAGGAGCACAAATATATATTGAGATCTCTGGGAGAGAATTTGGTGGGACATTATGAAGAAGGATATTGTTTAGCATACATAAATTCACCTGGATTGTTAAAAAGTGAAGGAAAGATAGAAGTGTAAGGGGATGATGCAACTACTAATCATACCAACATGAAACTGGGAGAACATCACCATGGACATTGTCACAGGACTTCCAAGGACATCATAAGGAAACAATGCTATATGGGTCATTGTTGATCATCATACAAAAACAACTCACTTTATCACGATTTTAGAGGGGTTCTTATTGGATCAACATTCATATATATTTCATATTTAAATATGGTGAGTGTTTTTTTAGTATCGCAGTATTTTTTATCCAATTGAGATCTGAGATTCACCTCGAACATCCAGAGAAGTCTCCATCATTCTCAAAGCACTGAACTGGCATCAGTACAACCTATCATCCTAAAAATAATTGGAATTATGAGAAAAATATTTGGAAACTATAAATAATATTAATATCAATCTATATGGACATCAATGGTGGATGGGACCACCATATTATACTAGTTTAATTATCCTACAACAATAATTTCAACTTGAGTATTTGATTGACATAATTTGATGCACATCATGGGAAAAGGTACAGAACAACTGAGTGATCAGATGAAGTATGTTAGTGTAAGATTCTAGGACCAAGAATTGTTGAATAATTGGTTGGGAAGGTAAAAACGATTCACTATCATATCATATATGCATTAAGTCAACAAAAGAGTTATGTATATAATTGTTGAGAGAACATTGAATTCAATGATGGAGACATGGTATTTCTATGCATATCTCTATGGAATAAGGTCATGAGGTTAAGGAAGAATGGAATGTTATGTCCTAGAAACATAAGCCCCTTCGAGATTTTTGATCTTGTTATATATGTGTCCTATCCACTGGAACTTCAACCTACCATGTCTAAAATAAAAGATGGATTCCATGTATCTATCTTAAGAAAGTACATACCTGATCCTTCACATGTACTCTCTTCAGAGGTGGTATAGTCGGTGAATTATCATTCATATGAGTAGTTTCCACTGAAGATCATGGATCATAGAGATAATTTTCCTGAAACGAAGAGTACTCCCCTGGTCAAAGTCATTTGGAGGGACCATACGTACGAAAAGAAACATGGGAAATAAAGGGGGAATTGATTTAAATGTACCCACACATATTTATAGATTAAAATGTAAAATGATATTTTGAGGGAGAAAATTAATAAGGTGTTTAGTTCCCCGGTTTGATTTATGCAGTGATTTTAATTCCATTTTACGTGTCTGGTGTTTTTAGGATGATCTAGGAAGAGGTTCGAGATGTTTTTAATGGGTTTGAATGAGTTTTGTGGCTTTTCCAAGGACGCACGACTTGAGAATGGTTTAGGGAAAACAATGTGGTTATCCAATTATCCTTGTAGGGGGAGAGAATGGGCTTCCCATGGTATGTTCCCAATTTTCCAAACCATGTGAGACAACTATTTGGGACCCATTCTCTTGAGGTAGTGGCATCCACACTGTTAGATCACGTTTTTCCAAACATTGTGGGTTAACTGTGATGCCACATAAAGAAGGTATTTTTAAATATGTGTTCACTCTGGGTTGAACTATTTCCCTATAAACATCCTCCCTCTGAATCCTCACTAGTAATTTTTAGTTATCAATGATTTTATGGGATCTCCCACTTATTTTGGATACAATTATATGGGGTATCAAGGTGGATTGAAGATGGTTCTACAGAGGTAAGTGTCTCCTCATGGATTCTCTATATCTACTCTTCCTTATCTCTCATTATTCTATATATACAACCATTTCATATATATATTTGGTGTTTTATTCCTTGTATGTTGATATTAATTGTTGTGGATTATAGGGAAGAAGATCTAGACCAGTTTCAATGGTGTTTTTTCTAGGATAGGGTTCAGTAGCGTGTGGGTGGAATTTAGTAGAGCCATAAACATTGGTGGATTATAAATCAACTATATGAGGTTAGATTTAGTGGCCCTGGTTGCAATTAATTTTTTACCATGAAATTAATTATGATAATTAGGTTTTAATCTTGTTGTAAACCCATTTGGTGGTGATATGGAGATTTTTGAAAAAATTGATTGTTGTTACAACAGGGGCATTGTTGTGTGATTTTAAAATAATGATTTTAAAATTGTTAGTGGTTTATTATTAAATTTGTTTTGAATGAAATAACTTTTTCAATAAATATGTTTTTATTAAAATTTTGATGGTCATGGATAATTGGTTAAAGTGTGTTTTCAATAAATGGGTGATTTAATGATGTGAATTGGAATGTGATGGGAATTATGGTATGCTTTTGTGTGGCCATGATTCATTCTGATTTTTGGTTGATTAAGTGTTATAAATTTTTATAGTTTTCTGTATGTGGGCAGCAATTATAATTATAGAAGGTTATGGAATTTTTTCCATAGAATTTCAATTATGGATAGGGGTTGGGATTCACCACCAGTTTGAAATGTATTAAACAGGTTGGATGGAAGCTCCATTATTTTGGCTGACTTGTTTTCTATTTCATGAAAGACTGAATTTTTTGTGGTGATGTGAAATGGTGAAATTGAATATGGAATGGAAGTTTGGATTTCCCATAGGAATCATGGTTTGAGTAAATGGTGTCTTGTATGTGTTGGGGCCACCTTGTGTACGAATATTGTATTTGTTGTCAACAATTGTCAATGATGGTCAAAATGAAAAAGGATATGAATAATGATAAAAAAAATCATGGTGAATGTATTAAATGATGAATCTTGGAGAATTGTTACGCAATTTTAGAATTTGGTTTCATTCTTGGAAAATTTTTCATGAAATTCGGATGATTGATGAACTAATCCTTAGAACAATTAAATTGTTTCAGAGGAGACACATTGTTTATAATAATGAAGAATATTGAGGTATCATATATATGAGGTTGATTGATGATGGATGAGGATTTGAAGAAGGTCTTGTAATTCTTTATTATTTCATTAGAACCACGTAAGATCTTACTTGAAGAATAGTATCATATTATTTTCATGAAGTAGATAATGATGGATGAATAATAAGAGAGAATATGGAACGACATGGCCTTTTGAGATGGCCATGAATTTCACATGGTACCCTAAACCAAATGATGATTTGCAAATTTGTATTTATCAAATATCATTTGTTTGTGGATATTGTGATTCAAACCCAATTATGGAAAGGGGGGGGGGGTAAAGGTGATTCCTATCATATTCAATTTTTATTTGATGGAAGGATGATAGTTTTAGATATGAAAGGATTAGTTCATTAAATTAAAAATAAGAGGATTCTAGAGTTGGTCAATCAAAGGATACATATTACGATAGTGTATTTCATGATGAAACCTGGAGAATGGTTACATAATGTCAGTGTGTGAGTCAGGAAAAAGGAACATACGATATAGAGGTGGAAGAAAATGACATTTAAAGGTGAAAAATTATGTTGTGAACACGATTCATGAAGGTTTTGAATGTTGTGTGCATGGAATGATTCAAGGTCATAACATCAAAAAAAATCAATGGAATGATGTGTGCGAAGAATTTAATAAGGGACATAATGTTTAGGCTAGTGTGAAAGACACTTACATTCCAAATGCGTCGTCAAATGGCGTGTTGTGTGATGTTTCAAGATCATTGGTGACACATCTGGGTTTTTGCACGTATGGGTAGATGAGGCCTCTAAATAAGAGGTGACCCCCTATCATTTATAAAGATCAACTCATAGAAGAAATTGGTGTTATGAAGAGTATAAGAAATATATACAATGGTATTTTCACTAAAGAAGTAATATTTATGATCAATAATGGATATTTTTGTGCATGAAGAGACATGAGTGAAATATTGAAGTTTCATGCACGAGGTCTTCCAAGAAAAAATATTAATGTTTAATGCATGTTTTTAATGTTGCCTACAATTTTACCTAAAATGGGTGCACAAAAGATTGGGGTCCCTGCAGGCCTTCAACAGGTGCATACACCCTCATTGTGCTATGTGAATTGAAGAAGAACTAGACATGAAATTGAACTCATATTTTCAAAAATAAAGAAGTTAGTATAACAATACACTCATGTGTTGGTATTAAGAAGAGAACTATATGAAAAAGTTGAATATATGATTGTTCCAAACTGATGATTTTGAATTATTCAGGGTAATTTAACTATGATAATTCAATGTTTATCTATACCCATTGATTTAATAAAAATAAAATAACTTTAAATTATATAATGAAGATGAAGAAGTTTTCAATTGTGTTTGTCTTTCACTAAAAGATAAAGTGTGAAAAAGAACAGGTTTCAATTTAGATGTATTTTCATTGATGAGGAAGAAGAAGAGTGTGCATCATATAAGTTTTTTGTAGATAATGAAGATTTTGGTACATGCATGCTTATAGGTAAGTAACAATGAGAATAAGAAGATTGTGAAAGTAAAAAAGTAGAAGTGTATCATCCAATAGGTGGATGATTTGTTTTGTGTTTCAAACTATTTTAATAGAGATAATATTTTCTTTAGTGGAAATATAATGTACCAGCTAGAGGCTGTAAGATACTGTCTACAGTGCCTGTATACAGATGCAGTGAGTTTAACGGTATATACTAATTGTTGCAAGTTGGAAGATTATTGTTTCCCTTCCCCCTACAAGTGTAGGGATAAACATAGAGAAGATATTATTTCCTTCCCTCCGCCAAGTGTAGGGATCCACACTGACTTGAAGATTTTTTAAATATCCAATCACTGAACAACATATCATGTTATAGTAGAGAATCTTCACACTAGTCATCACCATGCATGGAAAATATTTATCTACTCTTATTGAGTGCTGGACCTCGTAAAAATATTGTGTTTGTATTTTTTCTACATACTATTATTGCATGAGATATGAAAAATAGAATAAGAGAATCTAGATCATTAATGGCCATAGGAAGAGGGATAAACAGATGGAATTTGTTTCTCATATCCACAATATTGATTTACCCCCCTCTCAGTGTTAGGTATATTCGAAATTGGTCCTCACAATGATGGTTCACAAGGGTATTATACCTCGAAGAGACGAAGAAATAATCAAATCCATAGATAGTAGAGTCATGTTATTCATGATGATTTGAGGAACACCACAACTCCACATTAGGTTAATAAAGAGCAGAGAATGGAAATTAAGAAGTTGTATGGAGTTGAGCAGGTGAGGATGCATGATCAGTTGGGACCATCAACAGTGTGACGTTTTATTCTTTTAGAATCCACATTGATGCATTGTTTTTTTTTTGATTCAGGTGCAAAAAATTCTTTTATTTCATCTCGCATCTTGGATTTGTTGGGATTAACTATAGAAATGGTGCTTTCTGTTTTGAGACCAGAAACTCATCTAGGTCAAAGAGAGTGATGAGGCATCCTATGTCCATCATGTTATATATTTTAGTACGAAATTAAATTTATTTTATATATCATAGTTATTGATATATATTCATATGACATAATCTTGGGGATGTATTGTTTGGTGATATTTATGGCCCACATCGATTGTTTTGCATGAACGATGAGTTTGATAATGGAGGATAGAGTTGAACATCACTTTATAGGGAGAAGAATGTTAATCTATGTGAAATATATTTTTTGGCACTAGCTATTGGCCTGATATCACAATAGTTAGAGTATTTAACATTTCCAATTCTATATGGTGTTGAGTAGAGTGGTCTTACAGCAGTTGTGGATCAGCATATGATTATATTTCCTGAATAATTTTTAGGGTTGCCACCTATGAGTGATGTAGAGTTTTTAATTGTTTTCCATCGGGGGACCGATCCTATCTATAATACCTTTTACCAAATGGCACCAAATTAATTTCAAGAATTAATGGTTTAGTAAGAAGAGTTAGAAAAGAAAGGGTCATATAGCCTAGCACATCTCAGTGGAAATCACACATATTGTTTGTTAAAAATGAGGATGGAACCTTGCTTCTCGGTGTTCATTATCATTGATTTAACCAGTTTTTGATAAATAACCAATATCCACATCCTTTTATTAATTATTTGATTGACTATTTTATGGGAGCCAGGTGCTTCTCCAAGACTAATGGGCAGTCATGGTATCATCATTTACAGGAGGGGAAGGAGGATATTCTAAAAAAATTAGAAGTAGATATTACCATTATGAGTATGTTGTTATGCCCTTTGTTCTAACAAATGAACCCATGGTGTTCAGGGAGTTAATAAATTTGATATTACATTGACATCTAGATTCTATTTTTGTGGTATACGTAGAGGATATAATTGTGTATTCAAGTACAAGTGTATAGCATGATATGTACTTGGGGATAATGATGGTGATCTTGAGGGACCATCTCTTGTATTCCAAATTGTCAACGTATGACTTTTGGATATGAGAGCTTTGTTTTTTGGCCATGTTATTTTTCACACATGTGTTTATATTGATCCAAAAAAGATAGTGGCTATTATTTATTGTAAACTAGCAAATAATGTTTTCTATATATGAAGATTCGTTGGTATAGCATGGTATTATTGATATTTTTCTCATGATTTATAAGGATTAACATCACCAATGACAGTTTTGAAAAGGAAGAATATAAAATTTCAATGGGATGAGATATTTTAGACTTACTATGAAGAGCTAAAGGGTTACATAAAATTAGCACAAATACTAGATTTTCCAGTACCGGGGAATGGGTTTGTGGTATATTGTAACACATCGAGAATAGGGTTGGGGTGTTTTCTCATATAGGGGCATCGTGTGGTTGCATATGGATCATGGCAGTTAATGTTTCATGAGAATAAATACCCAACACATGATATAGAGTTGGAAGCAATGGTTCTAGATTTAAAGACGTGTCATCATTATCTCTCTGGTGAAAAATTCACAGTGTTTACCAATCATAAGAGAATAAAGCATATATTCTTCAAAAGGTATTTCAACATGAGGAAAATGATAAGGATAGAATATATAAAAGTATTTTATTTCAAAGTAATTTACACATCACGTAATGGAAATTCATCGTTGTATGATTTATGTAGGAAATCATATGCTTAGATAGTGATACAAACATCAAATCAGTAGTTGTTGATGTCGGTCCAAGCCAACATGTGGATGGAATGTGAATACCAGGATGACAGAGCAGCCTTCATTCCATTATTTTTGGTTTCTATCATTCATTTTTTGTTTAAAGGGGCACATTAATCTAATTATAAATGTTTGGAAATGTTTTTGAAACTCAATGTTGGGAAAACCATTGATGGTAATGAGCTTAATAGAAATCCAGTCTTATATTTTAAGAATAAATGGGTGGTAATAGTGTCTTATAATAAAAAACATCAAAGGGATTATCATCATTCTAGGTGGATCTCCATCCAAAAATTAAAAATATTTACAACGAGTTGAAAGTGTTATTTTGGTGGGCTGGTATGGAAATGGTTGTGTCCAGGCTTGTCTCGAGATGCTTGACTTCTCAACATGTCGAGGGAGATAATCAATGGCCATCAAGAATGTGGCCTTCTTTACCTACACTAGTGTGGAAATGGGAGCAGATAATAATGGATTTTGGGACTGGTCTTCCAAAAACAGTAAAGAAACAATATTCAATATGGGTGATTGTTTATCAGAACATAAAGTTGTCCCATTTAATCCCAATTCATGAACCTAATACGATGGAGGATTTATTGAAAATATATATATGGTAGGTGGTAATGCTGGATGGTGATATAGTTTTAATTGTATTAGATAGATATTCATTGTTCAAATCTCATTGTTGGAAATCCTTGTAGAAATCCCTTGGGACACAATTGACTTCAAGCAGAGTGTATCTTATGCAGATCGATGGCCAATCTGAGAGGAAAATAAACACATTAGAGGATATGATAAGGGAGTGTGTGATGAGTTTTAGTGGTTCATGGGAGGATCACTTACCATTGGTGGAGTAATCCTATAATAACAGTTATCATACATTAATACGTATGGATATGTTTGAGTCATTGCGTGCACACCGGTGATGTTCTCCCATATGCTGGGTAGAAACGGGCGAGACATCGATGTTCCAACCAAGCCTTTTACTAGAGAATATAGAACAAATCAATATGACCATTAAGTTGATTTAGGAGGGTCAATGTTGTCAAAATTCATATTCAGACCATCTCTATTGACTGTTGTTGTTCGAGGTCAGTGATCTTGTGTTTTTAGAATATCATTTATGTTGGGACATCGACATGTTATGAAGCAGGGTAAGTTTTCTCCGTGTTGTATTGGAAATTTTTTGATTCATGCTTAGATTAGAGATCAAGCTTATAATTTTAATTTACCATAATAGTTTAGTGAATTTCACATTGTGTTTCATGTGTCCCTATTTAAAAAGTTTTGGTCGGGTCCTGACCATGTGATTCGTCTGGATCCTTCTGAGGAAGAACTATATGCTTCTGGGTGCATGTGCCAGTGGGGATCTAGTATAGGTAAGAGATTGTCTTGAGTGGTAAAATCATATCTTTATTTCAGGTTTTGAGGTATTATGGGAATGGTAAGGTGGGGTTATGGGATCGGTAGAATGACAAGGATGAGCAATTTCCCGAGCTCTTTTGACAATGATATCGTTATCTAATTATTGAGGATGGATAGTCCAATGATGGGGAGAATATTGCACCCATGGTTTTATGTATATAAACTTTTTATTCCTTTTAATGTGATTGATGTAATTGGGATTATTATGGAGTTGGTCAGAAGAGTTTGGAATGGGTTGTAATATGTTAAGAGGATTTTTTATAGTTGCACGGTTTGAGCACGGTTAGGGGAAAACCATTTGGATTCTCTAGGAAACTGTGCAAGGGGAGGCATATGGATTCGCATGGGATGTGGATGGTTTTCCAATCCATATGAGAAAATTTTCCGAGAAACCTTCTATTGAGGCAGTGGAATGCTCATGGTTAGCACATGATTTTACAAACTGTGTGGGATAACCATGCAACCACATATAGAAGGTATTGTGAAATCCAGTTTCACTTGGGTTTGACCTATTTGACACCGACCATCCTAACACTCAATCCTCCATTTAAATTTTTAGTTCTCAAGGGTTTAAGGGGATCTACCACTCATTTTAGATGATATTTTAGGGGTTTCAAGGGGGTTTGATGGTTGTTCATCTTGGGTAAGTCTCTCTTATTGGGTTCTCTTTGGTTTTATATAGATCAATTATTCCCTCTATCTTTGATTTCCATATCAATATCAGTTTCATGTATATATTGTATTTATACATGGATGTTTATAATAATTTATTTCCATGTTATGTAAGGGGATCTAGAGAAGTTTTGGTGTTGTTTTTTGCATATTGGGGTATGGTTACGTGTGAGTTGAATTCATCAAAACAATAATGGTAGGTAGATTCTTTCTTGATTGTACATGGTTATAATCAGTGTCTTACATTTCAATTAATTATTTTTCCTTATAATTAATTGTTATAATGATATGTTAATATTGTTTGAAACCCATTTCTCAGTGATTTTGGGATTTGGGGGAAAATTGGTAATTTTTGAAAAATGGGCTTCATTGTTTTATTTTAAAAAGATTATTTTAAATTATTTAGTGTATGATTATTTAAAAAAAATATTTTTGTGAATTATGTGTTTCAATAAATATGTTTTTTACTAAAATTTGTTTCAGAATGTAAAATTAGGTGTATAGTATTTTAAATAAATGAGTGATTTATTGTATTGAACTGGTATGTGATGAGAATGATGGTTTGATTTTGTGTGGCCTTTTTTATTGTGATTTTTTGTTGATTAAGTGTTATAAATTGTGTTGGTTTTGTGTATTTTTGTGCGATGTCTCGCAATAAAATATTATATATAGTGGTCCGGCGAACCACCAGTATGGATAGTGTTCGAGAAGTACCGCTAGTTGGAAATGTAGTGAATGAGTTAGACGAATGCTCCAATGTTTTAGTTTTATTATTGTAACATTCATTGAATGATAGAATTTGATATGATAATGTTAAATGGTGAAATGGAATATGGAATTTTTGTTTGGATTTCACTTGGGTTGCATGGTTTGTGTAAGGGTTGGCTTGGTAAGGGTGTGTTTGGGTTAATGGAAATTACGGAACTATTTAATGTTTTTTATAAATGTGAATGTTGTTTTATCTTAGTGGTGTGTGTAGGGAAGTAATTTGGGGAAATAAATTTGTCTATTATTCCTCACCCTTACGTTGTCACATGGGTTCTCTTTCAAATATTGTGTCTCGGGACATAGGTCAGTGGAAAGAATCTCATTTTTATAGATGTCTGGCATGATGCATTAGTGATGTTGTGGTTGTTGGAGCATGGATCATAGTGTGGAGCTGTGGATGGAATCCTAGTTCTATTATAATCTTGTTTTCATCTTCCACTGGATAATCTAATTTTGGCTTGGTTGTAATTGGCATGAGGGATTTTAATGGATTATTTGGTTGTCCTTTTGTAATGTATGGGTTTGATTGTTTTGTCAACAAGATTCACGTAGATTGTTGATAGTGGATTATTGGGTTGGATGGTTAAATATAAATGAAAATTTATTCCCCAATTGATTCACGAAGCACTCTGAATTTATTTCCATCCTTTTGCACCTTCGGAACACAGCTTATGACCATGTATCATTCCCCATCCCTCTATGTAAAATGAGATGGGGGAGGTATGTTATAAGGGGGGATAATGAAACGACATATTGTTTTATCAATGGAAATTAATATATTATAATTAATTCATATATTCAATTTATGTCACAACAAAATGAAATAATAAGAAATATGTGACCATTAAACATAATTTTGTCAATCCTAGGTTTTGAATATTGAAAATCTGACACACACATCTATGACTAGTAAGATATTTGGAGCCCAAAATGGGAGACATAATATTTAGTGAATATTAACCTAAACATATGAATTGTAAAATACCATTATTAATAGTAATATGACCCTTAGGAATAGTAAATCATCTATTAGAATTGTAACCTCATTTATGAATGTATATATAAATTTTAGGTAAATAATAAGTGACAATATTCCCATTGTAAAATTATATGTATTTTTTATGTCATAAATAAATAACAAAAATTAATTTATTAATTTAAAATAAAATTTATTTTCCAAAATTCTTTTCATGAAATTACCAATTTTATTCATTCTAGTTTTAATGCGAATTTATAAGACCTTATGTAAGTTCTTAATTCATTATAAAATCAGTTTTATTTTTTTCATTGTATTTTTCATGTAAATTGTGAATTGAAAAAAAAATTAAAATAATCATAATTAGAAAATAATTTCTGAAAATGGATTTTTTTTATTCTTCACATAGATAAATGTTGAGGGAGATTTATTTGTATATTTCTAGATTACATTAATTTCTTTATGCATATTTAAATATGATAATTTACCATATATATATATTATATATATATAAGGCACTATTTATTGAGAAATGGATGATGTAAGAAACTTGGTACTGAAACTCAAATGCATATATTAGTTTTTTTTGGCACAAGATTCATTTAGATTGCTTTTCTTATGAAAAATTATGAATACAATGATTAAAATATTAAGAATCCATCTCCAATACACTATAAAAATCACCCACACTCCCATGTTCCTTTTACTCATCTAAAGTCTTGTGAACTAAATAAAATCACCCCAAATATGTACCCATGATCATCCCCTATGTCTATCATCCCTTTTCCTCCTCAAAAGACCTAATCCTATGACCTTTTGTGGTTCTTAATGAATATTAAATAATGGGTTAAATTTTTATTTTCTTTTATTCCATTTTGTTTTCATATACAGTTGTTCAGTTATCATTTAAAACTTCTCCTCATCCAAATGGCCTAAAAAAACTAGTACCATAAATGTACTAGATTGTTTTTAAGCTAATTAAATAATTCATTATTATCTCCCCTTTCCCCTTTTTTATACAAAAAATACAAAATCGGAGTTTGAGATGTGTTAATTTATCAAATTCAAGGAAGACGGGTTATCAATTTATATTAACTTATTCAATTCCTATCATGAAACCATTATTATTGGTGTTCAATACTATTAAATATATATTTTATCTTATGTGATGTTCAATTATATTTTTTCTCAAATAATGTGAATTAATAATACTAAAAAAATTAATTATGAGATAAATCACCAAATTAATCCAAGTATTTATCATTAATATTTAATAAAATAATTTTCCTTCACTCTAAATAAAAAAATGAATTTCATAACCAAATAATTTTATGTATGTTATTAATTTCATATAACGTCAATTCTGGTCAACCATTCTCATCATACATTTTTTTAAGAACCTGAATATTAGTGAACTGGTCATTAAAACCAAGGAATAAAATGGCCCAAAACAATGAAATTGAACATCTTAACTCATAAAAAATATAATGAGAAGAATTAATAAGGTAATATTTAATTAATAACATGTAGTGGAGGTTTTATTTTATTATTTAATGAACCTAATTTTTTTCAGGTCATTGTGTTCAATCAAAGTACAACATCAGACATAGGGTAAAGAATCCCCTCTTTTTATCATTTATTTAAGAATCTCCTCTATGTTATGTACTTTTATGTGTCGTTCCTAATGATTGGGTATAATTTAAAACATCCCCCATTCGTCCCTCATTATTTATAAAATTATAGAAACAAATTTCTCTCCTAATAATAAATCCAAAGTACACTCGGTACCATGTGATGTTTTCGTAATGGATTCAATAAGAACATCTATAATTTTTTTGGTTTTTCGTACTCAATTTTCATCCAAATAAAATAATATATTAAATAAATTTAAATCTGTAAAGTTATATTTATATATCCAAAATCCTGCATCAAGATCCATTACCAATTAAAATTCAAGGATATACATACTTTTATTTGATTCCCTCTTCAATATGTCCCGATAAGCTTACATGCTTTAGGGGAACCTCTGTAATTTTTCCCAATTACATATGCACTAGACCATATGTTTTAATAGACAATTGTTTTTAATAAAACCATAGTTTTTTATGAAAAGATTATGGGATCACTTTTTTTTACAAAATATTATTCCTTATTCTAATTTAACGGCATGTAAGTGTTTTCCGTACAACCGTAGTAAACTGTTTTCATGCAAAAAATTATTTAATATTGTTTTTGTACATGTTTTAACTTATATTTGACATCACTTACTATGATTTATGGTAATCTTACATTATGAATTTTTATTTATGTTCTAATAATTTTCATCTATGGACACTATTATGATATGAATATTTTTTTCCCTTATGACATGATTATAAAACCAATTTCATTCAATGGGTACCATTATGTTTAACATTGATTATGTCACATCCACCATTGTCTTTAAATTATTTATTTTATTAACTTTCGGGGAATCAGGTAGTTCGGGTCAAGGACTGCCTAATCTTTTTTTAGTTCATATTTAAAATAATTTTTTTCCCTTGAAAATGTTTGGCGCACCATAGTCGAAGATGCGGGACCTCGCCCGAGTCACAGCACGACCTCGACCGTCTCATCCCATGACCTGATTGATGTTCATGGATGATAAATAAAAGCTGATGAATAAAAAAATGAGAAGTGTAATAATATTTAAAGGAATATTTATATTATAATAAAATTTTTGAGTATATTTTTACTAGTATTAATATAGTAATGAATATAAAAAAATTAATTAAGTTTTTATTAAAATTCTAATAATTATTATTATCGCAAATATTAAATTAATTTAATATCTTTTTTTTAAACGTTATGTCATTTTGCGGGCCATGTCCCTATAGTATTTGTTGTTTTTGTTGATAAATGAGTTTTTTTGGGGCTTGATGGCATGCAACGCATGGGCGAAGCATAATTGCAAAGCCGTGTGACTTCACTAGTGCGGCTGGGGGACCCTCCCATTATGAAATTAACCAAATAAAATGAATTAACAATAATTAAATAAAATAAAAGTTGTATAAGAATAAGAATAAAAATAAAATGAGAAATATTTGTTAATAAATTAATAAACTATGTTTATATTGATAATAGTATTATTATTATTATTTGTGGATATTATTATTGTTGTTGTTATTATTATTATTATTACTAATATTAATTTTATAATCAATATCATTAATAATATAATTTTAGGGTTCTGAATTTAGTTTTATTGAACTAATAATGTTATTGTCATTGTGATTATAAATATTAATATTGTTTAAGTTAATTTTATTTATTAATTTTATTTTATTTCATTTTTTAGGGTTTCCATTACCATATCTCTCTCTCCCTCACCTGTTTTCCACGAAGCCCCCTTATCCACACTTGGGTCGCACCGCACCTCCCTCCCTGACCTCCTCCTCACGTGTTCCATCAGCTAGACCAGAATGCTCCTTCCCTCCTTCCATGCATCGTCCGCTGGACAAGCCGGCTCCATGCCACTCTCCTCACCCACACCATCCACTAGAAGTGCCCCCTCCATAGTCTACGACTCCTCCGACGTTCTCAACTTTGTTTCCCCACACACCTCTAGTGACCATGCTCTGATGTCACAGATTCCCTTGCACCACATTACACAACCCCCCACGAACATCCATCGTGCGACCTATTCGGACGATCACCCAACAAACTCCCTCCTTGAGCAGCACACCGAACCAGCCATGCCTCTTTCCTATAGTAGCCACGAACTCACTGCCTCCATTGGGTGATTCCACTACAACACACGCCTCCCTTCGATAGTTGATAAGTCCATTTTGATAAATTTCTTATTTAGGGTTTTGTGTGTTTTGTCTTTTTTTTATTCTAGTGGTCCAATATATTGTTTTTAGGGTTCACATTACATCCCTTGTGGTGTGAATGGGATGAGATTGAAGTTTCCCAACCAAGTTTGTGGTTTTTTACATTGAGGTATGTTATTCCAAGCCCTTGCATTTTTTTGTAATTTTTTTTGTTAAGTTATTTTTAACATGTTCTATGCTTTAATTGCATGCTACGAACTATGTTTTATAATTTTTTTGGAATACTCGTTTTTAGATTCCATGATTCCAACAAACATGGAACTAGTACCACCAAGATGTTTCAAAATATAGTTTATCATACTGGGTAAAATCCAATATATTTTTCAATTAATTTCGTCTCATGAGAACTTATTGATGCATTGAGGGGAATTTAAAATCCATACCCCACCATCTAATACCCATACAAAGAATTACACATATAAAATAATAAAATGAAATTATATGGATTATCAAAAAACCCATAATCAATATTTAATATATTTAAATCATCAAACCGCTATTAAATCAAAAAAAATTCAATATAAACTCCATATGTAAAATCCAATACAAATATTAGAAATGACAATATTAATTGGAGTAAATATCGATATATAAGAAAAATTATAATGAAAAAAGATTATAAATATATATATATTAAAGATAAATATAATAATAAAAAATTTAAATAAGATTGTAAACATCCTAATTACAAACGTTCATTAGGATAATAATAATTAAACATTCCCAATTTCACAATACCACTTTGAAACCATTAAATACTAACTCCAATGATTGAATAATATTAAATAAACCTATAATATAATTTTAGTAAGGATATTCCATATATAACATATTATAAAAAATTATACAGACCATATTATAATGAATTACGGAATAATAACAACTAATCCACAATGGAATAGAAAATTGAGAAGAGATTCCCTTACCATAACCTTCATTTTTAAGTGGTATTTATAAGAATATATATTTGTTTAAAATATGTTAATAACTTATTAATGAAAAATTATGAATTTTATAATATCATATATTATATTCTTATTATATTTTATTACATGTTTGTTAATACACATTGATTATTATAACTATTTCAGGGGTTAATTTTCTAGTTTTCTCAAGTATGGTATGAATTTTGATATGTTGTTACTATTAAATAGATCATGTTTTCATACAATGAAAAATTTAAAACTTGACTAAATTTTAATATATATTCAATATATATGGAATTTTAGTAGTCTATAATAAATGATGATAAAAAATGAAATTTAGTGTTCATGGAGAGGGTATTTTGTATGTATGCATTAAAGCTGCATTGAATTCATTGTTGTGTTTATGTAATGAAGACTAGTGAATGATGTTGTTAATATAAATATAGTACTATATTTATGTTTTATATGTTGCATATTAATATTAAAACAATCATTTATATGTTATATATATTTCATTAATTAGTTATATTGCTTTGAGGGGGTGGTAATCTAGACTTCTTCAAATGAAATTATAATTTTTAAAGAATATGGAAATCATAAATATATGTTATAAATGAAAAATAATGAATCATAATGATATTATAAATATAATATATAATATATATAAACATATTTTCCCCCAAAATGGCCTTTATGATATGTGGGAAATCAAAAATTTAAAATCATTATTTTATGTGTAATTTATTCTATGAATACAAAAATAGTATATTAAGGATCCATTAGATAGAGGTGTGTGTAGTATTAGGTTTAAATTTTTTAATAATGAAATCCATGTATATTTAGGATACTGGGTTTTTATATAATAATGGATAATTGATATTTGTGGGAGTTGAGAATGGAATTAGTACGAGAGTTCTTGGGAGAAAACATCACCTCTTAATCGGGAAACTACTTTTGGGATGTGTCAATAGGATTCCATGGAAGGATTAAGGACCAAAGGGAGGAATAATGGTCAAGGGGAGAGATTTATAAAATCAATATGGTAGGAACATTTCCGAACCTATTTGATTTTGGAAGTGTGAGGAACGGGGAGTGTCTAGGGCCATTTAAAATGGAGGAAAAAGGATCACATGGTATTTTTGAAAAAAATGTTTGGTCCACCAACAATTTAACCAAAAACATATTCTTCAAAAAAAATCAATAATTTTATGTTAATTTACACTATATGGCAGTAATATTTTATTTTGAAATGTGGATTGGTCATTTAGAAAGTAATTTTAATTTTTTAGTACTTTATTAAAATTCATTGCACCGTCTTAATTGTAATTAATTTTAATTAATTTCACTAATAATGTTGGTTATTTTTTATTTTAACATTAGACATTATAAATTATTTTTGTTAAAAATAGGGAATCAATTTTGACAAATTATATTCATAGAAGTGGCATAAATTAATTTAAAAATATTTTCACTTATTGGACAACAATGTGGGTTTTTAAAGTAAAGACAATTAAATGTTAGATGAGTATTTACAATAAATTTTAATTTTAATTTTATAAATATTACATAAATAGTAATAAATTATGTAATTATTATATTATAAGACATTAAAAAAAGTTAAAAATTATAATTTAACATTATCAAAAAATTATATGAAAAAGATGTTTGGAACAAAATTATTATTTTTAACTATTCAATAAAAAATGAATCATCATTGATTAAACAAATATACCATAAGAAAATTATTGTGATTATTTAATTAATTTTAAGTTTATTTGGATATATTAAATTTATTATAGGCTCAAAATTTTATTTAAATATGTTTTACCAATAAAATTATGTAAAAAATGACTTAATGAAAATATTTTTTTTATGTGTAAAATAGATTTTCTTGTTATATTATTCTTGTCAAACCTTAATTTTTTTTAAATGTTTTCTTTAATTTATGATATATATTTAATTATAATATTTAAATAATAGTAATTATATGTGTTTATTAATAGAATGATCTTTTGGAATCATAAAATGAAAAATATTCCTTTCTATATCCATTTGGTTCTTTTTGGGATTCTCATTAATTGGTAACCAATAAATTCATTTTATATTTATGTAACCCATAATTATTATATTTTATTTATTAATAATAATAACTACTATTTTGATATCTTGTTTATGTATTCTATATTAAATCTTAATATTTTAACAATAAATTGTTATATGGTAAAACACAGTTTTACCTATGTAATAAGCTATCGAGGAAGGTCGCACTTTTTTGAAACATAAGAAAACATAGTTTTATATTCATTAAAATATGTTTAATATATCATAGTTATTTTTTATTTTACAATCTCAGGTTAATAGTATTTGTTTTTACAGCTAGTGTTGCATTACATTAAAAATATAGAATATATCAAATCTATTAAAAAATGTAAATATATTGTAACGTATCATGGAATTATATTCCCAAATTCCTTTGGTGTCACATTTCATAAATTATATAGAATAAAATATTCACACCATATAATTTTTTGGAGTCATTATTATTTAACTAGTATCTAATATTTGGAGATCGATATATGAGTTGAATATATATCATATGTTTCTTTTAGAACCATTGGGATCATTCATTTGTGAATAATAATTGACAATATGGGGAATGATATTAATAGGAGTAATATAATTCACCTATATTTCAGTTTGTATTTATTTTTAGTTTTTTATTACATTTACTATCATCATTAAAGCACAACACCACACTAAAACAAATTTTGTTACATTTTACAAAGATAAAATATATTAAATGTGACCATGTTAATGTTGTAGTTGAATTAGAGGGTAAAAATAGAAGTAATTACATTATGAAATTAATGTATAAAAGAAGATAAATATTAGTTTTTAATAACATTATATTGATAAAATTTTACTATTATAGAATAATAATTGATAAGATCATATATTCTAAAGAACGTATTTAACTAATTTTACATTTTTATGTGATATTTATCATTTATTATAAAAAATTGGAAATATAATATTATAATGAAGAGGTAAAATATTATTCATATGAATAATATATAATCAATAATTTATTTAATAAGTAATAGTAAATATGAATAATAAAATAATAATATATTACATGTTCAATTTCACAAAACAATTTTTTATTTATTTTTCTTGTGAAAGTTAAAATCCAAAATTTTATAATTTTAATTTGATAGAATGAAAAAAAATTAGGATTTATCTAAAAAATATTATTTAGGGATTATAATAGTCTTCATAAAATGTATAATTTTTTGATTAATTGTGAAAAAAATAATAATTTTGTTCATATATTAACATTGATGTCAGAATAATAATACATGACTGAGTTAGAAGTTTAAAAAACGTAAAATAAAATATATATTTTTAAATATAAAATAATTAATTTACAAATTCTTTGAATAATTTCTAAAAACCATCTTTATAATTTTTAAATTCTAAAAAAAATTAATTTGAAAACTAATTCTACTAAATTATATTAATAAACAAGTATCCATTATATATAAGAATATATAATATTGAATATGATATTTTATTGCAACATTTTAAAATTATTTTATAATGAAAATTTCATTTTTTGGCATAAAATTATGATTACTAAGATTAATTTTGAGACCTTGATAATGGTGAAACAATTATTTTCAAAGGATTTTCTTATTATTAATGTGTAACTTTTATCTAATCAATTAAATAGTTCTATTTCATATAATATAATTAATTATTTTATACAAATAGTTAAATGTATATTACATATAACATAATTTTTAATTTATTTTATTTTTGATTAATAATATTAAATGCTTAACATATTTTATGTGAGAAAATTTTATTTTATATTGATTAAATATTTAATTTAAAATTTTTTGGTAAAGAATTTTTAAATATATATAGACTAAATATAAATCCAATTTATTTTTATAACATAATGATATCACTATTTATGAAATATTTTTGTTTTGAAAAAATTTAATTACATTGAAAAAAATATGCTACCAATGAAAAAAATGTAAATTATGTAATCCTACATTTTTATTAAATAATTATTCATTAAATGTTAGAAATATGAGATATATATTCCAATTTAATATCTTGTAAATAATGTACATAATGCATTAAATCATAAAAGAAATTTCTAAATCCACTTGAAATATATATTCATGGTTTGAATCTATGTTATATTTTCTGTATCTCAAAAAATGGGGACATAAGTGAAAGTAAATACTTGAGTAAGAAGATTAGTAAGGGAATAAAAAATAATGACAAATAATATGAAATATTAAGGAATATCAATACCAAAATAACCCATAATGATATTGATTGATAAATAGGTATGTAATAATAAAAAAATGAATCATAACAAAAAAATGTGGCTAATACATTAAAATGAGATATTCGTAATCAAATTAAAAAATTCATCTAGGTGTTTCAAATGAAAATTACCATTGTCATTCACCTACGTAATGTAAAACATGTTATATAGAGAGATTAAATATTTACCCAATGCATATGATTTCTATCAGAGAACACCCTTAATATGTCTTAATTTCATCTAAATCACATAGATCATAATATATCATTTCATTAATAACCCTCTAAGATTAATGAATGGGGTGACTATAAAAATATTGGAATTCAAATGAGCTAAATGACATGATGATTAAAAAATTCATAACCCCCAGATTAGGAATGTTTTGTTAATATATGTTAATAGATGAATATATTAAATCATTTGTACATTTATTTCAATACCACTATTGTAACACCCCGAGATTTAATGAAAAATATTATTTTAATGTCTTATGTTTTATTCTACACCAAGATTACCCTGCGCTATACACAACACCGTATTAGCTTGCAGTACACGCAACACTATTCTTGGACCGTGTTACACACAATTTTGATAATAGTTATTCTACGCAACATTGAGTATATATATATATATATATATATTAAATGTATAAATGAAATATGGTTGGATTCTGTTATACGAAACAACGAAAGATTCTTTCACAACACGCAACCCTGACTTGGCTTGCATTACACGCAATCGCGACCTTCCTCAATAGCGTGTGTTGTACGCAATGCCGGGTTTTAATAAACAATGTTATATTATTATAATATTGTCATGAACTAACCGTTATGAATAGTATTAACTAAATTTTGAATTTTATAACATTATTATTCATCTTACACATTTCTAGAACATGGTATAAGAACAAAATAAATTTTTCGGGTAAAATAAGTATTTTTCGAAAAATGCAGTTTTACCACCTTTTGATGGCGCACCCAATTTAAATATAGTTTTTGACATGTTTATATGTTCAATTTGACAAAATAATATTCTTCCTTTGAATCAGGATATAATAATTTACATTAGATAAAGTTTTGATATTTTTCCGATAACTTTCATATTTTAATGAATAGTAAAAACACGCTATATTTTAATTAAAAACAACTTTTTTCATCATAATATCTTATGTGGTTAAATTATAATATTGAATGGTTTTAAAGTATAAATAGAATATATTTTTACCATTTAATATAATGTATGTCATTATCATTGATTTTACCTTGAATTCGTAGGTTAAATCAATTCAATCTTTTGCAATGTTTTAAAGAAAAACCCGTTTTCTTTCGACAACGGGATTAATTTTAATTTAATTTCTGCATCTTTTGTGTATTGAATTTGGAAAAATGGATTCCATATTTGGAATCAGTGGGTCCAAATTATGTTAATAAGCTACTTTTTATTTTTGGGAATTATGAATAGTAACTACGGTAAATTTTATTTACCTTAGTTAAAGGTAAATCGGGTAATTAAGGGTAAATATAATATTTTAAAATTACCCTAAAAAATGTCAAAATCCTATTGGATGACTAAAAGTCGACCCATATCACCTAAGGGTCAGATTATAATCATTTAATGGACATTTGTCCATGAAAATAACTTAATTATTATTAAAACCAAAGAAAGTGACAACACGTCACTCTCTTAAATCTTATAAGTATAATAATTTAAAATTAGTGATAAACATCATAAAATTTCGAACATGAATAGTCTCCAGAAAGCTAACAAAATTATCTACATCATGAGAATTTATTTAGAATTTTTTGGGATTATATAATTATCATTATTTGTGACACAATAGTAATCCAGAAATTATTTATCTAGTGAAAAATCAAGAACATAGTTTTTATTAAACTAATAGTGACCATAAAAGGCACAAAACCCTGACCAAAACTTATTGGTCATGTAAATGGAAACAATAATAATCCAATGGTCGAATATTTGAACATTTGGAGCCTTATACAAGCTATTATGACACTTATATTATTTTATTTTAAATGATGCCAAAGTTGTCACCTTCATAATTTAATAAATATAACAATTTAAATATTGTGATTTTAAGATGATAAATTCGAGTAAAAGTATTATTGTGAAAGTTAATATATTTATCTTCATAATAGGATTTTATTTTAAATTTTTATACAACAAATAAGTATATTAAATAATTATACAAAAATGATGTAGTAATTATTTTATTACGAGATAAACCAAATAAATGGTTTTAAAAATAATAAAATAAATATATATGAACTATTTAATGTGATACACTAATTTTATAGATACATATGTCCTTTTTATTAATATATTAAAGCTTTTAGTTCGAACATATCTTCTGTATAAATTTTATTTAAATTCAAATAAATGAATAGTGTCAAAATTGACACTATTGTTATTTTACAAAAATAACATATTATAAAATTGTTTAAAAATCACAAAAATATTTAAAAATTATAAATTTAAATCTATATGGTCTATAATGTTATAAAGTAAACGATTATGGAAAATTCACAACAAATAAGTAATTATTTTTTATAATTTAAAATTTATAATTTTATTACCACAAATAAACTTAAATAGATTAAATAAGGATAAATGAAAATGATAAGGTTTAAAATAAGATCCAAACATGTCTAAATTTGATTGGTTGATGAGATTACAACCCTATAGCATCTAATCTTTGAATATGAGTCATTTTTGGAGGTTTTTAAGTGGGGTTAGATTTATTATAAATTAATATTTTTAAGAATTCCTAAGGTGCCCCTCTCCTCCCTTATAAAAGGGCTCCTCCTCCCCCTCCTCATCACACAAATTTGAGCACTCAAGCTCGGCCAACCCCTGCCAAAATACCTTCTCCACTTCCCTAGAATAATCTTAGAGGTCCTGGTCTTCTTCAAAGACCAATATTAGTTCCCTAAGTGGAGGATTCAAAGAGGCGTTCCAAAGAAGAGGTAATATCCATTACCGATCTTTTCAATTTAATTCTTCTTCAACTTCTTCTTCTTTAGTTGTTTCATTATAAAGTAATAACATCAGTATTACTTACATACTTATATGTTATTATAAATATGAAACAACTCTAATTAACCTTCTATCCATCCTACGGAGAAAGGAAATCACCGCGCGTGCGTACGTACGGAATACCGTCTCCACGCCGTGGTGTACTCTATTTTCCGCCACCACCTTAATTGGATGGGTATAATGGTTTAATGAGTAACTATATCTGATTATTATAAAGTGATATTGATACTGAAATAGTATACATACACTTCAACACAATTCCACGACCATGGGAACGATATCATCGCTCGTGCGTACGTACGGACTACCGTCTCCACGACGCGATGAGATTCATTATCAATGATTAACCATTCATGAATGATTATAAAGTATATATAATAAGTACTAATGAAATATATGACATAATAATGATACTGTAATTATTTATATGCATGTCATCTACTTAATTCCATTCAATTCAATAAGGAAACGAAAACAGCGTTCATGCGTACGTACGAACTACCGTCTCCATGAACGGTGTATTTCTTTCCATTTACTGATTTATTATATATGTATATTATGAATATATATATATATATCATGTTTTATATTCTGGAATTAAGTATTCATGATCTAAGTAATCATATTAATAATTACAAGTTAAAAACACGAACGACAAATGAAACGATTTTACCCAAAACGCTACTTTAACATGAATTTACAAAAGAACGGGTAATATAAAGTCATAAGTGGATCATATATGATATAATAACAATGAATATGATTCTGGAATAAGTCAATAACATGATTTAAATCATTATACAGGAGGTTTGGACACTTACAAAGCAAGTCGGACCTAAGGTAAGGGAAATATCACAATCTCATTTTTATCCGAGATTGTTTATACTTTGAAAGTTACTGGGGTATATTTTATCATCCAAATCCATGTTTCCACAATATGTAATGTTATTTACATCCACCTACAATTTTTTTAAATCCAAATTTACCCTTCGGTGAGTTTTTATTAAAAGATATGAAAGGAATCTTTTGTCATTTTTTTATACGAGTTACTTTTTGACTTTTCCGACAAAAGTACGAGAAGAATGTTTTTTTAACTTATACGGCACGAACGGATTTTTACGGTTTTATAAAGCCTTATTTTCATGAACCTTAATCCAAAATATTTCATGACTATTTTCAATAAAATCTTTTTCTTTTAAAATTGCATGATGTTTTGTGAAAAGGAATTGATTTTGAAGAAGAAAGGATATTTTCCTCAAGAATTCATTTCAAGTGTTTTATCAAAATTATTTTCCATCTAAGATAATAAAGGGATCTGTTTATATACATATTTTTACATTGATTTGACTATTTTGTGATGGAATTATGTTTATGAATTCCTTTATCTTATATGAATGGTTTTATGATGTCATGTTGTTTAATAATCCCATTTTTATTACATGGGTTATGCTATGATGTATGGTTTATGATTTTGTGGCACACATAAGAATGGTATCATTATGAGATGGGTGGGACCTATATCTCCCTCCAATGCATTGGGTAAAGATTTTATATCTCATGAGATAGACATGGCTGGAATGGTAGGTTATACCGGTTCAGTGAAACAGGACTGAAACGAGGGTTACTCGATTCAGAAAGGGACTTTGTCCACTAAGATAGTCTTGGCAATGAGTCTTGACTAACAAGAAATGATTCTCTATGATTATGTGTGAATTCCACAAAGTTTCATGTTTTAAGTTATGATTATTGTGATTACATTTGACTGCCATGATTTATCCAATGTTATGAAATTATGCTCTCTTTTGCAGGTTAAGATTTCCAAAATGTTATGTTCTTATGAATACGATGTGAATGATATTTCTTTTGTTTACCCTTACTGAGAATTTGAGTTCACCCTTTTATGTTTTCTTTTCCCCAGGATATAAAGAAAGGTTTTAGGTAAAAAAAAGGGACGATCTTTATAGGAGATGTTGAAGATCTTTCACCACGATTAGAAGATTACGTTCCGAGTTTCCAAAGACACTAAACTATTACGATCCTTGTTTGTGTGTTTTTGTTATGTACTAAGTATTCTGCAAATGTAATGTAATGTCAATATACGTCAGGCTTCGGGTCTCTACAGTTGGTATCAGAGGAAAGGTTTAGTCAACCTTTGGAAACTAGGATGCGAAAACGTTAGTGAGATCCCTAGAGATATTTCTAAGGTATGTCTAGGGATGTCCCTAAGGTTAAGTATACGTATAGGTTATAGTACTAGAATTACGCTAACGATCATAGAATTAAACCTAAGATGTTAGATATTGAAGGTACTTCCCCTTTATTATGTTGTTTTCCCTAGCATGATTTTTGCCACTCACACTATTCTTTTTGGGTTTTAGAGAATGGCTGGAAACAAGATGATTCACAATAATGGAGGATATGATGGACAATGGAATGATATTCTTCATAATGAAATGGGATTTTGAAGTTCAAACATAATTATTATGCCGAATCAGCAATCTCATAATATGATCAATAAAGTAAAATTTGGTAAGTTTCCTGACTCGGCTAATAAGAGAAAGATGGAGTTTCATGATGATCATAGAGGAAAGAAAGTTCAATTTCCCCTATGTAATTCATGTGGGAAGAGGCATCAAGGAGAATGTTTCAAAGGAACTGGAAGATGCTTTGGGTGTGGAAAAGAAGGACACAAAGCCAGTAAGTGCAATGGAAAAGGTTCAGTTAACACCAGGGATGAGGATAATGGTATTGCTACGACATCAACACTGGTTAAATGTTTTAAATGTGGAATGTACGGGCATTATGCAAACCAATGCCCTAAGGGAAAGTCTCATGAAGAGAATCAGTATGGTCGTATGGGAAGTATTTATGTTGATGATGATGAAGAGACTACAAATGATATTTGAGATGAAAGAATTGTTGAATCTTGGACAATGGTTTAAGAATGTAGTGGAATGATTACATGTTTATCATGTGTAATGTTGTATAAGTAATCTCATGGTACTGTAGAATAAAGAGACATGTAAGGATTGTTACACTGTTGTCTAATTAATGTTACCAGTATCCATGAAAGGTTATTCAGATATTTTTGGAATGTAGATGATATGCGCATAATGAAGGGATAAGGAGAAAAATAAATGTTTGATAGTATTCATGAGCTCATGATTGATATAAGGACTAAGTGATATCATGGTGTTAGTATATAGAATTTTGAGGATTTTGGTATGTGGAAAGAGTTAACTTTTAATAGAATTCGTGTTTTCAATAAGGTTCAATTGGTATTCAAGAGAGTACAAGATTAAGGCCTTTGAATGTTTGGAATGTGACCAACAAGATATATCTTATGATATATGGGGATCAATGATGGTATTAAATCTCTGGTAATCGTTTTCATTATGTTATGAGAATGGACTACTATATTATGGATAGGACTAAAGATTGGAATGGATTATGTTGGACATAAGTTAGTATTGTTTAAGGATAGAAGTTTTTTTTCGATATTATGGAATGTTATAGTAATATAGTTTTAGAAAAAGGACAACCTGCAGGACGAGCGACAACCCATCGCTTCGGACAAGGCTGTGGGAATCGAACCCACAACCGAAGTGCGACTGGCCTTTATCGCCTACCACTAACCTACAGGAAGTCCCTGTTTAGTAGAAACTAGTTTTATTATATTAAGCAGTATGATATATGAAGTATAAGTCCATTTTAGGAACCATATATGATTAATCTCACTATAGATCGACTTATGCATATAATTTTTGCTAACCTTTTGTTTGAGACAGATGGAATGACCCATCATTCTATCACATGATCTGCTAACACTTCATGAATAACAAATTCAACATCATTTATTTAAGATATGAAGTGGAAATTGTTCAAGGCACGAACAACAGAGAGATTGTACCAAAATAAAGTAACTATTTATTCTAATTCAAATTTTCAACTTTAGGGAAATGATCTTGAAAACCAAAAATTTTGTCCTAGTGATCTTATACCTGATGAATCAGATGGTACCATATATCATCACAAATCTATAGATTTGTGATTACTGGCTTTTCCATAGCCATGTTCTCTACCACTCTCCATCAGAACATGATGGTTAGATTTCTCTTCCATATCCATATTTTTACCTATGTGGAAACAAAGCGATTAGTTTATTTGGGTAATCGTTACATTTCATACTTTAGTTTTTAAATCCAAGTTTTGGTATTCCTTTTTACGATGTGGGATTCTATTAAATAAACTTTCGAATAGTAAACCATTTATAACCCCAACGAATTTCGAGGGCGAAATTCATTTTAAGGGGGGTAGAATGTAACACCCCGAGATTTAATGAAAAATATTATTTTAATGTCTTATGTTTTATTCTACACCAAGATTACCCTGCGCTATACACAACACCGTATTAGCTTGCAGTACACGCAACACTATTCTTGGACCGTGTTACACACAATTTTGATAATAGTTATTCTACACAACATTGAGTATATATATATATATATATATATATTAAATGTATAAATGAAATATGGTTGGATTATGTTATACGAAACAACGAAGGATTCTTTCACAACACGCAACCCTGACTTGGCTTGCATTACACGCAATCGCGACCTTCCTCGATAGCGTGTGTTGTACGCAATGCCGGGTTTTAATAAACAACGTTATATTATTATAATATTGTCATGAACAAGACGTTATGAATAGTTTTAACTAAATTTTGAATTTTATAACATTATTATTCATCTTACACATTTCTAGAACATGGTATAAGAACAAAATAAATTTTTCGGGTAAAATAAGTATTTTTCGAAAAATGCAGTTTTACCGCCTTTTGATGGCGCACCCAATTTAAATATAGTTTTTGACATGTTTATATGTTCAATTTGAAAAAATAATATTCTTCCTTTGAATCAGGATATAAAAATTTACATTAGATATAGTTTTTATATTTTTCCGATAACTTTCATATTTTAATGAATAGTAAAAACATGCTATATTATAATTAAAAACAACTTTTTTCATCGTAATATCTTATGTGGTTAAATTATAATATTGAATGGTTTTAAAGTATAAATAGAATATATTTTTACAATTTAATATAATGTATGTCATTAGCATTGATTTTACCTTGAATTCGTAGGTTAAATCAATTCAATCTTTTGCAATGTTTTAAAGAAAAACCCGTTTTCTTTCGACAACGGGATTAATTATAATTTAATTTCTGCATCATTTGTGTATTAAATTTGGAAAAATGGATTCCATATTTGGAATCAGTGGGTCCAAATTATGTTAATAAGCTACTTTTTAATTTTGGGAATTATGAATAGTAACTACGGTAAATTTTATTTACCATAGTTAAAGGTAAATCGGGTAATTAAGGGTAAATATAATATTTTAAAATTACCCTAACAAATTTCAATATCCTCTTTGATGACTAAAAGTCGACCCATGTCACGTAAGGGTCGGATTAGAATCATTTAATGGACATTTGTCCATGAAAATAACTTAATTATTATTAAAACCAAAGAAAGTGACAACATGTCACTCTCTTAAATCTTATAAGTATAATAATTTTAAATTAGTGATAAACATCATAAAATTTTGAACATGAATAGTCTCCAGAAAGCTAAAAAAATTATCTACATCATGAGAATTTATTTATAATTTTTTGGGATTAAGAAATTATCATTATTTGTGACACAATAGTAATTCATAAATTATTTATCTACTGAAAAATCAAGAACATAGTTTTTATTAAACTAATAGTGACCATAAAAGGCACAAAACCCTGACCAAAACTTATTGGTCATGTAAATGGAAACAATAATAATCTAATGGTAGAATATTTGAACATTTGGAGCCTTATACAAGTTATTATGACACTTATATTATTTTATTTTAAATGATGCCAAAGTTGTCACCTTCATAATTTAATAAATATAACAATTTAACTATTGTGATTTTAAGATGATAAATTCGAGTAAAAGTATTATTGTAAAAGTTAATATATTTATCTTCATAATAGGATTTTATTTTAAATTTTTATACAACAAATAAGTATATTAAATAATTATACAAAAATGATGTAGTAATTATTTTATTAAGATATAAACCTAATAAATGGTTTTAAAAATAATAAAATAAATATTATATGAACTATTTAATGTGATACACTAATTTTATAGATACATATGACCTTTTTATTAATATATTAAAGCTTTTAGTTCGAACATATCTTCTGTATATATTTTATTTAAATTCAAATAAATGAATAGTGTCAAAATTGACACTATTGTTATTTTACAAAAATAACATATTATAAAATTGTTTAAAAATCACAAAAATATTTAAAAATTATAAATTTAAATCTATATGGTCTATAATGTTATAAAGTAAACAATTATTTAAAATTCACAACAAATAAGTAATTATTTGTTATAATTTAAAATTTATAATGTTATTACCACAAATAAACTTAAATAGATTAAATAAGGATAAATGAAAATGATAAGGTTTAAAATAAGATCCAAACATGTCTAAATTTGATTGGTTGATGAGATTACAACCCTATCTCATCTAAGCTTCGAATATGAGTCATTTTTGGAGGTTTTTAAGTGGGGTTAGATTTATTATAAATTAATATTTTTAAGAATTCCTAAGGTGCCCCTCTCCTCCCTTATAAAAGGGCACCTCCTCCCCCTCCTCATCACACAAATTTGAGCACTCAAGCTCGGCCAACCCCTGCCAAAATACCTTCTCCACTTCCCTAGAATAATCCTAGAGGTCCTGGTCTTCTTCAAAGACCAATATTAGTTCCCTAAGTGGAGGATTCAAAGAGGCGTTCCAAAGAAGAGGTAATATCCATTACCGATCTTTTCAATTTCATTCTTCTTCAACTTCTTCTTATTTAGTTGTTTCATTATAAAGTAATAACATCAGTATTACTTACATACAGATATGTTATTATAAATATGAAACAACTCTAATTAACCTTCTATCCATCCTACGGAGAAAGGAAATCACCGCGCGTGCGTACGTACGGAATACCATCTCCACGCCGTGGTGTACTCTATTTTCCGCCACCACCTTAATTGGATGGGTATAATGGTTTAATGAGTAACTATATATGATTATTATAAAGTGATATTGATACTGAAATAGTATACATACACTTCAACACAATTCCACAACCATGGGAACGATATCATCGCTCGTGCGTACGTACGGACTACCGTCTCCACGACGCGATGAGATTCATTCTCAATGATTAACCATTCATGAATGATTATAAAGTATATATAATAAGTACTAATGAAATATATGACATAATAATGATACTGTAATTATTTATATGCATGTCATCTACTTAATTCCATTCAATTAAATAAGGAAACGAAAACAGTGTTCATGCGTACGTACGGACTACCGTCTCCATGAACGGTGTATTTCTTTCCATTTACTGATTTATTATATATGTATATTATGAATATATATATATATATCATGTTTTATATTCTGGAATTAAGTAGTCATGATCTAAGTAATCATATTAATAATTACAAGTTAAAAACACGAACGACAAATGAAACGATTTTACCCAAAACGCTACTTTAACATGAATTTACAAAAGAACGGGTAATATAAAGTCATAAGTGGATCATATATGATATAATAACAATGAATATGATTCTGGAATAAGTCAATAACATGATTTAAATCATTATACAGGAGGTTTGGACACTTACAAAGAAAGTCGGACCTAAGGTAAGGGAAATATCACAATCTCATTTTTATCCGAGATTGTTTATACTTTGAAAGTTACTGGGGTATATTTTATCATCCAAATCCATGTTTCCACAATATGTAATGTTATTTCCATCCACCTACAATTTTTTTAAATCCAAATTTACCCTTCGGTTAGTTTTTATTAAAAGATATGAAAGGAATCTTTTGTCGTTTTTTTATACGAGGTACATTTTGACTTTTCCGACAAAAGTACGAGAAGAATGTTTTTTTTAACATATACGGCACGAACGGATTTTTACGGTTTTATAAAGCCTTATTTTCATGAACCATACTCCGAAATAATTCATGACTATTTTCAATAAAATCTTTTTCTTTTAAAATTGCATGATGTTTTGTGAAAAGGAATTGATTTTGAAGAAGAAAGGATATTTTCCTCAAGAATTCATTTCAAGTGTTTTATCAAAATTATTTTCCATCTAATATAATAAAGGGCTCTGTTTATATACATATTTTTACATTTATTTGACTATGTTGCGATGGAATTATGTTTATGAATTCCTTTATCTTATATGAATGGTTTTATGATGTCATGTTGTTTAAGAATCCCATTTTTATTACATGGGTTATGCTATGATGTATGGTTTATGATTTTGTGGCACACATAAGAATTGTATCATTATGATATGGGTGGGACCTATATCTACCTCCAATGCATTGGGTAAAGATTTTATATCTCATGAGATAGACATGGCTGGAATGGTAGGTTATACAGGTTCAGTGAAACAGGACTGAAATGAGGGTTACTCGATTCAGAAAGGGACTTTGTCCACTAAGATTGTCTTGGCAATGTGTCTTGACTAACAAGAAATGATTCTCTATGATTATGTGTGAATGCCACAAAGTTTCATGTTTTATGTTATGATTATTGTGATTACATTTCACTGCCATGATTTATCCCATGTTATGAAATTATGCTCTCTTTTGCAGGTTAAGATTTCCAAAATGTTATGTTCTTATGAATTCGATGTGAATGATATTTCTTTTGTTTACCCTTGCTGAGAATTTGAGCTCACCCTTTTATGTTTTCTTTTCCCCAGGATATAAAGAAAGGTTTTAGGTAAAAAAAAGGGAAGATCTTTATAGGAGATGTTGAAGATCTTTCACCACGATTAGAAGATTACATTCCGAGTTTCCAAAGACACTAAACTATTACGATCCTTGTGTGTGTGTTTTTGTTATGTACTAAGTATTCCGAAAATGTAATGTAATGTCAATATACGTCAGGCTTCGGGTCTCTACAACTATCAATTAATGTGTTATTGGTTTTAAATAAATAAAATAATGGACAATTTCTTAAAGAGAGGAGAGAAATTTAAAATATTTAATTGAAGAGCATGTTACATATAATATATTGATATTGAAAATGGAATAACAAAAAGGGAAAAGTTACACCCATTCATAAAATAATATTCTTATAGTAATGGATACAAAAATGTGTAAAAATGTCCTATTTTGGAAACATGAAGATATACCACAAAAAATTGAACATGAATGGAAATGAGAAGTGATGATTTACCTTATGTTGAAAATTTGTTTATTAAACATGATAATGGAACTATATGGTCATCAAAAAACAAAGTTGAGACTCATTGGGAAGCTAAATAAATATAAAATATTTGATGATGGTTATGTGGTGAGTGGTAATGTATAAATTTGTGGGTATTTATAGGTTAAGTGTTCTAATTATTTATTATTTTTAAAATAAAAATATTGGAAGACATGGTCATGGAAAATGAAAAACAAATGTCTTACACAATGTTTTAACTCATGGTATTGTAAATTTAGGACAATCTTCTTTTTATTTTAATCCACCAAAACAAAAATTGATTTCTAAATAATTGCTTTTTTATGTAAATGTAATGATTGCAAAAAGAAATGTTTTAAAAATCTATTTTTCCTTTTTTTTAATGGATAGTAAAATCTAGTTTTAAAAATTAAAAAAATTATACCAAATTACCTAATATCAATGAAATAACATATTTTTGGTATTGAATTATTTTTAATTAATTAGTACAACATTTTTACAAAAATATTATCTCAAAAAATATTTAGAATCCCTAAAACAGAATGTTTTAATATTGAAAAATTTATTTTAGTAAATTATCTTAATTCCACACTAATATTATTTTGACCTGATGATTTTAAAATTTTGTTTATTGTGTTATATAATTTATTTAAATATTTTAATTTTAATTTTAAATATAATTTTTTTTTCAATTAAAAGTAGATTTTATGGATCCCTGTTAAATTTATGACAACAAATAATATTTACTAAGACAATATAAAATTATATTTTCATCAAATAATTTAAAAAATGGTTTTCCATAATCCATTAAATTGAATCAAATAAAATTAATAACTCCATATATATATATATATATGTTTTATATATTTTCTACAAAAAACAAAATACAAATTTATGTATGTCATAAAATAAATTTATCAAAATCATATTAGTTAAAAATAAAATTTATAAAGAAATAATATTATTAAAAGTAATTTATAGAAATAAAATTATATTTATAAAAAGGGAATGACACATCGAGAGACTAATTCTGAGACACATGACCCCATATTACACATATATAATCCTTATGAGTAAGGTGTGCAATTGAAGTTTTTTTTGTGGGATTCCACATCTAACATCAACTGATATGTAATATTCACTATCATGAACATATATAGTAGTTTATTTTGTGCATGAATCACTTGATATAGATTGTATTGGGATTTTTCATGGGAATACGCCAAGGATGATACCTCAATCTCGTGATCTGAAAAAACGACATAAAATGATATTACTCTACTAGTTGAGGCCATAAATTATCCATTATGTATAAATTATCATTCCTATTACAACATATAAACACTAATTAGAATAAAAAATTTATTAAAAGGTGAATATTTTAAAACATTAATATAACTATCAAAGACCAATGGTTACATTTACCTTTATACCCAATAAATAACACTTCAATCCTTCACTCAAAAAATTCAATACATATTATCATATGGTTATGTTTCCATTTTCATACAATTTTTTGGTTTATTAATATTTTATTTAATTTAAATAGAAATTTCAGTGGGCATATTGATTCAAAATTATTGAGGTGATCATTATGTTCCCATTATATTTATTCTATTTTATATTCTTTTGTAGTTGTAATGTATGGAATTTTAATTTATTACATGGATAACTAATGTAATTATCATTTTTAAAAGATGAAATATTGTTGGTATCTGTATATTTTATACAATATTATATAAAACAGACATATAATTAGGAATAGATAATTTTGAAAGACTGGGTCAATACATTCTTCCTCCATTAAGAAATTTCATCAATAATATTTCCACTCATTATCTCAATAAATAAATGGAGAGGGAAGTTTTGTCTCATTCTTCCATCTAGTTCCCAAATCACTACATCATTTTTATGGTTCCTCTATAACACATTAACAATGTGGGTATTCTTGAGGAATATAACCTTTTCTCAATGGTCTATGATATGCACTAGATTGTTTTCATAATAGAGGTCACATTCTAGTAGAACCACTTATATATTTAGAACATGTGAGGGATCATATATGTACTTCATCAAGAGATATGAAATGAATACATCATTAACCTGATATTGATTTAGTGTATATGCTATCCAATAGGATAATTTTCAAATGTGGTCAAGGATTTCAGGGCAGACAATGTACATTGGGATACGATTCCCTTTATTTCAAAAATTCCATGACATTATTCCATGGGGATATTTGATGGATATCCATTTCACCAACATCAAACTCTAATTACCTTAAATATTTACTAAATTATCCCTTTTCACAACAATAAATTTCTTTTATATGTTTTTGGATGCCATGAACCATTTCTTTTATATCCTAAAAATTATTACAAAAACAAATTTCCTTTCACAATCTTTATCCCCAAAAATAAGAGTTTTACAATTGTTTCCATGTAGAGCTATATATGGTTACATTTTAATACAATATTAGATAATATTTTTTTATGGTAACTCAATAATGAGAGGTGTTTATACCATCCATCATTAAATTTAATTTCATATATTCTAATTATATCTTAAACAGTGTGAATAGTCCTTTGAAATTTCCAATCAAATTGTGGGTGATAGGTTGTACTAAAATTCAAGTTATTATTCAGAGAGTGGTAATTAATTATCTATAATTTTTATGTTAATAATAAATCAAAATCATAAATAGTAGAATGTGGAAACCCTTGGGACCCCACAAATTAATATTCGAATACCATGGAATGTTAGTCAAGAGATAAATCGTGCCACATTGAGATGAAATGGGCAGACTTGGAATGATAATCCAATATAACACATATCACATTTTTCTATTGGATGTTTTTGAGATACACATAATGAAGTCAAAATTGATATTTTCTAAATTCCATGTTCTTATTATTAGTGGCTGCAATACACTATTAAAATTTTATCACACTTACATCACATGTTTCAATACTAAACACCTTACAGTGTATTTTGAAATCTTATTTTCAAATTTTTGAAACAATATTGTTCACGAATGTCCCTAAACATTTTATTTCTTATAGGATTTATAAAAATGTATATCTATAATATTAAACCACCCCCATTTTCATTACATTTATGAAAGATTGAACACATATCATTATATAAAATTTTAATTCAACTTGTTGATCAATATTGAACTCAGAAGCATCCCACTGTTTATAGCGACTATATTATTTTTTAACAAAAGATAATCTACATGATTTTAATTGATCATATAAAATGTGGATTGTTGATAAATAATATGGAATTTTGTCGATGATGTCCCTTCTTTAATTTTTCTAATGTAAAATTTTACTTGGCCCTCGATTCATTGATCTCATTGAATCATGATCATTGATATCATAACAAGGTATCTCATATATAAATCATTAGTGACTCTTTTTTTTGGGGTGACAATGAAATGAATATTCATAGTATTTATTAATATTTGACCATATACTATTTCTTGTGTTACTTTAGTGTGATATTAGAATTCAACCTTTTTTGGTATGGGAACATAATAATTTACTCACCAAAGATATATTTCCCCATAATTTCAGGGAAAAAATAATAGTATCTAGCTCATTGTCATGTATAAGATAATTATGGTCATAATTAGTTAACATATGAGATACATAATCACTCACCTTGTAATGTACACAAGGACACACCCAATCCCTTTAAGAGATGATTCATTATATATAATGAATCGATATCTAGGGTAGGGTAGAGTTAACATAGGTTTAGAAACTAATATCTTCTTTAGTTTATAGAAACTTTATTTACACTCCTTTGTCAAGGTGAACTTATCCCCTTTTTGAGTTATCATTGTTAGTGGAATAGAAATTCATGATTTCTTTTCACAAAACACCTATATTATCCCGATAAAGCAAGGAAACGATGAATCTCAGTTACTATATTAGGATGAGACCACTCTTATACAATATTTTCCCTTTTAAGCTCATATATTATTAATCTATTGGCTAGAATGTTCCACAAAAAATGTTTCTTATAACAATTTTCATTATTTGAACATCAAAAAATGATTATCCATATTATGATTTTTAAAAATATCACTTATATGATGCTCAAGATATTAATGAAAAATTTAATATATTATAATATCATCATTAAAAACTACAAAAAATATATTACTGTAGTCCTTAAATAATATATTCATGAAATAAATAAATATAAAATTAGAGTCACTAAAGAATATGGGAATAACAACAAATACATAATTCCCATATCATGTTTGGATGGTAGTCTTTAGAACATATTATTTATTCCCCATCAATGGATGATACCCATATAATTTTCCACTCGTGTACAAAAATTGGGCCACACAAACTTAGGAAAAATAATCACCAATCCATGGGAGAGGGTACTTTTTCTTCATATTAATCTAGTTATGGTCTTTATAATCAATACATAACCACATTAAGCCATACTTTTTCATTGCAAATAGGAATTCTTATCCCTAAGGGGGAACACATGGTTGGATAAATAAATAGTTCCAATGATCATAAATTTTTTTATTTTATTCCACTTTGTCCTTATTTTCTATTCTATATTGATTTATTTATATCATCATCTATCCTGGTATGAGTTGCTGAAACATTTATTTCATTTTTCAATAGTCGGTTTATGGGTTCCTGGTACCAGTACAAACAATCCTCAAAATCCAAAAATCAAATTTCAAATTCAAACCAAAGCAAATCCATCAAAATCCACATGCCACACCTTGAATATTGAACCCATCATCATCCATCTCTTTCACTATATTGCAATCACTACAGGTCTAACCATCACACTATATCGTATCACACACATCATCTACAGTATAATGTCAAATTAGATCATGGGAATTATGATTATATTATCAATGATTGTTTACATACCAAGGATAATACAATAGTTTTTATACATTATTTCTTCTAGGATAATTTTCCGTTATTTTTTCTAATAACTCTACTTCTAGATGTTTGGGAAATGATTATAATTTTTTCAAACATGGATTAAAAAAAATATTGTATAAAACCACAATAAGAAAATTTACTTACTAGATTTTAGCACACAATGAGTGTACCTTCAACCAAATCATTCATGGCCTCCACTATAATCATCTTGATAGAAAAATCACAACCATTCACCCATGTCCTATGCTCAGGTTTTTTGTGGTTCTATTATATTATCATAAAACATTGATAATGATTTGGAAAGATCAAAAGATTTAAAAAATTATAACATTAAACATTAGTCTAGTCCTCCGCCATATTTCCAATATCATTAGGATCCAGAAGCAGAGGCTTTGCCTCACCATGATAGTTTCAAGATATTTTGAAATATCTTCTAAAAAATTACATTTTGTACTCCAATGAAATAATTTCCCTATATTATTCTTCACACATTTGTCTCATGTTAGACGTATCCATTATAATCTTCCAATTCCGTGATCAATGTTCCTCCATGACTTCAAATCCATTGATATATTTTTTTCAATCTATACATGTGACCACTATGTCTCCCCAAACTCCAACTCAACCTTCATAAGACCCCATAAAATCTCCACATAGAATTAATAGTCTAGATTTTCATGAATCCTCCATAGAAGTTTTTTCATTCTACCAAAAAAACAATTAAAATTTACCTTATGATCTATAACAAACTATTGTTGTATCTAGAATGTATTTTAATGTTCATTTAATAGCATACATATTTTTTATTTTCATTATTATTCATCCCTTTTAATTCCTTATCAATTTTCATTCAAATATAAAAAGAGAAATATTTGTTGAAAATTATTATCCTGAAATCATCTCACTCAATTACATATATATCCCTTAATTAAATTGTGTTTTTAATAATGTATCACAATTGATCAGATTCTCTTCCGAAGATGTATAACAACTAGGATAATGTTTTTTTCAATGACCACTTTAGTACTGAAAGGAATATTTTTATAGTTTTATCCATTGTTCAACAAAATTTGAATCAATTGATTTACATAATGAATGCGGTCATTGACTCCAAAAGTTTTCAATGGAATGTCGTTCCCTATGAGGTGAAACCTGTCTGTTAATAAGATTCAAGTAATTTTTCATAAAATAAGTTTGTTCATTAATAATAATCATGAATCTTTATATTCAAAAATCTATAGTAATGTTGTTAATGAATAATCTGTTACATTTAACACATAAGAAGTTTCAATTTATCGACAATTTTAAAAAAGAAAAAAAAGATAGGAATGTGTTTCCTTTTTCAGTGTTATTATTATAATGAGATTTTAGGCCTTAAAAACATTAATAAATATGATAATATTATCATATAATATATATTACATTATATAAATATCCTTCATAAAAGTATATAAAAATCATGTTTTCAACAAAAAATATCCTATAGGAGTGTCAATCTTAAAGTGTAGAAAGGACCATTTTCAAGCACTAGCAGATAACCAAGTCATTCATTAAGAAGTGTTCTCTATTGTTAAACCTAGAAAGATCTATAATAGACCCACATCCACATGATTGTATCCATATAAGGATTTATTCCCATAAATTCTACTTACATAATTCTGACCAAAATACCAGGATGTTTTTGAATATTTTGAATTTTATATAGGTTTAATCAAAAGGTTTTAAATTCCATATTTACAGAAGAACTAATCTTTCTATTGATACCAATTATGGAATACCATTTTTTATGAAATAAAATTTCATTAAATTTTATGAAATATAGGATCCTTCATGATTAGATTTTAAAAAATAATGTAATACATGAAAAAAAATAATTTATATAAACTTGAATGTAAACACTAAAGGATCACCCCACGTTATAGTCATCACATATAATAACTCGAGGGCATTCATCAATGGAATGAGGTAAGAATGTATCTCAGTAATTGGATAATCAATAGATCCGTATAACAAGTGATTTGAGAGATTTGAATAAGTGCGTAAGTCCTAACTATAATCCATTATCAAGAGTAATATCATAATAATAAGAACATGAATAATGACATATATATATGTGGCCACAAAATTTTAATTAGTTATTAAAATTTATATAACCTAGGATTCCCACCAGGGTGCCATAAATGAAAATTATCAAGGTTATTCACCAAGGTATCCTAACCCACCCTTTCTCTAGAGATTAATCTTTTTACACAATTAATTGGATGGCTATTTAGGTAAAAAATTAATACTTATTTAATTTCATGAGAGATAAATATATCCTAATAAATAATTTCATTAATAACCATTGGATAATAAAAATGAGTTTCTCATAAAAAAAACCATGGCACACAAAATTGATTAAAGATAGGATCATTTCATCATTTTTATCCAACAGAAAGGGAATACATGTTTCATTTATGTTAAATACAAAATAAAATAAATATTTATTACATGTATGTGAATACCACTAGAATAGAACTTATTTTTTTTCTACCAAAAATAAAAATAAAAGATAATTAGAAAAGGGGAAGATAGAAATTTTAAGAAGTACATTTGGTAGCATGACTGGTATAAAACCTTTTTATAGAAATTGTAAAAATAATGGGGGAATAGTTATTATAATCATAAAATAATATTACTAAATTAATGGAATAAAATAACGTTATTAAGAGATATTTGGGGCATAAAATATCCATGGGGGATTATAAGGGTACAAAAAGATACATAAATTCATCACAGAGGTTTTGGGAGTGAATCTAAATTGAGAAATGGGTGGGTATTTAAACATTATGTTGAGATAATATTTTAATATTTCTTAATATAGATCATTGAAAAGTTTTTTGTCCAAAATAAAACACCATGAGCATAACCATGAATATTTATAATGGGATTAGATATTTGTGTCACATATAATGTGATACTAATACCGTAGTAATTAATATAATCTTTTAATATATTTACATCATTAAAAATTAATGATTACTCAATTTAATGTTTTAGGAATCAGATATTACTTTTTTAGTCTATAGATTTTGACTTATAGTTTAAAAAATTTAATAAAATAAATTAATATAATTATTATTAATAAAATCTAATATTTTAGATCGTAGATTGGGTTTATCTAATTATTTCCAAATCGTGATATAAATATAATGTTAGAAAATATAACAAAACCATAAAAATAATTTTTTACTATTAATGAAAATGTAATGTATTTTTGAAAATTAACATGAAATTCCTCATAACCTAAATTCTCCATGATGATTTTAATAATGATATTGATTTAATCAGAAAAATTCACTAAAAATGAGAATTTTAACTTTTAAATATGAATATCCATATTTATTTAAAAATTATAATTTTAATAGTAATATTAAATTTTGGACATTTATAAACATATTTAAGAAAATTAAAATATTATTTAAGAATTTATAATTTAAATAAATGTGTTTTAAAATAATAATATATTTATCAAAATATTATTCTAAATAACTTCATTATATATAAAATTTTATATATATTATGCAGAAAAATACAATTAGTTTTTATTTGTGTCCATATATCATATTATTAATTCATCTAATTTAAAAATCTATGTATTTTTTAAAAAAAACTAATAGAAATGGTATTAATAGAATAAATATTTTATTTATAGAAATTTAATTACCCTTCATGTAACTATATCTAAGACATGTAACCCATCATTACACAAGTATATACCTAGATGTTATGGTGTATAATTATGGTAGTTTCGTTTGGTGCCACAACTAACATTGATCGAGTAGTAATCTATAATTAATTGATCATAAACCATAACAGATTCAAATAAATATTCACTTGATTATGATTAGCATGGAATTGGCCATTGGAAATCACCAGTAACAATACCCCCTTCATAATTTCCTACAAGTGCGCTTCAAAAAGAAAGACTCGACTAGTTGTGGCCATCAATTCCCTTTTTAGTATCAATTATCAACATTCTTACAAATTATAAACACAAAATAAAATGGTAATATTACAAACCAAGTGTATAGATACTAACAACAATATTAACAAATAGTAATACAATGTTCTAATACCAAATGGTAACATTTCCCATTTATACCCTATAAATATCTATATATTCAGTCACTAAAAATTTCCCTAATATTTCTATTATTTTTATATTTTAATTTTCATTTTATTTAAATTGGTTAACATTCATTTTTTTAATTTTATTTTCATTTTTAGTAGGGGAAATAATTCTAATATATTGAAGTGATACATACATTCCCATTTTACTTAATGTAATTTATATAATTTTTGTACATGTATTGCATAAGATTTTAATTTGTTCCATTAATGAAAAATTAGATGATAGTTTATAAAGAGGTGAAACATTGTTTTTTTTCTGTTTATTTTGCATTATATTATATAAAATAACAATTTATTTGGGAAAAAATAATTTAAAGAGTCTGACTCATTAATAAAATATAATTAATATATAAATGAAAAGAAAATATTTAAATCATGGAACAAATTTTCTAACTATGGATTAACTAAATTTAATAATCAGTAAAAAAATTATTTTTCAGTTCTTAATACATTTTACATATACTAGTGTAATAAAATCAATATAATGTAATGAGTAATTATAAAAAATTTATTTTCATCACATATAAAAGGAGACCATTCTTACAACATTTACACACAAAATACAATGATTTTTGGTAAAAAATAACTCTACACCAGTCGCTCACTATCCACAAAAAAAATTTATAAGACTATGTACTTCCAAAAGACCTATCTATGTAGACATAATTTGATTTGGAAGGGTGAGAAACCAAAAAGATATGTAATGTTCTCAACAAATATATTGTATTTATATTTTATTCTAACCATTAAAAATTATTATATCCATCAATGTATGATATCATCCTTATTTTTAATATTTTTAAACGTTATTGTAAAATCGGAAAAAAAAATTTGATACCCTCATTTAAAACCATTAAAAAAACGTAGATTTCATCATGTGTATCTTCTGAAAACATCATCTATGAATTACTTGATTGATTTATATTTACAAATTTTAACATATAATTATAAAATACCATTTAATTTAATGATGTGTTATTTATAAAATTATTAATATTGCAAACTTATAATACATTCCCTATCATCCACCCATTCAATTGAATCTATTGTTTTATATGTGTGTAGGTATTTACCTATTTTCATATAATTCCATATAATATTGGATGAAAAAATTATTTTAAAATGCATTTTATTTTATTTTATGATGATATAATAATTAATTTCCTATATATTTTATTAATAATTACAATTATAAGATTCATTCTTAAATTTTTTGATTATTTTAAGAATTATTCTCATTAGTTACAAATGATCTATTTTCCTTCATTATCTATATTCAATATTCTATAAAGTATAATCAATTATTATTTAGAATGAATATTTTTTTAGTGTAATATTGAATTTATTATTTATAAATTTTTAAATTTATTATTTTTATATATTTTTATGATATGTGTTTAATGAAAAGAATATTCAAAATATTAAAAATCATTTCACATTCAGGATTGTATTTTTATTATACTCTCTTAATACACTATATAAGATATATTAACCTTTTTATGGGGTATATTAATTTTATTTCTTTTAAACAAGTGTTTTGAATATAGTTTTATGTTATATTTTTTCAATTGATATTAAATTTCAACTCATTATGTTTTCTAAATGATTTTTTTCATATATCCGTAGGAATTTTCCTCTCTAATGTATCACAATCTAATATATATTTTTTTAATGAATTAATCTCATTATAATATAATTAATATCATATTTTACATGATTAATCATTTTGTATAAACAGATCTCATTCTGTATTTTTGAAACATAAAATGGAATTGTTAGGAAAATAGATTTTATTCCATGGGTTCCATAATGTATAATTAATGATTTATTTACATTTTCTCACTTATGTATCGATGATATAATGGTGGGAATATATATTATCATTAAAAGTATTCTTTAAAGTTTCATTTCACATGAAATGTTTATATTTTGTGTGAATGTGATGTGACATTAATTTTCAAAGTATTTGATAGGACTTCATGATAGTTGCATAATTTATAGGCATTTATAGACCTTATGTTGGGAATTTTTTGATCAATTTATTTAAAAATGGTTCATATAGATTTATTCCTAGTTTTATTTTGTAAACATGATGCAAGTATTATTATTTACATGTTTATGGGTTAATATTATTTGGTTATCTTGGATTATAATATTTTCTATGATAAATTTTTTTCCATAACTACATAGTATACTATTTTCCTTTGAAATTATATATTCCAATATAACTATGATTATGAAAATTATATGAGGATTATTATCCCCCAATATTATACAAGTTAATATGTTCATTCGTATGTTATTACAAAACCTTTTACCAATACATAATAACAACTTTTATTTCTTTCAAATAATTCTTATAAAATATTTGTCTTTCAGACATTTTTTATTATTTTCTCAAGATTAAAATCATTATGATATACTGATATTTTTTACGTTACTATAATGTTTATATAAAACATTTTGAAGGTTTTTATTTCACATATTATGAATATGGTTTTATGTATATAAATGAATATATCATTGTTTGATTATTTAGAATTTTGGTAGATTGATATACTTTTCATACATAAATATCACATCTTATTATATGAAAATTAAAAACATAACATTACAATGAATTATAGAATCATAATTGTCTAGTATCTGTGGATTCTTGTAGAAAAAAAATTAATTCAGAAGATATCGTTAGAATTTTTTCATAATTCATGATAACATTCACCATTCTATTTTATATCTTCAATAAAAATTCCATTCATACCATGTGTAAGAGAAATGAAAGAAAGGTTTATATTAAATCCATATATTCTATTAAATTTCTATATAAAATGATCACATGATCATAATATGAACATAAGGCTTTGAGAAAAATCATTATCATTTGAATACCATGTACTATAACTTGTTCTTTCAGTGCTTTGATTCAAATAAGGGTTCTCTTTTTACCATGTTAAAAAGGGTATTATCCAATATTAAAAAAAATATAAGACTTTTGGGTCATTAAAAAAATATTATCATAGTTGGTTGGTTAATCTCCCCAAACCATTGTATTAGTCAATTTTCACTCCCACGTAAATCATAGTGGAAAATGTTTCTTACTAATATGGGATCACGCCACTATTAAAGTCCAGTTTATCTCATGAAATATCCATTATTAGACATTCCATTGAATGGATATATAATTTCAGTCTCACTCATAACACAATTAAAATCATATATACGTGTTCCAAGATATCATTAAACAATCATTATACCATAATTCAATATAAAACAATTATTTTTAAAAACATTTGATCATGGTGTAACCTATAAATAATAAATGAGAATCATAATACTTTTATTAATTCATCATAATGTCACCCATATAAAATGAATATATTCTATAAAAATCATGATATAATAATAATAATTCATATATAGAGATAAAAATAATGGTATCCATAAATCATATCCCTTACAATACAAATTTAACATCATTGGAAGTTATCATAATTGAAAAAGTATTTAAAAGGTCACATTTTATATTAATTGTGGAGAATACCCTTCTCATTTTGAAATCCATTAATTATAATATATAATATTCCAAAATATTATAGAACTATTTATTTTAATGTAACATTTAAAATATATAACTGAGGATACAAATCATTGATAGGTCATGACCCTGGTATATTCCGCTCATTCTATATACGAGAAAAAATTAATTCTGTTAGCATTTTTATTAAAAAATTAAAAAATACATCATTTCAGAAAATGTAAATATTCATTTTGAAACATATTCTAAAATTTCAATCATTTTTAAACATGAAATTAGAAATATACAAGGATAGTATAAATATATATATTTTATGTACATAAAATGTGGACATAAAAAGAGAATGACGTTCAACTGAATAGTTAAATAAATTAATTTTTTCCATAAAAAAATTATTCTAGTGACCTGATTACATAAATGGATGATAATAAAACATAATAATGCATTCTAAAGAATTATATATAGAATATTAAAATTCCTAAAATTATTTATACTTATTACATATGATTATATCATCATAATATAATCTTAAACACTCTCGAAAATCAATTAGTTTCCAACATTAAACAATTACCTCGAGTTCCGAATGATTTAAAAGAGATTTTCCTGATGTATAATAAATCTAAATATTTTATACATATATATATATATCGTTTTAAATCATATAATATCATATATTACCCCTTCAGAATAATTTAACATCCATTTATTAAAAATAAATAATAAAATTCATGGTTTCTTTGTGTTCGATGATCCCTATTTTCCTGAGAATTTTGGCATAGTAGTTATAGTCCATGTAATATGGTATTGGTTACATCAACTCCATAATTACCATAATGATTATGATATAACATATATTAATTATTTATATATTTAGATTCATCTATAAATAATAGATATATAAAAATTAATTACACCATTCATAGAGACAGTCAACCATAATAATACATGATGATTATTTTTTTGTTCTGGTAGAGTGAAATAACGAAAAACAATAATTCACTTTAAAATAATCAATACAATATCATATAAATAATATTAAATATTTACATACATCATCATTACCATATATGAGAATTGAAAATAATAAATTAGTCACATTTCTCGATAGAGGAGGTTGTCCACATGTACACACCAACAACATTATCGTTTTCCAATAGATTTTCATGTAATAAGGTCAATATGATATTATAATTCTAAAATTATAATTCATTAATTAATTTAAAATATAAAGATCAATTTAATCCTAACACCCATCCACAAATTATGTCAATGATAAATCAATTTTAACTTATAAGGAAATGATAAGTCATATGTACACAAAAATGATGATTTAATCTCTAATTAGATGATAAAGTCATTGGATAATAGTGGTTTCATAAACACTATAATAGCATTTTCACTTTTAATGTGTTATAATTTTACATATAAGGTGTAAACTAGCTCATAAATTTCCAAGGGATAAAATTTTATATAATATATTATCAAGTAAATAATATTTTGGTGATTTTTTTTTAAATATTTTAATAATTTAATATTTTTCATAAAAAATCATAAATTTCATTTTCAAAAAAAATTATTTATTTTGACAATAATGGTGACAAGAAAAAGAGGGAAAAAAATTATTATAATTGAATAAAACAAGTATATGTTATATTCAATAGTAATTTTATGGTATCATAATTAATAAATCAAATTATATAACATTTGTTATTTTTAAAATTATTTATTTTACGTTTATAATTATTAAAGAAAAAATAGGTTAGAATTAAATAAGAATTTAAGGTAACTATATATGTACAAAAAACACTTAAATAAATGATCCTAAGGATAATAATTATTTGTCAAAATATTACTATTAATTTTCTTTTAAAATATTTTTTTTTTCAACATGAGAAGACATTTTATATATCTAAATATAAGTGCGTTTCATTATTTATTTTTCATTGCATTAAATGTTATCCATGAAATTTCCATGGTCATATAACCCTTAAACAATAATATCTTGATCATAATGGTATAAGGGTTTATTTCCCTTTAACTTGTAATAATTTAGATGAGAAATCATATCGTTATCATTTATTTATAATATAGGTTATCCAGATTGATATTTTATAGTAGTGATAAATTTTAACATGGTTACTATTTATTATGCCTAAAAACAAAATGGGGCATATTTTCCAAAATTGGATAATCCAATTCCATATATGGAATCCATTTTTTAAATTTCAATTTATATAACTAGTAGAAATTAAATTTAAAATATGCTGAAAATCAAGAAAATTATTTTTTGAAAAATACATTTTTATGTATAATACAAGAATTATTCAAATACCAATCTCAAATACAATATATCATCACTCAAAATTTTAAATAATATTCAATATTTAAATTTCATTAAAATCATTCTATTATAATAATTTATTTCATTTGTTATTACAAAAAAACCATTACATGGATATGTTGTTTCATTCAAAATAACATCTATTTTATTTTGAATAGATTTTTTATTTTCATTTGTAATTAATTTATAAAAAAAATTCATTTTATACATATGTAAACTATTTGTTTTTTTATAGCTTATTTATATATATTCATACCAAATAATACAGTAGATATGATATAACTATCACATGAAATTATATTATTCCAATAGTAGATCTATATAATAAAATCTCCATTTGTTACATTATACTGTTCCCTTTAAGTTAAACTTTCCATTGAAATTACATCACTCTCATACCTGAAAATAAAGATATATCGGTTTAATAAATCCCATGATCCCAAGTAGTTTATTTAAGTTTTTGATTACTCTAGAGAGAATTAACATAATTACTACAATTTTTCTCATTCACCTTATTTATAGGATATAACAATTATATGGCTTTTCATCATAGGAACTATCATTCTTTAGTTGTATAACCTCAGTTTATTGGACATTTTATGGATTACGTAAGTGCATCCCCATTAGAGATACATGAAACACATCATGAACTTGAGAGAGGTTCGATAGATGAACCATGAAACAATATCATGTCCTTAAATGATCAAGAATCCAAAATGAGAAAATATCCATAGGGATTATATGTCCTATATATTCAACTATCAAAATGTTCATCAATTGATAAATTCATTACAATACTACATCACCAAGATCAAATTATATTTTTCACCTATGATTATTGGCATAACTGTCGTTTTGAATCTCACATTCCTTGAGGTATTGAAAAATTGATATGATTTTCAATGCCATTTACTAAACATCATCAATTCCAAATAGATTATTTATGAAACACCATCCTAGTACATTGGAGTTCCACATTTTTTTCATAGAGGTCTTCATAAGGATCTATATGAATTCATGAATGAATTATATTTTTCTACGAAAAAGATACTAGAAGAATATGTCAATGATATCCACCTTTTAATTCTAGATAATATGATCTCAACATATCATCTAGGGTTTAAATGGTTCTTAGAAATTATTGATCTATTTTAGGAGAAGAAATTTTTTCAAAACATTACTATGTATTAATAGCATATTAAATATTTCAACAAAACTGAGAGGCATAAATTAAATCTTGATATAGTTTAGTAAGGTTTGGTACTCCTTGAAAAAAAATCTAGAATGTATAACATATTATTAAAATCAAGAGACCAATCTACTCTAATAAAAAATAAGTGTGATATATTTATATAGATCCTGACTAACCCAAATAGAATAATTAGTTTTTTACAATTTTTGGGAGTCTAATAAGATTACCATATTGATTTTATGATTTTCTATTTAACATGATGAATGGTTACAAAATCCCCTTATAATTTTCCTCACAACCTTAACATTCTTTAATAAAATGCATTTAGATAAAAAATCTACATTCTCCCTATTCATGTTTTACAATTAGAAATACTCTTTAAATTTGGTATACATATTCCTAAATCTAGGATGAATATTGAATAATGAACTATGAAACTTATCTAATACCCCCTTCAAATATATTATCTATGTGATGTATAAAAAATTCATAAACATTATCATTACTTAAAAATCAATGTTAAACTCTATAACATTTCTTCGCTTCTTTTGAATCTCCACATCATTCTAATTCATATCATTAATATTTAACATTATATATTGATGGAAAATCATTTTATATATTTAATACTCCATCCATTTCTTTAATATGTCTAGAACCATCATTTAAAATAAATAACCATTTTATATTTTGTGATCATCATAATAAATAAGATATCATGATCTTTTAAACTCATATCATGTACGTCCTTGTTAGATTTTCCAATTTAGAAATGTATTGAGTTATAATAATCCATAATCTACTCAACCAAATTTTATTAAAAGTATTAATTTTTTTATTTAATACATTATTCTAATGTGTAGTATTTTTATACATAACACTTCATTATTAATAAAGATTATTACTGCACATTATTAGTGAAAGTATTTCAATATATAACTCCAAATTATTGATTGGGTTATTTTTCACATGATCATATTATTGTAATGAGCCATAACTAAAATGTTATTATTCTATATTATAATGAATTCTATCCTCTTATTCAATGTTTTTATGTATATTACAACCCTTATGCGATGTTCTAAAATTTAAGTACATGAATATAAACTAACCATCATCCTTGTTCATTTAAATTTTCAACAAATTCATATTTATAATGGATCTTGGATCTATTATAAGTTAACGTAGAGAGTGAATTAGATACATAGGATATATTTTACAAGAAGTGTTGATAAAATCTATCAAAAACAAGAACAAGATGGTTTTAATTCACAGTGTTAGGTCTAGTCCAATGTTTAATAACTTTAATCATTGATGTATTGATTCATATACCCGCTCATGATATTATATACCAAAAAATGTAAAACTATATAGAAAAAATAGATTATTTTTTTTATAAAAATACACATCATTATATTCTTTTATTACAATCATTATTTGATTTTCATAAAATTAAATTTTCTTTGAATCAATAATAAAATCAACCACAATGACTGTAATAAAATGATCTAGGAGATTATTGAATAATTGATTGACTAAATCCATGAAGATGGGTAAAAAATTATGGGAAAAGTGGAATCAATATCTTTTCACCGTTTCTAGGAATTTTACTAAATAATTTATCAATATATCCTCCTTCTTGACCATCAACTGATGATATAAAGGATGGATATCAATCATTTAAATGTATTACTCTCTTTATTAATGATGAAACAAATGATAAAAACTATGAAATTGATAATAATTATATATTATGATCTTTTATAGTCCCAAAAATTTACAAAATCTCAAAATTTTCCATTTATTTTCATATAAAAATGAAAAGGTCTTCCAAAATGTGATTTAGTTGGTCAAATAAATCACTTTTCAATATTCTCATGGAGTTTAATCTTTAATTAAAAAAAATAAACCAGGGGAATTAGATATATAGTCTACAAAATAGGTTTTTCCTTATGTACAATTTCTATTTGGGACTCAAATTAATGATTTGGTGGAAAGATAGAAAAATATCATGTAAATACATTATCATGATCTCAAACTATAGGCATGTCATTAATGTTGAGTTTATAAAAAACTATATGAGGTAAAAATACATAATGAATAAGAATTAAGGAATATAAAATTATTAAAATTTTATTAAGATCTTAATATTTATCAATTATCGATTAATGATCATAGGATTATTCAAAATACCAAATTTGACATCCATTCATCAACAATTTATTGGTGAGTTATATTATTAAATCCAATCAATGCAAAAAAAATATGGTTGAATTGAACTAGAGGCTAAAAAAGAAATTTCAAAGGAGAACATTACCATATAAATAATTATATGATCAATCAAATAATTAAATTCGATCATTATAAAATTTCAAGTTTTAATGAAAATTAGACAACTAATCATTATTATTGGTACTGTGATACCATTATAAATATCATCAAATATAAAGAATGTATATATATCAGGTACCATACATGATTAATTTATTTTTTTAGTTGATGGTAAGCATACATTTTACAACTACATTATCATACTCCAAATCTGAAATAGTGATTTCATTATAAATCCCTTGATTTCTAGGATAAATAGGTTACTAACATTGATAATCATCCATAATTGTCATGTTTGAGGACTGGTTATCATAATTCCTATACACCTTACATTTGAAACACTAGTGTGTGAGGGGGAATTTTAAAGTGATGTTCTTCAATCATTTGCTAAATTATTCATATTAAAATGAAATTAAATTTTATTATTACATTCCCATTCAATCATATAAAATTCAAAAATACACATAAATCAATGTCAGCCATTTTTCCATCCACCATTCAAGAAAATGGTATACTCATAATCTTATCTCAATTTTTATTAAATACCCTTTATATTTCATCATTATTTTTATATGGATACTCTTATATGGATATGAAACTATAATATACATTTAAATATTGATAGATCATATAATTATTTATTAATATATAATAAAATCTCTTATAATAAAATACAGACTTATTCTTGGCATTATTTCACCAATGAATTAATGACAAATAATTTTTTGTTGGAATCTACATCTATAATCCTTCCTTAGAAGTCTGATAAAATATTCCTCATTGGTATTAATGGATTAATCATCCAACTTATTTATTATAATAAATTATTTCTCTAACTTATAATTAAAAAAAGAATGATTATAATTATTAAAAAAATAAATTCTTAACATCATCCCACACCATGGAGTTAATATATTCATCCTCCAAATATTACATGATAATATTCCGACAATATCCAACATCACTATCCAAATAATATAAAAAAAATCATTTCATGTTTTTAACAATGGATAATGAAAAATATATATTTATTGGTACTTATATACTTCTAAACAACTAGTATATCAATACACAAACCATAGGGAGGTTTATATTTCAATATGAAAGACTCAAAAAAATTGTTCACTTCTTTGCTTATTTGGAATCGCATCCTGATTTTTAGATTTAAAAGGTTTTATTTGGTTTTCAAAAAAATTTGTAAATAAAGTTTCCATAATTTTTTTCACATAGGGGGATAATGATTTTACTCTCCATCACACTAATAATTAAAAGAATTTAATCAGGTCCATCCAGTTTTCAAAGACAAAATGAATTGTGTGAGAAATAATAATCACAGTGTAAAAGCACATTATCTAGAAAACAAATTTATTATTTTTCTAAATCACAGCACAATCTTTTTCATATTTGAAACTATAGGTTTTACCATGGTCAAGCATTTTAATTTCCAAATAATTATGATGTTATCATATATAAATAAATAAATATATATATATATTCAAGGGGATCTCACTAAATAATTATCACCCTATATCAAAAAAGAAAAAATACCATGTTTTATTAAAAAACATAGTGATCCATACTTTTCATACATAAATATCAAATATTATTAGAATAATATTCAATAAACTACCATAAAATATATTTTTATATCAAGATTTTATATTATCTTGTTTATGCTAGATAGACAAAAAACATGGCCATAAGATATATATATTATATACCAAATAATTATTCACATATTTCACCCTTATTATATATATATATATATCATACATATAACCATCCAGCATACCCTATATAAAGGAAAAAATAAGTTATGTGGTTATATTCCCATTAAGGGTAAATAATGTGGAAACCAGTGATCCTGCGAGAATAATATGAGAATTGGGTATGAAAACATGATATTATCTTATGAAAATAATATCATTTATATCATAGATAATATTCTATTGTCATCGAAAAAAAATTGTAGTTAGTAAGACATGAATAGTAAAAAAACGAGTCATGGAAAGATATAAATATCCTGGTACATAGATTTATGGATCCAATATAAGCATAAAAATTAATTCCATAGTATTCAAGGCTCACATACAAGACTACAAAAGTGTATTTGGTTTGATCTCTAAAACTAACATATTATTTATGGATCACCTCCAAGGTTATCAAAATAGATAGGGACCCACAATAACCATTGTTAGTTCGTCATTCCTAATATAATGTTATTTAGAATATAATATTAGTAGGGTTTAGTCAATAAATAGTAATCAATGTGGTGCAATGAAGTGAAAAAAGGGGTACCCATTTATAAGTGGGGCGAATCTATGAATTTATTAAATTATAAAAATATATATAAACCAAGTAGTGTTCTAAAAATTTAAATATTTATATATATTGGAATATAAGGAATGATTTGGTTTAATTCCAATAAAAAATAAATTTATTAATGTATAATTTGTGTTTTATACATTATGTTTTTTTAATCTCTTAGTTAAACTATTTTAAATTAATTATGGAAATGTATTTATCAATTATAAAATTATATCATTTTACATAATGGGTTTAAATTGTCACATAAATGGATAGAGGATGATAATTTAGACAACAACATATATATCTTTTAATATTAAAATATTTTTATGATTTTAAATTATTTTAATAAAATTCAATTGTCAGGAAATATCATTACATTAATTTTGAAAGAAATCGTTTAATTTGACTACAAGGACGCCATGAAAAAGGTGAAACTTTAATATAATACTTATAGAACACTAATATTTTATATTAATCAATAAAGTTCTTTTTCACTATAAATAACTCAAACTATATTAGATTAAATACTTTTAAATATATATTTTATTTTTATTATATATAAAGAACGTATGTGTCATCTTAGAGTAAGAATTTAGTGTAGTTATATAATTTATAAAACATTATCTAAAAAATAAAAACAATTTCATTTTTCACAAAAAAAAACCCATTAATATTTAACCCCTACATTCTTTTGTCCATATGTTAACCAAAAATAAATAACTATATATTAGATATTTAATTTTGTTTCAATAAATTAAATTTTATGTATGTTATTTTCATTGTAAATAATTATGAAAGAAAATAATTTTTACATACTAGGGTGATATGGTTTTGTGTACACATGTACATTCTTAATTATAGTGAAAATTGGAACATCTAACATTTATTTTCTACCAATATTAACCCACTTTATCATTTACAATGGTGGAAAATTTTATCATAGTTTCTATTCATAACGCCAAAAAACGTTTCATTTTATTAAAAATATTTATCCCCTATTAAAAACATATAATCTATATTTTATAATTAAAAATCCGTATTTGAGTTATTTTCATTTTAAAATAAGTGTATAAATCACTAAAGGTGGTGATTCATAAAAAACCTATATTTAAAGAATAAAACATGATTTATTCTTATCCAATGCTAAGAAATAAAATTATATGAATGTTTAAACATGTTATTTAATACATCATATATAAATTTAATAAAATTAATTCAATAAAATTATTTAAATTCATTGATTAAGATAAAAATATCTTGCATTATATTAAATTTTTTTCAGAAAAAAAATCTCTATTATTTTAAAATAGATTTTTATTTTCATTTATAATTAAAGATAAAATTAATGTCATAATTTCATACATATATATACCAAATAATTTCTATAATTTTGATAGCATTATTAAAAACCATCAATCCAATGAATACGTGTAAAAAATAACATTAAATTATAATATTTTAATATTATATCTTTTTTTAGTTAAACATGATGTTTAATGTAATGAAATATATTAAATAATTTTTACTTACATTTAAAATAATGAAATTTCCTAAAGTCACAGGATGTTGAAACTTTTGTCTTGTATTATAATATCTATTTCAAATGTAGGACATTATTAAGGATACAAGTATTTCTTTTCTCGGTATTTTAAGATTATTTTTTAGATAAAATTTCACACCTATGTACATGATGTAAAATAATGATACGATCACCTTAATTCACATGAAATATAGTGTTTAATAAAATTATGTGTGTCACCTGATATAGAGTTCATGTATGGGGTTACCCAGTCACCTTACCTAACATATTTTATGGAGGTCGATAAATAAATATATATATATATATATATATATATTTGAACACACATAAATAAGCTAGGAATATATACTGAACACTTAAATAATACAACCATTTTTGTCACCATAAAACATTAATATATTTTATAGAAATTTCCATCACCACATTAATACTACATTATAACCACGTACCATCTTATTTCACAAATCATAACCAATTTCACCCATTTTAAAATCAATCCTATTAATATTTTTTAACTACAAGACAATCAGCACTAATTTAGTTATTAATTAAATTTACATAAATCTTCCACATTAACATCCTTCCACCACAAATTCATGGATATTTATATATTAAAATATCATAAATTAATTTTATCGCACACTATCCATATACCAATTTGTATATGGTAATCAGTAATTATTTCAGTACTATTAATACTATTTTTAATTAATAATATCTTTTAATAAATTTTTTATTACAATATTTCATATTATCATTTAAACATTATCCCTTACTTTTTTAAATATTTTTAACTACATTACACGTAAATTTGAAACCACTATAGAACAACATTGTTTTATTAAGGAACAACCATATCAACAATAAAATCTATTTTCCCAATATCGTCACCACTACATCAAATCTACAACCACTGAATTATATTTGGATAACCTCCTAAATATCAATTAAACCTCCTTCATAATTTTATAAACTCTATCACATAAACAAAATCAAATAATTTTGACTGCAAACATATGACATCTCATGGTCAACTACAATAATATATTATTTGAAGATAAAACATATCCTAAATAATATGAAGAATATTCCATGAAGATAACATAATAAAAAATTCATCTCTTTTCCTACATATTTTATGATTATTGAATCCATTCATAATCAATAAAAATATCAATTACACATACATATATAAAAAACAAGTAATATATTTTGTTTAATATTCAATTATTGATTACAATATTTACAATAATATCATCATTGTAATATGCTAATCCAATACCCCAACTATAAAATATAACCACTATCATGAGACATATAACATACACATGAAACACATACCCCATTCAATTCATTGAGTATATTTCATCACCTATGATATATAAACCTGTACAATTTATAGAATGAATGACATTATGATAATTAATCATCCCAAATAAAAATTAGTTAATGTGAAGGAGATTAAAATTTTCAGATATGTGGCTCTTGACAATAATATATATATAATTATTTGAAAAATTATTACTGATAGGCTTTCCAATGCTTCTATTAGGATTGTTTCACCGAATCATATTAGATTCATAAAAGTTATAACTATTTATTATTTCCTTAACACTACATATGATTGCGTTATTATTTTCAGGAAATATAGTATGGGTGGTAATATAACTATAAATCTTCATGTTAAAAAAAATATTCCAATACATTATATTTTAGGATCATTAGAATTGTTTTTATGAGTTTACTAATTGATGAGGTATTTATTAAAAGGTTTTAAGTTATTTATTGCTCAAATAATATTTCAGACCATATCAATTGATCTCTAGGGACAACTACCAATGTTTCAGAGGTGTTAGTATAGGTTATCCTCTATCATAATTTTTTTTCTCTAATTATTTATATGTATTGATTCTTCCCAACATGGTTGATTTTTAAATAAACAAAACCATTAGATATACTATTATCATTACATCTTCCAATACTTTAATGTGTGATGAGGAAATTATCCATTTCATTCAAATATATAGTATAAACACTTATAACACCTAATAATTCTATCCTAAATAATGAAATTGTTTTATATAAAGAGTTTGGCTGGTTTAAATAATACTCATAATTTGAAAAAAAAAATATTTTTGTAACATCCTAATTAATAACAAACATGACATTTTTCATATTTATTAATTTTGGTGATTTAAATATTATTTATAATTTAATGGGGATGCTATGTTCGATGACGTGCATGATATGCAATAATGGGTTTCTTTGAAATTTTACGTTGTACAATACAAATATAATATTATTATTTTAAACGGTAGTTAACAACTATCCATTTTATTGGCATGAATTAATTGAAAAAACTAAAATTTTATTATACTTGATTTTTGAATATTTTTACATTTATCCAAAAAAGTTAGTGGCTTAAAATATGTATGGAATTCGATTTTAACCATAAGTACTATAATATTGACTAAAAGGTCACTTTAACACCTTTTAATGAAGAACCCTATTTAAATATAGTTTTTTCCACTTTTATATGTTCTATTTGACAAAATATATTTATTCATTAGAATCAATACACAACTATTTACATTGGATGAAATTTTGTTTTTTTCTGATAATGTTCATTTTGTAATGAATAGTTAAAAATAGTGTATATTAATTCAAAACTGGAGTTTAATATAATTTATTTATATTTTAGTATTATATGTCTATTTGGTTTTAAAGGTTAATTAGAACAAATTTATACCATTTAATATAATGTTATTCATAGGAAGGAATTTCATTTTGAAATTTGTCATAAAAAAGTGCCAATCTTTTGATAGTTATTATTTCATAAAAACCCACTATTTTATTATCAACGGTAATTAATTTTAAATTAATTTCTTCCATGTCTATATTTTGAATTTGGAAAAATGGATTACATATTTGGAATCAGTACAGACAAATTTTGTAAATTTGTAAATATTAATTTTAGACATTTTAAATATTTACATCAGTAAATATTTTATTTACCATGACTAATGGGTAAATATAGTAAATAAGGGTAAAATATAATATTATAATAATATTAAATTACCCTAACATGTTTTCTAATCATATTTGATGAAAAATAGTAGACCATGGGATTCCATGGGTTGAATTTGGGACCCCATGGAGCCACATGGGAGTAATTATGACATTTTATAATAATTAATTTAATGTAATGGAAAAAATGACCTAAACAGATATCTTTCAGTAAATAAATTTTTACATGGGGTTATATAAGTTATATTTTCAACTATAAATATTATTTTGAAAGATAATAATATTTCCTACATCATGGTATTTTTTTATAATTTTTCAAAATTTAATAAATTAAATTATATATGACACAATAGTGATATAATATTTCCCTCATTAATAAAACATTTAAATAAATAAGATTATAAATATTCAAAAAATATCCAAATCAAACCCAATTCTTATTTAATTATTTTATTTTGACCATGATTATACATAAATTTGATTTTAATGAATATTTGACCATTTGAAACTAAATACGAGTTTATAATAAAATAATTTTTTCAAACATTCTTAACGAGCCCCTCTTCCCCCTTATAAAAATCCCTCACTTATAACCAATTACTCACACTTGTCGAGCATTTAGATCATTAAAACTATCATCCAATAATCTCCAAATATCCCTCTATTCACCCTAGATGCCTTAACTTCGACCAAAATCACTTAACGAATCCCTTTTGGTTCAATCCAAAGAGAGTTACCCAATTTAAAGGTAACATCTTCACCTATGTTATTTTTTTATTATACTTATCTAACCCCCTAAACTATTATTATTCCATTATTTTATAACAACGCCAAGTAAGTTTTTATGAGATGTTTTATAACTACACATACACTCACCTCCATCTAATGGGTAAAGAACATATTGTTTCTCTGGATTGCAAAATAACACCTCACGAAATGGTGATTCTTCAATAAACTACTACAGCCTCTCATTGTGTCCATTATGATGGATCTGAAATTATATATGTTATATATAATTTTTATGATTTCTTTATTCTTCTTTATTTTTAATATATAGAATCCCTATATGGTTTCTATAATTGGTAATCACGATAATTTCATTTTAGGAAGTGCGGACTACCGCCCCCACATAGTGATATGACTCGTCAATTCCTTATGTGGGATTTATAAAGGATGGAGATAATGATATAATATATGATAATATAATATAATTATAATATACCTATGAATTATTATGTTTTAATTACATTAAATATTAAATATAATTAAATTTGTGTTCATGTGTATGTATTCCTTACCGTCTCCATGAACAGTAGATTTCATTTTTTATCTCCAAATTTAATGTACAAATATAAATACATGTATATACTAGATATAAATGATATATATGATATCTAAATTGTTAATATCATTTTGGAGATAATTTAGTTTTGACCCCAAGGACAAATTCTAATTGTAACATGTTCATTTTAATCTCAAATTACGGACATCGACAAATTGTCCGATATGAACTCAAATAATTAACTAACTATTATTGCAAGTTAATAAGTGATATAAAAGTAATTAAAAAATTAAATTTTATTTAATAAATTATAAATTTAATTATGTTTATTATTCAAGAAGAACAAGGAACATACGAGTCAAGTTAGACAGGAGGTAAGGGATTTCTTATCACATTTTTAATTCAGTTCGATTTCCATTATTCACCACTTATTTATGGCATGTGGAGTATTTTGTATTTCAATTTGACATATATTATCATGATTATATTTATATTAATGTTATTATGTGATTAATATTGTGGTTATTAACTTTTCTCATATGACTCGATTGATTATAACATGGTAAGGGTTTTTCATCTCACTTTGTATTCCCGTTAGGTTTATGTTAAATTATCCATTGTTTCCTTTTGTGTGGTTGATGTAATGACCATGATTGTATTATTTTTTGTAATATTAATTAATTTATGACTATTTAGGTATTAATTGTGTGACCTTTTTTCATGGGAGGTATGTTTCATAAGATACCAAATTGGTAAGGGAACTTTTCACCCAACTCTTTCTAAAAGACTTCTTTTGTTTATGTCCTTTAATTTACTTATTTTTATGTTGGGATATCTTATTATATATCCTTATTGATGTTAATTTATATGTAATTGTGATGTTATTTACATTTCTATCTCATCAACTTATTTTATGAATTTTAAAGTGACGTCGTTAGGCTGTCGAATTTCTGTTAGAAAAATTCTTAACCAAATTTCAATTTTTGGATTATACATCTACTTCTTGATTATCTCCTGTTATGAATATGTGTTAATAAAATATGACTATTTTAGATATAATATCCACTTATATTGAGTGTTTTTTTATTTGTCACACATAAATATGTAATTGATTTATCCTTAATCTAAGGATACTATTTTTGTACGTTAATTAGTCTGAATTTACATTCCATTGAGACTTAATTGTTGTTATACACAAATTCACTTTTATATGGTGTATATACAATATATTTGCCATATTATTTCATCAATCCATTTATTATTATTATATTATAATGTTTTGATTGAATTTTATTCCTCAATTATTTTTATTCAAGCGTCTCTCACTTAATAAAAACTCTTTAACTAAAATATCATTTTAAATGTTTTAAAGGTTTATTATATTAAATATTTCTCTTTAATTTCCATAAATTAACAATGGTTTTATGGATTTATTCATATGGACATCAATGTCGCGAAATTGAAATGTAATTCAAAAGCATAAAATTTTTATGTAACACTTTTATTCAAAAATCTCGTTATTTAATATTTTAAATGGATATGAAAATGGTTTTATAAAAGATTTGATTTTTTCAATATTTTGAAATGATATATTGTGATTGAAATGTGTAAATTTTATCTTTACATTATGTTTGTTTTATGGGTTATGAATTTGTTATGGCTATTGGGAATTTTTTATTTATACATGTGGTGTTGTGATAATCGTAGGGCAGGTGAGCCCGAGATAGCTCTCCAATGCAATGGGTAACATCACAGAGGTAAATCTTAATGTTTCTCCTATGTGATTTAGGGAATATACTATGAATGGTATTCAAAATGTGACTCCCTCTATAACTGTGATTTATACAATGTAAGTATGTTATTTTCGCGATATCAAACATTTATGATTTATGATTTCTATGTGTTGTTCATAAATCTTATTATTTCACGATGTTTGTTATGATTAAAAAGTATGGTTTCATTGTTTTGTATGTACTAATGGGATAATTTTTTCATTCCTTATTTTATATCCATTACTGACTTTTTATGCTCATCCCATTTTTTGAAATTTTTTCCACAAGACGTAAATATAAATAAGTGTCAATGATGGGATCAAGGAAACATCATGCTATCTAAATCAAAGAACTATACATGACACTTATTTCAATAGTTTTTATTTTATGAAAAAAACAGATACTTGGTAGAATTGTATAAATGTAATATTCATGTTTTTATGTAAATGTAATGACATAATTCTCTAAAACTCTAAACATGATAATATACTCAATATGATTTATCAATTTAATTGATGATTATGAAATTTTTTAGGTTGGGTCCTTATAGTTGGTGTCAATGTTCGGTTTAGACAACTTTAACGATTATGAGTTTTTTTTGACACATGTCTTGTCCATATGTCTATTATTTTAGTTAAATCCGTGTTTTATAACTTTTTCAAATCAAGTAATGTCAGTTAAAAATTGAAGGAGGACCTCAAATGACATTTCTATATCTTCTTATAACTTGCTTTGCAATAATTATTCCAAAGTCATGTTTGGATGATTCTAAAGATATTTATAGCATTCAAATCACTTGAAAGCATTTTTTTTAAATATCAACCACCTTCACTGTACCTATTTATCATTGTGGATCATGGGTTGTATTTAATAAAATCATATCTTCACAATATTCTCATATTTTCATGAAAGGTAAATATTATCAAGGAATTTTCAATTATTTTACCTTATCACAAGATTTTGAAGCATATTATGATTTCAAAAAAGGTGATGAATTAGGATACCCTTGCAGAACCTATTCATATTTGATTATAATATATATTATATCGATATATAATTATGGTATTTTAAAATTACCATTGATTGAATGTTTCAACTCAAATTTGGTTGGACTAATTATAAAAACCGTTTTTTATCATATGTTTTGAAATTATATGACATACATGATTATTTTCAAAAAAATATTTTTCTGCGAACACCAATATGACCCATGTTATACTAGGGGTATTAAGATGAAGGAAGAAAATGATTTTGCTGGATCTCTATTTCATTGTTTCATTTCATATACCTTCTACCTAAAAGAACAAGATGATGATGAAACTATTATGGACACCATGATAAAGGTACGTTGTTCTTCCTATTAGGAATAGCTTTATTTTATCATTTAGAGGTGATATAAAAAATGGGAAAATATATATAAGGCTTTATGAATTAAAATGTTGAGGTATTAATTTGTTGGGATGAAAATTAATGGTATATGAAAACCATTTAAGATAAAAACATGTGAGGGTTATTTTTGAGTTTATAAAAAGGACAACCCATAAGATGGTTGACAACCCATCATGTCATGCGAGGGCATGGGAATCAAACCCACAACAAAATGGCGACAAGGTACATCTCCTACCATATGCCTACCTTATGTCCTTGGTTATAATGAGTTATTATTTTTAGTTAAATGATTTTATTGATAAATAATAAGTTGATTTGGGATCTTATGTTTTATCAAATTGATATCCTTAGTATAATAAAATTATTTAGTGATTATGTGATAAACGTTATTTTAGAAGATGTTTTCTCTTTGGGGGAACAATATATACCAACAGAAAATGGAGTACTATGGGATTTACATTGTGGGGTAATGGTTGAAATATTATTTATGAAAGAATTTATGTTTTATTTTGGATAAATGGATATATGCGTTATTTATGTAAATGACTCACCTTTCATTAAGAATATGTGGTTAGGTTATTTACACTTGAGTATGAGACAATAAGAGTATTCGATGCTATTTAAAGATTAATACTTAGATTTAATGTGGAAGAAAATGGTATTAAATCCTTCTCAGTTTTGGGTTTCAATAATAGTTTGGATTATTTTGAAGAATTATAAGGAAGATTTTGTATTGAATGGTCTTTCTTGAACTTTGGGTAATTTGGTTAAATTTTCGGAGAATAAGAGTAGTATTTTTTTAAAAATAATAATTTTTAATTGGGTATTATATGATGTCCTACTAAATTTTTTGGTTTTAGTTGATGTTTGAATACAATGGAAATATATTGTTCTTTTTTGGATTATGTGATTATCTATAATATGATTCTTGTTCTTTTGATGTGACCAAGTATTTTTTTAATGCTCTTTGTTTGGAGAAAATATTAGTTTGTTATAGAAACTTATTAAATGTTGAAACTATACTTGAAGGTAAGTATATTTCATTATGTTATTATTCTATGTAGTAAATGAATTCATCAATATTATGTAAATTAATGTAATATAAAAACATTTTGAGTTTATGTTTCCAACTAGGTAATCAAACACCATTTAACACATCATATGTTTGTGATTTTATAGTCGTTAACTTTCTCCTTATAATTTTTTCTATCACACTCCATTAGGACATTACAGTTTTTACTCACTTCCATATCCATGTTTTCGTACATGGAATCAGAGTAAGGGTTATCTCTTGTGACCTTTGTACTTCTCTTTAATTTTATTAAAGTGATAGTTTTAATCACTCTTTACCAATGTGGGACATTTAATTAAATTTACAATCCTAGTATAAATGTTGGGAGGATGCAATACCCAAAAGGGGGAAGGATGTAACATCCCTGGTAAATAAAAAACATTAAATTTTTCATATTTAATATAATTTTGGAATAATCTATTATTTCTAATTTAATGGTGACATTATGTTCGAAAGCGTACCCGATATGTAACAATGTGTTTTTTTGAAATCGTATGTTGCAAACAAACAATATAATATTATTATTTTAAATGGTAGTTAACGCCTAGCTATTGTATTGGAATGAATTAATAGAACTAACTACATTATGATGATACATGTTTTTTGATTATTTTTACATTTATCCAATAATATTAAGTGTCTTAAAATAATTAAAGACTTCGATTTTAAGCATAAATACACTAATATTCACTAAAGGTCAATTTACCAGTTTTTTATGGGGAACCCTTTTCAAATTTAGTTTTTTTCATGTTTATATGTTCTATTTTACAAAATTAAATTCTTTTTTAGAATAAGGAAACCAAAATTTACTTTGGATGAAATCTTGGTTTTTTCTAATAATGTTCAATTTTTAATGAATAGTGAAAAACACTATTTTTTAATTCAAAACTGTTTTTTATATAATTTATTTATATGGTTGTATCATCTTTTTAATTGGTTTTAAATTGAAATTTTATTCAATTTTTACAATATAATATAATTTTGGTCATTTGAAGTAATTCCATTTTGAAATTGGACATAAACAATAGCCAATATTTTGATAGATATTATTTCATAAAAACATGCTATTTATTTTAACAAAAAAATTAATTTTAATTTAATTTCATACCCCTTCTATTTTTTGAATTTGAAAAAATGGATTCCATATTTGGAATAAGTAGGTACAAATTGTGTAAATATGTATCTTTTATTTTTAGATATTTAAAATATTTACATTAGTAAATATTTTGTTTACCATGACTAAAGGGTAAATATATTAAATAAAGGTGAAATATTATATTTAAATAATGTCAAATTACCCGAACATGTGTCCTAATACTATTGGATAATACATAGTCGACCATGGGCATATTTTTGTTGATTTTGGGACCCCATGGAGCCACAAGGGAGTAATAATGACATTTTATATTTATTAATAAAAAGGAATGAAAAAATGACATAAAAAAATATTTTTAGTAAATATATTTTTATATGGGATTATAGAAGTTACCTTTTAGACTATAAATATAATTTTGAAATCTTCAAACATTTCCTACATCATGGTAGTTTTTTTATAATTTTTGTACAAAATATAAATTAAAATATTCATAACACAATAATGATAAAATATTTACCTCATTAATAAATGATTTAAATAAATAAGATCATAAATATTAAAATAATGTCGTAAACCAGTCCAATTCCTATTAGATTATTTTATTTCTATCATGAGTCATCTTAATATTTATTTTAATGAATAGTTGACCTTTTAAGCCAAATATGAGGACATAATAAAATAATTGTTTCAAACATTCCTAAAGAGACCTTCCTCTCCCTTATAAAAATACCTCATTTCCAACCCATTTCTCACACTTCTCAAGACTTTTTATCGTTAAAACTATGATCAAATAAGCTCAAAATATCCCTCTGGTCATCCAATATTCATTAAATTAGGCATAAATCACTTAAATAAATCCATTTGGTTCCATCCAATGGGAGTTACCTGATTTAAAGGTAACATCTTATCTTATGTTCATTTGTTTTATTTTACCTCTCCAACCCCATAAACTTTTTTTATTCCATTATTTTATAAAAAAATAGTATAATCAATATGATAGGATGTAGTTATGAGATTTATTCAAACTACACATACACACACCTCCATCTAAAGGTTAAAAACCATACTATTTCTGTGGATGGAAAACTAACACCTCACGAAATGATGATTGTTCAATTAACTCTACCTCCCAACATGGTATCCATTATGATTGAAATATATCTATATATGATATATAGTACGTTTATATTTTCTTTATGCTTTTTTATTTTTCATTTATAACATACTTTTATGGTTTCCATAATGGGTAATCATGATAATTTCATTTTAAGAAGTGCGGACTACCGCCCCCTCAAATTGATATGACTAATTAATGATTATTTGGGATGTATAATGGACGGAGTTAATGATATTATACTATAATTATAATATTCCTATGTATCATTACGTTTTAATTCCATTAAATATTAAATATAAATAAATGTAGCGTCCATGCGTATGTACCGCTTACCGTCTCCATGAATGGTGCATTTCATTTCATGTCTCCAATTATTATGTACTAATATAAATAAATTTATATACAGGATATATATGGTTTATATGATATATAAATAATTAATATCATTCTGGAGATAATTTAGTTTTGACCACATGGACAAATTGTAATTATAACAAGTTCATTATTCACTCAAATTACGAACATCGACAAAATGTCTGATATTAACTCATATATTTAACTAACTGATTTTTCCAAGGTAAAAGTGATATAAAAGTAATAATAAACATTAAAAAAGTTATTAATCAATTAGAAATTAACTTATTTTTATTATTCGCGATGAACAAGGAACATACGAGTCATGTTGGACATGAGGTAATGGATTTCTTATCTCACATTTAATTCCTTGAGGATTCCATAATTTACCACTTATTTATTGCATGTGGTGTATTGTGTAGTACCATTAGATATTTATTATAATGATTCTATTTATATTATTGTTATTGTGTGATTCATTTGGTGGTTATTAACTTTTCTGATATGACTTTATTGATTACAACATGGTAAGGGGTTTTCATCTCACTTTTTATTCCTGTGAGATTCATGCTATATATTCCACTATTTACTTTTTTATGGTATATTTTCATCCAATGATTATATTATTTTTGTAATATACATTAATTTATGGGTATTTACATATTAATTTTCTGATATTTCTTTCATGGGGTGTATGATTCATAATTTACCTAATCGGTAAGGGAAGCTTTCACACTCCTCTATTTAAAAGACTTCTTTTTGTTATGTCTTTTAATTTATAACTTTTTATGATGGGTTATGTTATTATGTATCATTATTGATGTAATGTTTCTATCCTAGTGATGATATATCCTTTTTATATCATCATCTTATTTTTTGAATTTTAATGTGACATCATTAGGCATCCAAAATTCTGTAAGAAAACGTCTTAACCAAATTTCAATTTTTTGGTTAAATATCCACTTCATGATTATGTCATTCTATGAATACGTGTGAATAACCTTTGGTTATTATACACTTTATATACACTTATATTGGGTTTATTTTTATATTTAACACATAATTTTGTAAATGATGATTCTTTAATCTCTGGATACTGTTTTTATAAGGGATTTCATCTAAATTAACATTATATTGAGACTTCATTGTTGTTATAGACCAAATAACTTCTATACAGTGTATATAATAACCTTTAGCATATTATATCAGTAATATATTTATTCTTATGATATAATAATGTTTTTAATAAATTTTATTCCCCAATTATTTGTATTCAACCATCTCTAAATTTTTAAAAACTCTTAAACTAAAATAACGTTTTAAATGTTTTAAATGTTTATTATTCCTAATCATTCAAATTAATTTCCATGTTTTAAAAATGGGTTTAAGTATTTATTCATATGTACATGAATGTTTTTAAATTGAAATTTATTTCCAAATCTTCAAAGTGGTATGGGACACTTTGATTAAAAATATCTTTCTTTAATATTTAAAATGGATTTGAAAATTGTTTGATAAAAGCTTTGATTTTTTAAATATTTTAAAATGATATATTGTGATTGCAATGTGGATATTTTATCTTTCTGTTATGTTTGTTTTATTGGTTATGAATATTTTATGGCTATTAGGCATTTATTACATATATGGGTTGTTCCATGATAATCCTAGGGCGGGTGAGCCCTAGATATCTCTCCAATGCATTGGGTAATGTGTCAGAGGTAATCATTTAAGTTTATCCTATGATATTTAAGGAATATATTGTAATTAGTATTCCAATTGTGTCTCCCACTATATCTGAGATAGATACAATGTATGTATGTTATTTATTCAATAATTTACCTTTATGATTTATGATTTCTACGTGTTGTTCATAAATCGTAGGATTTCATGAGGTATGTTATGATTGAAAAGTATGGTTTCATTTTTTTATATTCATTTATTGGATAATGTTTCCCTTTGATATTTTATATCTGTTACTGAGCATTTTATTCTCATCTCATGTTTTTGAAATGTTTTCCATAAGACTAAAAGATGAATAAGGTCCATGGATGTGATCATGGAAAATACATTCTTTTTAATACAAGGAACTAGACCTGACACTTTTTCATGAGTTATTATTTAATGAAAAAATGGATACTGAGTATAATTGTCTACATGTAATATTCATGTTTTTATGTAAATTATATGACCTAATTCTCTAAAACTCTAAACCTAAAGTGATCCTCAATGTTAATTATCCATTTAATTCAACATTATGTAATGTTTAAGTTCAGGTCCTTATAATTTTAGCAGTAAAACTGGTCATCATCAATGATGTGGGAGTCTGATATGGTGTGATTTTGTAATATAACTTAGTGTACATATATTTTTGGTAAAACTACATACTGGACATTTAGCTCACATTATGAGTCATATTTTAAATTATTTGACCACATTCTATAGATAAAACTTGACATGGAGGGTAATGAATTCCTAGTGAAGGATTTTTCTATGTCAATAATTTTTTACTCATTTTTGTTATATAAATGGATGGATTTTGTCATTAATAATATTATCACATGTATTAAAACATATTCTGTAGTAAAAGGATCCCTAAAAAAATACATTTTAATTCCCCATGGAAAAATTGATGTCATCTTATTTACTATTTGGGTATTGGAATTATAAATATACCCAAATTAAATCTATATTTATAGGATAATTTCACGTGAAGGGTCATTAATGAGAATTATATATGAGATGATTTTTTGAGATATATATTTTTAGTAAGACTCAATGACAAGAGTTTACACCATTTTATGTCTTTTATATGGATTACCCATTAGTATTCTAAATTCTTTTTTTAATAATCACAGGACTGACAACATATATTTTACTATTAATTTATTTTTAGATAATATTTCAGGTACACCTATTCATAAAATAAATTATTCTCTTCAACCATCCCATTAGTGTAATGTGTCGATAAATCATAAAATTGAGATTTACTTGGATATTTCTCCTACAAAAATGAATTTAATAGCTTTAAAATGAAACATAATTAATATCAATGAATCTTTAGTTTGGTAACCTAGGGACAATTGGAAGGATGTCCTCAAAATTATTCCAAAAATAGTTAGTACAGGAATATTTAATAACTCGTCTATTATTTTGAGAAGAGGGATGATTATCCAATCCATATTTTTGTCTTCCAGAGTGGGGGATTTTTTACAAGATTCATATTGATGATTTGATTATATTGGTTTCAATTTATCTGTGATCATATTGTGAATTATGTAATCAATCAAGGTCAGAAAACAAAAATATTTTTATAAGATATGTTAATTGTACTATATTATATGCCGTTATTGCTAATCGTTATTGAAGTCCATGTTAATTACATATTCAACATTCTTGTTAAAATATATATATATATATATAATTATTAAATTTCATAGAAATATTGTATCCTCTACCATTTGACTAGATATGAAATTTTTGTTGTGATTTGACCAATCATAAATAAATTGGTTCATGAAAATGTTGCATTATATTTAAAAACAACTCTAGGTTGATTCATTGATTCTTGGAAAAAATTATTTCTCTTTATTATGGTTTTTGTATTAATTATATACCTGATCTATTTATTGTTTTGAATCTAGTCTTTACATGTATGTATAATCCTACTTCTGGATCCTTTGATGTCACATGTATCCCTATTTTTATTGGATTTTTCTAGTGTAACACAGATAAGGATCCAAGTGGAAATCTAGGTTATGGTGGATGAGGTTTAATCGTTATAATTTATAGTAAAGACTCAATTGATTAATATATGGTCTATGTGGAATCATAAAATTTCTTGAATATGGAGTTATTTGAATAATCATTGAGATTTAAATGGAATATAAATTAGGATGGTTAAATTTGTGGCTTTAATTTCATTCCTCCACTATTACTAATGCTATCTAGAATAGAAATAATCATCTATCATGGTAGGTGAATTATAAATAATTCAATTTCCTTGTCTTTTTTAATAGATATATCAAATCAGATTCATATGATGAAAAAATCATTCTCGATAATTATAATGAATGTAAAGCGGTAATACCTTCTATGATAATATAGATTAATGATATACTTGGTTATTTTTTACTTCAAGATAATGAAAAATTGTATGAAACAAAATATAGTACGTCTTTTTTTTTAAATATTTCCATAATTTATTTTTTAAAATGATATTCTTTTTAATAAAAAAACCATACAAAAATTTAAGGGAAACTGTGTTGGTTATCCATGTTTTTTCAATCACGAGAATATAGTTAGCACATTGATTGTTAAACAGTGTGGCCAAACCATATGGTCAAACCAGATATTCTTCATGAATCATTATATTTTAGTTATTTACCATAATAACTTTCCAATTTAGAGACACCCTCACCACCAATGATTCTCCATTCACACATTCAGAGTTTGGGATATCAAAGTGATACTCCGAACTTCATTGTTATTTCATTTCACTGTCTCTCGTATGAATATCAATAGATTTTCAAAATATCTAACTTCTTCATTGCCCCAATACACTTATCCCATGACACTTAAATTAACCTGAATGTTTTTTAAATCATTAAAATACTTAATTATTTTGTAATTATAATTTAAGGGTTAGGTAATTTCATATATAGATATTTTTTTTATCCTTATGGAAAGGATTATTTTATTATTTAATTAGAATATATTATTGAAGGATATTAGTTTATAATCAATTTATGGTTTCTGTATCTATTTCATGGAATTATATAATGTTACATAGTATTATTGAGTGTTCTAGAAAGATTTTACTTTAAAATTATACATATAGATATGTTCCATGATGGAGATATGATGATTCCAAGAGTTTTCAAACCGTTTCATGGAATTTAATTTCATGATTCTTTTTTCTAAAAATATGTAAATATATAATTAAAAGTAATATCATTTTGTTAAAAGCTTTTTTACAAATGTTTGATATTATAAAGGGTATTTCAAAACAAATGGATTTCACTTAATTCGTTTTATGTATTTATATGATACATTAATAAACACGGGGTGTATTGGACCATGAGATATCTATGTTGACACTTGTTAGTGTTCTTGAAGATTTAAAATTTGGATACGTGAAATATATTGATTTCTAAATTTAATTTGGGATAAAAATTTAAATATTTAGGTTATATAATGTCAATTGTGATTCTATAATATCATTTGAATAGTAATATTTTGGGTTTATCGGTTCATTTATGTTAGTGGAACTTTATTTATTGGGATCATTCATAGGATATTATCCTATAGTGTCTCTTGATTATCCTTCGATCATATTCTTATTTGTCAAAATAAATTCTAATGGTAGAAGTAGGATCTATGGGGCCATTATTAACAACTATATTCCACCATTATGGTTAGTTTTATAATTATTTGGGTTAATAGTATTTGTTTCACGTTTCACTAAATGTTGTTTTATTCCTAAAATTAATTTTTTTGGGTGTTGGAAGGCTATCCTCCATAGATAGAGGAACTTGTTTTATGCCCTATCAAAATCATTTTAGAATTTGATAGTTACATTTTTCATGGTTAGAAAATTTTTATTCAATACATTTAAGGTATTAGAGGAAATCATTTAGGGTTCCTTAATGTTTATAGTGATGGGCACATGCTTACCTTATATTTCATCAAACTATGTGGATGAAACAACATTCATAAAATTTTTAAAAAATCTGATATTTGTCAAAAATTATTACAAAATTTGAAGTCACCCTCACCCCTTACCACAATAATTTCTCCCACACATCACAGTTAGGTTTCTCAATAAAATTTCAGGATCTGTTCAAGTTGTTTCTCTTAAATTTATATAATTTACTATTACCATATCTCTCATTCATTTTCCTCTCTATTTTATTTATCCCTAGAACCTTGAATATCTGAGTATTATTATTAATGTTCTGGTTGGATCATGATTTTGTATTTGGTCTATTAAAACCTAAAGATGGTCAATTCATTTTTGGTTTTGAGTTCACTATAGATGAAGATTGTTTTTCACTTGATTTAATGTTTGTATGTCTTTGATTATGACTATTATTACATGACATATGGTTCATGAGTGGCAAAAAATTAATTTTCATTTATATTATACATAAATTTTTATCCCACGAGGGATTATAGAATATTTCAAATTTCATTGATAACCATTCATTTATTAAAAATAAATTTTATTTGTTTTTAAATACATAAATGAATCTATTAAAAATTATTTTGTTGTATTAAAATTTTGTCTAAAACTACAGTTAGGGTTTTAAGGGAACTAGACACTGGATGATTTCTATTAAATATTTTTAGAGTATTCAAATATGATGTCTTTACTATAAATTTGATTTTTTAACCATGTGACCTCTATTTTTAAACTTGTTAGTAAGTTTTGCGAATTTTAAATATGTTTTTATGAAATGTGTGTATTTATAAATGGATTTAATGATATTTATTTATTTTTTTAATTTTATTTTAAATCTATAAAAGTTTTAAATTTTGTGAGTTGGAATGACACTTCCGGAATATTTTTAAAAATTATTATTTTGATCCTTATAATAAATTGTTTTTATTATCATTTTAGCAAACTATTTATAGCCACATGAGTCATCATTCTCATTTGATATTGGTTGTGATTCATGAATGTGGATATCTACTGATTGATATAATGGTATGATTCTTTTGAGTGTGTTAGAGGTGAGATAAGAGATATTATGAGAGTTTTTTCAAATTCATATATGTTCTATCTTGTATTTTTCAATCTATTGAACTCCTTATATATTGTCATAGGAATCCGAGGAATTATTAAATGTATTCTATGGGAATTTGTGCTATTATATATTTTATATTGACTATGAATAGTCTCCTAAAAAATCTAGTTTTAATTAAAGTGGTATTAGGTAGTGTATTACACCATTGTAGTGGTGTGATCTCATGATGTTTTATCACTCGATAGATCAATAGGACTGATAGGGTCATAGAAAAAATATTTAGTATTAGTTTAAGAACAATTTTTATATTCCATGACATTATAATTGGAGTGATAGAGATTTGAACCTACTTTTTGTAACATATTCTATATCACATAATGGATACATTCATTTTTGGTATTTATATCCCAAACCTATTATTTTATTTCCTTGTACATTTTCATTGATTGTTAATTTCTTATCATCATGTAAAATTTATTAATTTGGTACATTTTTTGTTCATTTGTTATTATTTCTGTTGAATATCGATGTTAAAATGTTTTTATAATATGATTTCTTTTCATAATGTTTTTGGAAGGAGAAAAAGTCATGGATTTAATTTTCTATGTAAACAATTCTATATATTAATTTGAAATCTATTTTTTATGTGGAAAATATTATTTCCTGTTGTATTTAGATTTTATTTATGATATTTAATATAATATTATTTTTATCTATAGATTCCAACTTTTTATCTTTAACAAAGAATAATTGTACCAATTTTTTGCTTTTCTTGTTTAATATTTTGGAATAGGGCCTATTTTATCTGAAAATTGGATTTTCAATGGTTTTTTGAAATTAAATAGACATAAATTTTATTTTGAATAATTTTTTTATATTTCTTAATAAATAATTATATAATTATTTTTAAACAATATTTTTTTGTTTTTAATATTAGAAATATTATATATACTCTATATGTTGAAACTTATTGGGATGTATAGATCATGAAATATATTATCTTGGTTTCATGTTTTATCTTGAATGCATTTTTTTGACTTTTGGGAAAATGATTTAAATTTTTTGTTGGGTAATTAATCATAGAAATAATACAGATTTATTTTAATATTGAAATAGTTTGGGTTTTGATGATGACCATTTGTCATGTATAGGGTTATCAGAGGGACTTAGACTTTAATTTTTTGTTGGGTAATGTTTCATTCATTTTAATGATTTATTTTTAATATGGATTAGTTTTATTTCAAATTATACCATTCCATTATCTTTGGACATTGATATCTGGTAGAATTGAATGTTTATTTATTGTATCTTATTTGGATGGATTATTTATTAGTTTTTGAAACATGTTTATTATATTTTATAAAGGTGAAAATATTTCGAAATGGAATTCCAAAATTTAAAAAAATTGATTTTTATCCCATGTTGATTGGGAAGTCCTTTTAGTCCTAGTAAGAATCTAGTTCTTCTGTTAGTTCAATGCTATCCCTCTCCAGTTCAATGAAAAAGTAAAATATCATAGTATCAACCTCTCTGACATAATATAAATTTAATCATTCAATTAATTAGTTGATTTTAACACTAAAATTTTCCCCTATGAAGAAAAAACAAACCATAAGCCTCCATAATCTTTCTAAAATCAGCTTCAACGAAATAATAAATTGATATAAATGTATAAGATAATGAAAAATATGATGAAAGACACATGGATTATCCTATGTGTTATAGTTGAGGAAGTATATAATATATATATATATATAACATATAATGATAAATTGGTTTTATAGTTGAAAAATTATTGTTTTATGGGAAGAATAATAGATATATTGTATCATAGAGATACATTATTGTTAAATAATACCCCTTAAATGGAATTTCATCATTTAAAAATTAAGAAATTTAACGAAGTGATATATTCAACTAAATCTTTTGTCACAAAAAGAAATTATGTGGTCATGTTGGCCAATGATTATTCCAATGTAACTGAGGATGACAGGTACAAGGAGTAGTCTAACTCATTATAATAAATGGTAATAGTGTGTGATTTGATAGATCTTGTAGATGTAGGGTTATTATGATGGATCATGAAAAAAAGGAAAACGTTAACCGTCCTTGAAATTTCTCTTGAATTATAATCAGGGTTTTATGAAAGACCATTTTGTTGTAAACATCTCAAAGGAGGATTTCCCAAGAATGAATGAAATTGGTATTCAAATAATACTCCATGAGGATGATGCATATTGTATTGAATCTTATGATAAATTTTTAATTCAAGGATACATTTAATGGAAGATATGTTTGATTGATGATATAATAAACATAAACAAGTTAGATCATAGTCATCTAACTGGAATGAGTTTGATATTTTGGCGAGATGGGTTATATTTTCTAATAAGATGATTATTTAGTGATTATTGGGAGATTTGTTATCAAATTGGATTACAGTAAGTATATGACATTTTTCTAAGATGATTTGTGACCATGAAGAATTAGAGATCAGTTCGTTCAAATGGTAATGGATAGAGTATGTTTTTTCAAAAAAAAATCAAATATACATGTGGTATGTGTTGAAAAAGTGATCATTAGTCATTTTTAAGATGTTTGAAGCCATACCAAATGTTATGTTCTCAGAGTATGGAACAAATTAATGAAAACAATATCATAATATTCCCCATCACAATGGTGTTCTTAATGAAGATGGTGTATAAAGACATTTGTGTCAATACCGATATATTAGGGCATATTGTGAAGGCAATTTCCAAAAACATGAAATATTAAGGGGACCACACCCATGGGGATCCCCATGATATAATATCACCATACCTATATAAAATATTCAATGTTGTATAACAAAACAATTTTTATGTCTCATTGTTGATAGGTGGACGTACTATGAATAATATACAAACTACTCATTTTATATACCATGGTTGTCAACATTTTTTAGGGAAAACAACAAATATATTAACACCATGTTGTATTGTTTAAGATGTGGTTGACCTATTTTTCTACATTAAACATATGTTGTTTTATATGGAATAAAATGTTAGGGATCATTTATGTTTTGGATGCAGCTTTGGTCGAAAGGTGGAGTCACAAGACAAAGTTTCATGAAATAGGAGACCATCCTCATAGTGGTATCAATTTTGGAAGTGAAACCAACAATGTTATACACAAAGTATATGAATAAAGTCTTATCAATATGAGATGTATGAAACCAATCATTTAGTAGTGTAAAAATATCATTGGATGCATGAACCTGTATTTAATGTTTCATAACTCATGTGTACTAGTTATATACAATGATCCAATCAATAAATAGTGGTGATAGAAATTATTGATGATTGTGGAATAATTTTATTTTATGTCAGACTACCATATGAAATAGAATTTATCCAGGAGATTGTTTTCCAAAAAAAATAAATTAGGAGACCATGGATGAGGTTTGTGAGGAGGGAACAACAGTTTACAAAGAACATAATATTTCTTCTATGTGTCTAGTTAATGGGAACACAACCTCCATATATAATTAAGGGGATATTATATGGGAGAATATATAGAATTCAGGGGTGTTTTATTCATCTCCTTCATATTTAAAAAACAAATATATATATATAAATATATATACATAGACTTCAGACATCAATATTGATTTGATGCACTAATAGGGGGTCTCTCTAGGTGATAGTATGAAATATTGATGGACATGGATTCCATCAAATATCGTTCTAAGAGAACTATATATATTATTCAAAAAATATTGTGGATGTTATTACATTTTTTTAGGAAGGTTTGGGTACGAAGCCCCAGTTTATTTTAAAAAAAAGGTTCAGACAGATAGGCAGAACATCAACAGAAAAACATATTTGTCAAAGCCCCCTTCCCGGGGGCCCGAGTTTTTTCCTAAGATTTTCTCCAATTATCTGTTCCTTTTTTGAATAATTCATTTCAAAGTTGTATTTTGATTCGGCCATGCCCTCATCCCCTACCATATTGAGTTTCAATCTCCCTAGCCTGTTGGAGTAATGTATCGACATCTTCATCAGAGTCTGCATTTACAGCCTGCTCCTCTTCTTTCTTTATTTTCTCTTCAACTTTTCTACTGCTTATTCTTCATGTTATTGATTATTCCTAAGATCCTTCATCCTTGTCCACCACTTCTAGATTTTCAGTCTGTTGTCCAGCAATCTATTTTGTTGTCTTTGATTTTGACACCACCTACACACTAGAAGAAGAAGTTTGATCATGAGAAGACTCCCCTAGAAGTATACTTTGTTCATTAGAACCAGGTGTAGTAGCCTTCGCATATATCACAGAATGGTCAGCAGAAGCAGTAATCCCACAATTCACTTTCTCAGATTAAAAAAAATGTGAAACAGTGGCAGGCTGGTTTTTTTGATTAACTATACCCGCCTCATTCACATTTTCTTGTGCATATTCAATCAGATTTATGTTAACATGTGCACTAGAGGTGACACTAGATGCAACAGAAAGTAAATATAATGTCATGAGACATTCATGGGCCACCCCATCCAAGGAGGGAACATCATTACTAGTGTCAATCTGAGCAGAATCAGACTGACAAAGTGAAGGGGGCATGGGTTCCTTGCTTTGAGAAACCACTTGAGCATAGGAATGGACAATAGTAGTAACAGGGAGAACATGTGTAGGATCCACATCTTCTTCCAAAATGTAAGCCCATGATTTATGGTTGGGCATACAGACCTTCTCATTATCATTTTTGGAGTCATAACCAACCATCCCTAGATTAACCATCTCAGCAAACAGCCTATTAACACGGTAGTCAGAACTAGATGTTCAATATTTAATTCGTTGTATTGTTTTCCTCTCCAAATAATTATTGGATGATGATATATGATCATGTCCTTGTCATGAAAAAAGGGTGAAAATAACAGATCTTCTTCAGTTTTTAACCTCATGCCCAATGACAATACAATCTGGGAAAAATATTGGTATGTTCTCAAATTACACTCTATGTTCCAGCTCCACATCATCAGTAGATAAACAAAATTTATCTACTAATGTGAAGAAAAGGCCTATTTTAATCCGACATATATCATAATGGCCAAATCGAGATATTTTAGTATCACGATCCATCTTATTTGGGACTCCAACAGCTAATGCAATGTCATATAGAATTCTAGGATTCCATAAAACCCAGTTTAATCCTTATATTTTAACCCAGACCTAAACTGAGGTCTTACCGATTTCGTATGGGTTAAATTTTCGATCCCAATCATGTATATGCACTGCACCTAGATTCAGTGAGAGGGAGCCAAATCCCCAATCTCTCAGCTTCTACTCTTCAGAAGGGAAGAGTAAGTGGAAATACCCTTTCACGAGTGATACAATCTACCATGTATCAAAGCACCAGATGTTTGATAATATGTTTGTGATTTGATCCATCCTCCATGGTTTGGAACCTTTTGAAAGTATAAGCCTAGCAACGATTGAATGATCTCTAAGCGTCAACCATTCAGCAATTGCCTCCAGATCAGATTTCACATGAGTGTTCAATCCTCTCCTATGAATACCCACATTCAAACCATTGAAACAGGATAATGACCTGGCAGAATCACTGACCTCAACAGGTTTAACACCGAGGGTTAATGCCTTTTATGGGTCCTATACTTTGTGGATATCTTCCGAGTGTATATGCGAGTTGAATCTTCATAGATCCAGAAGGCTTTCCATTATCCAAGCTATTGCTAGAGAAAGCCCTAATCACCATGGTTGCAAGCACAAGGGACCAGAAAACACTAATCACCTTTGAGAATTGCCAGAGAGAGCTCCCGAGTGCTCCACACATCCTCCATTCTAATATCTTATAGGATGTTATTACATGATTATTTGTAAGTAGATAAAGTTATCCATTAAGGTACATTTATAAAAGTTATAAAAAAATTCCAAAAAAACTAAATTAGATCATATATATTTATTTTGAAATTAATTCTAAAATATTGAACAAGAAATAAATATTTCATTTTTATGTCTATGGATCCATCATGGGGTAGTGAGATAATGAGAAGGATGTTGAGGCTATAGGCAGATAGTTATTATTGGAAGACATTGAGTTGGCCCTAATGATTTGTGGTTGTGACACTAGGAAAAGGAGGAGTGATGACCAAACCAATTGTAATGATAATTTCCCCTTATCAATCAAAACGATTTTATATTTTATTTTTATGGACGAAACATAGATGTTGTAAGATCCATGACCATATCCCAAGGAGAGAAAATAATGACAATAAATATTTTTATATTTATATTACATATCCACATAGAAATAGGTGAATATATCCAATGAATATTCAATTATGTTCAAAAAATTCACAAACATGTTTGAGAGTTAAATTTCCTTTATAGAATGTGATATTATAATGGATTATATGTTTTTAATTTTTCATGTAACAGTCATGCCTTGACTCGTCCTCCTATTATGGTAATATCACATGAGGCATCTTGTGGGATTCTTAAAATTAAAATTTATTTGGATTATCACAATAAAGAAAAGTTGATGAGGACTATATTCCCCATTGATAAGAGTTTCTAAAAGGCACATGGATAAACATATTAATATTTTGATTATATGATTTGATATTTTCTTAGGTGGACTAATTTTTTTTCTTCTTGTGTGTAGGCGTTCCTAGTCCACCACACAATGAAAATTTATTTAATGAAAATTAGATGTTTAGAGAAATGATATAATAGTGAACACATATGATATCATTTGACTAAGGTAAATGTGAGTGAGAAAAATTATAAAGAGTGGGGGTTGAAACACTGAATATTTTTTTATCAGAAAGAATTATATAATATTTATATCTGTAATAATTTAATAAATTATAACATATCTAATATAGATATAACAGGATAAATAAATTATATCATTTTTTATAAATTAAAAATGTAAAATTAAGTGAATATTAGTATTATAGAAATTATAGATATAACATCATTATATGCATACATATTAAAAATAAATAAAAAGAATAAAAGAATAAAATATTATTCCACAAAGTCTATGGGTAAAATAACACCATCAATTATAATAATATAAATAATTGTAATCACTAATGATTAGGTATAAATTTAGTGGATGATGTATGTTATTGATATTAGTAAAAAATTAATGTTACTTTGAGGTTATATGAATACATAATGTTGATGGGTAAATCCATTAAGAATATACTATTGATAGTTATCTATATTATTATGTGGTTGGTTGATGTGTAAGATATATTTAAATGATGTAATCCTTACTTCAAATTAATATAATGAAATCACGGATATGGTGAGTGTAAATAGACGCAATGACATTGCGAAACAGTTTTATAAGATGGTATTTTTTTGGATGATTTATTAAAAAAAATTAGTAATGGTATTTTGAGATTCAAAAATGTCTTTCATCATGATATTTTTACATGAAAAAGGACAATATGAACTTAAATATGAATGGTTTAACAAAATTCATTGCTATAAGAAGTTTTATTTGAGGTAATGTTTGTAGAATCTAGAATGTTATCATTATGTAATTAATATTATGGTAAATTATTATTATTATTATTATTATTTAATTATAAATATTACTATTCAAGCCCATTATCATAGTCTTTTGGTTATACGTTTGGGAGGACTTGCAGTAGGTCTCATGGTTGAGTCTGAGAGATTTATTATACATATAGCTATCATCTTTTTAATCCCCATCCAAAAACTATTGTTATATTATAATTATTAACAGTAAAATAATTTTAGTAATAATTTATTTATATACTAAATGTTAAATATATGTTCAAAATAATAATTTACATCTATGGAATAAATATACAATTTTATGTAACAAATATATATTAATATATTTTTAGTGAAAAAATTTTATTATATGATTTTCAATATAATATATTTTGTATTAAATGGTAAAATTTATTATATTTATATATTAAATTAATTAATATTTATATTATAATAATATAAATGATTGAAAAATTATAAATACAATCAATATTATTTTTTTGGAGAAAATTGGTTTACATTACTGAGTTGTGAAATTAATCCATAAATAGAAAACTTGGAAAATATGTTTAATAATATTTTTATATTATTTAAAAACCAATAAAATATTGTCCTAAACTTATTTAAAATATTTTTTAATGAAGAATCTTCCTTTTTAAATAAATGAGTCACTTCTCACCCAAAATTATAATCTGTAATCATTAAAGAATGCATGTTAACTAATAATGTAACTCATTATAATCTATAAATGGAACCATTCTCTGCACATTTCAAACCACAAATCATGTTCTTATTTCTCTATATAAATTGACAATATAGAATCCCCTATTGTCCTCCTAAAAATTTAGTATCCTTTATTCAAAATAATCATACAATAAGAATTCCAAAAAGGAATTTCCCCAAAATTATAATTGACAACAAACATTAATAACCTAGACCTAATTTTATTATAGTTTTATAATATATTTATAATTATTATAAAATAATAAAACCATATCTTTATTTCTCTATTGTATGTACTTATCTGGGTGATTTAATCACACACATATATAAGGATAATATATATTTTTATTAAAAAGGGGAATAAATAAAAATTTATTAATTATATATATGATATTGAATATTTGTTAATGTTGACTTTATGGATTTGTAATGGAAAAATGAAAAATGGATATTTATTATTATCATACACTTTATGGGTTTTAAAATTACCGAAAATGATTGAATTATAAATATATTCCTTATGAACTATAACCATAATTTTTTTATAGGAAACAATAAACTTTCAAATTGATTATGAAGTTATAAGTATGGTACCATCAGTATTATATAGATTTTGAACTCATAAACATAATGTAATGATCAAGACAACCACATTGAAAGAATTATGGAATGGTTTGTACAAATTACATATTATTTATGTTATAAATATTTAATTATAGATAAATAAATATTAAATGAATATAGTCAATTAATATTAAAAATTTATAAATAATATTCTAAAATATTTAATTACTAAATTATTGTTTATTATTTGTTGTTTAGAAATTCATTTCTGAATGTCAATATTTATGGTATGGCTAAAATATATTTATATATTGTTTAGATTTGAATTTCATCTCCCGTATCCATTATCACTATAATCCTATATATATACATTATTTCATGTATTTATCATATTGCGTTAATTTTTTCCGACCTGTGTTCCGCACCCTATTCTATTGATTATATTATATTAAGGATGTGGGAGGGAGATTATTATTATATATTCAATTATGTTTGGTAATTTTTCTGTTTATCCAATTATTATATTAATTTTATTTATGTTTCATCCTTTATTAGATATTTTATTATTCTTTGTCAAATACATTTAATTTTATTTATCATTCCCTTTAATTTTTTGTTCACACATTAATTTTATAAAAATATACCAAAATACATAATATGGGTTTTCATTATTATTAAACAACTACTAATCTGCATACGAATAATTATTAATCAATTAAAAAATTAAAAAATGAAATTTATATATTTTTTTATTTCATCACTTTCTCTTGGGGTATACATCTATGATATCAGAAGAATTGATTCATTTATTTGTTTTTTTACCATTAAGGTATTTTTATATTTATTTCACTATATAAATATTTTTATTAATTATTAGGAACATATTATTGTTATTATATTAATTTTTTAAAAATATATAACAATATATTATTATGTTATACGTAATATTTGAATTATATATCCCTAAAATTCATTATGTAGTGCTTAATGTAACCACAAATTAGTATATATTTTATTATGGTAATTATAGTCATACACTATATTTTTAATATATTATTCTTATCATTTCCTCCTTTTTATATTATTGAATATCGTTTTAAAAACATTTTTATTTAGTAAATGATACGAAAAATGAGGAACTATGTGAACAATTAATATATTGAAAAAAATATAATATTTTCTCAAAAAGTGACCAAACATGATTCCACATAGTGTGAAAAATTACCTAGGAAGGCTTACAATGATATATAATATCAGGAATAATAACCTAAACCTTATTAAGCCAATACATTCACAAAAAAAAAGAAATTAACCACTATTTATCTATTTATGGTAAAAATGATAATGATTTTTTTGAATCATCTCATTTATTAATCACTAAATATTTTATAAACATGGTTGAATTTATATATTTTATTATTTTATTCTATATTAATGAAAAATTATTAAATAAAATAAAGAACAATATAGAAACCGAGTCCACATAATTAGTGGCGTTTTTAAAATTATCATTAAATAAATATTGTTTTTGACTCTTCACAACACAATAAAGTAAAAATTTCAAGATCATATGTAATGATTGGATGAGAATATTAATTCCTATAAAGTTAATCATATATGACATGAAAGGTAATAAAATAATATAACGACCCATGTTTTCAATATTCTGAATTTCAAGGTGAATTTTAATTTCAAATTTCATATTCACATGGGATGGAAAAATGGTCATTTTCTGTTAGATTTTTTTCTCTAAATAATTCATACCACTGCATTTTTCAGGGGATTTTTCATTTAAAATAGGATATTAGTTTAGTCTAATTAAGAGTTCTAGTATTTGATAAAAATTTATTATTTATCAACATCAAGGATGGAAATATATTTTGAATAGAGCATAAAATTGAGATTATGACTCTATTATTGAGTATGGAATAAGGGTTTTCTACATAATTTTGTATTAATCAACTACGTGTTCTGGTAGAATGGATCAGTATGAAATGGGGTAATAATTAAATAAATTAAAGGACTCGTCCATTCTCAGCTTCATATGAATGATAAAATGATTGGATGGGATTCTTCATTTTGTATAATCTTCAAACATTGAGGTAAGTGGAAATAGCATTCCACCTGTGTTTTTCCTAGAGGAATTGATTAATGTATAGAGGTGTAGAGGCTTCTAGTATAGGGTTTAGACATTAATATTTTCTTTATACTCAATGAGGTGGGCTGATTGTTTATTATTATTCCTCAATTCTCATATATGTGTTTTTTATCAATATTTAGAGATGTATTATAATTTCTAATGAAAAAATAGGGATTTATCTATACATAATGTGTGAAATGTTGATTTTAGATGTTCTTTTTGGTTTTGGGTTGGAAAGACCTACTACACGACATGTGGGTTTTAGAACATACACATGATGTTCATCCTATTATGGTGGGGGGTAGATATGGTCGATTACAATCCATATATAAAAAATCTATTGACATGTAGTTCCGGTCTATTAGTGGATATGTACATATCTAGATGACATGTGTAGGGGGACATGTCCATGTTGGGTATACACCCATACTCTATAGAGTTTATTCACCATATAGAAGTAAACAAACATGGAAGAGAGACATGTATTATCCATTTAATCTATATATAAATGTCACCCATGTATTTTTTACATGGTGTACATGATTTAAATGATAAATTATTTTTTTTACATGTAATGTATGTCTTTTGTACACACCCATGTGATGATTTGAGAGTACATGCAATGTAATATTTTTTTTGGTACTTCTAATTTTGTTATAATTTAAAGGATTTTGGTAGTTTTTGGCCCCCATTTTATGAATTACATTTATGTTTAATTAATTTTGACTATTTTACTATATTGAATAGATTTATAGAACCATTGATTGTTTCAAGAACCTCTACGAAGAACATTAGTGTGTATATGTTGAGAAAGAAATAATTTCCTCCAGTAATTAAGTTAAACTATATACTAAGAGTGACACATGGTATGATACAAATGTGAATGTGAGGAGAATTATTGTAGGAAAAAACATGACTTCCTTAGATACTGTATTTTTTATTGGAAATGGCATTGTACCTCATTAAATGGTCCATTGTTTGACCTGATTTCATGTATTGAAAGTGTGTGTTCCAAACTATGGTGAATTATAAAGGGTTTGTCCTTAATCCCATCTACCATTTGAATAATTTATACATTGTTGTCCAAATAGTTTTTGATATAGTATTTATTGATTTTTCGGATTTATGACCTCTTAGAGATGGATGATAGCCAAATAGTTTGGTTGGGATAATGGAATGGAGGGGTGATTCCATCGCTTATGTGATAGAAATATGTAGCCAATGTGGGATTCATTTGTCTATTTCTTGAACTGGAGGGCCATGTGGGTTCCCAAGTCATAGCATGTCCTTGAGTGTGTATGTGGGTTTGATAAGTTTCTCTTATGGGTGATTACATATGACTTCTGTTAATGTATGATATGATGTTAGTAGTATTTTTACAAAATAATTACTTATTGGGATAGCCCTTGATATGGTTCCATTCGTTTATAATGTGGATTGATTGATTCATTTGGGACTATTGTGATATGATTATGAAATTTTTATTGAGAGGGATCGGTATGATTCACATTCTTGGTATTGATAGTTTGTTAATGGTTTACTGATGGAATAAAGTTTAATGAATTTTTTGATATTGACGAGTATAGTGGACATGAAACACTATGTCTTTAATGAAGTTTTGAAAATAGGAACATGGAATGAGTGGTATATTATTTGGGTTACGTGTTCAACCAAGGATTTGAATAGGGATAATATAATTTTTGAATTATTTTTTAGACTAATTCACTATAAAATGGTGGTATACCATCAATAATGAATTTTTTACTGAAACTACATATCAATGGATATTATTATGGACACATTCTAATCAGAATAATTCCCCAAGCACCATTGGCATAGATATTTTACTGATTCTCTAGGAACTATTGTTTTTAGATTCCAGAAAAATACACCAGGAACAATTGTGATGATACCCGTGTTACATATAAAAATGAAAATATTGTTATTTAATTTTATCTAGCAAGATAATAGTATCTAGTATTTTTTAGGTCATAATAATGATGAATCGTGTGGAGACATGAGGAAATAATAGAGGCTTATATAGATTGAGAGACCAAATGATAGGTTTTATATGTAACGAGTTCCTGATTCACATAGTGTTGATTAAAAAAACAGGTGGGTCATATAGTTTAGATAGAATAAATATTCATTGAGGTGTTCTTGGAGACACTCTGCTATTAACTATAACTGGTATGGTAAAAATAGGTCAAAAACCAAAAAAATCGGTGATGATCTCTATTAATTGTTTTATAGTTATGTTTCATCTACTGTTACATCTTGTTACCATTTTATTAGGTATTCCAATAATCTCACTACGGTTTTCCCCATAATTATGATTAAGAGGATACCAATAATTGTAATGTCAAGGATTTTTTGGACTTCTATTAATAATAATTAAATTATATAAGATGGGGAGCATTTACATTCACAATATATATGTTACATGATATGTAATGGTTGTAGGATGTATGTCATGAATGAATAATTCATGATGTGAATGGTTACATGTCAAGATGTTGACATACAGGACATGAGTTTTTAAAAGGTATTTTTTTCATCCAAGGCTATGGTTTTTTCATCATACGTGGATAGTAGGGGTTACATGTCATGTAATAGGAATAAACACCATGTAATGAAAAATATGATTTTTTTAAAAATGGAATATGGATATTTTTTTCATTTTTTTGTCATTTATTGTTGACTCTCAACCTATAGAAGTTCTATGCACTGTCTAAGAGACTTAACCCCTTCTATATTGATATATTCAATACTCTATAAGCATTGAAGTTGTGGTGTGTCTTTTCAGGTAAGAGACATTACACTCCTTCATTTCTTTTGATCACAGTATCATCATTGGGAGGTGTCTTTGGATTTTTTGGTCTTTTCTTGGTGATTCCTATTGGATTCTTCCTTGAAATATTATGTGATCTCATTCTGGAAGCATTTTATTCCATTGTTTATATTAAAACAAGCATTCACCTTTGAGGTATGCATGTTTACTCTCTTTTTCTGACCCATTGTCTTCTAAAATGAATAAATAGTTTTCATGGATTTGATTATTGGGACATAGATGAAATTTTTAGGTTTGTTTAATTTTGGATTCCATTGATGGTAGTTTAATATCATGTTTTTATGTAGGTGGTTACATCTCAATCATATGATAAATGGTCATGTTGTTTTTCTTAAAAAAACTGATTCATATTAATATTTAATGATTTTTTTTATTTTTTGAAATTTATTTTTTATTGAAATATGGGTTTTCCTTATTAAATAATAAATATAAAGAAAATGTGTATTTTCAATGAATGTAAATGGAATTTTTGAAATAGTTTTCATATGGTTTTCAATGCATTAAATGGAATTATTAAAATGATTTCATGAGATACCATGGGTACATATGTGGATGGTTTATTTTGTGGCCATGATCCATTATTTATTTATTATTAAAGATGATTTTCATGGAGAATTACTCTATTTTCTTGGATAATTGTAATATAGGACCGATATTAAATGTTTGGGGGCTTTACTAATGGGGTATTTCACTTGTTCCAAATCCCATTATTCCAGGATCAGAATTTTTTATCTTGATTTATTATGGAAAGAGTATTCTTCTTCCTAGAAATGTTTTATTCGTTTTTGTTGTGATAATTGTTCGTATGTTTTGTATTACTTTTTTGTGGTATCCTTGGTAGTCATATCTATTCTTGAGGGAAATTATAATTAAAATGAATCCATGAAATTGATATTCCATCTTCTACATTATAAATGTGAAAGAGGGAAATATCTACCGTATTTTCTATAAAACATATTTTCTTTTTCTCATTATATGTTTTTTTAAATGATATTTAATGGTTTTTTACATATAGACTCATTTTAGAACACGATGAGGGAATCATAAAGAGCCAATTAGATGACATCCTATGATTTATATTAGTGATTTGTATACATTTTTGCCTTTTAGTGTAGGGAAAGGTAACACATCACAATGAATTATTGTGGATAATGCATAATAGTTGGGATGATTGTGGTAATATGGATGGAATTTTTCCATGCCATCATTTAGAGTACCATTTTGTTTTGGGTCCATTGCAGTTGGACATGTCCTTTATAGTTTTATGTTACTTCGGTCATTGTCTTGGTTGCACTATTTTCATTCTGTAATGGAATATATATATATTTCATATTCCATTATTAATTTTATTTTAATATATATATTCAATCTGTTTTATCATGTTGGGATGAATCATTAACTCTATTATGTTGTTCTAAGCCTGGTTTCTTGTAGTGATCCCTTTGGGATCAAGAATTCCCTTCAGGTATGTTAATGAATAGGTCAGGCACTGGGATTGAGGGAAACCTGGGTCATTTTATTAAGATATGGTATTAGATAAGGTCATCCCTCAACTGTCACTTTATTGGGACATCTCTAATACTAGAGATTAGATTGTCAAGACGTGAGATCTTTGTTGTGATATGTTCTTGGTTAGAACATTTCATAATTAAAACTCATGTTTTAATGATAAATCTATATGTGTGACTCGAGTTTTCCATTGTTTTTTAAATATGTCATTGTATGCTTATGTATTTTCTAGTAGGACAAGATATTTGTTCTATTGTATGAGCATTCATATGATTCAGTAGGCTGTAATATACCTTTGATATGTCTTCCAGGAGTTACTCAAAAAGTTTTAGCTGATTCTGCTGAAGGGATCCCAAATATAGATCATAATCTAATTGAGTATAACATACATTATATTCATGTTGTCAGTCTAGATGTACCAGGAGATCCTAATGTTATTGTTGTGTTATAACATGGAGCTGGTGGAGAGTGAGATCGATCAAGGGAATTCGGTCATGATATTACACCATCCATTAAATGGATGATAGGATCTAAAGAGGAAGAGTATTGGTTGGATTTGATCGATCAATTCATAGACCTTTTAGAGACAACTATGAACTTCAAGGTGATGTGTGCAGCATTCTAACTTGGTGGTTATGCAATGTGATGGAGGGATTCTATGTTCTACACAGATAGGCAAGTAGACTTAGATTGGTAGATTTTAAAAACAATTTTCTTTCAATATCTTTATCTATAGTCATTTATTCTGGAAGAGTCTCTAGAGATCCATCCATTACATTAAGTAGTGCATTCAGGGTTATCATACAATAATCATTTTCCTGATCACTTTCATTTTCCCTTAGATTTGTTGAATATTTCCCATCTTATGGAACATATGTACTTGTAGGGTTTGTGACCTTATATTAGATCACAGGTGTTTATAGAAAATATATCCACCCATGTAGAGACAATAGGCATTTATATTATGGTAGAAATGATCATGGTATTAATGGTTTTATTTTACACCTCTTCTCTTTAATCTGGTGGCAGCTTTAGTGGCTCACATGGGAAGAAGAGGAAGTGAAAATATAATCAATGGAGCAGTGGAGGTGGGTCTTAGAAGTGAACCTCCATTGAATCATATATTAAAGTGGGTAATGTGTCTCTGACTTTATATCATTGAGTAATGGGAGGACATACCATATTTAGTTTTCCTATGTATGTGAAGACCTACAATATATGTGGGTTTTTCTATTACAGACAATTCTTCTCTCAGGATAGGACTAAGCCATGTTATGAACTGGGTTCATCGATTCCAATGGATACTGGGATGTAATTAAAAGCATCACAGACTAAAGGGATCTATCATATGGCTATATGAGTGAATAATTTACACAAAGTTGATGAGTGTTCTGTGAAATATTATATTGGTCCAGAAAAATTTATATAGAATATCCATATTTCATTTTTAGTAGCTATTAATATAGTTGATACTTGTGCCTATAACTCATTTATATCTGCATGTTTCATTGATGTTCTTAGTCGTCTAACAAAACATATGTCATTTAAAATTTATCTAGAAACACCTATCGATAATAGAAAATAATAGGGGTTCAGGTTTTCCTTCTGGTTCATTAAAGATAGCTGATACAGAGGTGGTCTGGGATTTTCTCATTCCTGATTTGGATCTGTTTGACATCATCATAGATATTTATTGGATTCTCACTCAATGATATGATGTTGGTATTTATCCTAAACACGTTATATTTTTTTACAATTTAGTATGTCAAGTGTTTCATGGAGAGTGGGACCTTAGTTTAGGTTCTCCAGTGCCTTCCCAACCAGAGATCAGGAGTTTTATGTCTATTATTGTGTTTCACCCTTGTGAAATCTATCCTATCATGAATCATCACATTGTTGTTTGAGAAATTATTGACCATTTACAATATGACTTATCTATTCTTCCTCAAAATAGAGATATGTAGATATTATGATTGATCCGGTTCTAGGTACATAGTAATTTTAAATACCTTCTTATCATATGGAACTAGCAGAGCAGAAAAAGGTTAGGATTTTGTTCGACGACCTATTGGAAAAAGGCTTCATTCAACCAAGCGTATTTCCTTAGGAAGCATGTGTTCCCTTTTCCATAAAAGAAGATGGTTCACTTCATTTATGGGTGGACTATAAAAATTTGAACAGAATAACTTTAAATATCAAATATACATTTTCTCATTGGGATGATATATTTGATTTGTTAATGAGGAAAAATTAGTTTCCATTGGTTGTACTTTTGTCATGTTATCATCAGTTTCGAGTTCGGGAGTTTGATATACCTAAGACAACCTTTCGGTGTAGGTAGATAAAATATGAATATCTTGTGATTTATGTAGGTTTAACTAAGTCTCATATAGTTTATATTGACCTGATATATCAGATATTCCATAAATTTCATAACACATTTATGGTATTGTTCATGAATGATATAATAGTTTATTTGAAATAGGAGATTCATCATGAGAACAATCAGATTTTAGTTCTGTTAAATTTTAAAAGACATTATTTCGTTGGAACGAATAAAAAATTTAGTTTATGGAATCATTAATTTATGTTATTAGGGAATATAATATTCGAGCATCGACTGTTTGTTGATATATATATGGTAACATTGTTTTTCCGTGGAATGATCAATGACATATGTTTGAGATAATAATATTCCATGTTTTTAATGGATTCCACTGAAGGTTATTTAAGGAATTATCTATATTGAAATAAACATTGATTTCTTTTACAAGTAATGTGTTTAAAATCACATGGGATGTGATGAATTCGATTTCATTTTATGAACCAAAAAGGCATCAGACATTATCTTGTATTATGATGTCTCCTGAGCCCGGTAATGTACATGGGGTGTATTGTAGTTTTTCTAGTGCTGAATTGGGTTGCGTTCATATGAATGATGACATTTATTTGCCTTATGGCTCTCTTCTTCTTCTAGAACAAAAAAATAATAATCCCACTAACAATTTATATCATGTGGAATTCATTCACATGCTTAAATGCTGGAAGTATTATCATAATCTAGAATGTTTTATGGTATTTATTGATCAAAAGTGTCTGAGTTTTATATTTTCTCAAAAGGAATTGAAGCTTAGAAAAATATAATGGGTAGAATACCCTCAGATGATTCACATCAATATAATATACATACAAGGGAGTGGAATTTTTTTTGCATATTTTCTATAAGGCCCCAGCCTTAAACCTTACTTAATGATGAGTTAAATGAATAATTCACGTTGAGGATCTTTTCATGTTTAGAGTTTTAGAGAATTAGATCATAAATCATGAATTACATTACACATTTAAACAAAGTGGTTATATAAAAGATAGTCTTCGTTTTTCCCCATCAACGGAAACATATTTAAATTAAAACATGGTTTATTTCTTTACACATCCTTGACACTATCATCATATCATGCACCTTTCCCATGACCTGTAAAAAACATTTCAAAAACATGGGATGATCATAAAAAGCTCAGTAAATGATATACAAGTACGAAAAGAAAACATTAGTCCGTGAATGAAATCATAATTTCCTCATAAAACATAATCATTTTAACATACCTCATAAATCATGAATAAATAATAGAAATCATATGGAATAAAGGTAATTTGAGGCACTCATAACATTCTTACATAGGGAGTAAACCTCTTGGTTACGTTTGGAATACCCATCACAGTATATTCCATAAATCAGTACTTAGAAACCTTAATGTTTAACTCCTTCACGTTACTCAATGCATTAGAGAGCTATATCAGGCTCACCCACCATTAGTTTATCACAGAACCACCCGTCTTCATAATAATTCCCAAGAACCATAACATAATCATATCACATAAAACATGCATAATGGAAACATAACATTTACAATTTTAAATCACAAGATATCAATAAAAATCATTGACATAAAAGAATTCTGAAAACCATTTTCAATACAAAATAAAATAATGTAAAATATGGTATTTATTTTTCATTTTAAAAAAAATTTATGGCTTGTAGAGGAAGCAGAAACTCAAATAATGGTCACGGTGGCGGAGAAGACGTTGTCGCCGCATATGTATGACAAAGAAACATTCGTTTTGTATTTTAGTAAAACACTTCATATAAAAAAATATTCGTTTTGAATAATCATAAAAGTCATAGGGTTTTATAAACCGTATAAATGAATGTTTTGTATAAAACAAAATATGTCTCAATGAATGGAGATTGAGACGAAGTCCCTTACAAAGATGGTATCCTTGGATTAAGGATAAATCAATTACATAATTATGTGTGACAAATGAATAAAACAAATATAAGTGGATATTAAGTGTAAAACAATAACAGGATATTCACACATATTCATAGAATGGCATATTCAAAGAGTACAAGTTTATCCCAAAGAATCAAAATTGGGTTAGGAAGTTCCCTTGCAGAAATTCGACAGCCTAATGGTGTCACATCAAAATTCATAAAAAGAGATGATGAGAGATAAAAATGGTATCTCATAACATGGACATAAAATTTTCATTAATAATAGTATATAATAACATATCCCAACTTAATTGTATGTGAATTAAAAGACCTAACAAAAAAGTCTTTTAAAAAGAGGGGGTGAAAGGTTCCCTTACCGACTTGGGAATCTTTCAAAACAAACACCCCATAAAAGAAGGACAATACAACATTGATGTAAATACTAATAGATGAAATTATATTTCACAAATAGTAGAATAATTTTATATACATATACCACTCAAAGGAAATGGTGGAAAATGTATCATAAATCTCACGGGAATAAAAGTGAGATTAAAAATCCCTTACGAAAACTCGGCAGCCTAACAACGCCACTTAAAACTTCAAAAAATAGTTTGATGAGATCAAATAGGGTCTCTCATCATATTAACATAAAATTTACATAGATATGAATACAAAAGAACATCCCCCAACATAACAAAGAGGATATTAAGAGAAGTGACATAAAGGAGAGTACTAAAAAAAGAGAGAGGTTTGATCTCTTACGAAGATTCTGTAGCATAACGGCGCCAATCAAAACTTCCAAAATGGATTGATGAGAAAAAATAGGGTATCTAATCATATGAACATAAAATTATAGTATGATTAATATAAAAGAATATCCCAATCATAATAAATATGAACTTAAAAGTAATGACATAAAAGAGTGTACTTAAAAAGAAAGAGAGGGGTAGGTTCCCATAACTCAAGTCCGACTTGTCTTGTTCGTTTCATTATATTCAGGAATAAAAATCATTGGTCAATTTATAATTACTTAAATACCTAATTTAAAGATTATTATTCATTTTATATCACATATTATAATATTATAATAATTGTTTAATAATGTTAGTTCATATCAGATGTTTTTGCCAATGTTTGGTACATTAGTAAAAAAAGTGAACTTGTTTGAAAATGATTGCCCATTTAGTTATAATTAAATCATTTACAGAATATTATTAATGATTAAAATATCATATATATCCAGTACATATTCATTTTATACTATTCCATAACATTTGGAGATAAAAATGAAGAGCACCGTTCATGGAGACGGTAGGTCGTACGTACGCATTAAGGTTGTTTTCATTTTTTTGTCATATTAATGGAATTAAAAATAAATGATATATATATTATAATTACATTATAATATATATGTCATATATGTTATATATGTTCATTAATTTCATTCTTTATACATTCCATGTATTACATTAACGAGTCATATCACTTGAGGTGGCAGTAGTCCACACTTTCTCATATGAAATTATCGCATTTTCACAACATGAAAAGAATAAAGGTATTTTTTAAATATAAAATACATAAGCATATAGTAAACATAAATACCATATATATCATATATAAAATTCAATTACTTCATAATTAACACCTTTAAAGGTGTTAAAATAATGTTGAACAATCATCGTTTCGTGAGGCACAAAATCGCCAACAACATAAACAGTATGTTCTTTAACCATTAGATTAAGTTGTGTGAAAGTGTAGTTTGAATCCTTCTTATAACAATATCATAGTATATTTAATATAATGTTGTTGTTACAAAAAATATTAATAAAAAGAGATTAGGGGTTTGTAGAATCAAAATAATACAAAAGAACACAAGGGAATACATTATCTTTAAATCGGGTAACTCTCTTTGATTTAAGCTCAAAGGCTTCCTTGGAAAGTATTCTGCCCAAAGTGAGGCTTCAATGATGAATAGAGGGATGTGGAGAGATGGAATTGGCATGGTTTGGAAGATCAAAAGGCATGAGAGGTGTGTGTACGGTCGTAGAGGTGGGGGCAATTTATATGAGGAGAAGAGGGGCACTCTTGGAAAGTTATAAAACATTACTTTATTATAAAATGATTTTCGGATTTTAAAGGTCCTCCAATTAAATATTTCTAGGCTAAGGTGATAATAGTTCTAAATCCACACATCCAATAGGTTTTTGACAAGTGTATGTCTTAGATTTTACATTATCATTTCATTTTATTTAAATAGTTTTTTATGAGGTAATCACTGCATCATCATTGTTTCATAAATTAATTAAATTATTTTATCTCTAAAATAAATATCATGATTTAGAAAATAGTTTTATATTTATAATTAATATTTATAGTAAAAAATATGACTTATATAACCCCATGTAAAAATTATTTTAGTAAAACAACACATATTTGTGACATTTTAATTCTAACATTAAATAAAAAGGTATTAATGTAATTTTCCAACCAATGTGGCTCCATGGGGTCCCCAAGTTGACCCATGGATTTTCTTCATCGGACATGACTCATACAATAAGGGTAGAACATGTGTAAAGGTCACTTCAGATTATTATAACATTATCTTTACCTTAAATTACACTAATTACCTCTAATCGCGATTAAAAACTTAAGAGTTACTATTCACCAAATAAAAATTCATCCCATTGAACCACATTTTACATCATAATGAAAACCATGTATGTCGGATATTTGAAATTAAAACCACAGAATTGGTAATGTATCATTTAAACGAAAAAACAGTTTTTAAACTACCACTTAGTGGTTTAACTATTCATCAAAAATTGAAGTTTTTCAGAAAAATACCAAAAATTCACCCTAAGCTATATTTGATATTCGGAATTCAAAAATGATGTTTATTTTACAAAATTAAAAACGTATAATTTGAATTGATTAATTTAATAATTAATTCCCGCTGTCATAACAAATAACATGTTTTTAAGAAAAATATCTATTAAAAGATTGACACTGGTTTAAGTCAAATTTCGAAGTGAAACTAATTTCAATGACCACTATTGGATTAAATGGTAAAAATATATTCTAATTTCACTTTAAAATTTTTTCAAAAGATAATCTAATAATATAAATAGATTAGATTAAAAATTGGTTTTGAATTAAAATACAACATTTTTCACTATTCATTAAGAAATGAACTTTATCGGAAAAATACCAAAAATTTACACAATGTAAATTTTGATGACCCGATTGTAAAGAAGAATTTTATTTTGTCATATATAATATATAAAATTGTAAAAAAGTTTTTTTTAAAAGAGGTTCGGCATCAAAAGGCGGTTAATCGACCTTTTAAATAATATTTGAATGTTTACAGATAAAATTGGATTCATTCACATTTTTAATCCTCTAAAATTTATTGTAAAGAGTAAAAATATTTGAAAAACATATATAATGATTTTGTAGTTAGTTATGTTCATTCCCTCCATTACAATTACTAGGCGTTAACTACCATTTAAAATAATATTATTTTATTATTAGATTGCAACGTAAGATTCCCAAGAAACTCATTGTCGTGTATTGGGTACGCCATTGAGCATAGCGTCCCCTTTAAAGTAAAATTAATATTTTATTCACAAATATGGTTAAATGTGAAAATTTCATATTCATTATTTACCCGGGATGTTACATCCTTCCCCCCCTTTGGGAATTTCATCCTTGCAATTTTAAAATTTGGCTTGGAAACATTATTGAAAATCCCACATTGGAACAAGAGTCAGTAAAACAATCACATTAAAATAAAGAAAGACTAGTACAAAGGTCACCCGAGTTAACCCATACTAGGATTACATGTAGGAAAAGATATATATGTTGAAAAAACAAAGGATCATGTTCTGAGGGAGAGTGATAGAAAACATGATTAGGAGAAAGTGAACCACAAGAAAATCACATACTTGTGGTGGGTTAAACGGTATTCGATTCCCCCATAGGAAAAGTTAATAGACAACATTTTTTGTTTTAAGTTACTTTTCATTGAGGAATTTATTTTTTATCTTAAGGAAACATAATTAATTGTCATGTTGGCTTTCAAATTTTACAAGATTTATTACACACACTTGTACTTTCCCCAAATGATTTTTATTTAGGAAGACTTATTTACATTAAGAGAGATACAATAAACTACTATAGAATCACCTAATCCACAAAAGAGAACTATATAATTCTCATTTATTTAGACATTAACAAAAACTAAAACCTAAAAGGTTAGTATGAGATCAGATAATACCCAAAAAGTAAATCCATTATAAAAAAAAATCTATTCTTAATCTCCAAAATTTGCCAAAAAATACCCAATGTTCAACAAAAACCATTCAATAAACAATTTTTCTATAAAATTATTCAATGTAAACCAAACTAAGATTGAAACCCAAATATTTGAAGGATTTAATCACATAGTCGTCCAAGGTACAAATTAACACTTATCTCTAAATAACATCAGTTGCTCTTAAAGTCTCATATTGAAAAGTAATTAACCTAATAACCTATCATACATGATAAGTTATTAATTTCCATACATAACCCAAAATCAACTTCTTCATAAATCATAAAATCATCTAACTAAAAAGAATAAGTCATACTAACCAGGGACTATAGCATCCCGTCTTTTTATAACATAACTTTTCAGTCCATTACACGGAACTGAGGATCTTTAAGGTTTAGTGTCTTGGAAACAAGGAACATAAAACATGAAACAAAAAAAAACATTCTTCTTAAACACTTGAAAGGATTCTCCTCGTGTTCACCCTAGGCTCATTACTGCATCTCATAACCTGGGGACATACATCAAAAGGAAGGGTGAGCAGAAGGCCCCGCAAGGGAAACAAGTGAAACATTTTACATATGAACTTGAGATACATCAATAAAGTCATGAAAAGAACTTTAATGCATGAAAATGAAATCATGAGGCATATCATAATAAAAATAAACCTTTTTCATAACATGAAGATGTGGCTACATCATTTAACATAGACAATCATGAACATATCACCAAGGTCCATCCCCAAGGTGTCATTTTAAAATTACCAAGGTTATTCACCAAGGTATCGTGAAAATTGTAATCTCTAGTGGTTACATCATTACCCAATGCATTGGAGCGCTATCAGGGAGCACCCTTAAATTTGCCTTTATTATCATGTGATCCACATATATAATCATCAAACATTTCATAAATAACCCACATAGCATAAAATAAATGGGTTTCATTTCATAATCATAACGTTTTAAAAACTGCTTTAAAGACATGATCTTTACGTCACTTTAAACCCACGGAAAGGGAAAGCGGGTCACATGTATGTAAATCCCAGAATTTAAAATGGAACATTTTGATATATATGTGAATACCCTTGTAGAAATAAGATCTTTGAGTATTCACTTTATAACATAAAATAATTTTTGAGAAAAGAGAGAGGCATTTTGAGGGGAAAATTCTGCAGCATAACGGCTATGTTTCGGGGTTTTAGAAAACATTGAAATGAGAGGGGACATGGGTCACCCTCTCATAAATGATCCATAAAACAGTAGGGTGAAAGAATAAGAAGGAAATATGGACATGGTAATGAAATTTTAGGGACATACCATTTGAAATGAAAGACATGGAAGGAAAAAAAATTAGATTTCTCTTATGAAAATTCGGCAGCCTTACGGCGTCACTTAACTTCAAAAGAAAATGATTTGACAAGATCAAATAGGGTCCCTCATAATATTATCATAAGAGATCAGTATGATAGATATAGAGATAATTCCCCAACATAACAAAAAGTAACTTGAAAGAATTGACATGAAAGTAGAACTTCAAAACGAGAAGGGTGAAGAACCACTTAAAAATTCGGCAGCCTAACGGCGCCACTTAAAACATCAAAATACTGAATTGAAGAGATCAAATGGGGTCTCTCATCATATGAATATAAGAGTCCAGTATGATATATATAGAGATCATACCCCAATATAACAAAAAGGAACTTGAAATAATTGACATGAAAGTAGAACTTCAAAACGAGAAGGGTGAAGAACCACTTAAAAATTCGGCAGCCTAACGGCGCCACTTAAAACATCAAAATACTGAATTGAAGCGATAAAATGGGGTCTCTCATCATATGATCATAAAAGATCAGTATGATAATTTAGAGATCATACCCCAACATAATAAAAAGGAACATGAAATACTTGAATGAGAATAGAACTTGAAAACGAGGAAGGTGAAAGAATCCCTTAAAAATTCGGCAGTCTAACGGCGCCACTTAAACATTCTTAAAACGAATTGATGAGAGCAAGGGGGGGTCTCTCCTCATATTAACATGAAATAGGCAGTAGGATGAATATAAAAGAACATCCTCCAACATAAGAACATGGAGTATAAAAGAAATTACATAAAAGAGATTACTTGAAAACAAAGAGAGGGGTCGGATCCCTTACCTTAAAATGTAACTCTTAAACCTCAAAGGTTGGGAACTCGAGGGCATGGGGGCACCTTGGGAGGACTCCTTGGGAGGTAATGAGACCATAAATTCGTTGGGAATGAGTGGGGAGTCGAATGGATGAGAGGAGGGCTTGGTATTTATAGGGAAAGTGAGGGGACAAGGCATTAATGGCCAAGGGACACCTCACATGTGCTTTTCTCAAACCCATGTGCTCTCCCTTGTCATTTATCATGGAGTTAGGCCACATGGGGCCCCCAAAACAATAATTCATCACCCTTGGCCGGACAACCCTCAAAAGATCTCATGAAATCATCGTGACACCATTATGATGTCATTAAACATACCGAAACCCTAAAACTGTATTTTTACTATTCACTGAAAATTCAACTTTCTCATAAAAATCCCAAAATTTCACATTAACCAAATATCAATGCTATGATTTCAAAAATGAACTCCATTTTATAAAAATAATTTTCTAAATATTTTTAATTATATTTTTAAATAAATACACTATTCACCGAAAATTCATTTTTTTCAGAAAAAAACCCAAAAATTACCATAACATAATATCGATGCTCTGAGTTCAAAAATAAAGTCATTTTTATAAAAATAATTTTCTTCTTATTTTTAATAAAATTTTTAATTAAAAAACACTATTCACCTGAAAAAACTAATACTTGAATAATAATTTATGAAACCGTTATTTACCCATTTTATTGAATCACATTACTTAATCAAGGTGCCTAGATTATTTTAAAACTTTCTTTAAGTGAGATTACTAATCCATTTGGTCATATTAATAATCCTAATCATAAAATCACTATTCATAATTTACTATTCATCAAAAATCAAGTTGATCTTATTGGACTCTAAATTTAGTACTGAACATAATTGCAGAAGACCATTTTTTGAAAATCATTACACTTCATTAGTTATTTAGGGTTTACATAAATATTTTAAAATAACCTTTTTCTAAAATTCATCAAAAATATGCATACTATATTTATCCGGTCATTTCAAAATTCATAAACTTCATCATAAGAAGAAATCCCAATTTTTATTTAAAACAAGGATTGCACAAGGTAGTTACGGTCTCGTTACATAACCCATTATAATACCAGCATAGGACCTAAGAGTAAGGTGTGCTAGGGTGATAGAAGCTTGGGGCGGCTCAGTCAACATTGCCCGAGTAGTAATTTCTATCAGTTTGAACTTCTCACGAAGGCGATTTCGTTCCAGCTTCACATGATGAAGTTCGGCTTGGATTTGATCCAGAGCAAAGCCCAGTGGTTCTACCTCCTTCCCAAGCTCTGTTAGATGGGCTTCGATCGGTCCAAAACTACTAGGTGAGGCCATCGACTCTTCTTTCTATAATAATTAACCAAGATTACTTATATTTAGAGACAATAATCAAAACATTTTGTTCACAGCGGTCATGTTGACCGATGGTTATATAATAGTCAAAACCCACTGATCTCATTTTAATTATAATCATGTTTATCAAATAAAACATTTTTGTTGAGTATAACAATAACACATAAAATTAGGAAACAAAATTTATTTAAAAATTTCGGGTCGTTACAATCTTCCCCCCTTACGAAATTGTGTCCTCGCAATTTTAAAATTGGGTTTTGAAATTTCATTGAAAGTCCCACATCGGAAAAGGAGTCAGTAAAACTATTTCTTTAAAATAAAGAAAGGGAAGTACAATGGTCACCCGAGTTAACCCACACTAGGGTTCCATGTAGGAAAACATGGACATGGAGGAAAAAAAAGGGTCAAGTTCTGAGGGAGAGTGATAGAGAACATGATTAGGAGAAAGTTAACCATGATAAAATCCCAAACTTATGATGTGTGTAAACGGTCTTTGATTACCTAGTAGGAAACGTAAACCAACAAAATTTTTGTTTTACGTTTCTTTTCATAATTTTGAGGATTTCATTTACTACATAGAACAAAAACATAAGAAAATATACCTACCTTCAAGTAGAGTTTCATCCTTTAACAAGTCCCTACCAACACTAATCTTTTCTCCAAATGATGAGAATTCAAAAACACTTGGTCTCATAAAAGCACAAGAATCATCTTCTATATAATCACATAATCTACAAAAGATTAACTATCTATTTCTTCTATCTTTAAACATTATCCCAAAAACAGAAAGGTTAAGGTAAAACAACTCTTCAAAAAGAAAGAATCCCATAGGAATGGAAACTACTTTTAAATCATCAAAGTTCCATGGTACTACCCAAAGTTCATCATAGACCATTCCATAAATAACGGTCCTTAAAATTCCTCAAAACAAACCAAACTAAGATTGAAACCCAAATACAATAAGGATTTGATAACATAGTCTTCCAAAACAACTTCATTGTTCATCTCCAGACAACATCAACCACTCCTAAAATCTTTTAAAAAATTAGCTAACCTAAACATATTTTACCCAAGATAGGTTAGTCATTCCCATAAGTAACCTAAATTACTATAAGTTCACCTTAAATTTATCGATTCTTCAAAATATAAGTCAACCTTACTCCTCAATGAAAATACCGTAGTAATATATTTACCTCGATCAAATATGGTTCCCAAAATAATGAACGTCTTCCAAAATAATAATCATATTTTAATCCCCTAATCATCCCTGTCATATTAATACGAAAATCGTCGCATTTCCTATCACATTGGTTGTCGGAACATGTTCTTCCATTTCCCACCATTAACTAAGAAGAGAAAGCATAATTAGGGGCTTAAGTACTTAGCTAATAATCATGAAAAGGAACTGAAAGCATATAAGGATAACTTGTATATGTAAGGTATACCCTAACTTGTGATCTCATAGGTTCCCATCTAGGTTATGAATGATCATATATTCTTATGTGAACCTTTATTTTATTTTATCTTTGTTCCTTTAACAATGGTTCATACCAAGCTTATGAATTTACCAAAGCATATCCCCCGGGAGTGTCGTAACCAAGAGTGCAGCAAGGCCCGTTGTCGTGTACCAGTTCCCGTTCGAGTCTAGCTCAAAGCGGTGTTTTCGGGTTTTACCCCTATGTACATCTGTTCCAGAGCCACCTCTACCTGCTCATATCCAGACAGGGATGTATTTGCTTGGCAACCCCTTACTCAATACTCACCAAAATACCAGGAAGATTTCCTATATTAAACTTTTCTATAGGGTTCCTCCTAGAGTTTTCATATCCTAATTTCCACAAATAACTAAACCATCCTTTGATACCAACTATAGCATCCCGTCTTTTTATAACATAACTTTTCATTCCATTACACAGAACTGAGGATCTTTAAGGTTTAGTGTCTTGGAAACAAGGAACATAAAACTTGAAACAAAAAAAAAACATTCTTCTTAAACACTTGAAAGGCTTCTCCTCATGTCCACCCTAGGCTCATTACTGCATCTCATAACCTGGGGACATACATCAAAAGGAAGGGTGAGCAGAAGGCCCAGCAAGGGAAACAAGTGAAACATTTTACATATGAACTTGAGATACATCAATAAAGTCATGAAAAGAACTTTAATGCATGAAAATGAAATCATGAGTCATATCATAATAAAAATAAAACTTTTTCATAACTTGAAGATGTGGCTACAACATTTAACATAGACAATAATGAACATATCACCAAGGTCCATCCCCAAGGTGTCATTTTAAAATTACCAAGGTTATTCACCATGGTATCGTGAAAATTGTAATCTCTAGTGGTTACATCATTACCCAATGCATTGGAGCGCTATCAGGGCGCACCCTTAAATTTGCATTTATTATCATGTGAGCCACATATATAATCATCAAACATTTCATAAATAACCCACATAGCATAAAATAAATGGGTTTCATTTCTTAATCAAAACGTTTTAAAAACTGCTTTAAAGACATGATCTTTACGTCACTTTAAACCCACGGAAAGGGAAAGTGGGTCGCATGTATGTAAATCCCAGAATTTTAAATGGGACATTTTGATATATATGTGAATACCCTTGTAGAAATAAGAGCTTTGAGTATTCACTTTATAACATAAAATAATTTTTGAGAAAAGAGAGAGGCATTTTGAGGGGAAAATTCTGCAGCATAACGGCTAAGTTTCGGGGTTTTAGAAAACATTGAAATGAGAGGGGACATGGGTCACCCTCTCATAAATGATCCATAAAACAGTAGGGTGAAAGAATAAGAAGGGAATATGGACATGGTAATGAAATTTTAGGGACATAACATTTGAAATGAAAAACATGGAAGGAATAAAAAATTAGATTTCTCTTATGAAAATTCGGCAGCCTTACGGTGTCACTTAACTTCAAAAGAAAATGATTTGACAAGATAAAATAGGGTCCCTCATCATATTATCATAAGAGATCAGTATGATAGATATAGAGATAATTCCCCAACATAACAAAAAGTAACTTGAAAGAATTGACATGAAAGTAGAACTTCAAAACGAGAAGGGTGAAGAACCACTTAAAAATTCGGCAGCCTAACGGCGCCACTTAAAACATCAAAATACTGAATTGAAGAGATCAAATGGGGTCTCTCATCATATGAAAATAAGAGTCCAGTATGATATATATAGAGATCATACCCCAATATAACAAAAAGGAACTTGAAATAATTGACATGAAAGTAGAACTTCAAAACGAGAAGGGTGAAGAACCACTTAAAAATTCGGCAGCCTAACGGCGCCACTTAAAACATCAAAATACTGAATTGAAGCGATAAAATGGGGTCTCTCATCATATGATCATAAAATATCAGTATGATAATTTAGAGATCATACCCCAACATAATAAAAAGGAACATGAAATACTTGAATGAGAATAGAACTTGAAAACGAGGAAGGTGAAAGAATCCCTTAAAAATTCGGCAGTCTAACGGCGCCACTTAAACATTCTTAAAACGAATTGATGAGAGCAAGGGGGGGTCTCTCATCATATGAACATGAAATAGGCAGTAGTATGAATATAAAAGAACATCCTCCAACATAAGAACATGGAGTATAAAAGAAATTACATAAAAGAGATTACTTGAAAAGAAAGAGAGGGGTCGGATCCCTTACCTTAAAATGTAACTCTTAAACCTCAAAGGTTGGGACCTTGAGGGCTTTGGGGCCCCTTGGGAGGACTCCTTGGGAGGTAATGAGACCATAAATTCGTTGGAAATGTGTGGGGAGTCGAATGGATGAGAGGAGGGCTTGGTATTTATAGGGAAAGTGAGGGGACAAGGCATTAATGGCCAAGGGACACCTCACATGTGCTTTTCTCAAACCCATGTGCTCTCCCTTGTCATTTATCATGGAGTTAGGCCACATGGGGCCCCCAAAACAATAATTCATCACCCTTGGCCGGCCAACCCTCAAAAGATCTCATGAAATCATCATGACACCATTATGATGTCATTAAACATACCGAAACCCTAAAACTGTATTTTTACTATTCACTGAAAATTCAACTTTCTCAGAAAAATCCCAAAATTTCACATTAACCAAATATCAATGCTATGATTTCAAAAATGAACTCCATTTTATAAAAATAATTTTCTAAATATTTTTAATTATATTTTTAAATAAATACACTATTCACCGAAAATTCATTTTTTTCAGAAAAAAACCCAAAAATTACCATAACATAATATCGATGCTCTGAGTTCAAAAATAAAGTCATTTTTATAAAAATAATTTTCTAATTATTTTTAATTAAATTTTTAATTAAAAAACACTATTCACCTGAAAAAACTAATACTTGAATAATAATTTATGAAACCGTTATTTACCCATTTTAATGAATCACATTACTTAATCAAGGTGCCTAGATTATTTTAAAACTTTTTTTAAGTGAGATTACTAATCCATTTGGTCATATTAATAATCCTAATCATAAAATCACTATTCATTATTTATTATTCATCAAAAATCAAGTTGATCTTATTGGACTCTAAATTTAGTACTGAACATAATTGCAGAAGACCATTTTTTGAAAATCATTACACATCATTAGTTATTTAGGGTTTACATAAATATTTTAAAATATCCTTTTTCTAAAATTCATCAAAAATATGCATACTATATTTATCCGGTCATTTCAAAATTAATAAACTTCATCATAAGAAGAAATCCCAATTTTTATTTAAAACAAGGATTGCACAAGGTAGTTACGGTCTCGTTACATAACCCCTTATAATACCAGCATAGGACCTAAGAGTAAGGTGTGCTAGGGTGATAGAAGCTTGGGGCGGCTCAGTCAACATTGCCCGAGTAGTAATTTCTATCAGTTTGAACTTCTCACGAAGGCGATTTCGTTCCAGCTTCACATGATGAAGTTCGGCTTGGATTTGATCCAGAGCAAAGCCCAGTGGTTCTACCTCCTTCCCAAGCTCTGTTAGATGGGCTTTGATCGGTCCAAAACTACTAGGTGAGGCCATCGACTCTTCCTTCTATAATAATTAACCAAGATTACTTATATTTAGAGACAATAATCAAAACATTTTGTTCACAGCGGTCATGTTGACCGATGGTTATATAATAGTCAAAACCCACTGATCTCATTTTAATTATAATCATGTTTATCAAATAAAACATTTTTGTTGAGTATAACAATAACACATAAAATTAGGAAACAAAATTTATTTAAAAATTTCGGGTCGTTACAGGGACTTCACGTAGTCTAGTGGTAGGTGATAAATACCAGTCGCACATTGGTTGTGGGTTCGATTCCCGTAGCTTTGTCCGATGTGATGGGTTGTCACACAGTCTGTGTGTTGTAATTTTTATAAAACTCCAAAAATAACACCAAAATTTTTTAACCTCATTAGTTTCCGTATACCTCTCATTTTCAGCCAAATTCATTACGATCTCAACATCTTATTTCTTGAAGTCTTATTTCACCACCATATGATAAAATAAAATGATTCCCAAAATGAATAACATTATACCTTGATCATGGCTTCCACTCGGTTTCATCGTCATCTTGCTCACGTAGGTAGAAGTCCCGGGCATTACAACAATGATTTAGATATCCTTAAAAATCATTTGCTTCCTCCATCCAAATACATATTGTACAACATTGGTCATATGGGTGTTCATAGAAAAATAGTTTTGTAAAATAATCATGGATAACATATAATTCCAAAACATCTGATAAAACGTGATTTCTATAAAGTAGTAAGACATAATTTGAGTTGAAACATTCTATTATTGGTCCTTTTAAAATACCATAAGTATGTGCTGAGAAACTATATTTTAAAAGCAAATATAAATAGGTTGTGCAAGGGTATCCTTCTTCAGCACCATTTTTCAAATCATAATATTCTTCAAATTCTTATGATAAGGGAAAATATTTGAAAATACCCTGATAATATTTACCATTCTTCAAAATATGAGAATATTGTGAAAATAGTATTTTCCTAAATACAACCCATGATCCACGATGATAACGAGGTATAGTAGAGGTGTTTGATATCTCAAACAACTGCTTCCAAGTGAGTTGTATGCTTGAAAATGTTTCACAATCATCCAAACATGACTTTGTAATGAATACTGCAAGCATGTCATCATGAAGAGATAAGAATGTCATTTGAGATCCTTCTACTTCCATTCATAACTGACTTTACTTGACCTGAAAAATGTTATAAAACAAGGATTTAACAGAAATAATAGATATATGGAATAATCATGTGTCTAACAAAAACTCCTAATCCATAAAGTTGTCTAAACTGACCTCTGATACCAACTATAAGGCCCCAGCATTAAACCTTACATAATGTTGAATTAAATGAATAATTTACATTGAGGATCTTTTCAGATTTAGAGTTTTACAAAATTAGATCATAAATCATGAATTACATTGCTCATTTAAACAAAGTGGTTACATAAAAGATATTATTTGTTTTTCCCCATCAACGGAAACATATTTAAAATAAAATAAGGTTTCTTTCTTGACACATCCTTGACACTATCATCATAACATGAACCTTTCCCTTGAACTGTGAAAAACATTTCAAAAACATGGGATGAGCATAAAAAAGCTAAATAAGGGATATAAAAGTATAAAAAGAAAACATTAGTCGATTTATGAAATCATACATTACTCATAAAACAAAGGCATTTTAACATACCTCATCAAATCATGAACAAATCATAGAAATCATAAGGAATAAATTTAACATGAGGCATTCATAACATTATTACTTAGAGAGTAACACTTTTGGTTACTTTTGTAATACCCATCACAGTATATTCCCTAAATCTCTTCAGAGAAACCTTAACGTTTAACTCATTTGCATTACCCAATTCATTGGAGAGCTATATCAGGCGCACCCGCCCTTAGTTTATCAAGCAACCACCTGTCTTCATAATAATTCCCAAGAACCATAACATAATCGTATCACATAAAACATGCATAAAGGAAACATAAAATTTCCAATTATCAATAAAAAATTATCAATACAACTCATAGATATAATATCATTATGAAAACCATTTTCAATACCAAAATAAAAGAAAAGTAAAATATGGTATCTATTTTTCATTTTATAAAATTGGTATGGCTTGTAGAGGAAGACGAAACTCAAATAATGGTCACCACAGTGGAGAAGTCATTGTCGCCACATACATAAGAAAAAGAAACATTCCTTTTGTCGTTTAGTAAAAAACTTCTTAAAAAATATTCCTTTTGATTAAGAATAAAAGTAAAAAGGTGTTTATACACCATATAAAAGATAATTTTGTATAAAACGCAATATGCCTCAATGAATGGAGATTGAGAAGATGTCCCTTACAAAGACGATATCCTTGGATTAAGGATAAATCAATTACATAATTATGTGTGAAAAATGAATAAATCAAATATAAGTGGATATTAAGTGTAAAAAAATAACAGGATATTCACACATATTCATAGAACGACATATTCAAGGAGTAAAAGTTTATCCCAAAGAATCAAAATTAGGTTTGTATGTTCCCTTGCAAAAATTTGACAGCCTAACGGTGTCACTTCAAAATTTAGAAAAAGAGTTAATGAGAGATAAAAAGGGTATATCATCACATGGACATAATATTTAAAATAATAATTATATATAAGAACATATCCCAACTTAATAGTATGTGAATTAAAATACATAACAAAAGAAGTCTTTTAAAAAGAGGAGGGTGAATGGTTCCCTTACTGACTTGGGTATCTTTCAAAACATACAACCCACGAATGAAGGACAATACAACATTGATGTAAATACTCATAAAAGAAAGTATATTACACAAAGAGTACAATAATGTTCTGTACAAATAACACTAAAAGAAAATGGTGGAAAATGTAGCATAAATCTCACGAGAATAAAAGTGAGATGAAATATCCCTTACGAAAACTCGACAGCCTAACAATGCCACGTAAAACATCCAAAAATGGATTGTTGAGATCAAATAGGGTCTCTCATTATATTAACATTAAATTTATAGAAATATGAATATAAAATAACATCCCACAACATAACAAAGAGGAGCTTCAATGAAGTGACATAAAAGAAAGTACTTAAAAAAAGAGAGGTTGGATCTCTTACGAAGATTCGGCAGCCTAACGGCGCCAATCAAAACATCCAAAATGGATTGATGAGATAAAATTGGGTATCTCATCATATTGAAATAAAAATTAATGTAAGAGTAATATAAAATAACATCCCAATAATAAGAAAGATGATCTTAAAAGGAATGACATTAAAGAGTGTACTTATAAAGAAAGAGAGGGGTAGGTTCCCTTACCTCAAGTCCGACTTGTCTTGTTCGTTTCTTTATACTCCTGAATAATAAACTTTGGTCAATTTATAATTTCTTAAGGACCTCCATTAAATATTATTATTCAGTTCATATCACATATTATAATTTTATAATAATTGTTTAATATTATTAGTCATATCAGCTGTTTTTGCTGATGTTTGGTACATGAGTAAAAAATTAAACTCGTTTGAAAATGATTGCCCATGTACTTATAAGTAAATCATTTACATAAAGGTATTAATGATTAAAATATCATATCTATCCAGTACATATTCATTTTATTCTGTTCTATAACATTTGGAGATAAAAAATGAAAAGCACCGTTCATGGAGACGATAGGCCATACGTACGCATGAACGCTACTTTCATTTTTTTGTCATATTAATGGAAGTAAAAATAAATGATATATATATATATATTATAATTAAATTATAATATATATGTTATATAGGGCATATATGTTCATTAATTTCATTATTTATACATTCCATATACTGCATTAATGAGTCACATCACTTGAGGGGTGGTAGTCCACACTTTCTCATATGAAATTATCACATTTGCACAACATGAAATGAATAAAGGTATGTTTTAAATATAAAATATAGAATAATATAATAAACATAAATACCATATATATCATATATAAAATACAGTGACAACATAATGGCCACCTTTAAAAGTGTTAAAATATTATTGAACAATCATCGTTTCGTGAGGTAGAAAATAACCAACCACAAAAACAATATGTTCTTTAACCTTTAGACAAAGGTGTGTGAAAGTGTAGCTTTAATCCATCTTATAAAAACATTCTAGTATATTTTATACAGTGGTGTTGTTTCAAAAAAAAGTAATAAAAATATTTTAGGGGTTTGGAGAAGCAAAATAAAACAACAGAACACAACAGAAGACATTACCTTTAAATCAGGTAACTCTCTTTGATTTAAGCTCAAAGTCATCCTCGGAAAAGATTCATCCCAAAGTGAGGCTTAAATGATGAATAGTGGGATGTGGAGAGATGAAATGGGAAGGGGTTGTCTGAGCCAAAGGCTTTATAGGTGTGTGTAAGGTGGTAGAGGTGGGGCCTTTTATAGAAGGACAGAGGGGCAATCTTGGAATGTTATAAAATATTACTTTATTATAAAATGATATTAAGATTTTAAATGTCCCAAAATTATATATTTCAAGTATATAGAGATAATAGTTCTAAATCACCACATACAATAGGTTTTTTACAAGTTTGGGTCTTAGATTTTACATTATCTTTTCATTTTATTTAAATCGTCCATTTATGAGGTAATCACTACCTCATCACGGTGACATAAATAAATTAATTTATTTAATGTATAAAAAATATCATGATGTAGGAAATATTTTTTAATTTCTAAATAATATTTATAGTCAAAAATATTACTTATATAACCCAATGTAAAAATGGTTTTATTAAAACAACACATATTTGTGACATTTTAATTTTAACTTCAAATAAAAAGGTATTAATGTCATTTTCCAACCAAAGTGGCTCCATGGGTTCCCAAAGTTGACCCATGGATTTTCATGGTCGTCCATGACTCATCCAATATTAGTAGAACATGTATCAAGGTCATTTCATATTATTATAACATTATCTTTACCTTAAATTACACTAATTACCTCTAATCGTGATTAAAAACGTAAGAGTTACTATTCACCAAATAATTATATTAATCCCATTGAAAATCATTTTACATCCTAATTACAACCATGTATTTTGGATTTTTGAAAATTCAAACCACAGAAGTGGTAATATTTCATTTAAACAAAAAAACAGTTTTTAAAATACCACTTAGTGGTTTCACTATTCATCAAAAATTGATGTTTTTTCAGAAAAATACTAAAAATTCACCCAAAGTTATCTTTGATATTCTAAATTAAAAAATTATGTATATTTTAAAAAATTAAAAACATCTAAGTTGCATTAATTAATTTAATATTTAATTCATGCTGTCATAACAAATAGCGTGTTTTTAAGAAACAATATCTATTAAAAGATTGACAATAGTTTAAGTCTAATTTCAAAGTGAAATTAATTCCAATGACAACTATTGGATTAAATGGTAAAAATATATTCTAATTTAAATTTAAAAACAATTCTAAAAATAATCTAATCATATAAATAAATTAGATTAAAAAGAAGTTTTGAATTAAAATACAACATTTTTCAATATTCATTAAAAAATGAACTTTATCTGAAAAATACCAAAAATTTACACAAAGTAAATTTTTATATCCCGATTCAAAATAAGAATTTTATTTTGTCAAATATAACACATAAAATTGTAAAAATGTGGATTTAAAATAGGTTCTCCATCAAAATGCAGTAAATCGACCTTTTAAAGAATATTATATTGTTTACGCTTAAAATTGGATTCATTCGCATTTTTAATCCTCTAAAATTTATTTTAAAGAGTAAAAATATTTCACAAAAATATATATTCATTTTGTAGTTAGTTCTGTTCATTCCCACCATTTCAACGGCTAGGAGTTAACTACCATTTAAAATAATATTATTTTATTATTAGAGTGCAATGTAAGATTCCCAAGAAACTCGTTGTTGCTAATTGGGTACGCCATCAAGAATAGCGTCCCCTTTAAAGTAAAATTAATATTTTATTCACAAATATAGATAAATGTGAAAATGCCATATTCTTTATTTACCTGTGGTGTTACATTTTCTTAGAAAATAATGTACGATAACATGGTATTCTGGAATGGAAGGAAGAGTGGGTCTTTATGTGGATTTTCTCTAAATTTCATATTGTTGCTTAGGAATATGTTTTGGTTATGGTTATTACTAGTGTTCAGTCATAATCATCTCTCCTAGAGTCCACATTGTAGATTTAGTTGTAGGATGATGTGTTTTAAAAGACTCTAGAAATCCTTTTATGTGGGTATACCGTTTCAAGTTGGTATCTATCTGCAGATAGAATTATTCACATTGGGAAAAGGATTTTAATCCCATCATATGTGATGAGTTTAGTCATATTATATTGACACATATCTTCATGGTCCTACATCTAGGTTTTTTATATATTTAATACATGATGAGGTCGCTATTTTAGTGGCTGATTATGAAGCGTGACATTGCGGAGTTTGTCTCTCATGGTTACACATAAAAATAGATAATGGATGTGCACTTGAAAATCATTAGTTTTGATCAGCATATTCCAGTGCTGATTTGGAAATTGGATGGGGTATACATGGATTTTTATTGTTGGATTACCATGGAATCCATAAGAGGGAAATTATATTTGGGTTATTGTTGATTGGTTTATGATATATGATATTTGTTTAATCCATGATACCACTAAGTTTGATTATAAGGGTATGTTGTACGTGAAATAGATTGGGATGTTACAATGGAGTCCTTATTTTGTTTTTTGTAATGAGATGTTAGTTTTATATTGAGCATACAGAGGAGTTAAGAGGTGATGGGGACTCAGGTCATGTTCAGAAAAATATACCATCCACATATAGATGGTCCTATAGAGTGAGAAATTAATATTCTAGAGGATATAATACATGTCATTGTCTTGGATTTCAAACGATCATCAAATCAGAATATAGGATCTGTTGAGTTTGTTTACAAAACTATTTATCATTCATCGGTAAGATTGTATACCTTCATGGCATTGTATATCCGCCCATGAATATATATTCTTTTTTAGAAAAATGTCTGAAAAGAGTCATTAATTAGATAAATTTTGGTCTATGAAATTTACGTGAAAATTCACGATGTACATTGAAGTCCTACTACAGAACAGATTTGAAAAAAAATCAAATGCTGGTCAGTGGTGTTCACTATCTTGTGTTTTCCATAGGTGACTAGGTTTTCTTGAACGTTTCTCCTTTTTTGGGTCACCACCAACATAGAATATATTGAAGGTAGGTTTTGAGATATGTAAGAACATTTGAGGTCATCTATCGGCTCATTAAAGTTTCTTATCAGTTAACATTACCATTTAATTTCATAGGTATTAATGATATTTTCCTTTTATGTAAACTAAACAAATATCACCATGATCCCACTCATGTTTTGAGTTGGGATGAATTTGAGTTATAAGCAGAAAATTTTATCATGAATAATTGGTTTGATATCTATGAATCAAAAGTAAGAGTCTTGCCTTGGAAGTCAATTTTTTTTGTTATTATTCTACTGAAACATGGATAAAGATATCATGGAACATGGGAATGTAAAGAATAGTTGAGGGGATTGTGTCCTCAACACTTTTTTGGGATTACATCATCCAGATGAATTCCCAAGGATTGATTGTCTTTATGTTTTGTAATTGGGGACATTCCATTATTGTTTTATCATGTAATCCTTTAAACTCAATATGGTTGTATCCTACTTTATTATTGGGAAGATAACTATAATGGTTGAGTCCAAGAATTTTTGGACCTTCACTAATAATAATCAATTTCTATAGGTTGGAGAGTAGTTACAAGCCATGTAATTGTCTATTGATTTAAAACATGAATGATGACTTCACACAGTGAGAGGATACAAAATGTGACCATTGAGTTGCATATTTAGATCCATTGGTCTATAGTTGGTTATTCATCATGGTTTCTTCCAAGATCTATTGTGTGATATCATTCATGATTCTATTAAATCCATTTTTCATAGTTTTTTGGGTGACTGCCTTTAAGGTATGTAGGTTTTCCCACATAGGCCTACCCCTTGTATTCTAAATTGAATAAATAGTAAACTTTATTGGATTACAGGGTATCCATTTTCTTTGTTGGGTTAGTCTGATTATGTATTCAATTTCAAGAGTTTTCAACCATAGTTTTGTGGTAGGTGGATCTATATGTCGCCTATGATATTACATATTGTTGTTTTCCATTACAAACCGGTTCATATTGAAATCGGTAACATTTTTTCAGAATTTGAATAGTCGGTTTTAATGAAAATTTGGTTTTCCATAGTTATTGATAAATAGAGAATAAATGGTTACATTCAAAGCATTGAAATTGTATTTTTGAAATGATTTTTGAATGGGTTTCCAAGCATTGAGAAGAATTTTGAAAATTATCACATGGTTAAACTTGGATACATATGTGGAAGGTTTATCTTGGGGACATCGTCCACTATTTTGTGATTATCAATGCGGTTTTTCTTTGGGAATTCATTTATTTCCTATTCCTATTGTTAAAGGGTATTGATATTGTTATGGGGGACATTACTCATGGGGTATTCTTCTTCTTCCAAGTCCCATTGTTATAGGATTATAATTTGTGTACATGATTTATTTTTTTATGAGTATTATGTGGATGGACCTATAGTATTCCATGGTGTTGTGATACTTTTACTACTATTTTTTATTTTATCACTCTATGAGTTATCCTTGACATGCTTATTTAACTTTTTACAAAATGATATGGTAAATGTTTATTGGAAATTGATATACCCGCTTCTAATTTAGATCTGTGAAAAAGGGGAAATTCCTACCATGTATTGTATAAAAACATATTTACTTATTATCAAGAAATATTCTATTTTTAACAAGCATATATGGATTTTTATATAGAGATAGGTCATGGAACAATAGGGTGGGATCCTTATGATCTTCTTAGCTCGCACCTTGATCACCACTTCCATAGTGAATATTCCATTTTTGTATTCTAATATAGGGAAATAAAACCCTCCATAGTGAGCCAAGGAGGTTCATGTCAGCTGGATGGGAATTTATTACTGAGATAGTGGGTGTTTTTCCATTCCATCGTTTAGAGTAGCTATATGGTTTTGTTCATTTTCAATTGGAATTCTCATTATGAGATTTTATATTATTTTGATGATGCCTATTTCAGTTATTTTCTTAATGATATGGAATATATATATATATTATATTATTTTATTCCTTTTTGATTAGTACATATATGAAATAGTTCTTATTAGGTTGTGAGAAATCATTCCCTCTATTTTTCATTTCGACGCATGGGTTTCAGTTTCTAACCAGTGGGGATTAGAAACTCTCTTCGATTATGTAATGAAAAGGTTTGGGTGCCCGGTTGGAGGGAATCCAAGGTTGAATCATTATAGTTTCGAAGATCATATTACATGTTCATTCATTTTCTGTAGAAGGTCGTAGTTTCACGGTTTTGGGTGACCCAATGAAGTTATTTAATCACCCCCATTACATTAACCTCTATTGGGGTCAATCACTCATGTATTATTTTAGGTTCATCAAAAATTCATGATTAATGTGGTGAAGCTGAATAATTTCAAGTTTTGTATGGGATTAATTTTTTTTGTCTAATTATTTGGAAGGTTTGACATGAATGATATCTGGGGACTTATTAACTGTTATAAATTCTAGTAGGAAGTAAATATTTCTGAAATTTTTAGTCATTTATTTTGAATTTGTTGTATACCTAGTGAGAAATTGAGGTTGTACGTATGGAATAAATTATCAAACCTTTATTATTTTTCATTTTATTAAATAATTTTTTTAATTTATTCATTCAAGATAGACTAAAATATATGATTTCTGGTAATTTAATTTTAGTTGTGAACTTTGATATGGGAGAATAGTCTCTTCTTAGTTCCCTTAAATATCCCCTTATAATTAGTAGAATTTATTGCAAAATGAGGACTATTAGTGGTCATTTTGGAAACATGATTTGGTTATTGGTTTAGTGGAATGTGGGATTGTAAACTATGAAATTGTATTATAGATGTAATTTCCTAGAAATAATAACATTTTATTTTTAGTAGACCAGAGATATGAGAATGGTTGGGTGCTTGGGATGCATATCATTGAGTTTTTTTTAAAAACTAAATCTATTAGGAAGTCTAGTATACCATGGTATGGTGAAGATATTCTTAGTATTAGATGTTACGTTTTATATGATTTTCTCTATTGTCAATGTAGATATTATTTGGTCTTTTTGGTATGTGATTTATTTCGGGATCCTATACAATTGGTAATAGGCATGTGATTTTGTTTGGGATTTTAGAGTATAATTAAAAGAGGGCTCACATGTATCATGATTTTCATATATGATCTACATAATATATGCATAAATTTTGGAGATACTTCTTAATATCATTATCATATAATGTTTTGGGGAACTATGGTGAACGGGTCAATGGTGATGATACTGATGTAGTCCTTATTAATAATAGGTGTTGTGAACTATGTGGGTTGGAATGGTATATGAATATTAATATATGACTCCAATGGGTTGGTTTTTTATAATGTGTGTTATGTGTCTCGGCCCCATTTGGTGTGGGCTTATATGAATATGATTAAAGAAGTTCGGTATACTGTGTGTGGGTGTTCAATTTGAGTTGTGACATCATTCCTATATGAGACACTAAAAATGTATGTTTATAGAAAAAGATGTTAGGTAAAATAAAGAATAGATAATTTTTGGTGACCCATGAGGTTTTTCCTTTTCTGAGTTGTCAGAAACCAAGTAGGTTTGTCATAGTGAGTCGTCATGAGATTTGATCAATAGGGTTATGTGGTAGAGCCTTTTCAGCTTCATTAACGTGACCCCAATTTATGGAGTTAGTACCACATGACATTAGAGGGTATTACATTGGAGGTGGTGTCTATTTTTTGTTTGTTTCTTGGTGTGGAGTGCATAAATCTAGTCTTCAGAATGGTGAAAATTTTCCATTAAGGGTGTTTCCTAACATGAGACATACAGAAGTTGGATTCTATTTTTCTATATGGAGAATATTGGGCTCAATCCCTAAAAATTACATTATCATGATCAGTAGACATGAAATTATATTATCTCATATTGATAAACTTTTTAGGTTTATTGTTTTACATTTTTATATCATAATTTATACATAAAATACCACACTATTACAAATATTATACTAAAAATGTAGTATACATCTCTTTCATAATAATAAACATTTAAAATAATACATTTATTAATTTTCAAAAAAAGTTATATATAACATTGAACTTGATATCCTTTTTTTCATACCCATCCTTATGCCCTATGACAGTCTTTTAAATCATGGTATGAGAACAAATATCTCAATAATGGACATAAATTAATTAATGATACCATCAGTACATGAATATTTAAAAGTAATTATTTTTTAAAAAATATTATTTTCTCCCATAAAACATATAACCATTATCTTACCCCTTGATGTCACAATAATCTATTAAAACACTTATAAATTATAAATAATTTAGGTAAATTATGGGATCTAAATCAATCTTAAATTGTATCTTTCATGATTATATATAGAGCAACCTTCATTATTTTCTCCCATAAAACATATAACCATTATCTTACCCCTTGATGTCACAATAATCTATTAAAACACTTATAAATCATAAATAATTTAGGTAAATTATGGGATCTAAATCAATCTTAAATTGTATCATTCATGATTATATATAGAGAAACCTTCATTATTACATGTGGAATACCCATCACATATATTTCATGATGGGTATTCCACATGTAATATATTTCATAATTTTTATAAATATATATATCTATACCTATTTTTTAAAATTCAAATCAAATAATTGGATAAAATTAATTTAAAATAATCTCATTGACTAAATGAGATAATGAGTTTCCAAACTAAATCATTCCAATGTTATCATAGATTTTATATCAAATTTCATTGTGAAATTTATTCAAATGACAATAATTGGATGAGATTGTAAAAAATATTCTCAATATACATTAAAACAAATTATATGTATAATATATCTATATAAATAATTGATTTCAAAACATAGATTTGAATTAAAATATATTATTTTTCAGTATTCATGAAAATATGAAATTAACCAGAAAAATACCAAAAAATATCCAATGATAATTTTTATATTAATCATTAAAATAAGATGTTTTTTCTTCAAATATAATTTATAATAGTAATGAAGCAATATTTAAATCTTGTGTTCCATTAAATGGATTTAAAATTACATTTTTGCAAAATAATGTTTGTAACCATATAACAAGTTTTATATTATACATTATCGAACATATTGTATCTTATAATAAATATTTAATTAATTAATATTAATAAATATAAAATATACCATTTCTATCAGTACCTAGGTAGTTTCATTTTTTTCTATTTTGGAAATAGAATCCTGAAAATTTTATTCAGTTATTAAATAAGTGAGGATATATTTCACTAATAAAATTTTAATTTTTCCATTAGCCTCTTATACAGTATTGTTTTTTTATAATACACATTACATAATTAACATCCATTTTATTCAAAATCTTCACTCATTGATCAAGAACCTGCCCTGGATGTTCCCCATAGGATTTATTTTTTCCAAGTGAAATACTTATAGACTCAAGACATGATATGGATTCAGAATATAATTTATAAACATTAAAACAAAAATAAATTGTGTACATTGGATAAACTCAGTGGAAAATATACTCAGTATGAAACATAATCAACTTTCTCAATTACTTCATATGTTCCCATTAACAATGGACCCAACTTCCCTTTATTACCAAAATTCATCACAATTCCCATAGAGAAGCATTGAGAATTTCATGATCACCTATAATGAATAAAAGATCCTTCGTATGGTTATCATTATATATTTTCTACCAGATTAGATTTTTTTCTCATTTGAACCTGAATTAACTAAACTTTCTCTTCTATTTCCTATTATAATTTTGGTTCTATAAAATCCCACTGAACTATTTTATCACAAAATGATGTAATTCAACACCACTTTCCATATCCTTTTTAAAATGGGTCAATCTATATAATTGAATAAAAATAATTGTTATAAGAAAACTAAAACAAATCAATATTATGATATGAAATTCCCTAGTAATACATAGATAAATATTTTAGCATTTTCTCCAAGGTTTGAATTGTTCATTCATATATCCAATCTATTTAAGGATAAAATATTCACTAAAATTTTATTTCGTACTCAATGACTTTAGAAGGACTATACTAAATTTAAATGTGAACATGATTTCACAATCTGAAAAAATGTTTGGAAGAACACCATTTATCCTCACTATCTAATTACAATATAACTGGCATTATTGACCTTGAATTAGATTAACTTTAGTAGGAAGAAAATGATCATTTTTAGTCATTAAATCAAAAGTAACATAGATCACATTGTCACCTTAAGAATTATTTAGTAATCTCAATATGAGGTACATTGATATATTTTACAATTTCTACTCTATCTCTATTAAGGGATCAAGATTCAATTTATTTAACTTCCTCCCTTCTTTAACATTTTGATAAATCAAAAACATCATAGTATCATTGGAAATATCAATGTTAGTTCCAACCCACCAGTAATACTATCGAAGGTCCTTGTGCACCATAGTGTTTTTTTTATGAACTAGTAATAGAATACTAGGAGCTTCATATAACAACTCATTATTAAACATCAAGTCAAAAGGCACACATAATTTTCCCCAAATATAAATACACAGTCTTTATCATTGTTAAATTCATGAAACATGCCATTTTTTCCAGTTCTACATTTGTTATGCCACTAAAATTCTTCCTTATGTTATTATAATAATCATTGTAATAGAAATTATTTTATTAAAACCTGAAAAACATTAGAAGAAATTCCTATACCGACAACATGGATGCAAAAATTCATCAAATCAATAACTAAAAAATCACCTTTAAAAATTACATGGTTAATTTAGAAATATTTTTCTTCTCAAATAATCATACAAATTGTTAGATTTCCCCAATGGTAATAAAATTTGAAATTATAATCCTTGATTAGCTGCATCCATATTCTCTATACAATGTTAAAATATTTTTGAGTGAATATATACATAATATTTTTTTATTAATATATATTTTACTCTTTACTCCATAAAACTGATGAATTGATGTTTTTAATAAAAACATTAGTTCATAAAACTAAATCATATTTATTTTAATTTAACTAATGAGGTTTCAAATGACATGAATCATAATAAATTACCTGATAATTCTAAATTATTGCATAATGAGGTTTGTTAAAAGGTGAACTATTGTAGATAAAAAATTCACTATTTCTAGAATGATGGTATAGATCTAGAGGATCACCAATCATATTTTCAATTTCGGAAAATATTCATCACATTATTTTTTATAGAGAAAATTATGAAATTTTATATTTAACTTAGATTATGGGAAAGATAATTATGAATTCATTCTAAAATACTCTAGTGATAGACTATTAATCCAAAAAATAATTAAACATTGTCAAATTTGTTGGATTTTCCATTCATCAAAAAAATTAGAAGTATCAATAGTTAAAACATCCATAGAAATAATGTGACATATGAATGAAATTTTGTGCAACCAAAATTCACACTTCGTGAATTTTCCATTAAATTTCCTTTCTTTTATGATTTTTAAAAAATCCATTTTATGTATTTTATGTTCAAATTTACTTTTAGAATATATAAAAAATTCATTAAGAAACAATGAAAAAAATATATAAAATAATTGATGAAATATTCCATTCACAAGGTCCCTGAATACAACTTGTGAATTAGTTAACCCAAAAATATTAACTACAAATTCGTAATGCTCATATGTAGTCTGAAACACGGTCTTCATAATAAATGCTTCATGTACATTCAACTTTGGGAACTCGAAACTCAGATAAATCTTTTAAAAATACTATTCTCTCTAGACCTGATCAAACAAATCATCAATATGAGATGACCTATACATTTTATTAATAATAATGTTATTCTAGTTTCTATAATCAATTCAAACTCTCATTAAACCAACTTTTTTTAATAAACAAGACATGATCCCCCAATGCTGATGTTATAGGTTAACTAAAAAAATTGTCTAATTACACCTAAAATTTATCTTCCAATTATATAACATTCATTTGATCCACATAATAATGGTGTTGAGAAATTATCATAGAACCAGTAATTAACACACAATTAAATTTTACTTCATGGTCAAGTATAAAATAAGGAAATTCATCAAGAAAAAATAGAACCTACTCATTTACCACCAGCACATGATTAATTTAAATAGTTCCTTTCTATTCAATAATATTTGAATGATAAAATTCAATTATATACATGAAAATATTCTCTTATTTATGATATGAAATAAATGGAATGTGTTCATCATTTTATATAAACTGAAATTCTTTGTCAAAAGGAACTTATTTATCTCTACGGTATATCAAATCATGGTAAACATCAATCTAGTCCATATTAAGAATTCCATCAAACTCTACAAGAGAAAAATATATCATGGTTATGAGATAAATTATTTTTAACATATTGTAAAGATGTTTTTTATAATTTACAATTTCCTTAATTTTTCCCCCAACCTTTTCTAGAATAAGTTATGGACTTATCTCTTAAGATGAAAATTCTAATTTCATAGAAACATTATAAAAAATGAATGATTATGTACACCCTGAATCAAAACACACACCAGTATAATATGAAGAAAAAATGTGCTCCTCATACCATGTCATTTTATATACCAATAACCAATAATGTAGGTTGAAGTAATTTCAACACACCAGTCCTCTCGGTGTCTAGATACATTCCATCATTCAAGCTCTTCATAGGACACTAATTTTAATAAAAACCAATATAATTTAACATAAAAAGTTATACTAACTATAAAAGATAATTTATCGTGACACAATAATTATTTATTTCATTTTAATTATGATCATTATGTTCCATTTTACCATTTTAGAGGCACATACAAAAATTTACAAGGCATTATCTAGTGTGTCTTTACAATAAATTTCACAATCCACAAACAAAATTTTTATTCAGTCAATCTTTTTTAATGAATTATTCCGTTTCACTAACATCATAAAACTCTTTTTAGACAAGTTTTTAAATAACACGTTATCATTTTAATACATTAGTTTCACCTTCGTTTCATCTTGAAAATTTTTTTCATCACATTTAAACACGTATGAAGATATCATCCTTTAATTCATTAATTTTATTTTATGGATAAAAATGATCCATTTTAATATCAATATCTTCAATGAAATTTTCATCATAACTTTCCAATAAAGTGAATTTTATATTATATAAATCCACTAAATCCTCATTTTTCATCAATTCAAAAATTATTTTTTCAATCCTATGTCAAACCACATTATGAAAATATTTATCACGAGAAATATTTTTGAGTTCATCCAACTGATAAGAATCAATCTCATCACTATCCATAATATTCATAACAATATACCACTACTGATCATATCCACATTCATCACAGTAAAAATCAAGACTAACCATTTCATTTATTAAAAACCCCATGACATGAAAAAACATTTATAGGGCTTCAATCCACCCTTCAAAAGACATGAGGTCTGATGATCCTCTGAATAATAGAGGATGTGGCCTCATGGAATTATCTACTAATAACATGTTATTCTTTGGTTGATCTAAGAGATTTCATAGATGGATACAAAATAAATTTATACCTTGAGTCAAATATTCCATTACTATAACAAAAATTTCAGATTGGATTGTCACCTTATGAGGTTGCTGACATAGATGGTAGTTTTCCTCCAGATGCCATTGAAGAACAACATACATATTTCCTCTAATGAAAACCATTATGAAAAGACATATCATAGAAGAAGTAACATGGTGACCTTCAAATGATATATCATATCAGTATATAAATAATTTAATTTTTTTATGAATATTCTGTTAAATATACATAACCCCTAGATTAATTTAAACTAGATTTTGATACCATATATAAGGCTCTATCCTTAAAAAATATATAATATCATTGTTTTAGCCATGATATTACATTCTCTTGTATTTAGGATAATTTTGGTTTCTTTGTTTTATAAAATTTGTTCATAATTAATATATAACATACCACATTATTACCAATAGGATACTTCTAAAACGGAATCTATTTCTTTTATAATATAAAACATTTTTAATATCACATGGATTATTTTGTATAAATTATTTTATAACATCCAACATGACATCATTCAACTCTAAAACATCATTATACCCTATGAAAAATATTTTAATATATCATGTGAGGGATAAAATATAATCATGAGACATAAAAGAAATAATGAAATCATTAGTCCATAAATATTTCAAACTCGTGGAAACATTTTGAAAAATCGTACTTTTCACCAATAAAATAAAAACACATTCACATACCACATGAAATTATTTTATCTAGGTAAAACTCAATATAAATCATAAATCATAAAGGTTACATGTGTCATCAATATCATTGTTACATTATTTATTTCTTCGATATATAGGGTATAACTTTCCTCATTGCATTTTGAATACCCATTGTGTAATATTACCTTAATATATTATGATATAATAAATTGTTTAAATTCATATAATTACCCAATTAATTGAGGATATATCATGGGCACACCCACATTCAGTTTATCATGGAACCAAACATATTCAAAAGATATTCCTAATAACCAAATCATAATAATAACACAAAAACATGTATAATGGAAAAATACCATTTCCTCTTTGAGTGAACATCTAATTATTACATAGTCGCACACTCATAAATGAAACAATATCATTTGAAAAAAATATCATTAAATTATATGGATTGAATTAAAACATTAAAGACACATAAAATCTTGAAAATCCATTCATTACATATTAGTTAAAAAAACATGACATTTGGATTTTCCATAAATAGTTGACAAAGGTAATTTTTTAAGATGTTTATAAATGAGAGTCCCTTACCCTGAGTTTGACTCGTCATGTGAAATAATTATCACCCTTATTAATAATCATTGTTTAATTATTGAATTTAATTATTACATTTTTAATTTTTATTATTTATTTTATAGTACTTATTATTATGTCATGATAATAACCTAACTGTTTATGTTCACATCAGCCGTTTTATCGATATTCAGTACACAAGTCAAAATGACATTGAAATGATTCCTATAGTCAAAATGTTCATAATTAAATCATATCGTGGATAATATACATGACATAATAATAAATTTTACACATAATATATTTTTTAATATCAAACCATTTTAATATGGTTATGTAAAATGAACAATATTATAACCATAGATATGATAAGCTATACTTACACATTAGTAACATTCTCATTATTAATTGATTTTTTAAGAAAGAAGGTACTTATTATTTTATCCTAAATAATTATAATAATATATTTTATATCATATTAATATTTTAGATATAAAAATTTATATCTTTTGTTTGATGTGCTGAAAAAATAAACCACATCGCTTTGTGGTGGTAATAGTTCAAATGTGTGCATAGATGTTGTTATCATTTTTATGTGAATGGATAGTTAAGAACATAATAGATATAATATTATTTAATAATGATAAATATTTATTCAATATCACATAATAATAGTAATCCAATCATTACAACTAGTTTTGAGAGATGTTGATTTAAAACAACTTATTTTGGTTCATGTGGTGGTAGTCTGTCGTACACATAAACAAATAATTTTTTCCCTTTTGATGAGGTTGGTGATGTATATAGGTGATGATACTAACATAATAACATCTTTATATATTTATAATACTAAATTTATTATTTAATTAGTGATGAGAATTACTTAAAGAAAGTAAATTTAAATCATAACAAAAACACTTAAAACATTCATACCATTTTCTCAGATAATATCCTTTGATTAACACCTTAAAAAATATAAGGTGATAGTTATGGATAATATAATGAATATAAAATATGTAAAGGGGTTATAAAAATGTCAATGTTCATATAATGGATGAATAAATTAGGTTTTTATGTGTGACTAATATTTAAGAATGGATGAACATTTATATGAGAGGGGAGTGGAACTTTTAGAAATACTAAAAATATTAAATTAACATAAATTACATTTATTTTCAAAATGAATCCAAAAAGGTTAATTTAAAATTTATGTTATGTATTGGTAAAAATCCAATCATCTAATGAGAAATTAAAATGATTTGATATTAATATAAAATTATTTTGTTTTTTATCTATTCTTAATTTTGTAAATGATATCATGTTATGTACTCTTTGATGGTAAATATATTTATATAACATTCCTATCTACCAATACATTATTATTTTATGAATATATAATTATTATCCTAATTATTTTACCAAATATTATATTTTAATAAATTATATATCATTTCATAGCTATTTAAAAATACCATGACAACTTGATAACTTATAAAATACTCCATTAACACATCCCTATAATGTAATAGAAATCTCTAAAATACATGGATGACATAAATTATATAAAATTATATTTATCTTAATATTTATAATATCACTTATTTTATCCTTTCATTAATGATTCAATTACTTCACCACCATTATGTCACCATTTAATGTATGTATTTCTTCCCTAAAAATATTAAATAAGTTACTATGATGTTGGTAAAAATGATATATTTTAAAATAATATTTTTTAAAGTACATCCCATGTATATATCCATTTTAAAAATACATTACATGTATGAATTAAGGGTCTGTAATTTTTTTATTCTCTTTTAATATAATATTATAAATGACTTTTTCTCACAAAAGTGACATCCAATGGGTATATCATAGTCCTGATGATTATTTTGATCATAACACAAATATAAAATGAATTTAGTACATGTTTTAGTGTGATTTTACATTATTCATAATATTATTTTTACTATTAATTTCCCGATTAAAGATTAACCATGATAAAAATATAATTATGGATGCTACTATTTATAATTATGAAATAATATTTTGATCCTATTAGATAATAACTTTAATAAAAATTACAACTGTGTATATCTGTTTTACAAAATTCAATACACAAAAGTATCTAAAATTAAATTAAAATTAATCTCATTAACAGAATGATAAAACAAGGTTTTAAAGTAAAACGTTCAAAATATCACAAAGTGTTCATATCAAATTTCATTATAAAATTGATTCCTCTATTATAAACATCATTAAAATATATATATATATATATTAAAACCAATAAAAATGTTAATATTACTACAAAAATAATGTAGATTAAAAATTAGTTTTGAATCAAAATGAAGTGTTATTTACTATCCATTAAAAAAAGAACATTATTATAAAAATACCAAAAAACATACAAATTTATATTTAATAATATTTTTCAATGATTAATTTATGTTTTTGCAATAAAATGTATAATTTTAATGAAAACAATAGATTTAAATCACGTACTCTATCACAATGTGTTTATTTTTTTTGAAAATAATGTTTTTAACAATAAAATGAGTTTGATAATATATGTTGTCAGACATATTTTATTTTGATATTAATATATTATGAACTCCTTGTTCCGGAAGCCACCCAAAGGCACCACGTACCCATTTGGTCACGTGGCCTCAAGCCCATTTCCTCAATCACCAGAAGTTTCCAAATAGCAGGGAGGCCCTTCGGTGTGATAGTGGTGAAACTGTGCCCTCATTGGAAGAGTACACAGTGGAATTAAAAAAATATATACAACAAAAGAATTATTAAATACCAAAAAATAGTAACAGTAAAAATATGAGTAAGAGAAACAAATCAAGCATACATATATATAAATTATTCATGATATATATAGGTCTAGGAAAATAGATAAACAAGTTAAAATTCAATAATACAACAGTGTTAAAACAAAGTGCAAATGGAAGCAGATAAACACCTAGTATCCCAAGCCACGGCTTTGTCCCATGCTCTCCTACTCGAAAACAATCTAGAACCTGAATTAGAAGGGTGCTTGCCCTTATCTATACCTGAAACAAGAGAATATATTTGGGCCCAAAATTATAACCCAAACAAGTTGTGAGAAAAAATCCCAATAGGCAACCACCCGATGATCTATGCCTAACAGTCAATGAATATATTGCAGGTAATAGTACAAAAATCAGTAAACATGAAAGTACATAGCAGCAAAAAATCCATAGTTTCTAGTATATTATTTAAAAACAATTAATCAGCCACTCAAGCAAGGAGAACAAAATGGTAACCCTCTGCGTAGTTCTCACTGCCTAACCCTTATTGTTCTACCTACATGTACTAGAAACCCTCTGGGAGGCACACATAGTCTAACCCATCTGGTTCAGCTAATGAATAGACTCTTTGGGGAAGCACTCACCATCAAATCCCTCTATTTTCTCTCACCGTACTAAATGCACTCAAAGGAATCACTCAAAGTCTCATTCCTCCTATGGCCCTCGTCAATGAACTACAGACACTTGGCAGAAGCACTCAACATCAATTCCCCTTATAGTCTTGCATCGTAATATAAAGACACTCTGGAGAATCATGTACGTCCATTCTCCCTATGGTCTACTATACTAGGTTCCCACAGCCCTGTGTAATGTCAGCAAGTATCATATCGCATAATGGACAACAAAACCTCAATAACTACTTGGCTATCATTCTATAATATTATATTATAAATGATTAATAGTCACACAATCCTACAAAAACTATGCTTGCAACAGCTAGAATCCAAATATGAAAACCTGGACGAAACAGTCATAAATAGGAAAAACATGAATGGGAAAATACATCCAATGAACAAAAAATTACCCTAATCACAAAAAATTAACCTCCACTCAGTCATACAAGTAAAGAAAGAAAACATCAGGGGAAAAATAGGAAACACGCAATACAAACTCAAGGGTATTAGTGGAATTTGAAAATAATACTCAATGTCGTTCTACAAAAAGTCTCAAACCCCCTACCTCTATTTTAGGAGATCGATAAACATGAATCTCCAGTCAAGAATCGCCTTAGAACATGGAAGATCTATAAAAACATCTAATATGTTCAACCCATCATAACATGGAAAAGGGAATAAATTGGAAAATGAAGCTCTACGAGAAAGAAGATCTTACCATTGCAGTTATAACGCAATCGACGACAGATGATTAGGAAAGAGGACAGAAACTTTGGGGTTCATCAATGATCAGCAACCATACAGACTCTCTCTGACGAAGAACACCTAGAAGAAGGTGGTTCTGTCCATCAGACGCAACACCGATGCATTTAATTAAAAAAAGAAAGTACACGGTATGTGCTTCTGGAGTACATAGCATGTACATGACTTTTCTGTACATCGCATTATGTATCCTCCAACCACCCTTACACGGCTATGTGTGTGGCCCCTACATGGCTAGCACATGACCCTCAACGGAGAGGATGTACACGATGTGTACTCATAAAGTACATGGCGTGAACATCCAAAATTTCCAGAAACTGCCCTTTTCTAAAAAAAACTGGGAAAGGAAAAAAAATACTTGAAAAATATATTCAGGTTCTTACAAACATCCACCCATAATAAAATCTATCCTAAAATTTCCCTAGTGTGGCGTAGAAGATGAAACCTTGAACAACTCCTCCCAATATGTCCGCACATCAGCCTCCCTTTCCCAAGACACATCTTTTACCCATCCGTGTTTCCATATCACTAGTACTAGAAGAACGAAGTAACCACGAAGAAAATTTTTACTGGGATCAACAATCCGGATTGGTTGATCCTAGAACAATGCATCCACATTAAGCATAACCTCCTCAGGATGATGGAAATGAGAAAAGTTTGAAATGTAATGTTGGAGATGAGAAACGTGAAAAACATCATTCATAGCCTGGTACCTCAGAGGTAACTGCAACCAATAGGCAACCTTACAAACTCTCTTCAACACCTAAAATGGTCTGATGTACCTCTGTGAATGCTTAAACTATCTCCTAATCATCATGTGCCCCAACCTTAGTGTGTCACACAGAAAAACCCAATCCCCAACCTTGAACTAATGAGGTCATCTCTGCTGATTAGCATATGACTTCTAATAGGACTGTGCAGTATATATCCTCTTCTGAATCAACTCTATATGATCTGTGGTCTCCCAATGATTAGGTCCTAACAAATCTTCCTCTCCTACATCTAGACTATATAATGGTGATCATCAAGGCATATCGTACAAAGCCTCATATCGTGCCATCTGAATAGTCCCTTTAAAAATATTATTGTAGGAAACTCCACAAGAGGTATATGCTTCTCCCAAGAACCTACAAAGAACATAATGCATGCTCAGGGCATGTCCTCAAATTCTTGAATCGTACGCTCAGACTAGCCATCGGTCTAATTATGGTAGGCTATACTCAGAAGCACTTACATCGCAAATGCTTTTTGTAGCCCCTGCCAGACCCGAGATGTTAAGCGTGCATCCCTTTCTGAAATGATTGAGTGTTGGACTCCATGAAGACGCACAATATCAATGATGTAAAACCGCTCCAAATCATCAATGATGAACATCTATTTGATCATAAATAAGTGAGAAACCTTTGTAATTATGTAAATTATGACACATAGAAAATCATTCCCATGAGGTGACCTTGGAAAACCGATCATGAAGTCCATCGTGACAATGTTCCACTTCCATTCTGGAATGGTTAACTGTTGTAAAAGGCCAGCTGGGTGCTGATGCTCCACATTCACCTGCTGACAATAGGAGCACCTCATGACATAACCAGAAACATCCCTCCTTATACCATGCCACCAATACTAGCAGTGAAGATCATGATACATCTTGGTCACACTAGGATGAACTGCACTAATTGGGGAATGAAAATCACACATCATCTCCTCACGTATGTCTGCTGGAACTCATACGTGTCCCTAGAAACACAATATCTCATCCTCACTTATAGTTCATCCAAGAATAGGGTCCCCTCCTAACACACCTTCCTATAGGACTAGGCCTTCAGAATCTGATAGCTCCCTCATTCGTACACAATCAAGATGTTTAGGGGTAACAACTATAAAAGATAGAAAAGTTTGCCCCTATTTTTCATGCACCTACAAATTAATCTTAGAGATTAGATCCATAAGCTACCACTCACTAATGGCCTCCTGAACTACCTAAACCTAAGTCCTCCTACTCAACACATCATCCACTATGTTGCTTTTCACAGGCGTATAGGCATGATCAATGTCAAAGGACATAACATACTCGACTCACCTGGGTTGTCTCAAATTCACATCACGCCGAGTGAAGATGTAATTGAGAATTTTGTGGTTAGTGAAAACCACAAAATGTTCTCCCAGAAGATAATGTCTCCGAAAATGTAGGGCATGAACAATATCTAACAACTCCCAATTTTTTGTCGTGTAGTTCCTCCCACATGGCCTCAATAGACGAGACCTATACGCAATGACTCTATCTACCTGCATAAGCACCGCTCCTAGCCCGATACATGAAGCGTAATAGAATATAGTGTAACTCTTCCCTGGATCTGGAAAGACTAGTATCAGTGCTTTAGTCAAACTCCCTTTCAAATCATAAAAGGATGACTTGCATGAATATGACTATTAGAGCATCACACCCTTCTTGTTATGAACTGTTAGTGGTGATGTTAAGCGTGAAGAGTCATGTATGAAGCATTTGTAGTATCTAGCCAGTCCCAGAAAATTCTGCACCTCAAAGATGTTCTTTGGCTACTCCCAGGACACTACAACTCTAACTTTCTCTGGGACTAATGATATTCCATTCTCAAAGATAACATGACCCATGAAGAGAATCTGATCCATCCAAAAAGTGAATTTTCGACAGCTTAGAATATAAATGATGCTCTCTAAGTGTACTCAAAATGATCTTAAGATGGGTAGCATGGTCCTGTCGAGTGTGAGAGTACACCAAGATATCGTTCATGAAGACCACCATGAAACCATCTAGGTATGGATGGAACACTCAATATATCAGTTCCATAAAAACTGCAGGTGCATTCGTGAGACCGAATGGTATAACCATATACTCTTATATACCATACAGCTTCTGTAGGTTATAAGAGGTATATCTTATTGTCTAACATGCAATTGATGATAACCTGATCTCAATAAGAATTTCGATGACACTCAGCATCCTCGAAGCTGATCAGGTAGATAATCAATTCTAGGAAAGAGATATCAGTTCTTGACAGTCAAGAGGTTCATCTTAAGATAATCCACCCAAATCCTGAGTGTACCATATTCCTTCATCGCAAATAGAATAGGAAAACCCCAAGGAGAAGTATGGGTTCAGATTAAACCCTTTTCCTACAACTATTCTAACTACTTATTGAGCTCCTGTAACATAGGTGTAGCTATCCTATAAGGAGTAATGGACACCTATGCTTCTTATTCCTGGAGCTCAAAAGAAAATTCTACCTCACACTCTGAAGGAAAACCTAAAATGTCTTCTAGAAAGACATATCTGAAATGATACACCACTGGAAGAAAGTCTAAATGTGATGTCCCCTGGTCATCTAGATAAATACTAGATATCTAGGCTATAACTACGCCTAACGTATGATGCTCTGGACCAGCTCTACTCGCCCATACGTCTCACTCACCCTTATGAAGAAATAGTCCACCCTCTCATGATATGAAATTCACCCTGCGACCATATCAGTTGATAACTCCCTGAACAGAAACTAGCCAGACCATTCCGATAATGACATTATAACCTATCATATCTAGGACATAGTGATCCCATAGAAAGTGATACCCATTCACCTTTAGAGGGAACTCCTTGCACTGACATACACTAGCCATCCTAGTCCCCAATGGGCTGTCTAGAGTCAAAGTATATGTAGAGTAAAAGATTCATAGCCCATGGATCTCCAAAAGAGTAACCGAAATAAATCTATGGGATTCCGCTTTAATGAAAAGGGAAGAATATAAAACTAAGGCTACTAAGATTGTACCTCAAACTGTAGATGGTTCAGGATCTTGCTCCTACTGGTTCTGCTCCACTACAGTAGTCTGACCTGTACCACGACCCTATGACCCTACCTAACCACTATGAGTTGATTCACACAGTTGATGATGAATGTCCAGTGACTGAACACCATGGGCACGACCTCCACCTCATCCCAAATGGATGTAAGAACTCACGTTCACAGAATAGTGTAAAACTGATGGCGCTGTTCCTGAAAGAGGAGTCATGGATATACCCCTGTCATGAGTTATTGGTGAGAAAACCTGACATAAGTGCTAAAGGTGATCCATATTGCAGCAAGATCGTCACTTCTCTTGGTCTATCTAGCACTCCAGCCTCGTATGCCACACCCTTACACAGTGGTAGCATACCACCTAGCTACTTGAAGATGTATCCAACCTCCTCAGAAGGTTTTCACAAACATTATAAAACCCTCTTGGAACTGTGCATCAGCACCTATGTCCAGATTAATGGCTGGTGCCAAGACTGGTACAACAGAAGGACGTCATGGTGGCATTACTCACCAAGTTATAGAGAACACCTTAGATCAACATTGTCAAGGATTGAAAACTGGGAGTGTAAGAAGGGAACATGAGAAAGAAAGCATTCATTTTTTACAAAACACGACTACATGGAGTTTATAAATACTACACGACATGTTCCCTTAAATCATTTATATGGGAATGCACTTCTGCCAAAACTGGTCATGTAACATCCCAAACACACCGTGTGTTATCCCAACACACGGTGTGTACCTAAATCATCTTCCCCTACCCGAGACCTTCTATATGGTTAATCCACACAGCTCCCCTAAGACAAAAATACATTGTGTGTTGAAGGTAGACACGATGTGTATGAAACAAGCCTCACCTGGCCCGGGTAGTTCGTGACACAGTCCTACACAGGGCTCTAATTACATGGTGTTTTCCAGATGGACGACATGTATGAGAAAGGATAACACCAGCACGTGTTGTTCGTGACATAGTCGGGTGGCTAGTTCAACCTACATGGCACATTCAAGGGGGGCACAACGTGTATAAGAAATACTCCACTGGCCTGTGTTGTTAGCTACATGGCTGATTTCCTAGGATTATACTAAACATCATGCACAACTGGTACACGGAGTGTTCCCACAAGATTCTCCCTATCCTGTGTCTCTTCCCAAATAACCTATGACATGGTTAGAGAATAAACAGTGTGTACATAATGTACATGTCATGTACTTAAGAAAAAATGTTTCTTCTTGAACAGAAGAACACATGGCATGTAGTCAAAACGACACATCATGTATTCTCTTTTTTTCCGGACAGTATGCCTTAGAAACTACTCCGAAGCATAGAAAACACTGAAACGAACACATGAAGTGCCAAATTTGGATTCGGGAAGGCCTATAATCCCCACGAATAAATGTTTGGATTCTTTAACAAGTCACCGCAAAGGTAAACGTGTCAATGTTCCACCAAATTCATGTCCATGAGGGACCATAACACCTCACGAACCAAAATTTGGTGTTCATTAAGTTAAAACCTTAAACCTTCAATGCTTTAACAGGAATCAAATATCTTTATCAAGGCATCTATCACAAAATCATGCATGTTTTACACAACATATATCACAACAACATGCAATTGCTAATCCATCCTAGATGACATAGAAAGAATGCAAGACATTTGATTCCTAGAAAGTTCCTATAAGATGCATGAGATGGCATACCCTCATCTCATAGAGTAGCGAAATAAATATAACCTGAATAATATAAACGGTAACATGATCAAACATTTGAATCACTCAAAGTGAAATCAAATAAACTTTAATAATCACAAAATTGGAAAAAAATTGCAATTAAACATGGTAGATTGGTTTTCCTTGTACACAGGTTAGATAATCTCATGCACAACTTTTTACCAAGTACCAATTCCATCTGATCCCTGGCTAAGGATCCAAACAATAAGTCAATAGAAAAGAATTCATCTGATACAATGTTGTAACATCCCGGTTCTGGAAGCCACCCAAAGGTGCCCCATACCTAGTCGGTCACATGGCCTCAATCGCATTTCCTCAAACTCCAGAGGCTTCTGACTAGCAGCAAGGGCCTTGGGTGTGATAGTAGGGAAACTATTCCCTCATTGGAAGAGAATGAAGCAGAAGTACACAAATACATACAACAACGGAAGTAGTAAATAACAAACAAGTGTAACAAAAGAAGTGTGAGATAAAGATACCACTAGAGAATACATATATATAAATGATGCACGATACATATATATAGGAAAACATCCAAACAAGTCACCATGATGTAATACAATAGTTCAAAAATAATGTACAAAAGGAAGAAGATAAAATCCTAGCATCGTAGGCCCCGACTTGGTCCCATGCTCCCCAACTACACAATAATAAAGAACCTAAAGTCAAAAGGAACTTTCCCATATCTATACCATCAACAATATAATATCATTGGGACCAAAATCATGACCCAAATAGGGTGTGATACACAATCACAATAGTAAACCACATGATGTTCTTTTCCTAACAGATAGTGAATATATGGTAGGTAAAAGTGTAGAAAGTAGTAAACAGAGAAGTTTTTAGCAGTAAACAATCCACAGTTTCTAGAATATAATATAAAAACAAGTAATAATCCACTCATGAAAGTAGAACAAATGTGTAACCCTCTGGGTAGTTCTCACAGCCTAAACCCATTGGTTCAACCAAAATGTACTATCAACCCTTTGAGAAGCACACACAATCTCACCCATCTATTTCATCAAATGAATGGACTCTATGGGGAAACAATCACCGTCTATTCCCCCTATAGTATCGTATCATACTAAAGGTACACTGGGGAAGAACTCAATGTCCCATTCCCCTTGTGGCCCATGTGGGGGAACTACATACACTCTGAGGAAGCACTCAACATAAATTTCCCATGTGGTCTTGCATTGTATTATAAAGACACTCTAGTGAAGCCCATATGTCTATTCTTCATATGGTCTACTACACAAGGTTCCCACAGCCCTGTGTAAAGTCATCAAGTATTGTATTGAGTAATAGCCAATGTAAACACAAGAACTACTTGGATAGAATTCTAGAGCATCGCAGAATGAAAGAACAATAGTCACACCATTCTACAAAAACTATGCCTTGGAATGGCAGTATCCTAACAGGAAAAACTAGACCAAACAGTCATAAATAGGAAAAAAAATCATGGGAAAATACATACGATGAAAAAAAATTACCTTATTCCCAAAAATTAACTTCTACCTAGGCATGCATGCAAAGAAAGAAAACAACAGTGGAAAAACAGGAAACATACAATACCCTGCTCAAGGGTATTGGTGGAATTTTCACATAATACTCTAATACCTTCTACAGAAAGGCACAAACCACCTATCATGATGTTAGGAGATCAATATATGTGAACCACAGGGATTCAATCCCCTTATAATTTCAATGATATATAAGAACATATAAAATGTTCAACCCACAATAACATGGAAAAGAAAAGAAATTAGAAAATGATGCTCTATGAGAAAGAATATATTACTATTGTGGTTCCAATGCAATCGACGACGGTCAATTCAGAAAGTGGATGGAGGTTCGAAGGGTTCATCGAATATCCAAATTCGTACAAACTCTCTAAGATGAAGAAAACCTAGAAGAAGATGGTTCTTCCTATCATACTTGACCCCGTTGCGTTTAATGAAAAAAATATAAGTACACAGTATGTACTTTTGGAGCACACGACGTGTACTCACCATTTCTATACTCCACATAATTTGGCCTCCAACAACCCTTACACGGCCATGTGTGTGTCCCATACATGACCATCACATGGCCTTCAACAGTAAGGATGTACACGTCGTGTACTCATAAAGTACATGACTTGTACATAAAAAATTTCTAGAAACTCCTCGTTTCTCTAAAACTCCATAAAATGAAAAAACATTCCTGAAACGATTATCTGGGTTCTTACATATATAATTAATAATTATTAATAAATTTGAAATATAATTATTATATAATTACTTGGGCTGTTATAGTGAACTGGAGTACTAGTGCTTCAGAATTGAGGTTTCATTCATGTGGGTAAGGTTTGTTCATGTTTTTATGCCTATATAATGATTATATATGGGGGATGCACCTTGAGGATAAATGATAGAGTTGTATCATATGATGTCATTCTGGGATTATGGTTTGGGATTATGAGTTGAGTTATTATATTTGAGATCTGACTCTCTAGATGTGCAATAGGATTTGTGTTCGGTTGACACAATAGAATGTAATGTTTAAGTATTATTGTTATCATGGGGACCTGAATATTGGTAAAAAACAATGTTTATTGTCATGTGGATTAGGATATATGGGTTTATTTAGGATTTATTATAGGATTACGAAGAATACTATGTGTAGGATGAGAGTCAATGTTGTTTGATAATATGCTTATGGGAAATGTGAGCCAAGGATGTAGGGATTGTACTTCGATGTTCAATTAATTAAAGTGTTTCAATTAGTATTAATCAATGAAATATTAATGTATAAATATTATAAAGATTATCATTACAAATATATTAACATATTGATAAAAAATCTATGTATGTATTGTCTATATTCCATGCTATTTATATGTCTCTATAGTGAGATAAAGATTCTCCATGGAAATAATTCTCATGGGGTTGTGTGTATGAAGCCTTGTGGTGGGTGTGAACTATATAAGTTTTTTGATTAATTTTGTTGTGATGTGATAGATCTCATTAAATAATATTTTTTATTTTATCCAAATTTGATAATGGGATATAATTAACTCTTCATTTTGATGGTCTAGTTGGATCAAGGTGACATTGTCCTGATATAGGGATTGTTTGTGATTGGGGAATGGGGCATTGATATAGTGTTTGGTTGTGAGGAAAAATTAAGGGAAATAAAATAGTGGGTTGTGTAATTTTATTAATTGTTTTTTTGAGAATTTTGTGTGTTAGGTCTTGGATTCAGTGGGAATATTATCGTGAAAATCAGTGGACCGCTAGGGATGTGTATTGAGAGGTGACTTGGATAGTTGAATGTTCTATGGGTAAAAATAAAACAATATATATATAGATTTATATGGTTGGGAAAACCTTGAGACTTTTTATTTGTTTGTGATAATTTTTTTATGTATCAAGATGGATGGGTGAAAAAATATACCATCCTTGTGGTTTTTTGTTGAAGGAATTTATTTTTTGAAACATTGATGGTTTTTACACAATAAAATTGTAGTTTTGTATAAGAACACACTTTCCATAAAGAAGTATAATATACTGAGTTTTGAATTATATTACGACCAAGTTTGGTTAGGACGTGTGTTTGGAATACCATTTTGTATTATTGAGGATTATAAATGACATTGATGGGTGGTTGTAAAGACCCATGTTTCAGCAGAATATTAATCCTTACATAATGTAAAATTTTAGACGAATTATCACATGAGGTAAATTAGACATTTTAAACTATAATACCTCATCAATTTTTTTTGGGGGGGGAAATTAGTTGCTCCAAAAATTGGACATTTAACACATGACAAGGATTTGGTTAGATTATGATTAGTTGGTGTTTTATGGGAATATTAAATATTTAGTTAATTAAATATATATTAATTAACATGAAATTAGGTTGGTATATCTTTTCAAAAGAGAATTATATTGTGATTTTTACAACATGATTGATTCTAAGATGGGTTTTCCCTAGTATAGGTATAAACATGTTTCTTGTCATTGGACAACGGAAATGTTTTAAAATGATCAATTATTAGTTACTTTTTTATTTAAATAAAATATTAAACCAAATTGTTGCATATGATTCTTTATAAGAGGATGGGTTTGTATTCTTTCTTGATCATGATTTATATGACAGGAGAAAGGGGGAGAGAAAATTCCTCCCTACTTTAACAATGGTTAAGATTGAATCTAGATCATGGTGTAATGGTTTTTGAGAATAGATTTTGACCCAAATAATGGTATTTTATTCCATGATGTTAGATTTTTTAAAATTTTACACCATGATCCCCATATATGGTGTTTTTATTGTTTTATAGTACTATAATGACTGATAAGGTCCATTAGGGTGATGTTTACATTAATGGGGTAAAATGGGATTCACGAGGATGGTAGGGGTTTTCAGATTGGAAAATAGAAGTACAAGGAATGTGGTTTTGTGGAAGAATGCATATTGCTATTTTTGTTGGGGGAGGAATAATTAATTTCAAATATCTAGAAATTAGTTCAATGTACACACTGTGTAGTATCACTCAGAATATACCTTGTTCATCATATGATGATCTGTGTATGAGAGGATGATTTGTAAGGTACCTGAGAATAATCGTTGTGGGTTATACACATTGTGGAAATATTATTCCTGGAATATAAACAAATATAGGCATTAACAGGTACATGAACCTGTTCCCATTTGACGTTACATACCATGTGCATGTTTTACGTAATGTGTGCATGGATTTTAAAATCAATTTCTAAAGAATGTACATCCATTGGAGGGGAATTTCCAGTACACTCACTATAATATATTATACACACCATTCACTTTCCATGTTTTACAAATTATAGTGTTTTGGGAGATTTTATTCCTCAGTGTTGGAATTAGACATATCATTAGTCCTTGTTGGAAATTTTCCTTCAATAAAAAGTTTATGAAACCCATGGAGTGTTGTAGAACATTAATGTGGTGATTTGGAATGACAATGTTTTGAAGGACATATTTTCCACTTATAAGTTAGTTCAGATATATTCTAAGAGTGAGGCTAGGGTATAGACCAACTAAATAGTCATAAGAATGATTAGATAATTTATATTGAGTTCATCTATGACATCATTTTTTTTCAAATGATATTTTCACTAGACATTCAAATTGTCATGTGACTAATGGTGGTGGAAATGTTATGCTTGTAAGCTATCCTAGGGTTACATGAAAATGATTTATACTTGATCTCATCTCCCTTATAAAGAGTTACTACCTTGGATATCTTAAAAATAATGATATATTAGATAATTTGTGGTGGTATGTGGGACCCCTTAGATATGGGATTTGGATTGAGTGTTTTAGTGAAACTAATGATTGGATTTGGTATTATTTATATTGTGTACATTTTTTTAAGATCCAAAGTGGTATTCCCTTATATATGTTCTTAACTGTAGGGGCATGTGGGAGCCCGAGTGCTAAAAACCCCTATTTGGCTATGTGTGTTTGAGTAGTATTGTTTTGGGTGTTTTGTCAAGGCATGATTTGATAAATGAGCCAATGATGATGAGATTATGATGATGGATAAATACATTTATCCAGCCATTGGTCTGATTTTGGTTATTTTTAATGAGGCATTGTTCATAGTTGTGGGACTATTCTTATATTACTATGATTCCATTATTTCAAGAGATTAATTTATTCTATTTTTTGATATTGATATTTATTATTATTGAGTGTTGAAATGAGGGCCAATGAATGTTTTTGTTTGATATTGATGATTATAGTGAATGTGATGTTCCACGTATGTGATGAGGGGTCATACTAGGGATCTGAACATGGGTAGTATAGTATATGGGTTATGTGTAAAAAATGGCTTTGAACCCAAATAGTATACTCATTGGTTTATGTTCCAGTATTATTCTATATGAAATGATTGTATATCAACTATAATTCATGTGGTTATTAATGCTTTTATTATGTGGTATTGATATGAGAATGATGCTCTTGTTGCTATAGGATTAGATGTTTGAATGAGTCTCCATGATTTTATGGATATGATATCATACTAATGTTCTATGCAGTACGATCTTGAGATTCCATATTGAAACACAATGAAATATTCTCATGATACATGGGTTAGATGTCATAATGGAATACATTGTTATAGTTATTAAATTGTTGGATATAAATTCCATGGATGTATGTCAATTGTGGAAGTTAGTTTTTGCCTATAAATAAAATAATAAAAAACAATTATTTTATTGTAATATTCTATAACACCTAAATGGTAACTCAGATTTGAAATCCAAGAGTATCATTGAACTTATGAGGGTATGATTCCTTTAGGAATAGTATATCCTTGGTCGATCCATGTTAAGGGTGAATTTTAATAATTTATTAACTTATTTTAATATACAATAATAAAATGAGTGAGTGGAGATTTCTATATTTAATACTAGAGATCAAATTAAAAACCTAAGGGAACCATTGAATTTGTAGCACCCAGATTTGTTTAGAAAAAACTTGACTTCGACAGGCATGGTCCGAAGAAAAATTTAATTTTTGGACTTTATAAAAAAATTAACACCACGAGTAATTTTATTTATTTTTGTATCCATTGAGTGATATGGTAGGACTGTGGAGTTAATAGGTGGTTCAATGACTTGACCATTGGGTTGTGTAACCTCAACATTGGTTATTTTAATTTAACACTTAATGTGGTTCATTAATGAACCACATTAATGTAGTGAAACATGGTTGGATCGTCACATCTATTTAAAAAAAGAATGGGCATGGTTCTTGTGGACTCACAAGAGGAACCTATGATAAAGTGTTGGTGATGAAATCCTCCAACATAGAATGGATCTTCTAAACCATAGAGGATTCGAACTAGACATCAAATAATGCCAATGAACATCAATAAAATGTGGTCATGTATTCCTCATCTTCACCATCAACCAATGTATTAATGTTAGGGGTTAGATGTTTAATTCCTCATTTTTCCCATTCCTAAATATTATACAAAAACACGGATCAACTGTCCAATGGGTTGATCTGTGTCTCATTATTTATTGATGGAGGATAATGTGGGGTCTCTTTATGGAATTTTTTATGATTAAATAATCCTTCCAATGTTATAACGCTAACAGAGAGGGAATAGGGCAAGCCGAACAAGGCCCGAACCCTCTGAAGATCTTAGTTTGGTGGTGTTATTTAAGGGAGAATATTAAATATGTTACCAATGTGTTACATAAGGTCACACAACATAAGAAATTTCTTTGGAGGTCCATAGGTGCAAATGGGAAGGGAATCAGACAACCAGAGCTTCGTCAGTGGCATGCGGGAGCATCACCCACAACCAGAGTAGGCGGCGGCCGGCCGCTACCAACCGCAAGAAAGGAGAGGCACCCAATGGAATTTTTGTAGACAAAGGAGAGTTCATCCATTTATGGGATCTTCATAGAAGTGCATTTCTCTATGTAGGAAGGTCGTAGAGGTGTGCCTAGGAGGAAGTGCTTGACTGCAAGCCACGATGGAGGGCAGACCCACAGTCTATGGGTTCGACAGGTGACCTATCCATCTGGACTTTATAGGGGCAATATCACCAATTAGAGGTGCTGCATGGATGAACTGAATGGAAAAATCCATTTAGGAGGGGAGAAGACACCCCATGCTCGGATAGTGGGCTGAAAGGTTCTGCGACCCGAGGGGCCACACCTCACTGGGTTGGACCTGTGGTCCAGTGGGCCAAGCCCTCAGACTAGCTAGCTGAGTCTGTGTCCTAGTGGGCCGATCACATGTCACATTGTTCCATACTAGGCCCATCCATCTTTGGTTGAGCCCAGCCCCTTTGGGTTGGGCCCATTGGGCCTGGTCAGGTAGGTCTGAAAGAAAAAAATAGTACTTATACACTTTTTTGCCCGGTTACACTTAAACAATATTATCTACTAAACTGAAAGACCATTTGGAAACCATCTAAAACGTAGATACCCTTATCATGAGGTGGTCCTTTTGAGATACTACATGAAATACTTAGAGAAAGTTGGAGTTTGTTTGGGTTGGATCGTACCAGAATTCAACTGGGAACTCAGCACAAAATTGCATATAACATGGATATCGGGCATCCGGTTGACACATTTCTTATTTACATGGAACCCTTAAGAAATCGATTACTATTGGGATAATTATTCATGAGAAATTATTGTAGTTGAGATAAGAATGATGCCTTGATAAATAGTTCCCCCAAGCACACTATGTGTGGAACCCTACGACTGACTGAGACCTGAAGACTACTGACTTTCAACTCTATGTGACTCGATGACCCAGTGGGAAACACCTATGTATGACATTGTCGGCCCATGGTGTCAAGAAGCGTTGTGTAACACGAAAGACACATAGTACTCAATCGGAGGAGTACCCCAACATGAATCATGTGAGGGAGCCTCTATGTGTGACCTGACAAACACACGGTACGTGTTGGAGAGGAGTACCAAAGCAATTCTAGGTTAGTAAGAAGAAAATATGTGTAACCTGGAAAGCCCACTATACTCAATAGAGGACGTGTTCTCCAGCAGATGAGGTTTTCGATGATGGGACTGATGATGCTACTGTTAATACCCTAGAATATACCTGGTGTGAGTTGTATTTTTCATTGCAATTTGTGATTGAGATCAAGCTTTGTGGTTTTTTGGCTATAGAATTATGAGAGACCTATGGGGTTCTTAGGGCCCTACTAATTATTATTATACACAACCATGAATTTTCTTGGACGTCACTTTATTGTGTGTTGTGGAGATGAAAAATAACATTACTGAGTTTTGAGGTGTTAGGGCTAAATGGTCCATGTTGGTGATTGACAGAATGTGTACAGAGGAAACCGGATGATATGGAGTGCTGTAGTGATGAGTTTTATATACCCTTCAGGTAGGATCCTTCGCACACGACTTCATGAGATATTTATTCTTTTTGTTGTACTTTCATTTCTATTGGGATTTTATTCTACAACCATTACATTTTGTATATAATTTTACAATCAATGACGGTTTTTTATTGTGGTTGTACCATTCTTCTTCCAACTTGTTTCGTATGCGTAGTTTTCCTTGTCTGTTTGTGTACATGTTTTGAGGAAATGCTTTCCCATTTTGGTGATATTCCATTCCTATTCTTATCGCCATCCACTTTCCTTTGAATGGTGGGATTATGGTAGTTATGGAACGAGGCATGGGGGATGGTTTGTGACAAAGTGGTATCATAGGGGTCAGTAATACAAAGAAAACTAAGAGTATATTTTTTCAATGTAACAATAGTATTATGTCTCTTATGAATGGGTTTTAGTTTGGGGAGTCCAGTGTTGGTGCAGTGGCCGATATTTACATACACCAGGACAGTGAATTCGGTTTTCTGACTCAATACATGAAAAACAATTGTAGCGTAGGTTTTGAAAATGATTTATATTGTTCACTTTTGAATCATATAACCATGTATGACTTATTGAATGTGGATCATCATGATTCATTTTCAAGATGCCTCCATACAGAAAACCATCTTGCATTCCAATACATGACCAAGAGGATGGTCCACAATGTGATGTGGCTTCAGTTTAGGAATGTTCTTGAGACGGTACCTTTTGTCAGCTTCACAATGATACTAATGGTTGTTGGTCAGCAGTTACTTTTGTCACAACCAGCAATGGAAAAAAGTAAGCTCAGTCAATTACACTAGTTTCTACAATATATACACCTTAGGTTCTGAGATGATCCCGACTCACAGTTTGCTAAGGACTGCCTTCAGGCGGTGATAGAATTTCAATCAAGCCATTTCACCATTAGATCTAATGGATGTCTTGGTAGTGAGCCTTCTACATGGATCAACAATTTAATGGCAGGGTTTTGATTACATGGATCTTATGATGATGTGACTTTTCTGTGGATAGAGAATGAGCACCTTCTTAATAGAAGGGGTCTCTTTCCATTAAATGTTACGGGTTTTGTTATCCCAATAGCATCTATAGATTTTGCAGGACTATATGTTAGTGTCTATGTATTAATCGAGACGTAACTACCATGGTAGGTACTCGATGAATACGATATGAACATTGATTTAGGGATCTGATCTCTGAGATAGATGTTGATTGGAAAATCCAAGCAGACATTATTCCTCTGTTCATTTATACTTCTGTTATGGTGCTAGATACAACATTTTTGGTTGAATGTTATTTGGATGAGAAGACAAAACAAGTTAATTTTAGCAGTGGGAAATCATGAAACTAACACCCATTTCTGAGACTTGGGCATGTAAAATGATTCGGGAAGAATAAGTTATAGGTATAGATGAATCTTCAGGGCATTAAAAGTGGAAGAGGTGCTAGGAGAGTATCCTGATATGGTATATATATCGACATGTTAAAACCACCACACCAATGTGGTCCCCACCAGTCTCAGGGAGTTGGAGGATAGATGAAGGGTGTAGCTGCATGAAGTTAAAGAGTATGACCCAAGGGCTCCATGAATGATTCATGGTATGATCAGTGCCTACTACTATCACCTGTAATTAATATACATAGGTTGTAATCATTTCAACATGTCACGAATCTTGTTCAAGACCTATATCTTCATGGTAAACCATTGAATTGACTCTAACTTCTAGAGAAAAATATAAAAGGAGAATCTATCATCACAGTTATTTCTATGGTGTGTTCTGACCCTTGAGGTGAGAGTTTTAGATGGATCTTCTTTGTGGAAGTTTCAAGGCTTTATGATGTTAGTTTGGATATGTACTGTTCATCCATAGTTCATGATCAGATTCGCTATTTTTTGGAAAAAAATGATGTGTTATTTGTACAACGTTGAAGTGATGTTTTCCTTGGTCGGTGAAATAGGAAACCCAGGAATCATAAGATAATCTCAGTCATAAGAGGGTGCAGTTGATCACACTTGAGTTGGCCAACCATACCCTCGTGGCGGTAGGAGTTTTCAAATTTCATCTCCCAATAGTAGTGGTATACTATAGGAACATCATTTAAAAATATATTTCCAGGATAAAATACCTATAGGGAGAGGGACTTATGCAATGGCTTGTATAATGGGATGGAACCGTTATCTAAAATTGCATATCGGATGGCACCCAAGCAGCTCCCGGATCTGAGAGTATTATTGGGATAATTTCTTAGGAAGATCATAGTAAGACCCAATGTTTGAGGTTGTTTGTGGAATACTGAAACTATAACCAGGTGGTCATGGATAATGAGTACCCACTATAAAAGGATCAATATGCACATCAATAAGTTAAAATGGGTAGATTTTTTCATGGATGAAAATGTGCCGGTAGGCTTTTTAGTAGTTGAGACATCAGAGATGGTTGGATTACCACTACAACATTGGTTTAATGATAGTCTATACACAGGGGAAGAGGGACGTGGTGGGAGACACGCTCAGCAGGAGGTCTCGTCTACACTTGAAGAGTAGGGAGACAGAGCATCTAGTTGTGTTGTAGATATAATTTGTGGATAGTGATGGAACATATTACCTATAGTCTATGAAAGAAACTCCCCCAATCAATTAGAGAGTTTAGGAGTCACAACTTGGGGATGTGGACTGCGAGACCTGATATTCTCAGATATCATCAGCACAGGCTCTTGAATTATTTTTTGAAGGTGGGGTATACATCATCCTTTTCAGAGGACTCCCCATTGTTCGAGTGACAATACGGGAGGAGGTTCTGAGGGAGTTCCACACATCCCGTATGGAATTAAACATGGTTGTGGAAAAGCTGTATCAAGATCTTCAGCGTCGATACTATTGGCAATGGATGAAGAAAGCAGTTATGATTTCATTTCATGATCCCTATGTTGTCAGCAATTGAAGGACAAACACCATGTTTCTGCAGTCCTAGAACATCAACTTGAAATTCTAGAATGTATGTGTGATGGTATCTCCATGGAATTTGTGATAGGGCTAAAATTTACATCTAGAGGCCACAATTCTATTTGGGTGATCATTGATAGACTCACCAAGACGGTCAAATTCTTACCCATTTGAGAGTAGGGATCTATAGAGGTCTTGGGATGCCTCTATTTACATGAGATCTCACGGCTTCAAAGGGTTCCATTGATGATCTTCTAAAATTACAATTCTCAATTACCTACAAAATATGGAAGGGATTGAAGGAGGTGTTTGGGAATCAACTACTCTAAAGCACCACATTTCACCGTTTGACAAATAGTTATACAAATCGGACCATAAAGACACTCAAGGACATGATATGTTCTGGAATCCTTAATTTTTCTTGTAGTTGGGAGGACCACCTACCACGTGTGGTGTTTGCGTACAATAATTTTTATCATTCAACCAATGAATGGATCTGTTTAAAGAAGTATATGTGAGACCATGCATATCACTTATACATAGGAATATACCAGGGGAGTCAACTCTAATTGGTAAAGTGTTGGTATGAGCTACCAATGAGAAGATTTAGATCCTATAAGAGAAGATGAAGACTGCACAGAGCTGCCAAAAGCCTTATGCTGATAGGAGACAGACAACAATGGAGTTCTAGTTTTGAGATCATGTCTTCTTACCCTTCTCACCCCAATGAGGATTATAGATATTTGGTTGGGGAAGCAATATATCTCTGAGGTTCATCAGGACATTCAATATTTTTAGTCGAGTTGGCATTGTGGAGTACATCCAAGATCATCTCCCATAGATGCACTGGGGGCATATTATTTTCCATGTGTCATAGGTGAGAAGATGTGTTCATGTTCCATCGCATATAATCGACTAGGGATAATTTTTCTATGAAAATGGAGTGTTTTCTACACTCTTCCAGATAAAGATAGAGGATCAATAGGATCAAGTCCTTTGTGGACTGTTGATCCCTCTGGTGAATGTTTAGTAGTAGTATGACAACCTCCAGGAGGTCGCATGGGAGTGGGAGGCCCATATTCCTTCTTAGTACCATCATTCGATTGATTTTCCTTTTTTGTCTTTTGGGGATCAAAATTCCTAAGGTGGGGAGAATTTTATGTCCAAGAAATTTCTTATACATTTTTTATTATATATAATTATTAAGAGACTACAAAAATTAAATCCATGTGATTATGAGGCCCAAAGCACCGAAAATGATCTGTCGAATAATGTCAATCATTAAATAGCAAGCCTGGGTTGTTTTCCTGAAAAATTGGTTGAACTATTAAATTATTCCCAAATAAAAAAACCGAGGGCGCAGTTGCTTTCGGGATGGCAATTTTACCCTAAGTTCCACTTAGGATTAGTCAGTGCATACCTCTAGTGATAAAACCAAAAAAATGAAAAACCCATAAAAAATATTATATTATTAAAATATGTATAACTCACAAATGGATACTCATATTAATAATCAGAGGCCACCACTGAACTCACGTGGGTATTCATTTTTTATAAGGATCATAACATTGGCAGGTGTGGGATAACAGTAGACGTCATTTTTTCCATAAATAAAATTATTAAGTAAAAATTATTTTATTGGTAAATTCTATAACTCATAAAAGGAAACTTCGATTTTAAATCCAAGAGTGTGGTTGAGCTCGTGATGTAATTTTACCATTAATAAAATTCTAACCTCGACCGGCGCAAGTTGAGGGTGATTGCTAATAATATTTTAATTATATTTGATTTACGTTCAGTAAATGTGTGAGTGGTGATATCTATATTTTCAACATTTCATGGATTAATTAACCAATGGAAATTTTGATTTTTAAGTGCTGGGATTCACAAAGGCGAAGATTATCTTCTACCAGCAGGGGTCTAAAAAAATTTATTTTTTGGACTTTACAAAAAATATAACTCCATTAGTTATTTTATATCTTCTTTTAACCGTCGAGTGACATGGAAAGACCATAGAGTTAATGGAAATTCAATGACTTGTCCCATTGGTTTTGAAACATTCACATTGGTCATTTTATTGGAACTCTAAATAAGGTTCATTAATTAACTACATTATTGTTATGAAATGGGGTTGGTTCCACGCATATATTTAAACAAAATGTGATCATGGTTTTGGTGGACTCACGAGAGGATCCTATAATGAAATATCAGCGATTACTTCCTCTAACATAGAATGTAGCTTTGATACCATATAGAATTATAACCAAAAAACGATGAAGGCCAAGGAACACAATTAAAACATAGACCCATCTTTCTCATCAGAGCCATATAACTACATATTTGTGGTAGGGGTTGTGTGCATAATTTCTCTCATTATCCATATTCATGATAAATTTGAAAAACATGGTTCAACCATCGAACGGGATGATGCACATTTAGTTCATTAATGCTGGAGGATAATGAGCGGTATATTTATGAGAGTTTTTATGAATAAATAATTATTTCCATGTTATAACTCTAATGAGGAGGGCACAGTCCGTGAAAAAAAAAGGCATGAACCCTCGTCCATTTTCGGGGTGGTTGTGTTCTTCATGGGAAATTGAGAAATATGGTGGAATAGAGAAACATTGGGTTGGGCATCGTAGACACAGTCCCCAAAGGCCCGAAGGCACAGATAGGAATGAAATCATACCACCATATATTTTTCGATGGCCTGTAGAAGCATTACATATGTTGTGGTGATGGTGACCGAAGGAGGCAGCACCCGACTACCACCGACCACGAGAAGGTGGTGGCGCCTGAAGGAACTTCGGTATTGCGGAATACTTAATATATAACAAAAAAATGACACCCATGGTACCATAATAGTTTTGGGTCTTTGGAAACTCAGAACACAATCTTCTAATCATTGTGAAAGATCTTCGAAATCTCCCATAAAGATCTTCCACTTTTTTTCTTACCTAAAAGATTTTTTATTTTTGGGGAAATGAAAACATATAAATGGTGATCTCAAATCCTCAGTAAGGGTACGCATGGTGATAATAAAACAAACCTTATACATTTGAACATAAAAAAACAAGAATATAAATTTTAAACATCAAGATACTACGTTGTGAAATATATCATGAAGTACGTAAGGCATATATCATAAAGGAACATTAATAATGATAGAATAACATGGGAATAAAACATGTAATTGTGGAGTCCATTAAGAACATGATGTGATTTCTATAGTTGCAAAGGCATTGCTGTGAAGACCATCATAGAGGACAAAGTCCCTCACTGTATCGAATTCACTCAATGATCCAGTTATGTATCACTAAACCAGATTAACCTACCGTTCGAGCCATGTCTATCTCATGAGATATAAATCATTACCCAATGAATTGGAGGGTGATATAGGTACAACACATCTCATAGTTAAATCATTCTTACTTGTGCCTCAAAATAAACATAAATCATTCATCATAAACTAATGAATAACATGGGATTCATAAACATCATCTCATCGTGACATAATCCATATAAAAAAATGTATATAATTTCATCATAATAAAATTAATACCATGTAAATAATAGAGGCATTATAATTTAAACATAAACATGTTATATAATGTCATCTTAGATGAAAAATATTTTTGATAGAACACTTGAAATGAATTCTTGAAGAAAATTTCCTTTCTTCTTCAAAGTGATTTTATTTTCACAAAATGCAACAAAATTTTAAAAGAAACTGATTTTATTGAAAATAAACATGAAAATTTGTATAGTATTCTTCATGAAAAATAGGCATTATGAAACCTTAAAAATACTTTCATATCATATAAGTTAAAAAACATTCTCCTCATACTTTTGAAGGAAAAGTCATAAAGTCCCTCGTATTGTAAAAAAAGAAATATTCCTTCCATAAAATGTGGTAATAGTAAAAAATGGGTAAAACTGACATTAAACATATATGAAAACATTTTTAGGAAACATGGACATGGTTGATAACAACAACCCCAGTAAATACTTACGAATAAACAATCTTAGATAAGAACGATATAGGAATAGTTATCCCTTACCGTAGGTCTAAGTTGTTCCGTATGTGTCCAAGACTCTTATATAGTGGGTTTAAACATATTATTAACTTGTAAAATTACCATAATAATATTTATGATATCATATATGATTCACTTATGACTTTATATTACTCGTTCTTTGGAAAATTACATGTTAAAGAAACGTTTTGGGTAAAATCATTTGATTTATCAAACGTGTTTCGACTTGTTGGTCTTGATATTATTACTTATATAATGATTTACTAAATTCCAGAATGTAAAAAATGATTTATATATTAAATATATTCAGTATATAATTATATATGATAGATCGATAAATGGAATGAAATACACCGTTCATGGAGACAGTAAGCCATACATACGCATGAACACTATTTTATTTTCCTTATTGAATTGATTGGAATTAATTAAATGAACCATATATGTACATAAATCTAGTATCATTATTATGTAATATATTTCATTATTATTTATTTTATATACTTTATAATAATTCATTAATGGTTATTCCTGGAGAATGAATCTCATCGTGTTTGTGGAGACGGTAGTCAATACGTACGCACGAGCGATAATATCATTCTCTTGATATTAAAATTTTATATAATTGGATGTTATATCACATATAAATATTCTTAATATATTTATATTTATAATTTATATCATTAATACTCATTATTATACTATTCCAAATGATGAAATGTTTGAATAAAAAACTGCACATTGACGTGGAGACGGTAAGTCGTACGTACGCACGTGTGGTGACTTTTTCATTAATAGGATTGATAAAATAACTAATATAGTAGTACCATTTTTGTAATAACATCACAGTAAATATAATATACTGGATTTATTATTTTGGAAAGGAAACAACAATGATGGAGGTAGTGGAAGAAAAAAGGAACTTGAAATAGGTGGTGAAATATTTACCTCTTCTTCAGGTTCTTCCTTTTGATCTGATCAACAGGGCTCCGTAGGATGGATTTATGAATAAATTAAGGCCTCTATGATGAAGGGAGGACAGTTGAGAGGGTATTTGTGAAGTTTTTGGCCATGACAAATGGATTGGGAAAAGTAAATTTGAGAGATGTGGGATTTCCCATTTAAAAGAGGGGTGATGGGCACCATATGAAAAACATAAAATATTATTTTATAATAAAATCATATTCTATTTATAATGGCTAAAAAGTGACTCATTTTGAATTTTGGGTGGTTATGGGAAGCAATACTCTCAACCAATAGGTTTTAGTCAGTTTTAGGATAACATTTTATCCTTATCATTTTGATTTAACTCTAAGTTAAAGAATTTATCTTTTACCATGTCTACCTTTATTCTTAAACTATATGTTTAATAAACAAACTATAAACGGCCCTTAGAACCCCAATTGGTTCATTAATGTCATAAATATTATTATATAAGTCTTTATTCCAAACCATATATTTTTAAGACCATTATATCAGTTAATAATATAATATTTGTTTTAAAAATCTATTTTATGTCAATTTTGACACTATTTGGTATTTTTCTTTTTCTAAATTCATAACAGCATTTTCACGTTGAAAATATTTCTTATAACCAACCCTAATATATTATATTAACCAATAAAATTAGTGTAATTCATTAATAGCCTAAAATTACATTTATATGGCTATTTATAATATCAATTATGTTAATATTTTATTAATAAAGTAATTATTTCATCATCATTGTGTCATAAATAAATTAAATTATTTAATGTCTACAAATTAAAAATAAAATTCCATTATGTATGAAGTCATTCTATCTTTCTAATGAATATTTATAGTCTAATTTATAATGTGTTTATCCCTATATGAAAAGTGTTTTAGTTATTAAACATTGATTTTATCTCTTTTAACTGTTCTTTTAATTAGAAAATAATAAATGTCTTAATCTAACCCAATATACCTAAATGGTAATATTTTATTCAGAATGTTTCTTTTGGTCTAATTTAATATATCCAATAGAATTAGGACATGTGTTATGTTAATAATAATGTCATTTTTACCCTTAATTACCCTATTTACTTTTAACCGTAATAAATAAAAGAAAAAAGCTTCTATTAACCAAAAAAATTTATCTTATTGATCCACATTTTACATAAAAATATCAACCATGTCTCTAGGAATTTTTTTTATTTCACTCACATAAGAAAAAAAATTATGTTTTATGTAAATTTTGAAATTCTCCTATGAGGTAGGTAAAAAACGGTAAAATGTTCAATAAAATTCTTCTATATCTATATTATTATAAAATTACTCCAATGAATTATATTGAACTTATAGAGTTATTATATATATATTTTGAACTAAAATAAATTTATATAAAATAAATTATTATTTGAATAAAAAGATGGTTTTAATCAATAACTAAATGTTTTCACTATTCATCAAAAAGTGAATGTTTCAGAAAAATACAAAAAATTCACCCTAGGCTAATTTCGATTTTACAAATCCAAAAATGAATTCCATTTGAAATATAAATTTTAAAAAATTTCAAAAAGTGGGAATTAATATTCATAATGTCTAGTTTATATAAAATTTTAATAATATATCATTGTTTAGTGAATCTCGGTATTGCGTAAAACACACACTATAGTGGAAGGTCACGATTGAAGGTAATGCAAGCCCAGTCAGAGTTGTGTGTAGTGAATGATTTGTTTGTTGTTTAATATAATAGAATCAAACCATATTTCATTTATTCATAATATATATATATATATATTTAAACTCAATGTTACGTAGAATAACTTATATTAAATTAAATAGAAATTGTGTGTAACACGATCCAAGAATAGTGTTGTGTATACTGCAAAATAATATGGTGTTATGCATAGTGATTGATAAACATGGTGTAGCATACTACACAAGACATAAAATAAATTAAAAATAATACTTCTCATAAAATCTCAGGGTGTTACATTCTACCCCCATTAAAATGAATTTCACCCTTGAAAGTTGTCGGGGTTATAAATCGTTTACTACTTGAAAGTTTCCTTCATAGAAACCCATATCGTAAAAAGGAATACTAAATCATAATTTTAAAAAGGAATTTTAGAAATATAATGAATACCAAATTTAACTCATCACTAGGTTTCCTCACAGGAGAATATAGGTAAAAATAGGGATTTAGAAGAGAAATCTAATAGTCATGTTCTGATAGAGAGTGGTAGACAACATGGCTATGAAATTCAAACAATCACAAATCCAAAAATTTGTGATTATCTAAGGTACCATCTGATTCATCAGATATGAAGGTTATAGGACAAAATTTTGGGTTTTCAATATCATTTCCCAAAATGTTGAAAATTTTGAATTAGAAGAAATACATACCTGATTTTGGTATAATCTTGCTGTTGGTTGTTCCATGAACAATTTCCACTTCATATCTTAAAGAAATGAAGTTTAATTTTTCATTTGTGAAGTGTTAGTAGATCATGTGATAGAATAATGGGTCATTCCATCTGTCTCAAACAATATGTTATAAAAAATTCTCAAATATAAATAAGTCCATCTATGGTGAGGTTAATTGTATTTGATTCCAATAATGGACTTATACTTTATCTACCATACCTATTAATAAAATAAAACTAGTTTCTACTATCCAGGGACTTCCTATAGGCCAGAGGTAGGCGAAATAGGCCAATTACACATTGGTTGTGGGTTTGATTCATGTATCCCTTCTGATGTGATGGATTGTCACTTGTCCTACGGGTTGTCATTTTTCAAAAAAAAAATACTATTATAACACTTTAGAAATCATATCATAAATTTACAGCCTTAAACAAAACTATCTGATGTCTAACGTAATCCATTAAAACCTTTAGGCTTATCGAAAATGCTTCTATCCAATCTCATAGTATAAAGAAAAATATTACTAGAGATGTCATCAACCAAGCATGTGAATACCATCATTTATCCCCCATATATCATAAGATATATCATGTTGGTCACATTCCAAACATGTGAATACCATAATCATGTATTTTTTTAAAATGAATACCTATTGATCCTTAGTGGAAACATGAATGCTGTCAAAAGTTAACTCTTTCCACATACCAAAATCCCAAAATTTCTATATAATCAAACTGTGATATCACTTTGTCCTTATATCAGAAAAGAGCTCATGAATACTATCAAACATATTATTTTCTCCTTATCCCTTCATTATGAGCATATAATCTACTTTCCAAAAATATTTCAAACACTTTTCATTGATACTAATACCCTTTAATTATTGAAAACCACAATAAACCAACAAATATATATTCCAATACTCCACAATACTATATATGAGATTCCACATAATTATTTTGCAATCGTGTTACATAAACACATAATCATTCCACTGCATCATTGTCATACTCATCATCGCAAATAGTGATAGAATGTGACTTACCATAGTCCTTTTCCTTAAGATGTTGTTGAGGTCGAACATCACTAAACCATGGATTATGGCATTAGTTTGAATATTTCCCCATTTCCTTTAACTTGAATTATCGAAGTGTTGGTGGTTTGTTGTCTATAGTCTTTTCTATATTTTCATCATTAGCTACCTTTTTCCACAATTGAGAATCATTTTCTAGTACCTTTTAGACAATCTCCACCATTCTTCCTTCCACACTTTGATCATGAAGAAACATTCACCTTCTTTTCTCCATTGTTATGAGGTTCTTCATTGACCTCCATCTTTCATTTCTTGTCAAAACCATGAGATGGATATGTAACACCAACTTCCAGTTCTTACTTGATAGCACAACACACAATTTTGTCATATCTACTGAAGTCTTTTATCACTAATGCCCTTCGAATAATTGGTTTTAAGACACACAAGAGTCGATCAACATTACTTTCAGGTTGGATGATAAAGGTAGATTCTTACCTTGCAGGCCTTGTAAAATTCACCTCGTATATACCAACAGATTCATCATCCTTTTTCTTAATCTCAAAGAACATCTCTTCCATATTTTTTCGAAGAATACGAGGGATGTACATATATAAAAACAAGTTCTTGAACTCATCACTTTCCATGAATTCAATTTCATCTTGGGGACTTGTATTCTTAATTAGAGTCCACCACCAGTATGCTTCACCTTCTAAACTGTAAACAGCTAAAATGAATATTTCATGTTATGAACAACAAAGTATTGATAATATCTTTTCAGTGGTACTTATCCATTGTTCTGTAACAAGTGGATCAGAAGACCCACAAAAGAAGGTTAGGGTTTCCCCATGAAGGACCCAATATAATATTGTTCCTTTCTCTACTCATTTGGAGGTTCAGAATTCTTCATTTCTTGTCGAAGTATAACAATAAGATTTTTCACTCCATATATCATAAAATTTATTTTTTCATGAGTAAAATCATTTCATTTTCCATTACATTGATAAACACGGTTCCTTCGGGTTCCATACATCATCTAAAACCCAAAAAGTATAGTGTTAGAGGAAAAAATCATTCTAGGGAAACAACATAATAATGTGGAATACGTTCAATATCAAACATCTTAGGTATAATTATATGATCATTATCGCAATTATAGGTATATAAACATTACTTATATGTAACCTTAGGGACATCCCTAGACATACCATAGAAATATCACTAGAGATCTAATGTTTTCGCATCCTAGATTCCAAAGGTTAACTAAACCTTTTCTCTGATACCAACTATAGAGACCCAAGCATGAAGTACATGGAAATCACATTATATTTTCATATTTTTTAATACATAACAAAAAATGACACCCAAGGACCGTAAAAGTTAAGTGCCTTTGGAAACTCATAACATAATCATCAAATCGTGGTGAAAGATTTTCAACATCTCCCATAAAGATCTTCTACTTTTTTTCTTAACTAAAACCATTATTTATATCTTGGGGAAATGAAAACATATAAAGGGTGAGCTCAAATGATCAGTAAGGGTAACCGTGGAGAAAATAAAACAAACCATATATATTTGAACATAAAAAAACATGAACATAAAATTTAAGCATCAAGATCATGAGTTGTAAAATAAATCTTTGAGTACGTAAGGAATCTATCATAAAGGAACATTAATCATGATAGAATAGCATGGGAATAAAACATGTAATTGTGGAATCCATTAAGTACATGATATGATTTCCATGGTTTCCAGGACATCGTTTCCAAGACCATCATAGTGGACAAAGACCCTTACTGAATCGAGTTCACTCCTAGTTCCTGTCCTGTATCACTTAACTGGATTAACCTGCGGTTCTAGCCATGTCTATATCCTGAGATATAAATATTTACCCAATGAATTGGATAGAGATATAGGTGTCACCCATCTCAAAATGAAATCATTGTTACTTGTTCCAAAAAATAAACATAAATTGTAGATACCCAATGGCTGATGTACATAGTCACTAAATTACTTTTGCAGAATACTTAATATAGAACAAAAACAGATACCAAAGGACCGTAATAGTATAGTGTCTTTGGAAACATGGAACATAATCTTCTAATCTTGGTGAATGATCTTCAACATCTCCCATAATGATATTCTCTTTTTTCTTACCTAAAACCTTTCTTTATATCCTGGGGAAAATAAAACATAAAAAGGGTGACCTCAAATGCTCAGTAAGGTTAATCATGGAGAACATAAAACAATCCATTAACATTTGAACGTAAAAACATGGTCATAAAATCTAAACATCAACATCTTTAGCAATGACATAAAACATGGGAGTACTTAAGGCATAGATCATAAATGAACTGTAATAATGATAAATTATCATGGGAATAAAACGCGTAATGGTGGAAACCATTAACTATATGTTATGATTTCCATAGTACCAAAGTCATTGTTGTCATGACCATCTTAGTGGACAAAGTCCCATACTGAATTGAGTTCTCTCCTCATTCCAGTCCTGTATCACTGAACAGGATTAACATGGCATTCCAACCATGTTTATCTCATGAGATATAAATATTTTCTCAATGCATTGGAGGGAGATATAGTTCCCCCCAATCTCATAATGAAATCATTATTACTTGTGCCAAAAAATAATCATAAATCATTCATCGCAACCCAAATAATAATATGGGTTTCATAAGAATCATCGCATCATAAAATAATCCGTATAAAACAAATGGATATAATTTCATCATAAAAAAAATCACACCATGTAACTAATAGAGACATTATTCTTGAAACATAAACATATTAAATTCTGTCATTTTAGATGGAAATCTGTTTTGATAAAACACTATAAATGAGTTCATGACGAATATATCCTTTCTTCTTCAAAATCATTTTATTTTCACAAAATTCCATGAAATTTTAAAAGAAAAGTATTTTGTTGAAAATAGACATGAAATCCTGTACAGTTTTCTTCATGAAAATAAGGCATTATGAAACTGTTAAAATTCATTCATGCAGTATAAGTTAAAAAACATTATTCTCATACTTTTGTCAGGAAAGTCAAAAAGTACCTTATATGGTTACCAAAGGAATGATTTCTTCCATACAATGTGGAAAATGTCAATAAAGGGTAAAAATGACTTTGAACATACATGGAATAATAGTAAACATTTTATGAAATAATGTTTAGAAAACATGGGCATGGATGATAAACATATCCCTAGTAAATACTTACGTATAAGAAATCACAGATAAAAATGATAATTGAATAAATTATACCTTACCTTAGGTTAGATATGATACTTATGTATCCAAACCTCCTGTATAATAATTTAAATATTGTCATTGACATATTTCAGAATCATATTCATTTTTATGATATCATATATGGTTCAATTAGGACTTTTTATTACTTATTCATTGCTAAATTCCATGTTAAAGTAGCGTTTTGGGTAAAATCATTTTATTGATCGTACGTGTTTGGACTTGTTGTCCTTGACATTATTATTACTTATATCATGATTTACATAAATCCAAAATGTAAAAAATTATTTATATATCATATATATTCAGTATATATATTTATTATAGATAGATAAATGAAATGAAACACAACGTTCATGGAGACAGTAGGCCATACATACGCATGAATGCTATTCTCCATTCCTTATTTACTTGAATGGAAGTAAGTAAAAAACATATACATAAATACAGTAGAATTATTATGTTATATATAAAATTTTCATTCAATACAAATACTTTATAATCATTCTTTAATGGTTGACATGGATATTGAATCTCATCGCATCATGGAGACGGTAATCCCACTACCACAGAAACAGTTTTTCGCAGCGCCCCCACTTTATATGCGCTTGTTTAGTAGCGCTGATAAAGGGGGTGCCTTTATCAGCGGTTTTTAAAAAAGCGCTGATAAAGGGTCGGCTTCAAAATTTTTTTAAAAAAATATATTAATATATAAATATAGTTATATTGATATGTAAATATAATATATAATTTTTTAAATATATTTTAGATAACTATAAATGTACATTTACATTATTATACATAATATATAAGATATTTAGTGAAAATGGCTTCTTAAAAAAAATTTAAAAAACTTAAATTAATAATTTTCTAATCATTATGGAGTAATTGTCATTTAATAACTATTTGATGACTATAAAAATTAAAAAAATTAAAAAAAGATCCAAAATATGTTGAAAACGCAACTCAAACTTCAAACGGCCATAACTTTTGATCCGGGTGTCTATTTGAGCTCTACCATATATCAAATCAAAGCATGTGATGAGCTCTACGTTGCTATGACTTGGGAAAGCCCCAGTCAAGGGATTTTCGAGGTCAAAAGTGTCCTAGAAGGCCTCCAAAACTGAGTTTATAGTTGGGGTACCCTGAGTTTTTAACATTTTGTGGATTTTCACCCTCGTTTAAGGGGGTATTATTGGATTTTTTTGGCGGGGTATGAATTTATTAGGAGGGGATTACATTCATATTGATATTATATGTTTTAAATTTCATCATTTATTATAATTCACTGCTATTTATAATCAAATATATAATAATATATTCATATTTTTTAAATATTCACGGCTAAAAATGTAATTATAAATATAAATAATAAAATATATTTACATATAAAATATATTATCTTTATCTAAATAATAACTTACATCCATTTTATTTAAAATACAATGAATATTTATATACCTATATATAAATCTAACTATATATATATTAATCTAATTATATATATATTAACCAATCTATATATATATTAATCTAATAACTATATATATACTAATATAACTACATATATATATATTATTATTACTATAAATATATATATTAATATCACCATAAATATATATATTAATATCACTATATATATATTAATATAACTATATAAATATATATTCATATAACTATATATATGTTAATATAACTATATATATTAATATAAATATATATTACTATATGAATAAATATAACTATATATATATATATATATATATTAACAGCACTATATATATATATTAATATTACTATATATATTATAATATAACTTTATATATATTATAATATAACAATATATATATATATATTACTATATATATATATTACTATATGAATAAATATATCTAAATATATAAATATATAAATATATATATATATATATATATATAGATATCATGAATTGGAAAGAAAATCAAAATAGAGTTGTGGTAAGGGCTTAGGGGCACAGCGGGGAGGTCTCGAGTTCAAATCCGGGTGGAGGCAGGGGTGCGCGCGCATGGAGAATATTGGAGCAAGAGTTGTTAAAGGGTGGAGGGGGGTGCGTGGGGTGCTGTATAGGGGCCGAAATGCACTGTAAAAGGGGGGGGGGGTTCAAGTGCTATAAAATCCCCCCCCTATTGGCAGTATTTATTAATTTTTTTTTAAAAAATTAATAATTTAATAATTTTTTTAACTTTTATCAGCGCTTTTTTAAAAGCGCTGATAAAAGGGTCTTTATCAGTGCTAAATCGAAAGCGCTGATAATGGAAGAGCTGATAAATAGCCCCCCACCCCTTATCTATTTTGGCTTTATCAGCGCTTTTCTAACGCTGATAAAGGCTATTTTTAGCGCTGATAAAGGCCGTGTTTGTAGTAGTGTCTGTACCGATGCACGAGCGATGATGTCATTCCCATAATTATTGAACGAAATTAGAGTGGATGATATAATATCTAAAAATCAGTATGATGTTACAATATCCATATATAGTTATTCTATACACTATTATACCCATCCAAGTATGGTGGTGGTGGAAAAATAGATTACTCCACGGCGTGGAGACGGTTTTCCGTACGCACTCACGTGCGGTGATTTCATTTTCCGTAGGATGTATAGAAGGTGAAATGGGGTTGTTTCATATTTATATTGACATATAAGTATATTATATATACTGATGTTATTACTTTATAATGAAACAACTAATGAAGAAGAATTTTATGAAAAAAGAAACTTGAATGAATCGGTAGAAGAGATTGCCTCTGCTTCGACACACCTCTTTTAAGCGTCCTCTTAAGGGACTAGAGTTAGAATATTGAGATGACCAGAACCTCCTGAATGTTTGTAGTGTAGTGTAGAAGAGAAATGGTCAGGGTTTGGCTGAGCATGAAGTCTCAAAGTGTTGTGAAGAGGAGACAGAGGAGGTTCCCTTTTATAAGGGAGGAGAGGGTCACCAATGGAAACCTCAAAAATATTAATATATAATAAATTAATACCCAACATAAAAACATCCAAAATGACTCAAATACTATTGTTAGATGAGACAGGGTTGTAACCTTATCGACCAATAAAATTTAGACATGTTGGGAATTTATTTTAAACCTTAACAACTTGGTTTATCCTTATTTAATCTATTTTATTTTATTTGTGGTAATAAGAATCTAAATTTTCAATTGTTATACATATATACTTATGTGTTGTGAATTGTCCATAATTGGATATGTATTGACATTTTATACCGTATAAATTTTTTTTTATAATTTTTAAATATTTTTTTGATTTTTAAACAATTTCATATTATGTTATTTTAATAAAATATCAATACTGTCAATTTGGAAACTACTAATTTATTTGAATTTAAATAAAATCATCACAGAATATATATTAGAAATAAAAGTTTTAATATATTTATAACATGTCATATTTATCTAGAAAATTAGTGGATCACATTAAATTGTTAATATAATATTTATTTTATTATTTTTAAAACCATGTGTTTGATATTTCAATCATTAAAATAATTTCCACATCACTATTGTATCACATTTAATGATAATTATTTATTCATTAGAAATTCAAAATAAATTCCAATGATGTAGACAATTTTATAATATTTCTTGAGACTATACATGTTCGATGTTTCAAGAATTTTATCAATAAATTAAAATTATTATACTTATATGATTTAATAGAGTGACATGTTGTCACTTTCATTTGTTTTAACAGTAATTAAATTATTTTCATGGTCAAAAGTCCATAAAATTAAACTATTATATCGATTAAGTGATATGGGTCGATTTTTTTTCATCCAATAGAATTTTTTTAGGTGTTATGGTAATTTTATAATCTTATTTTTACCCTTAATTACCTGATTTATCTTTAACTACATTAAATAAAAATTACCGTAATCACTATTCATAATATCAAAAAAATAAAATTAACTTATTAACATAATTTGGTCCCAATGTATTCAAATATGGAATCCATTTTTCAAAATTCAAAACCTAGAAGTATCAGTAATTAATTTAAAATTAATCCCATTTTTAAGATAACGGGTTTTAAAAGTTATCATATTTCCATATATGGAAATGTTTTTACCTATGAATTCAATCTAAAATTAATGGTAATGACCTAAATTATATAAAATTGTAAAAATATATTCTATTTATACATTAAAACCCTTCAATATTATAATTTGATGATATAAATTATTGTGATGAAAAAAATATGTTTTTAATTAAAATATAGCATGTTTTTACTATTCATTAAAATATCAAATTTATCAGAATAATATGAAAATTTTATCCAAAGTAAATTATTATATCCTGATTTCAAAGAAGAGTTTTATTTTTTCAAATTGAACTTATAAACATGTCAAAAACTATATTTAATGTGGGTACACCATCAAAAGTCTGCAAAACATAATTTTTTGAAAAATACATATTTTACATTAAAATTTTATTTTGTTCTCATTCCATGTTATATAAATTGTATAAGTTGAATAATAATGTTATAAAATCTAAAATTTAGTAATTATTATTCATATCAACTAGTCCATAATAATATTATAACAATAAATCGTTGTTTAGTGAATCTCGATATTGCGTACTACACACGCTATCGAAGAAGGTCGCGATTGTGTGTAATGAAAGCTAGGTCAGTAATGCATGTAGTGCAAACACCCTTCAGTGTAGTTTACAAAACAAGGAATCAATGAAATTAAAAAGAATAATTCTCATAAAATCTCTGGTTGTTACATTCAACCCCGCTTAAAATGAATTTCTCCCTCAAAATTCTTCAGGGTTATAAATGGTTTATTACCTGAGAGTTTAGTTCATAGAAACCCACATCGTAAAATGGAATACCAAAACATATATTTTAAAAACTAAAGTATGGAACATATCAGTTACCCATATTAACTGATCACTGGGATTCCACATAGGAGAACATAGGAAAAAATATGGATATGGAAGCAAAATTTAACTATCATGTTCAGATAGAGAGTGGTAGAGAACATGGCTATGAATAATCCAATAATCACAAAGCCATATATTTATTATGATCTAAGGTAACATCTGATTCATCAAATATGAATGTAGTAGGACAACATTTTTGGTTTTCAATATCATTTCAATAATGTTAATGAGTTAAAAGAAATAGTTACTTGATTTTGGTACAATATCACCGTTGTTCATTCCTTGAACAATTTCCACATCTTCTCTTAAAGAAATAAATATGAATTTCTCTTCCACGAAGTGTTAGCAGATCATGCGATAGACTAATACGTCATTCCATCTATCTCGATCATAAGGTTAGAAAAAGTTATATACAGAAGTCTATCTATGGTGATATTTAACGTATATGGTTCCTAAAATGGACTTATACTTCATCTATCATAACTCTTACTAAAATAAAACTAGTTTCTACTAACGAGGGTCTTCCGGTAGGACAGTGGTAGGCGATAAAGGCAAGTCTCACTTTGGTTTTGGGTTTAATTCCTTCAGCCTTGTCTGACGCGATGAGTTGTCGACTGTTCTGTAGGTTTTCCCTATTCTTACACTATTCTATTATTAAATTCAAGAAATAATATCGAAAAAAGTTCTAAACTAAAACAATACTATCTGATGTCAAACTTAATCCATTCAAACCATAAGACATATCCAAAATACTTATTTCCAAACTCATAGTATAACGAAAATGATTACTTGAAATGTTATCAACCGAGAATGTGAATACCATTATTTATCATATGATATATCTTGTTGGTCACATTCCAAACATGTGAATACCTTAATCATGTATTCTCTTGAAAAATGAATACCCATTGAATCATAGCGAAAACATGAATGCATTCAAAATTTAACTCTTTACACATACCAAAATCCCAAAAATTTTGTATACTCAAACCATGATATCCCTTTTTCCTTATTTCATTCATGAGCTCATTAATACTATTAAACATTTCATTTTATATTTATCCATTCATTAGAAGCATATCATCTGCTTTCAAAAATCACTTTTCATGGTTATCAGTACCATATTCTTATGGAAAACCACAGCGGAATAATACATAGATATTTCAACATACCATAAAAGTATTTCAAAAATATTATTATTTAATACCAATACATAAACCATTCAATCCATGCTCCTCAATTATTGGCACGATATAGGTCCTTCCTCGATTTAGAGTTAACCTCTTAGGTCAGAGCATTGAGTTGGTTAATTCCCATGTTCTCCACAGATAATACATTAAACTCCATAACATTCTATATCTATATGACCTTTTGGCCACATAGATAACATCTTCCCCTCCATTTGAGGTATTCCTCAAGTTTCTTCTTCCCTTTGGTAGAAATATAAATCTTCCTTTCTTTATTCTCCTCACCATGAGGACATGCATAAAAGTACATATTCCTCTTATTTGATGAATTAGGAATACCACTAATGTTCACCTTGTTAATCATATATTTTGATGTCTGATTCGGCATAATAATAATATCTTTCTCTCTAGCCATTAAGCAATTTCGCTGCTCATAGTCACCAATTTTCCTATTAGATTCGATGTTAACCCATTGCCTTCTGGTTCCATCCATTAACTAAAACCAGAAAACATTGTGTAAGAAAAAATTAAAATAATGAGGAAAGACACTTATAGGATGGGTATCTTATGGAAAATTCTTTAAATTATGATAGCATAGGTTTACCCTAGGTTATTCATCATCGTCAAGATAATTCTAGGACTATTACCTATAATTATACTAAAACTTAAGGACATCCATATACATACCATAGAAATATCTCTAGGGATCTCACTAATGTTTTCGCATCCTAGTATCCAATAGTTCACTAAACATTTTATCTAATACATACAGTAGAGAATCAATGCATGAAGTACCTAGAAATTACATTACATTTGCAGAATACTTAATACATAAAAAAATAGACACCAAAGGGCCATAATAGTTTAGTGTCATTGGAAACATGGAACATAATCTTTTAATCTTGTTGAAATATCATCAACATCTCCCATAAAGATCATCCCCTTTTTTATTACCTAAAACCATTCCTTATATAATAAGGAAAAGAAAACATATAAAAGTGGATCTCAAATGCTCAGTAAGGGTAAACATGGAGAACATAAAACAATCCCAAAACATTTGAACTTAAGAACATGAGCATAATATCTAAACATCAAAATCGTAAGCAATGACATAAAACATGGTCATACATAAGGAATAGATCATAAAGGAACATTAATCATGATAAAATAGCATGGGAATAAAACATGTAATTCTGAAAACCATTAAGATCATGTTATTATTTCAATTGTTTCCATGAAATTACTACCAAGACCATCTTAGTGGACAATGTCCCTTGCTGAATCGAGTTCACTCCTCATTTCAGTCATGTATTAGTGAACTGGATTAACTTGTCGTTCCAGCCATGTCTATCTCTTGAGATATAAATCTTTACCCAATGATTTGGAGGGATATATATGTCCCACTCTTCTGATAAGGAGATAATTCTTACTTGTGCCACAAAATAAACATAAATCATTCATTACAACCCAATGAATAAAATTGGTTTCATATACAACATCCCCTCATAACATTTTCCATATAAAACAAATAGATATCTTTTCATTATAAGAAAAATCACACCATTTAAATAACAGAGACATTATACTAGAAACATAATCATATTAAATATTGACATTTTATATAGGAAATAGTTTTGATAAGACACTTGAAATGAGTTCTTGAGGAAAAAATGCTTTCTTTTTCAAAATCATTTTCTTTTCACAAAATGACATGCAATTTTAAAAGAAAATGATTTTGTTGAAAATAGTCATGAAATATTGTACCGTAATATTTATTAAAATAAGGCGTTATGAAACCATAACAATCCGTTCGTGCTGTATAAATTAAAAAAACATTCTTCTCGTACTTTTTTCATAAAAGTCAAAATGTACCTTATATGGTAACCGAAGGAAAGATTCCTTCCATACAATGTGGTGAAAATTCAATAAAGGGTAAAAATGACTTGAAGCATATATGGAATAATAATAAACATATTATGAAAACATTTTTAGAAATCATGGACATGGATGATAAACATAACCCCAGTAAATACTTACGTATAAGAAATCTTAGGTAAAAATGAGATTTGAAAAATTATCCCTTACCATAAGTCTGATATTCTTTTTACGTATCCAAACCTCCTATATAATGATTTAAATAATTTCATTGACTTATTTAAGAATCATATTCATTGTTATTATATCATATACGGTTAGTTTATGACTTTATATTACTTGTTCTTTTGTAAATTTAATGTTAAAGCTGTGTTTTGTGTAAAATCATTTTATTAGCGTACATGTTTGGACTTGTTGTTCATGATATAATTATTACTTATATCATGATTTACTTACATCCATAATGTAAAAAAAATTTATATATCATATATATTCAGGTTAGATATATACATATAATAGATTGATAAATGAAATGAAACACACTGTTCATGGATGCGGTCGGTCGTACGTACGCATGAACGTTGTTTTCCATTCCTTATTGACTTGAATAGAAGTAAGTAAATAACATATACAAAAATCATGTAGAATTATTTTGTTATATATTCCATTATTTTTCATTATATATACTTTATATTCATTCTTTAATGGTTAACAAAGAGATTGAATCTCATCACGTTGTGGAGATGGTAATCCGTACATATGCACAAGAGATGATATCGTTCTCATAATTATTGAATGAAATTGGATTGGATGATATATAAATCTAATAATAAGTCTTGTGTTATAATATCCATATATATTTATTCATTTCACTATTATACCCATCCATGTAAGGTGGTGGTGCAAAAACTGATTACACCATGGTATGGAGACGATATTCTGCACGTTCGCACGCATGGTGATTTCTTTTCCGTATGATGGAAAGATGGTGAAATGGGGTTGTTTAATATTTATAATAACATATCAGTATATTATATATACTTATTTAAATACTTTATAATGAAACATCTAATTATGAAGAATATGAAGAAGAAAAAATTTGAAGGAATTGGTAGAAGAGATTACCTCTTCTTCGATGAACCTCTTTTAAGATTCCTCTAAAGGGACTATAGTTGATCTATTGAGAAGACCAGACCCTCCATAATCTTTTAGGGAAGTGGAGGATAGAAATTGGCAGGGGTAGGGCTATCTTTAATTCTCAATGTGTTGTGAAGATGAGAGGGAGGAGGTGGCCTTTTATAATGGATGAGCCCGGTACCTTTGAAAACCTAAAAAATATTAATTTATAATAAATTCATAACCTACATAAAAACATCCAAACTAACTCAAATACCAATAATAGATGATATAGGGTTGTAGTCTCATAAACTAGTAATATTTATACACGTTGGGTATTTATTTTAAACATTATCAACTTTTTTTATCCTAATTTAATCTATTTAATTTTATTTGTAGTAAAAATATTCTAAAGTTTTAATTGTTATTAATAATTACTTATGCATTATGAATATTCAATAATTGGACAATTTATGACATTGTATACCATATATATAATAAATTAAAATTTTTAATTTTTTTGTGATTTTTAATTAATTTTATATTATGGTATATTTATAAAATGACAATAGTGTCAATATTTAAACTATTAATTTATTTTAATTTAAATAAAATTATCATAGAATATATGTTCGAAATAAAATATCAAATAGCTTTATAACATGAATTATATATCTATAAAATTAGTGTATTGCATTAAATAGATCATATAATATTTTATTTTAATATTTTTAAACCATTTATTTGATATTTCAATCAATAAAATAATTTCAACATCACTACTGTGTCACCTTTAATGAGAAACATTTAATCCCTATAAAATATAAATAAATTTACATGATATAGAAAATTTTATTATATTTTTGGAGACTATTAATGTTCGATGTTTCCTAAATTTTATCACTAATGTAAAATTATTATACGTATAATATTTAAGAGAGTGACATTCTGTCACTTTCTTTGGTTTTAATAGTAATAAAACTATTTTCATGGTCAAAAGTACATTAAATTAATCTATTCGGACCCTTAGATCATATGGGTCGACTATTAGTCATCCAATATTATTTTTTCAGGTTTTGGGGTAATTTTATAATCTTATTTTTACCCTTAATTACACGATTTATCTTTAACTATAATAAATGAAAATTAATGTAGTTACTAATTATAATATCCAAAAAATAAAAGTAATTTATTAACATAATTTGGACCAATTGAATAAAAATATGGAATCCATTTTTCAAAATTCAAAATAGAGAAGTTGCAGTAATTATTTTAAAATTAATCCCGTTGTTGACAAAATGGGTTTTAAATGTTAACATATTACTAAAGATTGAAATGTTTTTACATATGAATTCAATGTAAAATTAATGGTAATGAAATAAATTATATTAAATTATATAAATATATTCTATTTATACTTTTAAACCATTTAATATATAAATTATTTTGATGAATAATGTTGTTTTTAATTAAAATATAGTGTGTTTGTACTACTCATTAAAATATGAAAGTAATCAGAAAAATATAAAAACTTTATAACAAGTATATTTTTTGTATCCTGATATCAATGAAGATTTTATTTTTTCAACTTGAACTTTTTAACTTGTCAAAAACTAGATTTAAAGTTGGTGCACCCTCAAAAGGCGGCAAAACTGCATTTTTTAATAAATAATTATTTTTCCCCAAAATTTTATTTTGTTCTCAAACATTGTTCTAGAAAATGTGTAATATGATAAAATAATATTATAAAATTCAAAATTTATTTAATACTCTTCATAACTGCTAGTCAATAATAATATTATAATAATATATCATTGTTTAGTGAAACCCAGTATTGCGTACAACACATGCTATCGAGGAAGGTCGCGATTGCGGGTAATGCAAGGCAGGTCAGGGATGCGTGTAATAAAATATCACTTTGGTGTAGCATAAAACACAATTAAAAAATGAAATTAAAAAGAATAATTACAATAAAATTACAGTCTGTCACATAACTCATTCATCAAAACCCAAAGAATAAAATGGGTTTCATAAACATCATCTCATCATGTCATAATCCATATAAAACAAATGGATATAATTTCATCATAATAAAAAAAATCATGTATATAATAGAGACATTATACTTGAAATATAATCTTTCTAAATAATGTCATCTTAGATGGACAATAGTTTTGATAAAACTGAAGAAATGAATTGTTGAGGAAAATATCCTTTCTTCTTCAAAATCATTTTATTTTCATAAAATGCCACACAATTTTGAAAGAAAATGATTTTATTGAAAATAACCATGATACATTTAATAGGAAGCTTCGTGAAAATTAGGCGTTATAAATCCATAAAAAGCCATTCATATAGAATAAGATAAAAAAATTCTCCTCGTACTCTTGTCGAAAAAGTCGAAAAGTTTCTCTTATGGTAAACAAAAGAAAGATTATTTCCATAACATTTGGTAAAAGTAAAAAATGGGTAAAAGATACATTAAACATACATGAAAAAAAATTTATAAAACATGGACATGGATGATAACAATAACCCCAGTAAATACTTACAAATAATCAATCCAAGATAAGAACGAGATTGGAATAGTTATCTCTTACCATAGGTCTAATTTCATCTTTATTTGTCCGAGGATCCCTTATAGTAGTTTTAAACATATTATTAACTTGTAAGATAAATATAATAATATTTATGATATCATATATTCATCACTTATAACTTTATATTACCCGTTCTTAGGGATATTCAATATTAAAGTAGTGTTTTGTGTAAAATCGTTTCATTTATCATATGGGTTTCGACTTTTTGATCATCATACTATTAATTATATCCTGATATTCAAAAATACATAATTTAAAAAATTATTTATAAATATTATATATTAAGTATGTAAATATATATGATAGATCGATAAATGGAATGAAATACACCGTTCATGGAGAAGGTAAGCCGTACGTACGCATGAATGTTGTTTTCATTTCCTTGTTGAGTTGAATTGAATTAAGTAAATGAAAAATATATTTAAATAAATCTATTATCATTATTATGTAATATCTTTCATGATTATTTATTATATGTACTTTATGATCACACTTTAATGGTTAATCCTAGAGATGGAATGTCATCGTGTTCGTGGAGACGGTAGTCCGTACTTACGAACGAGGGAAAATATCATTTTTTTTATATTAAAATTGTATGTAATTGGATGGTATATCATATACACAGAGTCATTATAATTTTATATTTATTATTTATATCATTTATACTAATTATTATACCCATCCAAATGATGAAATATTTGAATAACAAACTACACCACGGTGTGAAGATGGTAAGATGTACGTATACACATGTGGTGACTTTTTCATTCATAGGATAAATAAAATAAATAATATGGTTGTGCCAATTTTATAATAAATCACAGTATATATAAGATACAGGGTTTATTATTTTATAATGGAAACAACAAAGAATGAGGATGTGGAATAAAAAAGGAACTTTAAATAGGTGGTGTGGTGTTTACCTCTTCTTCGGGTTCTTCCTTTTGATTTGATAAAAAGGGCTCTATAGGTTGGCTTTATGACAAATGGATGGCCTCTAGGATGAAGGTATGACAGTTGAAAGGGTATTTGGGAAGGGATTGCCCATGCCAAATGGCTTGGGAGAAGATAATTTGATAGAAGAGGGAGTGACCTTTTATAAGAGGGGTGATGGGAACCTTAAGAAAAACATGAAATACTATTTTATAATAAATTCATTCTCAGTTTATAATGGCTCCAATGTGACTTGTTTCAATAATAGGGTGGGAATGGGTCCAAATCCTCTCAAACAATAGGTTTTAGATAAGTTTATGTTACCATTTTAACCTTATCATTTAGATTCAACTCTTAGATAAATAATTTATCTTTTATTGTGTCTTCTTGTATTCTTACACTATATGGTTAATAAACATACTATAAACAACCAATATAACCCCAATTTTTTCATTAATGTCATATATATTATTATATAATTCTTTTGGATGAACTGTAGATTTTTAAGACCATTATACCAATTAATAATATAATATTTATTTTAAAAACTATTTTATTTCAATTTTAACACTATTTGGTATTTTGTTTTGCTAAATTCATAACAGAATTATTACAGCGAAGAAATATCATCTTATCAACCCTAATATATTATATTAACCTATTAAATTATTTTAATTCATAAAAAGTCTAAAATTACATTTATTTGGCTATTTATAATATCCATCATGTTAATATTTCATTAATAAGGTTATTACTGCATCATCATTGTGTCATAAATAAATTAAATTATTTAATGTCTAAAAATTATAAATAAAATAAAATAATTTAGGAAATAATTCTATATTTCTAATGAATATTTATAGTCGAGTTTTTATTGTGTTTAACCTTGTATTAAAAGTGTTTTACTTATTAAACATTGATTTTAACTCTTTTAACTCTTCCTTGAATTAAATAATAATAAATGTCCAAATCTAAAACAATCATACCTAACTGGTCATATTTTATTTCTATGGTTGTTTTTGGTCGAATTAAACTTATCCAATAGAATTAGGACTTGTTTTAGGGTAATAATAATATAATTTTTACCCTTAATTGCCCTATTTACTTTTAACCGTGGTAAATAAAAGTAAAAAGTTGATATTCACCAAAAATTATTTTTATCATATTGAACAACATTTTACATACTGATATCAACCATGTCACTTTTAATTTTTATATTCCACTCACATAAGCGGTAAAAAAAATTTTATGTAAATTTGCAAATTCTCGTAAGAGGTGGGTTAAAGAAGGTAAAAAGTTCAATAAAATTTATATATATATATATATATATTATAAAATTACTCCAATGAATTGAATTGAACTTATATAGGTATAATGAATCTATTTTGACATAAAAAATTTAGATAAAATAAATTATTATTTAAATAAAAATTCCGTTTTAACCAAAAACTCAGTGTTTTCTCTATTAATAAAAAATTGGAAGTTTTTATAAAAATACAAAAAATTCAACCTAGGCTAATTCTGATATTCTGAATCCAAAAATGAAGTACATTTTGAATGTTAAAATTTATAAAATTTCAAAAAGTGTGTATTACAATTCATAACAGCTAGTTTATATAATATTTTTATAACATATCGTTGTTTAGTGAACTCGGCATTGTGTACGACACACGCTATCATGGAACATCATGATTGCGTTTAATGAAATACACATCATTCTTGCGTGTAGTGAATTATTATTTTGTTGTTTCATATAATATAATCCAACCATATTTTATTTATACATTGAATATATATATATATATAGTCAATGTTGCGTCGAATAAATTCTATCAAACGAATAGGAAATTGTGTGTAACACGATCCAAGAATAGTGTTGCGTATAATGAAAGCTAATATGGTGTTATGTATAGTGCAATATAATCTTGGTGTAGAATAAAAAAAAGACATCAAATAAATTAAAAAAAATACTTCCCATAAAATCTCAGGGTGTAACATTCTACCCCGCTTAAAATGAATTTCGCCCTCGAAATTTGTCGGGGTTATTAATCGTTTACTACATGAAAGTTTCCTTCATAGAAACCCACATTTTAGAAAGTAATACTAAATTATAATTTTAAATGGGAATGTTAGAAACATAAATAATACCCAAATTAACTCATCACTGCGTTTCCTCATAGGAGAATATAGCGGAAAATATTGATATGGAAGAGAAATATGACCATCATGTTCTGCTAGAGTGGTAGAGAACATGGCTATGAAAAGCCAACAATCACAAATCCATAAAATTGTGATAATCTAAGGTACCATCTGATTAATCAGATATGAGGGTACTATGACAACTTTTTTGGTTTGCAATACCATTTCCCTAAAGTTGAAAATTTTGAATTAGAAAATATACTTGATTTTGGTACAATCTCACTCTTGGTTATTCTATGAAAAATTTCCACTTCATATCATAAATAAATGAAGTTGAATTTGTCACTTGTGACGTTTTAGCAGAACATGTGATAGAATGATGGATCATTCCATCTATATCAAAACAAAGATTAGCAAAATTTATCAAATATACATAAGTCCATCTATGGTGTGGTAAATCGTATATGATTCCAATATTGGAATTATACATCATATATCATAGAACATAATAAAATAAAAGTATTTTCTACTAACCAAGGACTTCCTGTTGGCCAGAGGTTGGAGATAAAGGCCTCTCGCACTTCAGTTGTGGGTTCGATTCCTGCACCTCTGTCCGATGCGATTGGTTTTCGCCCGTCACAGATTGACCTCTTTCAAAAAACAACAATTATAACATTTTAGAAATAATATCAAAAAGTTCTAGCCTTGAAAAAACTATCTGATTTCTAACTTAATCCATTCCATCCTTTAGGATTATCAAAAATGATTTTGTCCAATCTCATAGTATAATCAAAAATATTACTATATATTTTGCCAACCAAGCATGTGAATACCATCATTTATCCACCATATATAATAAGGTATATCTTTTTGGTCACATTCCAAACTTGTGAATACCACAATCATGTATTATTTTGAGAAATTAATGCCCATTAATCCTTAAGGAAAACATGAATGCTATCAAAAGTTAACTCTTTCCAGATAACAAAATCCTAAAATTTCAATATAATCAAACCAAGATATCTCTTTATCCTTATATCAGTCATGAGCTAATGAATACTATCCAACTTGTTATTTTCTCTTTATTCCTTCATTTTTCCCATGTCATCTACCTTAGAAAAATATTTCAATCACTTTTCACGGTAACAGGTACCATATAATTATTGAAAACGACAATAAACCAATTCATATATATTCCAATAGTCCAAAATACTATAAATGATATTCCACAACATTATTTTGGAATCCTTTTACATTAACACATAGTCATTCCACTCCATCATTGTCGTACTCAACATTTCCAATAGTGATCGCATGTGATTTACCATTTTCCTTTTCCTTAAGATGTTGACGAGGCCGATCATCCTTAATCCTTGGATTAGGGAATTGGTTATCATAATTCCTCATTTCCTTGCACATCAAGAATTGAAGTGTCGGTGGCGTGTTCTCAATGGTCTTTTCACTATTCTCATCATTAGCTATCTTGTTTCCACTACATCGACACTAAGCTGCTCGATGGAATTATTTTCCACACATGAAACATTTTCTAGTTCCTTTTAGACAATATCCACCATGCTTCTTTACACACTTTGAGCATAATGAAACATTCATCTTTTTTCACCATTGTTCTGAGGTTTTTCCTTGAACTCCATCTTTCGTTGCTTGTCAAATCCATGAGTTGGATATGTTAAAACAACTTCCAATTCTACCTTGATAGCACAACGCAAAATTTCATCATAGATATTGAAGTCTCTTATCGTTATTTCCCTTCAATGACTTGGTTTTAAGCCCCTAAATAATTGATCTACTTTACTTTCAGGTAGGATGATAAATTTAGATGCATAACATTCATGCCTTCTAAAATTCACCTCGTATATACCAACAGATTCATCATCCTTTTGGTTAAGCTCATGGAACACCTTTTCCATATTTGTTCGAAGATTATGAGTGATGTGATTATTGAAAGAAAAAGCAAACACCTAAAATGACATTTTCATGTTCTGAAAAGATAATTATTGAAAATATCTTATCAATGGTACTTATCCATTGTTCAGCATCAAGTGGATCACAAGACCCACTGAAAGAAGGTGGACGTTGCCTCATGAAGGACTCAATAGAATATTGTTCTTTTCTCTACGCATTAAGAAGTCTAAAATGATTCATAGAATGTTTAAGTATAGAAATAATATTTTACAATCCATCTCCCATAACATTGGTTTTTATAGGAGGAAAATCATTGCATTGTCAATTACATTGATCAACATGATTCCTTCAGGTTCCAACCATCTTGTAAAACCCAAAAAGAATAGTGTAAGAGGAAAAATCATGCTAGGAAAACAACAAAATAAAGTGGAGTACCTTCAATCTCTAACATCTTAGGTTTAATTATATGATCATTATCGTAATTATAGGTATATAACCTATTCATATACTTATCATTAGGGTCATCCCTAGAAATTCCTTATAAATATCTCTAGGGATCTAATGTTTTCACATACTAGTTTCCAAAGGCTAACTAATCCTTTACTAGGATACCAACTATAGAGACCCAAGCTTGATGTACATGGACATTAAATTAATTTTGTTGAATACCTAATACAGAACAAAAAATTATAGCCAAGGACCGTAATAGTTTAGTGTCTTAGGAAACTCAGAACTTAATCTTCTAATCATGGTGAAAGATCTTCAACATCTTCCAAAAAGATCTTCCACTTTGGTTTTCATACCTAAAACCTTTCTTTATAACCTGAGGAAAAGAAAAAATATAATGGGTGATCTCAAATGATCATTAAGGGTAGGAATGGACAAAATAAAACAAACAATATACATTTGAACATAAAAAACATGAACATAAAGTTTAAACAACAAGATATTGAGTTGTGAAATAAATCGTGGATTACTTAATTTATAGATCATAAAGTAACATTAATCATGATATAATTGCATGGGAATGAAACATGTAATTGTGTCATCCATTAAGTACATGATATTATTTCAATAGTAGCAAAGGCATTGATGCCAACACTATCATAGTGGACAAAGTACCTTTCTGAATCGATTTCAATCCTCATTCTAGTCCTTTATCACTGAACTTATTTAACATGATGTTCAAACCATGTCTATCTCATGAGATATAAATCATTACACAATTAATTGGAGGGAGATATAGGTCCCACCCATCAAATAATGAAATCATTATTATTTGTCCTACAAAATAAACATAAATCATTCATCATAACCCAAAGAATACAATGGGTTTCATAAAAATCATATCATCGTGGCATATTCGTATACAACAAATGGATATCATTTCATCATAATAAATATAAAACCATTAAAATAATATATATAATATAATTGAAGCATAAACATGCTAAATAATTACATCTTAGATGGACAATAGTTTTTATAAAACACTTGAAATGAATTCTTGAAGAAATTATCCTTTATTCTTCAAAATTATTTTCATTTCACAAAATGCCACACAATTTTAAAAGAAAATGATATTTTTCAAAATAACCTGGAAAACGATTATAGTAAGCTTCATTAAAATTAGGCGTTATGAAACAGTAAAAATATGTCCATGCCATATAAGTTAAAAAATCATTCTCCTCAAAATTTTCTCAGAAAATTCATGAAGTTCCACGTATGGTAAACTAATGAAACATTCCTTCGATAACATGTTGTAAAAGTAAAAAATGGGTAAAAAAGGCATTAAAAATACATGAATACATTTTTATAAAACATGGAAATGGATGATTATAATAACCCCAGTAAATACATACGAATAAATTATCTCAGTTAAGAACGAGATTAGAATAGTTATCTGTTAACTTAGGTCTAATTTCATCTGTATGAATCCAAGAGTCTTGTATAGTGGGTTTATATATATAATTAACTTTTAACAAAACCATAATAATATTTATGATATCATATATGATTCACTTATGTAATTATATTACCCGTTCTTTGGTAAATTCCATGTTAAAGAAGCGTTTTGGGTAAAATCGTTTCATTTATCGTACATGTTTAGACTTGTTGTTCCTGGTATTATTACTTATATCCTGATTTACTAAAATCCAAAATTTACAAAATTATTTATATACAATATATATTCAGTATATAAATATATATGATAGATCGATAAATGTAATGAAATAAACTGTTCATGGAGATGGTATGTCGTATGTACGCAAGAATGCTGTTTTTGTTTCTTTATTGAATTAAATGGATTTATGTAAATGAAACGTATATGTATATAAATCTAGTATCATTATTTTTTAATATATTTCATGATTATTTGTTGTATATATTTTATAATCATACTTGAATTGTTATTCATGGTTAATGGGTCTTATCGCGTTCATGGAGACGGTTGTCCGTATGTACGCACGAGCGAAAATATGATTCTTTTGATATTAAATTATTATATAATTGGTGGTATATAAAATATAAAAAATAACAATAATATTATATTTATTATTTATTAAATTTATACTCATTATTATAACCATCCAAATAATGAAATGTTTGAATAACCAACTACACCACGATGTGGAGACGGTAGGTCGTATGCAGGCACGTGTGGTGACTTTTCCATTCATATGATGGATAAAAGAACTAAAATATTTGTAGGATTTTTATAATAACATCACATTATGTATAGGATACTGTATTTATTATTTTAGAATGGATAATCCAAAGAAGAAGGAAGTGGAAGAAAAAAGGAACTTGAAATTGGTGGTGAGATATTTACCTCTTCTTCGGGTTCTTCTTTTTCATTTGATCGAAAGGGATTCATAGGAAGTCTTTATGACTGATGTAAGGCCTCTAGTATGAAGGTATGATATTATAGATGGTATTTTGTCAAGGGTTGGCTGAGACAAACGGCATTGGAGAAGTAATTTGATAGAAAATGGAGTGCCCTTTTATAAGAGGGGTGATTAGCACCTTAAAAAAAACATAAAATAATATTTTATAATAAATTAATATTCAGTTTATAATTGCTCCAATGTTACTTATTTCAAGGGTAGTATGGGGATGGGTCCAAATCCTCTCAAAAAATAGGTTTTAGACTTGTTTATGTTACCATTATATCCTTATCATTTAGATTTAACTCAATGTTAAATAATTTAACCTTTATCGTGTCTTCTTTTTTTCTTAAACTATATAGTTAATAATCATACTATAAATCATCAATCTAACCACAATTTATTCATTAATTTCATATATATTATTATATAAGTCCTTTTAAAAAACATTATTTTTTTAGGACAATTATATCAATTAATAATATAATATCTGTTTTAAAAGCTATTTTATGTCAATTTTGACAATATTTGGTATTTTTTTCTAAATCCATAACAACAATATTACATCGAAAACAATTAATCTAACACACCCTAATATATTATATTAAACTACATAATTAGTTTAATTTATAAAAATCCTCAAATTACATTTATTTGGCTATTTATAATATCAATTATGATAATATTTCATTATTAAGGTAATTACTGCATCTTAATTGTGTCATAAATAAATTAAATTATATAATGTCTAAAAATTATAAATAAAATAAAATTATGTAGGAAATATTTTTATCATTCTAATGAATATTTATAGTCGAATTTATATTGTTTTTTACCCGATATTAAAAGTGTTTTAGTTATTAAACTTTGATTTTAACTATTTTAACTCTTCATTGGATTAAATAATAATAAATGTCTGAATCTAAACCAAGTGGACCCAAATGGTCATATTTTATTAATAAGGTTTTTTTTGGACGAATTATACTTATCCAATAGAATTATGACTCGGTTTAGGTAAAAATATTATAATTTTTACACTTTATTACCCTATTAACTTTTAACTGTGGTAAATCAATGTAAAAAGTTACTATTCACCAAAATTTATTTTTATCCTATTGAACCAAATTTTACATTATGATATCAATCATTTTTCTCTGATTCTTGAAATTCCACTCACAGAAGCAGTAAAATTATGTTCTATGTAAATTTGCAAATTCTCCTAGGAGGTGGGTAAAAGACCGTAAGAAGTTCAATGAAATTTTTATATATCTATATTATTATAAAATGTCTCCAGTTAATGAAATTGAAATTATATAGGAATATTTTATCTATTTTCCCCTAAAATAAATCTAAATAATATAACCGATTATTTAAATAAAAAATCTGTTTTAACCAATAACTCAGTGTTTTCACTATTCATCAAAACATGATGTTTTTTCTGAAAAATTACGATAATTCACCCTAGTCAAATTTTGATATTACGAATCCAAAAATAAATTCCATTTTCAATGATAAAATTTATATAATTTAAAAAAGTGGGTATTACTTTTCATAACGGTTAGTTATTATAATATTTTAATAAAAAAACATTGTTTAGTGAAACTCAGTATTGCTTATAACACTCGCTATCATGGAAGGTCGCGATTGTGTGTAATGCAAGCCAAGTCAGGGTTGCGTGTAGTGAAAGATTCCTTTGTTGTTGCGTATAATTGAATCCAACCATATTTCATTTTTTCATTGAATATATATATATATATATACAATCAATGTTGCATTTGAATAACTTCTATCAAACGAACTGAAAATTGTGTGTAACATGATCCAAAATAGTGTTGCGTATACTGAAATATAATATGGTGTTGTGTATAGCTCACGATAATATTTTGATAGCATACAACACAAGAAATCAAATATATTAAAAATAATACTTTTCATAAAATCACGGGGTGTGACACAAAGGGGGGGTCAAATATTGCTGGCCGCATCAGTGCCAGATGGTGCACTTTGATGGTGCACTGTGAAGGAAGGTCACGTCTTCAAGCGGCATTAGAGGGCATACCAACAGTATGGGGGTTAATCAGGTTCCCGATCTAGTGGGACCGATGAGGTGGTTCAACGAAAACATGTGATGTAACATTGAAAACACAAATTATGAAATCTGTTTGGGAGTGGAGCGGACCCCCATGCTCAGCCTGCTTGCCGAACGATTCTGCGGCCTTGCGTGTCACGCCTTGAATGGTGGGTTGGGCCAGACCAGTGGTCTAGCGAGATGAACCCACATCATTGAAATCTAGACCAGGACTAGCTGTAATAGGATGTGCCAAACCCCTTCTGGTTGGGTCAGGTTAGTTTGACTGGATCATATCATACCTGAACCCCCTTTACCCAATTATGCTTAAACTAACGTATCTCCTAAACCAATCATCCATTTGAAAACCATCTATGGTACTATAACCCTTAGGATTTGGTAGTACTTCTGAGATAATACATGAGAAACTTGGGGAAATTTGGAGTTTTTCTCGTTAGGATCGTACCAGAATCTAGTCGGGCCATCGACACTGAAATGCCTATAACATAAAGATCGGGCGCCCATTTGATTCATCGTCTTTCTGATAGAACACTTTTTACATATAGGATCTTCAAGTTACTTATTAGTGGGATATCACGGATGTTATAATATTATGAGTTTTATTGATGAGTGGTTCTCCCAAAAACACTATATGTTGAACCCTGCGACCAGCTGTGTCATTAAGACTGCTGACATTCGAGTCTCTGTGACTCGACAACCTAGTGGAAAGGTCATCGGTGTGAATATGCAGGTCCACAATGGGGGGAATTTTTCTCTGACTTAGAGGACCCATGATACTCGACTAGAGGAGTAAATTAGTAGGCCATAGTGGGGAGTGGCTCTCTATGACCAGGGAGATGCACGATATGTGATGGGGGGAGTACCTAAGCTGTTTAAGGTTAGTGAGATGTAGCACTACATGACATGGAAGGCCCACTGTACTATATTGATGTGTAGTTCTCCAGTAGCTAAGGTGTTCGACGATGTGATTGACGATGCTAATGTTACTACCCAAAAATATACCTTGTGTTACAAATCATTTTCATTATTCATTATAGTTGATATCATGATTTTTGGTTTTTTCTTTGTGTATTTATGATAGAACTTTGGGCGCCTCGGGACCCATACTGAGTATTGTTATGCTCATCCTTACATGCAGTTTTATTGAACCTTATTGTGTCATGTGAGGATAAATAATAGCATGACTGAGTCATGAGGATTCAGGTCTAGATGGTGCTCAGAGGTGATTGAATGAAGGTTTACTAAGGTGATCGATTGACGTGGAGAGCTGTAGTGACAAGATATACATACCCATCAGGTAGGAACCTTGGTGGATGACCATAGGATATTTTTTCTTTTTGGATGTACTTCCATTTAATATGGGCATGTATTCTGGCCCAATTACTTTCTGAATATAATTTTAAACTCAGTGTTTTTTTATTTGTGGTTGTACAATTATTCATTCATTGATTTTTTCTTGTTTGCAGTGTGCCCTTTCTGTGCGTGTACAGGTTTTGAGGAAATTCCTTTCCATATTAGGGATATTATTTTCCCATGAAAGTCACCAACCCGTGGCCTATGGTAGGTGATCATGGGGTTGTCTCGGCACGGACCCTGGAGGACGAGTCATAACGGATTAAATGAGGGCACTACACATGGTTTAGTACAAAAATTGTACAGAGAAAGGGTACTTTGAAATTCACTACACTAAACATCATATCCTTGAGGTAAATCATTGTAAACATCAAATAAATATAAAGGAGGGAGTCATGGATAATTCCATCACTAATGATAAAGTGTTGAATGAAAAAAGAGCAGTATTAGGTACACATACTATTCCCTCATGAATAGAATATGATATATTCGATTCTAGTTCAAATGAATTCATTATATCCAGAAAGTTTTCTAGAACTATTGAATCAAATTAGAAAACCATGATGTAGAGGTATATGTAAAAATAAACAGTGATTCAATCATTGTGACCCTTGTGTTAAACTCTTATTATATTGTTTTATGTTAAAAGTTTCATTCAGAAAATCTTGTAATAATACATTTGGAGGAATTTTATTCTATTATGGGGATTGATTGGATCTCGTTATACAGAGAACAATCAGCTATTGGGTAAGGGAAATATATTTTCATAATTTGAACCATCCCTTAATATATAGTGATCTCCAAGAACACAACTAGTGGGACTACATGAAGAATTATATTCAATAGTTTTTATCAAGGTGCTTGATATGTTAGCAAGTTAAATCCATGAGACCAAATTAAAAAGGTATGATATAAACATTTATTGTATATATTTGGAAATTGGATAATGTCAATATATACATTTTAATGGGTCTCCTAAATACATCCAATGGAAATATTACTATATTGGTTGTGATGGACCGACTCAACAAGGTTATGTAATTAATCTTTTTCCGGAATGATATTTCACTTGAAAAACACTCTATGATATATGTGATGGATGTAGTGAGATATCATGGGGTTACACACTCAATCATCTTCAATCATTATCCATGGTTTATATCTAAATTCGGGAGGACTGTTGAACATTAATTATGTGATGAATTAAATTTTAGTATGGCCAATCCCCACAAACTGATGGCCTATCAGAAATGTTTGTTCAGTTTCCTGAGGATATTTTAAGACCCTAGTAGATAAAATTAATATGTGGATTTGATCATCATCTCCCATTGATTGAGTCATAATACATCAATATCTTATATTTGATCGTTCATATGAACCCATATTATGGTTTTGTTTGGAAAAAGATGTATAAATCCATCCTCTTATGATGATTATGGAAAAATAAAGCTACATGGACTTGGTCTTGTACAAGAGATGGTAGAGAGGGCTCACATAATATGGGAACATATTAATGCTATAATTATATAGAAAAATATATATGTTGAAAACCATCTAAGGGACATGGAGATCAATTTCGTAGATAATGTCTTCAATTGAATATAATTTTAGAATAGAGTCTTGTAGTTTTGAATGAAATTGAAGATAATACCAAGGTACATTGTCCCATTTATGATCCTTCATAATAGGAGTCTTGGATTATCTTTTCATCCATCCAATGAATATGTATCGTGTTCAATATGTGTTCCACATATCACTCATCAAGAAGTACTTATTAGATCCCTCACATATACTGATCTCATAAGTGGTATAGATGGAAGGTGTTATCTCTTTTGAGGATAAGACAATAATTATTTTGTACTAGATAGATATGGTTATATGAGACAATAAACCCCACATTGTCAAAGTGCTATGGAGGAACCATATATATGAATATGAATCTGGGGAACCAAAGGATGTGATGAAGTAAATGTACCCTCATTTATTATTGTGAAATTTAATTTTGAGGGTGAAATTTAGAAGGGGGGAAAATGTAACGACCCACATTTTTTATCGAAGGAACATATCCTATATTATAGTAATTTTTTATATTATAAATCATATATAATCACATATATATTATAATAAGTTTTATATAAATGAATAATTAATTAAATAATAAGTATTTATATATGTTAAATAACAAATGCTGATGATAATGTATCATGAACATCGAAATCATAATATGGCCCTTTTGGATAGTAAAACATCCAAATGAATAGTAACCTCACCAATTAAATTATAAATTAAATTTATTCCACTAATAATAAATTTATTGTATAATCATATCATAGTATAAGTAAAAAATTATTAGAAAATTATTAATTAAATGTATCAATTTTTTATTCATAATTATTTAATGAAAATGTAATGATTAATTTAGTAATTATAAATTAATTTTATTTTCATAAAATTTACTCATAAAATTTAGTTTTTATTTATTTTAGTTTTATGATAATATAAATATAGATTAGTTAATTTTTAAGAGTGTTATAGAATCTATTATAATTTTAGAATTAGTATTATCCAGGTGGATAGTGATTTTAATTAAAATATTAAATTACTCAAATTTAAAAAATTAATTTTATAAAATGGAGTTATATTATGAATTTACAATATAAAAATCATTTAGGCATATTTTTTGGGATTATTATAAATAACTTGATTTTTTTGAATAGTAAAATATGATAATTTTTTATAAATTCAAAAAACAGGATTTTTTTAGTCATTCTAGAGTCGTGGATGATGTAAGTGACCATTGGTTCAATGTTATAGGAAATAAATACTATATTTAATGAGATAGATACTCATTATTTATTTTCTAGAGAAAAATAATAAACCAATGATTAAAATAACTCGAAAACACCTCTCTCTTACGCTGTAAATATGACCCCTCACACCCTTTTCTCATGACACCTTTGAAGCCCTGATACATGTCCAAATTAATCCCAAATAACATTTATAGACCCCCCCCCATGTCCAAGAGTTCTTGGTATAATCAAAATAACAATACATGGTTCCTTTAGAATGATATAAAGAAGAGAATTCAAGAGGAAAATGCTCTCTCTTTTTCATTTAAATTATGTTTTATTTTATTTATTTTCTTGGTCTCTCCCCAACTCCCTTAATACAAATGAAATGATAAATCTAGTAATTTAAATTTATTGGAATTATAAAATTTTAATATAATATCTATCATTAATCATTTCTTATCCCACTTTTATTATTAAAAATAAATTGTCACCTATAATGTGAGAATTTACCGACATCGTGGGTGATGCACATTTATTTTCCTGAAATGGATTAGAAAATGTTAATAAAACCATTTAATGTTTTGAAATATATTTTAATATGTATTTTATAATTATAATTATATTCTTGAAATAACATTCATACATAATACTAAATGATTAAACAAATGAGTGCATTGTGATAAAAAACTACTAAAATTAACCTAAAACCAGCATCATTAATTTTTATATATTGATTCATCCTCATCGTATATATTGAACTAATTTTTAATATAAATTTATCCTATGAAATATAATTCATAAAATAATAAACAATTATGGATATTTATCAACATTTTGTAGGAACACCCATTTCTGATACAAGTGAACTGATCATGGAAACCATGAAAATGAATGCTCACGAATGATGAAATTAAACTCTATTACTCATCCAAAGGCCCATAAAATAACATAACAAAAACACAGTGAATAATATTAATATATAAAATATTATTTAAAATTTTAACTAACTAATATAATGTGACTATAAAGGATATTAACATGAAGGAATCTATCAGACAAAAGGCACAGGGAATTCTCAAATCCAACTAACATTATCAATTTTTTTCCATATTTCACGCTATTTGCAATATACATTATTTAAATATCATTTATTAATAGTAAAAATACATTTTCTAGGATATAAATGTTATAATTGGGTTTATAAAAAACACAATAGATTCCAAAATAACACCTCTTTCAAGAAACAATCCTTTTAAATTTAGTCGTTATTTTTTCTTCACTCAATATTGACGATTCATATAACAAGTATGTAATTGCCTAAATATTTTGGTAAAAAAAATTTAATGAATATATGACTTATTATAGGAATAAAATCCTTTACATAGGTTATTTAAGGTCCAATATTGATATTTGATATTTATATCTTACGTGATAATGTAAATGTTTTGTTGTGACTGGTGTACCCAGAATTTTATAGCACCATGTAATTGTTAAGATGTGATGGGTGTGCCCAGAATTATATAGTGATCAAATGAATTGGTTTCTTTGATTTATGTCTTGTGGAATGTGAAATATGAGAAAACATGATGAAATAATTTTAAAAACTATGTGTGGTAGTTGACAACAAAGTCATGATGTTCTTTTTTTTATGGATTTCCATATCCTCTTCCATTATCAAATGATTCCTATAATGATTAAAATTTTATGATTATGCTCACCCAATTTTATATTTATTATTTTTATTATATATCCTTTTATTGGGATTTATATATCACCCCATTTTATTTATATCCTTAGTTTACTACATATACTATGGATAACATAAGAATGAATAAGACGTATGAGAAGAAGGAAATATATAAATGTTTACATTTAATGTTATAAAAGATATATATGGTGCTTGTATTCCCATGAAACTAGACCCTTGGTTCATCTTTTTGTAATTTTTTTATTAGAATTAAAATGAAGTAAAAATAATGTACAAAAATGTAGGTTCTCTATAAAATGTGTTTTTAAGCCTTTTAAAAGAGTAATTTTCAGTAATTTTATATGAAATTAATCAAATAATCTCTAAAATTTACTTTTAATCTATATCAATATCCTTAAAATATATTTGGTTAAAGAAGATATAATTTTTATCCACGATCCAGATTATATTTCAATATAAATTATGATATGTTCTATTAATTTATTCTAGAGAAACACCTCTTTCCCATAGGTTAAATAATATTTATTATAACTATGAAAGTTTTAATTTTATAATGAAACACATTTGTATGTATGATTATTTATATAAAGGTTAAGGACCAATATACCCCTATAAATTAACTAGTAATGGTTTTATCTCATAGGAAAAAAAATTTATTGACCATTGTAAAATTTTATTTTAACTATATTTGTCTTGGGAATTTCGTTTTTTCATAATATTTTTAATAGTATTTATTTTGTTCATAATACATTGTTTATGATTTTTTATGTTCATAATATTTACTGTGGGAATTTACTTTTATCACAACATATAGCATGTTTCTTTATTCTGTTTATAATGTAATATGTGGGAAATGCTGAATTGGATCACAATATGATGAAACCCTATGATTTTTAGTATTTTTCTTGTCATTACATCTTTAAAGGGCATGATACATTTTCATTCCAAATTATTATGATTATTCCCCAATGATCATTCTTATCATATAATAATTCTACAAAATTTTTACATGCAATATGTTCATTTATATGAGATTACCTGACCTTTTATCATGAGTATGGACATAACTTTTTAATCTATGTTCATTATAATAATACATTTCTCCCATGTTCATGTGTTATCATAAGCTTGAAGTCTAAATCTTGTTGTAATGTATATAATTTATTTTATAATATGAATTTGATCTCAAACCTTTATTATGTCTCATATACCCTCACTTCTATACAAAATCATCTCATATCTAGGGTATCACAAATTTTATCAATTTTCACAAACAATATATGAGTCAATCAGATGATCTAGGGTGATGAGAATTAAATTGTATCGTAAAATAGACAATTATACAATATTTCATGTACTATATATTTGAATATTCTGTCATAGACTTCCCATTATGATCAATAATACACATTTAGACTCTAAATAGATGTATAATAGTCGAAATTCATGTCATTATAGCAAATAACATGTTATTTTTTTATTTATATATTTTATATATTTAAACGTAACATATTTCGGGCATTAAAATGGGTTTGAAAAAATATTAAAATAATAGGAACCCCCCTAAACCATATATTGAATTTTAAATTTCCACAAAAACCATGGAGATAACTTCCACATCATTCATGATTGTTTATATAATAATATAGTGGATTATAATAGTAAAAATCATTTATTACCCCTATAGATTATAAATTTTATATATCATTCATCAAAAAAACAATTTGCCCAATTACATTATTAACATGAATCAAAAAAACCATAATGAACTAAAAAATATTATAATACAATAAAATGAAGTCATATAAATGGGAGGTTAAAATAAATATAAATAAATTATGGAATATATTTATAATTTAAAATGTAGGATATTCTTAATTATATGACATTTATTAATTAAATTAGTGTTTCTAAATAATTAGCAATCAATATATATGGTTATAGTATATGCATTTTATGAAATATTAATATTTATGTGAATAATATAAAAAAATTAATATTTTGTGGGTAAAAAATTCTTTTTATATAGAAACATATATTAAAAAAAATTATTAGAAAATAATATGTAATATGAATTTAAGTAGTTAATATATTTAAAAGGTTATTTTTTGGAAAATAAATTTCATTATTTTTCTAAGATTTTATTTGAAATATAATTATAAAAATTTAAAATATTAATATTATAAAATAATATATATAATTATTCATAACAATATTATATTATGATAAATTTTTTGGTATCTTATGAAAATTTTATTTTTAATTGAATAGTGAAAATTCCATTTTTTGTTATAATCATTCCTTTTACATCATTTCTGGCATAACAAAAAATTCACTCTTGAAAAATGATGAAAAAATATATTTTCTATAAGTACCAAAATATATTTTATAATATTATATTTAATTCTATAAATGTAAATTTTATATTTTAAAATATAGTTTACATTTGTCATGAAAATTATTTTCTTGAATAATAAGTAATTATTTTTAAATTCAATTATATAATTATTACAAAAGTGGAAAATTTAATTGTGAATATTTTAAAATGTGTTGAAAAAAGTTTATAATTGAATAAAATATGTGTAGTTGAACATATATATTCAAAAATTAATTATTAATTGTTTTTGTTTTCATCTAACTAGAGAATGACTTCTAATTCTTAATATGTTATGGATAGTTTCAAAAATGACAATTGTTTTCAGAAAAGAAATGGCCCACTCATGACCCATTTAATACTTCTTTAAAAATGTTTGAATCTGAATATATTAAAATATTACATCCCCTCAAATCATTTATTACATCCATTTGTTTTTTGTAAAAAAAATTTACCACAATCCTTCAATTTTAAGATATCCTCTATGGAAGTCTCAAAGTCTTCAACATTTCTAATATATATTTACATAAATCACTTCCATTATATATTACACTGATAATACATTTCTTCAAAATCATATTTTATTAAATTGATATGTATTTTACAATCAATGTTATGTTATGGGAATATTCATTAATATCTTTTAACATCGTATTTAAAGAAAAAAAATTGTTACTAATGCGTACAAGTGGAATTTTTCTTCTATGAATAAATATATTATTTTTAATGAAAAATAATATCTTTGGGGATAAATTATGGAATTTAGTATTACATTATGATTTTTATACCTTATTTAGGATTCTTAAATGATAACAGATATTCCATCATTACCTGGTTCTATAAAAAATCCTAATTCTTTCTCACACACAATATTCATCATATATTGAATGATATATTCCACATATGATTTTCTCAATTCATATATTGTAAATGTAATTATTTTTTAGTTATAATTAATATTTTTATGGTATCATTATTTTTATCGTATAACAATTTGGATAAATCAGTAATGATATGATTATTAAATTATATTCATTAATTCGCCATTAAAAAAAGGATTAATAGGAAGAAACTATTTTTATTATTGTTATGTAATATTTTCAGATCAATTACATATTAATATATATACATTTATAATATATCCCCATAATAAACAATAAATACTATAACTATTCTTTTTTATAATGATATTACTACTAAATGACAACATAATCATTCATTAATCATTATATGTTCACGTTCAGTTGGATTAACCACCCACATGAAAAATCCTAAGAATTTATATCATAGATTAATATAGTAACTATTTTTCCAATATATTATTATATATAAATACAAATATTTAATTTTTTATCCTCAATGGTAACATTACTTTTAGAATCATTAATTATGATAATACATTTAGTTCATTAACAATCACTGGAACATTGTTATCATATTTAATCATTATGGATTGAAAAAAAATATAATGTAATGAATCTTTACCTTTATAAATATAATGTGACCTAAATTATAGTACATTTAATGATATATGGAATGTGATATTTTTAATAATATTGAACATAAATCCAATTTTTATGAAACAAGTTCAAAACGATCATTATTACTTACTAATAACATTAAAATAGGTAATACAAACACGAATTAATTTAGATATTTATTATAAGTGAATTTTATAATTGGAAAATATATTATTATGGTATTTAAGTAAGTAATTATGATATATATTTTAAATATATAAGATTTTGTGAGTGATTTAATGGAATCTTGAATAAAACTCAAGGGGTTTTTATCTCATTTTAAAATTCATGAACTATGTTTGATATTCCACAACATCACCACATTTTTGTATTATAATTAATGAATAAAGGAATTTTTTAAATATTAGTGTAAATTTTTTTTAGATACAAATAATATCCATTATTTACATAAAATTATATTGAAATGATACAATCATTATGTGTTTTTTACTCTCAATTTCAATTATTTGAGACGTAATACATTTGTTCAAACATGTTAACCTTATATGATGTATTTACTAACCTTTGATGTATATGTTATCATGAAATATTTAATTTCTGGGGGTTTTCTATTGAAAATCATACTCTCATCATCATATGTAGATTGATTTTGTTGCTACCCTAGTAGTATGGAATTATTGAAACACAACATTGATTTATGGTGTTTTGAGAATTGCTTTCAAATTAATTCAAATATGTTGGGTAAATTAAACTCTTGAATATATTATGTTGTATTTAATTTTTTTTATGAAGTCATACCACATTAAAAAATTATTAGATTTATATTATCTTATATAAAATGTTTCTTATAGCTAATATTAATATCTTAAATCATATTTAATTGAGTTATAATTTTTATCTCTAAAAATTGTTCTTCAACACGTATTGTATCATCCCTAATTAAAAGAGAATATATAATTTTTATATTTATTAATATTATTTACTTAAGCATTAATTTTACTTAAAGGGGATACTATTTTCCATGGCTTACTTAATAGGAAACAAAAGGATTCTATGATATATTACATTTCACACAATGCTGAATCATACTGAAAAATAATAATATAACATTATTATAAATTGTAGTTAACCCTTGTCGATTGTATTGGATAGAATGAATAGAACTAACTTCAATGTGAATATACATGTTTTTTTAATGTATTTACATTTATCCATTAAATTTTAGAGGTTTAATATAAGAATGTATATGATTTTAAGCATAAATACTCTAATATTCATTAAAAATGATTTTCCTCTCTTTGATGGTGAACCCTCATTAAAACTAGTTTTAATAAAACATATATTTTGTATTTGACATAATAATATTTTTATATACAATCGGGTCACCAGAATTTACATTGGGTAATTTTTTTGGTTTAAAAAAAAAAAACCATTTTATAATTAATAGTGAAAAATTATGTATTTTATTTGAAAACATACTTTTAATATAATTTATTTTTATTGTAAGATAACATTTTTAATTGTTTTCAATTTGTAATTAGTTTATTTTTTACCATTAAATCCAATATTTGTCATTAAAATAATTTCATGTTTAAATTTCACATAAATAAGTGTTAATCTTTTGATATTTATTATTTCTTAAAAACAAGTTTTTTTTGTTTTAAGAATGGGAATTAATATCAAATTAATTTCATCCACTTATATATTTTGATTTTTAAAAAATGGATTCCAAACATGGAATCCGTAGTTCTGAATTGTGTTAATATGTAACTTTTTTTTAAACGTTATGAATATTTAATTCAGTAAATATTTGTTTACCATGGTTTCAGTGTAATCTAGAAAATAGGGAAAAATATCTTTTATTATAATAATATTAAATTTCCCTAACATGTTTCAAAATTCTATTAGATGATACATTTCTAACCATGGGTATCCTTGGGTCGATTTTGGGACCCCATTGAGCCACATAAGTGTGATAATGACACATTATAATAATTTATTTAAATTAAAGACCAAAATAAAATAAACATATATCTTTTAGTAAATCAATTTTTTCATGGGGTTATATAAGTTATCTCTTCAACTATAAATATTCATTTGAAATATAAAATTTTTTACTAGATGATGATATTTTTTATAATGGGTATACATCCAAAAAATAAAATTATTTATTACATTATAATGATGTAGTGTTTACCTCATTAATGAATAATTTAAATAAATAAGATTATAAAACATAAAAAAATATCAAAATCCAGTCTAATTCTTATAGTATGATTTTATTTATAACAATAGCAATCTTATTTTCTACACTAATATGTTTTGGACATTTTGAAACTGAGAATGATTATATAATAAAATGATATTGTTAAACTTCCCTAAAGAGACTCTCCTACCCCATATAGTAACACCTCACCTCTAACCCATTACTCACACCTCTCATTCACCTTGGATCCCTATCCTCTATCCAATTATTATTTCTACATCCTTCTAGAAATTTTTTATTTGGCATAAGGAAATTCATGTAAACCATTTTGTTCAAACCAAAAGAAGAAGCCTGATTTAGTGGTGACGTCTTTTCATTAGTTGTTTTCTATTATTTTTACCACTCCAAACCACTAAACTCTATTTATTCATTTATTTAATAACAACAATAGTATCCTCAATATTCTAGGTTTTTTTATGATAATTATTTGAACTACACATACACACACCACCATGTAATGGGAAAAAACATACCGTTTCTGTGGACATAGAACTACTACCTCTGGAAAAACGATTGTTCACTCATACACTACCAACTCTTATGCTGGAAATTAAGATGGAACTGTATTTATATGTTATATATATTATAATTATATTGTTTTTATACATCTATAATTTTTATTTATTGAATACCATTACGGTTTCCATAGTGTATAAATATGATAATTTAATTTTAGCATGTACGGACTACCGCCCTCTCTAAGTGATATGACCTCTTCATTCAATACATGGAATATATATAGTATATAGATATTGATATTAGATATGATATTGTACTGGATTATAATATACCTATGTATCATTATATTTTCATTCCATTAATTATGAAATAAAAATGAAATTAACATTCATGCGTACATACAGATTACAGTCTCCATGAACGATGCATTTCAGTTGATATAATTAAATGTTATGTACAATTATAAATACATACATATTGTAGATATAAATTATATATATGATAAATACATCATGAATATAATTTTTGAGATAATGTACATTGGACCACATGAACAACTTGAAATTATAAGAAGTTCATTTTTTTCTCAAGTACCAAATATCGACAAAACAACTATTATTAACATAAATCATTACATAATGTTTATAAAGTTGTAATAAGTTTTATTAAATAAATAATAAACATGAAACATTTCTTAAGAATGTAGAAATTATCTTTTATTTTATTTTTCAAGAGATTGGGGAATGAAAGGGTCAAGTCGAACACAAGGTAAAGAACATTGTCTCAATATCTTTTCAATGAGTCATATTTTGTTATATTAACAAATTTCTTTTATACAGTGTATAAACCCCTTTGACATTTAATTTCATTTGAAGTGAATATTTTTTCTATATAGTAGTTTTCTAAATGACAAAAAAGGAATGTTATTTTTTACTGTACGTTGTGGCAATGACCATTACACTGATGGAAGTATTATTTGATATTTGGCTTCCTTAATATGATGAAATGTTTTAAATGGAAAATAATTACCATATAATATATTACATATTTTGGTATTGAAAATAGTTTCGATAATTGATTTTTTATGTCAATATATTTAAATGATATATTATTATTGAAATATGGAAATGTTATATTTCCATTATTTTTGTTTTACTTGTTTGAAATATGTTATAGTTCTTGGGAATTGTTTCATATATAGGAAGATCCATGATAAACCTAGGGCGGGTGAGCCCGGTATAGCTCTCCAATGAATTGGGTAATGTGATGGAGGTAAATGACTATGTTTCTCCTAATAGATTTTCGGAATATACAATGATGGGTATTCAAAATGTAACTCCATATGTATCTATGAAATCTACAACATATTTTTCTTATGGATTCCACAAGTTACTTTTATGATAAGGGATGAATATGTGTTATTCGTAAATGTTATGATTTCATGAGGTAGTTAAAAGAGTTTATGTTTTGTATGTATTGATGGACTAATTATTTATTTCATAGTTTTATAACCCTTAAGTAGATTTTTTCTCATCCCATGTTTTTGAAATGTTTTTCATAGGAAATAATGATGAATAGTTTCTGGGATGGGTTCAAGGAAATGTCATGCTGTGTAAAACATTAATCTAGACATGACTATTTTTTCAACTATTTTTATTTTATGAAAAAACTAGAAACAGATTTATAGTGCCTACATTGTAATTTTTGAGATGTAATGTAAATGTTATGGCATAATTCTCTAAAACACTAAACTAGAAAGGATAATCAATGTGAATTATATTTTTAATTAAATATTATGTAATGTTTTTAGGGTGGGTCATTATAGTTTGTATTAGAGGTCCTTTTAGACCGCATTACGAGTTAAAATACTATAAAATTAATGTCCATTGATTTATTTATTTAATGATAGAAATGATGTATAATTTACATAATTATTTATTTCATCGCCTAAGATAGTTATGTTTTAAAAAACATTATAGAGGAAATGCGTCATCTATGATGGGATAACATTGGAAGGAAGACAACCGTCCATATCAGCCATCTGAGATGGTCAGAATTAGAATTGAACAGTTTTTTTCCATGATGGAAAAATTGAATCATGTTATAAATTGTGGTGGTATCCATGAATGTGATCATCTAGATCAACCATAGAGAAACATGTTAGTAGTGTATCATTTCATAAGAAAACATCAACCATCATTCAGAAGATCATCTGACCCAGTGTTAACTGAAGGGTGGATTAAAGAACGGGATAAGACTTTTTATGTCAAGGGTTGTTTAGAACATCATTAGGTTAGTCTCGCTGTTTACTGTGATGATGTTGAAGCCGATCAGTGGTGGTTGATGGTAAAAAATATCAGGGATAAAGAATAAATTGATGCTATTTATTGGGATGAATATAAAGTTATTTTTCTTGAGAAATATTTTCCTATGGTGGTTCATCATAGGATGAAAAAACAATTCCTAGAATTGAGGTAGGAGTATGAATCAGTTGCTACTTATGAAAAAAAATCACTTATCTAGCATGGTATACTTCAAATTTCATTTGAGATCTTGATAGAAAAATAATTCATTTTTTACTCTGGATTAAATCCAAATAATCAAACGCCTTTATCTTATCATGACTACAAAAGTTATGAAAACAAATTTCAATGTGAGGAGAAGTTGGAAATGTAGTTTAATGATGATCATGTGTTCTTCATAAAACAATAGAATGAGATGGATAGGTGGAAGATGAAAGAGAAGAACCCTTCAAAAACATGTAATAATATGAAACATAAGTTTAGAATTTGTAAAAATAGTTGTAAAAAGAATGTTGGGGAATGGTTTTTGAATTCTATTAAGTTATAGTGGTGTGGAAAAATGGGACATAAAGCTTGTAATTGCACTTAAAATTATTAGGGTAATGGTAAAACCATATTTTATATAAAATCATAAAAATGTTTTAAGTTTAATGAAATGGTTGGTTATTCAAATGAGTGTCCAATGAATAACACAAGTGAAGTAAATCAATCGAAGTACATGCCAAAAGTGGTGGTAAAATCATTTGTAACTACATCAGAAGATGTTGTGAAATCAAATGAAGTAGTATCAGGTATACAATTTGTTTGTCTAGATTATTCCATTGTGGTGTTTGATTCGTTTTCAACACATTGTTTAATTTTGAACAAGTTTTCTAGTATATTGGGAATTTCATCTCAAGATATGAATCCTAAAATTTTGATAAAAACCCTGGGGGTAAATTTTGATGCAAATATAAATTATAAAACCATTCATATCCTTGTGTGCAGATAATATCTACCTAAAAATCTTATAGTTTTTCCCCTAGTAGAGTTTGATGTTATTTTGGGTATGGATTGGTTTTCCATTTATCAGGCTAAGATTGGATTTAGAGCTTAATATGTTGATATACCGAAAGATTTTCAGTTTGTGTACAAGAATGAACCCTTATATTGGATAACATATCAAGAAGTTGAGAAAATAGTAAAATATGGAAATTAATGTTAGCAGGAATATATTGTTAAAAATAAAGGAACTATTCCAATTAATCATGTGCTCGTGGTAAATGGGTACCTTATTGTTTTTATAGAAGATTTGTCTGGTATTATACCTAATAAGAAATTTGACATTACTATTTTCTCAGTTCATAATGCTAATCCAATTTATAAACCCCCTTATCAATTTGATCAAATTGAACTTTTAGAGTTAAAGAATAAATTAAAGGAGTTATTAGACAAAGGATTCATTCGACATAGAAATTCACCGTGTGGTGCTCAAGGCATTTTTCATTAATTGAAAGATACATTAATGTGGATTTTCATTGATTAGAGTGAGTTTAGTAACATCACTATTAAGAAAAAGTATCTATTGAATTGTATCAATGATTTGTTTGATTAGATCTAGGGAGCTCATTATTTTTGAATGATTGAATTGTGGTCGGAGTACAATCAGTCGAATGTAAAGAAATCATACATTATGAATACCACGTTTTGTACCAGATATAGCTAATAATAATATGTATTTTTTTATATTGGATTAACCAATTCACCTATTGTTTTCAAAGATCTTATGAATAGAATTTTCAATGAGTTCTTGGATATGATTGTGGTTGTGTACATTGATTATATTTTAGTGTTTTATAAAATTAAAGAGGAATATAAAAGAAATTTATGTGTTGTATTGCAAAACCAAAAAACAAAAGAAAATGTTTGGGAAATTTAGCAAGTGTGAGTTCTGGTGACAAAAAATTTCTTTCCTTGGTCACATTGTTTCCAAAAATGGCATAACAGTTGATATTACTAAAAGAAATGTTGTGGAAGAATGGACAAGATCCACATAAATAACCAAGATCCATATTTTTCTTGGTTTAGAAGGTTATTATCGGTGGATTGTTGAAATATATTCAAGGTTATCTATCTCAAAGGACTAAGATAACTTGAAAATGTGTTATGTTTATCTGTACAAAAGAATGTGATGATTGTTTTCATGAATTGAAAAAAAATATTGGTGAATTATCTAGTTTTGGAATTGGCTTCCCGAAATGGTTTGTTTTTTCTACAATGGTACTTCATAGGAAGTAAATCATTGCGTCCTTATGCAGAATGATAAAATAATTACTTATGCTTCATGCCTATTGAGACATCATGACATAAATTACTGTACACATGATTCAAAAGTAGTATCTGTTTTATTTTTCCTTCCAAAATTTTAAGGCATCTTCTGTATGGGGTGAAATTTGAAATATATACTGATCACAAAAGTTTTATGTATATATTCAATAAAAAATAATTAAAAATGAGACAGAGGGGATGGTTGGAATTAATAAAGGATTATTATTGAACAATTCATTTCCATTTAGAAAAAAGAAATAAAGTGGCTGATGCTTTATGTTGAAAAAGTACGTCTACATAAAACATGTTACATTTGAAACAAGATCCTGTTGTTTTTTCATTGAAAATATTCATAGAAGTTGTTGGTGTAGTAAAATTCTATTTTTTTAGGTGTCAGTGAAATCATATCTATCATACAAAATTAAAAAAGCCCAAAAGGAATATAATGAGTTGGAGAAAAAGGTAGAGTTGGTTAATAATGGTTTGATGTGTGATTTTAACTTTGAAAAAGATAGTATTTTGTGAATTTTAAAGATATTATGCATTCCTTGTGATTCATAGTTGATGAATTAGTTTTCATTTGAAACACATAGATCAACGTTTTTTGTTCATCCACGTTGTACTATGATGTGAAGAGATCTCCGGGTGTATTACTAGTGGGATAGAATGAAGAGATATATTTCTGACTTTATTGTGAAGTGTTTGACTTGTCATCAGGTTAATACATAGTGACAGTTACCGAAAGGGATTCTTTAGTCTTTTCTAGTGTCAGATTAGAAGTGCAAAAATATATTTGTGGACATTTTTGTGGGGTTAATAAAGACATCTTGATGAAATAAATCCATCATGGTTATTCTTGATCGAATGACTAAATCTTCTCATTTCCTTCTTTTTAAGATACTTTTTTCTCTAGATAAATTTTTGTAATTTTATGTCAAAGAGATATTTAGGTTTCATGGAGTTCCCCTACTCATTGAATCTGATCACGAGCTAAGGATTACGTCTAACATCTGGAATGGACTTCATATGTCATTAGGTACTGAATTAATTTTTGTTACATCATTTCTTCCCCAATTATATGGGAAGTTATAATGAACAATTCATACCATAGAAGATATTCTACGTGCATTTTCACTTGATTATGAGGGAAGTTGGGACTAAAAAATTCATATGGTTGAATATTCTTATAATAACAGTTTTTATTACAGTTTACAGATAGCTGCATTACAGGAATTATATAGGAAGTGGTGTCAAACTCCAGCTTTTTGGGATGATGTAGGTTAAAGGACAATGATGGGACCAAAATTGGTATAATAGATGGTTGAAAAAGTTCATTTGATTATGAATAACATGAGAACTGCTCAGAGAAGGTAGAAAAGTTATGCGGATAACCGGAGGATTCATCATTCTTTTTTGTAGGTGATCATGTCTTTATCAATGTTTATCAATTGAAAATTGTGATGTGTTTTGGTCAGAGGGTAATGTTGAGTCCATGGTTCATTAGGCCATATAAAATCCCAGGAAAAGTTAGATATGTTGCCTATATTGTTGATTTACTTCCATGTTTATCCGAGGTACACAATATTTTTATATTTCAATGTTTAAAATTTATATGCTAGATCCATCTCATGTTTTGAGCCCAGAGGTAGTTTTAATGGAAGAGAATCTCAATTATGAGGAACAAGCAGTCCTGATTCTTGACTGAAGAGAGAATGTGTTTAGGAATATGTTATTTTATAAGTCAATGGTTTTGTGGAAAACCATATGGTTGATGATGCAACATGGGAATTTGAAAATTCTATGATAGATAAATACCCCCACTTATTTGATAAGTGAATTAAAATTGTGATGACACAATATCCAAAAAGGCTGGTAGGATGTAACATCTCAGATAAATAAAAATAATAAAATTTTGTTATTTATTAATATTTGTGAATTAAATATATGTTTTACATTAAAGGGGATTCTATGTTTGATGGCGTACCTGATACACAACAATTGGTTTCTCTGAAATCTTACATTGCACACAATGATGAGTGACACTGAAAAATAATAATATAATAATATTTTAAATGGTATTTAATGTAGTGTTGTTGTATTATAGGGAATTAATATGTAAAGACCCGGAAATTTCAAGGAAATTTTTTTCTTAATTTTCTTTGTAATTTTACAAGAACGCAGTTTCTGACGGCGCCTGATTCCGAGGCCCAGTGTGCCCGGAATTAATTTCCAAAGTTTGGCTCAGGTACGTTCAGTGAACGAGCGAGCGGGAATTTCTATCTTTTGAACCGGTGCCTGGAATCGAATTCTGTGGGCACCGATGGAACCGCAACGCCGGTAATTATTTAGGAACACATGTTCCGGAGTTGCGTTCACACGAGTGTTGATAATAAAAATTGTGGAATTTTATTTTATAACTACATTACAATTTTTATTAACTTACTCTAAGTGTTAGCTCATGGTGGAAGTTGGGTAACCACCCAACCTTCCTTGGGAGGTTATGAGGGTGGTGGGGCCCACACGAACCCCACCCCTTCACTTTTCCCATAACCCCCTAACTCCCTCTTTTTTTTGAAACTCCTCACCTCCCTTTTTTTTTGAAACTCCTTCTCTCCCTCTCTCCATCATAACTCATGCCAACTAGCACTTAAATTAATTTATTCAAACACTTAATTGATTAAGAGTTTCAATAACTTAATTTAAGTTCTAGTTGGCATGAGTTATGAGGGAGAGAGGGAGAGAAGGAGTTTCAAAAAAAAGAGGGAGGTGAGGAGTTTCAAAAAAAAAGAGGGAGTTAGGGGGTTATGGGAAAAGTGAAGGGGGTGGGGTTCATGTGGGCCCCAACACCCTCATAACCTCCCAAGGGAGGTTGGGTGGTTACCCAACTTCCACCATGAGCTAACACCTAGAGTAAGTTAATAAAAATTGTAGTGTAGTTATAAAATAAAATTCCACAATTTTTATTATCAACACTCGTGTAAACGCAACTCCGGAACATGAGTTCCTAAGTAATTACCGGCGTTGCGGTTCCATCGGTGCCCTCGGAATTCGATTCCAGGCACCGATTCAAAAGATAGAAATTCCCGCTCACTCGTTCACTGAATGTACCCGAGCCAAACTTCGGAAATTAATTCCGGGCACACCGGGCCTCAGAATCAGGCGCCGTCAGAAACTGCATTCTTGTAAAATTACAAATAAAATTAAGAAAAAATTTTCCTTGAAATTTCCGGGTCTTTACATTACTCCCACCTCAGGGCTTTACGTCCCCATAAAGTTTCAACACAAACTAGGGTCACAAATGCGGTACAGAGCACGCATCTGAGCCTTCCGCTCCTATGTGCTCACCTGGAGGTTTCCGTACTGCCAAAGAAAGTGCACCCGAGAAATCTATCGTCCTCGTAGGATCTGCTCCTGTCGATCCTCGATCCCCACTGGAATCTCCGTGAAAGACACCCCATCGCCATCTTCCAGCTCCTCATGGTCGATGGTATGTGAAGGGTCGAGCACGTATCTCCTCAGTTGAGATACGTGGAAGTCGTCGTGCACCTGGTGCAACCTGAGGTGAATGGGTCAAGCGGTAAACCACCCCGCCTACCCAGCTAAGGACCTAAGAAGGTCCGTTGAACCCCGGAGATAACTTGCCGCCTTGGCCACATCTCTGTAAACCTCGTCGAGGTGAGACTCATATAAGGACGTGATCATCAACCTCGAACTCCAGAGGTCTCCATTTTCTATTAGAACTATAACTCGAATGGTTGCTACCACGATGGTAAGGATGACCGACTCAAGAGTGATCGGTCACACCCTCCTGTGCAAGAGTTACCCTGCGCTGCCTGGGGTTTCCTTTTCCGCCGACCAAGGGAAACCCATACCGGCGTTTGCCTAAAACAATCAATTTGAGTATGAACAGTTATTTCCCATTCCATACTCAAACTAACGTCGTAAGGCCTCGACGCTGCCACCAAGAGATTTCCAACCAGAACACTCGCCTCGAGGGTCTGACCCACACCGTCGGCGTAAGTGTGATTATCGAGTCTCCTCCCAAGGTATCTCCAGACGTCAGGGTCAAGTCCACGGCTTACCGGAAACAATAGGTCTGGAACAAGATTTGTGAATGCGAGGAATGATTCATATCGACGTCTTTTACAACAGCAGCTAGTAGTGGACACATACTGTCCCTTGAAACATTTCTAGATCCATTGGTTCACACTCCTTGACCTCATGAAGCCGCATTCTTCCACCACCCTCCAGCTCCCTGAGCCTGGCGGGGAATAACTAAGGAGGGTGGTTGTACCATGTTAGGATGTACACCACCTCATGAAGCTCTACTAGCTCTACCTCCACGTCTGCTGCTTTGCAGACTCATCTCTATTTAACGATTCCTCTTTTTGAAACATTTAAACACGCACGAGTCTCTAAGACTGGCACCGGTTTCCTGTTTCTTACCACACTGTGCAGTCTTCATCTGCTCCTGGATGAACTTGCTCCTCCTTTAGTCTCACAAGAGCTGCTATGATTTCTTCTTTGCCAATAATAGAAATCTGGTCTCATCCCTTGGATGAACCACATTCGTTGCCTACTACAGTCAATCCTGACATAAATGATGCATTCATGCCATGGATGACGTCATAAGGCCTCGACGTAACTACCAAGAGATCCAACTGTCACTCTCGCCTCCAAGGGTCGAGTCACACTGTCGGCATCAGTGTGAGGTCACTGGGTCCCCTCCCGTAGAAATCTCGAATGTGAGGGTCAAGTCAACAGTTTAACCGGGACCACTCAGTATCAACCAAACAAAAGGACTGTAAAGCAAACAAAGATAAGTGTCTTTTTATTATTGCATCTTATAGTACAAGACACGTATAAAATAGCAAAATGGAACTAGAAGTACAAGGGACGTATCCACTAGTTCCTCTTCTGTCCAACTGCTCTCGGAACTCTACTGCCTTGTCCACTGCTCGACTGTTTCTCAAGCACTCGCTGCTGCTTCTATCTCGGTGGCTCCTCCAACACCCGCTGATCAATCGTACAGGGAGTCGGACAGTCACGTGCTAGGTGACCCTTCCCGCCGTAGGAGTAACATTGTCTGTTTCTGGCACGCCTGGCTCTGACCCCACCTCGGGTGCCCCACACCACCGGTCCTAAAACCCGAGATCGTCCAACTGCTAGTCTGGTCCTCCTAGACCTCTGCATCATCTGTCTACTGCCCACAGATGACTCGGCTACTAATCGAAAAACACGCGGCAAAGGCAGAAGCTCCTGTACACGCTCGGGGTGTAGAGCTACTGGCACAAACTCCACCCTGAAGAAGGTCTCGAAGTCTTCCCATGCGAAGGTGATCCCGTCGCAAAACTGAAATAGGTGGCTCCACCACTTGCCTGCTGCTGCCTGAATGAGGCTGGCAGCAAAGATCACCATAAAGTCTGCCAGCGTCCCCACTAGCCTGAAGACTCCCACCACAGCCTCCAGCCAATCCTCAGCTGCCTGCGGGTCCGTCTCTCCCCAGAACCTGGGTGGCCTATGGCACTGGAACTCGTGCAGCGCACTCAAGTGGCGTGCATCGCCTACTACTGGGGCTGGTGGCATCGGTGGCCCAATATATGGTAGTATCGCTGGTTCCTTCGTTGGTGCCTCAACTGCAAGAGGGACCTGTACCGAAGCCTCTTCGCTCGACAGGCTGTCAGTACGCACATCCCTTTGGGCTCTAGCTAGTCGTTCGTGAAATGGCATCCTGAAAGAAACAACGTAACATGGTCAAACGTTTATACCTGGTGAGCTGACCTGGTTGAGATGTTTTAAGGTAAAACCTTTGAAAACACACACACAATCAGTGTTTTCGTGCACAAAGTCGGGAATCAGTCGTCAGGGTCCTGGTGTATGGATACGTCGGCTGCCCGCACCAACACTGGACTCCCTGAACTGAAATCCACACTCGATACTCTTAACACTATTGCTTCACAGAAAGAAAAAAAGTCAGAGTCATAAGTTCTGTGGTAGAACCGAACTCCTCTGATACCAATTTGTCACGACCCTTCCTTGGGGACCGTGCCGTGACTACCCCAAGCCCGCCTTCCATAGGCCAGGGGCTAGCGACTAGCACCAAAGGCGTAAATCCAGATAACAGGGAAGGCATTGCCTTTATAAAAGTAACAAAACACCACAGAGTACAAGCGGAAGTAAAACACTAAGTACAAAAAGAAGTGCTGAAAAGTAAATGTGCCAGAATACAAACCCAAAAGAAAGTAAAGTACAACTCAAAAGGGAAAACAGAAACTATAAAGTAAAAGCCGCTACACCGAGCTGTCCACTTAAAATCCCACCTGAAGGGTGGGTACAGATAGCTTCAATGCTCTTCGGGTCCCGCCGTCCGCTCCGAGCACGTCCCGCCCAGTGGTCCACCTCCAGGTACCGTCCTGCTCTGCAAGCCTCAGCCACGATCAACGCTGTCCGTCATCTGCAACCAACACAACGTAGTGCGGGCATATCCCGTGCAGGGGTGAGTATAACGATACTCAGTTGGGACCCCGAGACCCTCAAGGTCTCACTAAAACCAACAAGGATAACCACAAAGAAGATCTCAACAGATAACCTCTACTTTGATACATGCCCATACATATACCTAAGTTATCAAGTAACTCATCTCAATCATGAGGAAACACAAGGATCATGAGATCAACAGATAACCACTACCCAGGTATATTCCCATTCATATACCGATGTTATCAAGTAACTCATCTCAATCATGAGGAAACACAAAGGTCAAAAGTCTCAGCTCAAACCAGGATTTTCATTATCGAAACCGTAACTACTGAAGAGATCCGTCTCTAGAGTGTACAGTGGTCCTGTCACGACTCTGAGGTACTGCTCAGTAACCTAAGGCTGCTGAGGTACTCCTCCTGTCGAGTACCGCGGGCCAGCCACCCAAACACAGTAGTGCTTCCCGCCGAGGTATGTCACCCAAACACAGTAGTGCACACCCCCTAGTAGCCTGCAGAGGTACTCTCCGGACGAGTACCGCGGGTGTGCACTGTCACACAGGTAGTGCTCCGTCCTCCATGGGTCTGCACCCAAACAAAGTAGTGCTTCGTCCACTAGGCTAGTCGACTCACTCCAAGTCGAGTCGGTCAAGTAGTCGTCAGGTCTCAGTCGGCTACACGGTCTCCGTACTCCGCACGCTCTTCTCTGAGAGGGTCCGCTCCACGAGCTGCAAGTCGATACTCCAAGTATCTCAAGGTCCCACAAAGAAGTAACTCAAAGGACCGCCTCATCACAGGGGTCTCAATGCAATAGACGGCGCGTTGATCGGATGCCCGGTCTGTGAGTTATTAGCCTTTTCGTCCCAGGGGCCCGGTTGGTTTCGTGAGCGAACCAAACCCAGCCGTATCTTAACTGTACCCCGAGCTATCATAGGGTATACTCAAAGGGACCGTTTCTCAACGTGATCATCAACGCCGCTGACGGTTCGTCAAACGGACGTCCTGTCTGAAAGATATCAGCTTTTCCGTTCCAGGGGCCCGGTTGGATTTCGGGTGCGATCCAACCCGGCCACTACCAACTGTATCCAAAACTCGGTCGAAGGATGCCAAAAGTTTTTTATCGTCAACAGGAACTCAACGCAACAGACGGCGCGTCAATCGGACGCTCGGTATGAGAGTTATTGGCATTTTCGTCCCAGGGGGCCCGGTTGGTTTTTAAGGCAAAACCAACCCGACCGTACTCCACCTATGCCCAAACCCTGGGCGGAGTGAGTCAAAAGATCCGTCTCACTAAGAGGAAACTAACAAAGCTGACGGTACGTCAATCGGACGTCCGTAGCTCAAGATATGAGCGTTTCCGCTCCGAGGGCCCGGTTGGTTTCGTGTACGAACCAACCCGGCCGAACCCAAAGTATTTCGAAACTTTGAGTGCGATAAACCGAAACGACCGACTCGCTCCAAGGATTGTGTTGCCGGTGACAGCGAGTCGTTTGGAGGCCCGTAGCTCATGTTACGGGCGTGTGAACGAAAGTCCTCCGAAGACGGGGTGTCCGGGCCCGGGCCGACCCGGCCCGAACCCTCCTGGTTGGCCCGAACCGGGTCGGGTCCGACCCGGGTGGCCCGGCCCGGGCCGGCCAGGGCCGGTCCGGCTCGGCTCGGCTGAGCGGCCGACGCGGGGGAAAGTCGCTGCCACACGTGACACCCCCGCGGCACCTGCGGGGTGTCGACCAGACAGCCGGACGTGCCGCGGGACAACCCCGCGACACCCGCGGGGTGCCGCGTGACAACCCCACGACACCCGCGGGGTGTCGCCCCTGACACCCGCGGGGTGCCGCGCTGGACACCCGCGGGGTGGCGCGTGACAACCCCGCGGCACCCGCGGGGTGTCGCCCTGGACACCCGCGGGGTGCCGCGGGACAACCCCGCGGCACCCGCGGCACCCGCGGGGTGCCGCGCTGGACACCCGCAGGGTGCCGTGCCGTGACTACCCCAAGCCCGCCTTCCATAGGCCAGGGGCTGGCGACTAGCACGAAGGCGTAAATCCCGGTAAAAAGGGAAGGCATTGCCTTTGTAAAGTAAACAATCACACAAAGGCTCTTTCTCAAAAATCCTTCCACCACAATTCAAAAATCCTCCCCCGCGCACGACACCCGAACGACGCCCAGGCCGTGCCGTCGTGCCGTTCCGCGCCGCCGTGCCGGTCCGCGCCGCCGCGCCGCCGGCCGGGCCAGGTTTTCCGAGTCGTGCCCGGGTCATCGGGCCGGGTCTCCGCCCGGGGCGGGTCGACCCGGTTCGGCCGACCCGGGGGGGGGGGGGGGGGGTCGGGCCGGTCGGCCCAGGCCCAGACCCCCAGTTTCGGACCAATTTTGGTCAAATGCCCGTATCTTTGGCTACGTGCCTCCAAACGACTCGCCGTCAGCGGCAACGCGATCCTAGGATCGAGACGGTCGTTTCGGTATACTATACTCAAGGTAAACCTTCCTTTTCGGGAGTCTACATGGTTAAAACTCCATAGTTAAGCGTGCTTGGCCTAGAGTAGTGATCAGGATAGGTGACCCTCTCGGAAGTTTCTCAGGGTGGGTGTGAGACGGAAAATCCATTAACTCTCAGACCGGGCGTCCGATTGACGCACTGTCTGTTGCGTTGAGTTCCTGTTGACGATAATGAACTTTTGAAATCCTCCGCCTGAGATTTGGATGCAGATGGATAGTGGTCGGGTTGGATCGCACCGAAATCCAACCGGGACCCTGGAACAGAAAAGCTGATATCTTTTTGACAGAATATCCGTTTGACGAACTGTCAGCGGCGTTGGTGATCTCGTTGAGAAACGGTCCCTATGAGTTTACCCTATGAGTGTTCGGGGTACAGTTGAGATACGGCCGGGTTTGGTTTGCTCACGAAACCAACCGGGCCCCTGGGACGAAAAGGCTAATAACTCACAGACCGGGCGTCCGATTGACGCGTCGTCTGTTGCATTGAGATCCCTATGACGTGGAGGTCCTTTGAGATACTTCTTCGTGGGACTTTGAGATACTTGGAGTATCGACTTGTAGCTCGTGGAGCGGACTCTCCCAGTGACGAGCGTGCGGAGTACGGAGACCGTGTAACTGGCTGAGACCTGACGACTGCTTGACCGACTCGACTTGGAGTGAGTCGACTAGCCTAGTGGACGGAGCACTACTTTCTGAGGTGCAGACCCATGGCGGATGCATCACTACCTGTGTGACAGTGCAGACCCGCGGTACTCGTCCGGAGAGTACCTCAGTAGGCTACTAGGGGGTGTGCACTACTGTGTTTGGGTGACATACCTCGGCGGGAAGCACTACTGTGTCTGGGTGGCTGACCCGCGGTACTCGACAGGAGGAGTACTTCAGCAGTCTTAGGTTAGTGAGCAATACCTCGGAGTCATGACAGGACCACTGTACACTCCAGAGATGGAGCTCTTCAGCAGTTACGGTTTCGATAATGAAAATCCTTGTTTGAGCTGAGACTTTTGACCTTGTGTTTACCTCATGATTGAGATGGGTCACTTGATAACATAGGTATATGTATGGGCATATACCTGGGTAGTGGTTATCCGTTGATTTCACAATCCATGTGTTTCCTCATGATTGAGATGGGTTACTTGATAACTTAGTTATATATATGGGCGTATACCTAAGTAGAGGTTATCTGTTGAGATCTTCTTTGTGGTTATCCTTGTCGATTTTAGTGAGACCTTGAGGGTCTCGGGGTCCCTACTGAGTATCATTATACACACCCCTTCACGGGCTATGCCCGTACCTCGTTGTGTTGTTTGCAGACGTCAGGCAGTGCTGACGGAGGCCGAGTGTTCGAGGACTGGACAGTACCCGGAGGTGGACTACTCGATGAGTCAGTACCCGGAGGTGGACTACACGACGAGCCTGTACCCAGAGGTGGACTACACGACGTGACGACTGACAGAGGAGGTTGACGGACGAGAGCGTGGAGGAGGCTATCTGTAGCTACCCTTCAGGTAGGATCCGTGGTGGACGACCAGGAGCTGCGATATCTGTACCTACCCTTCAGATAGGATCCGAGGAGGATGACCCAGGAGCTGCTTCCTTCTTCCAGCTGTTTGTCTTTTTGCTGTTGTACCTTGTTCAGTTGTAGTCGTACTTTCTTTTGGGTTTTTATTCTGGCCCTTTTACTTTTCAGCATTTCTTTTGTACATAGTGTTTTGCTTCCGCTTGTACTATGTAGTGCTTGTTTTCTTTTATAAAGGCAATGCCTTCCCAGTTATCGGGATTTTACGCCTTTGGTGCTAGTCGCCAGCCCCTGGCCTATGGAAGGTGGGCTTGGGGTAGTCACGGCACGGGCCCCGAGGACGGGTCATGACAAATTGGTATCAAAGGAGTTCGGTTCTACCGTAGAACATATAACTCTGATGTTTCTTTCTGTGAAGCAATAGTGTTAAGAGTACCGAGTGTGGTTTTCAGTTCAGGGAGTCCAGTGTTGGTGCGGGCGGCCAACGTATCCATACACCAGGACCCTGACGACTGATTCCCGACTTTGTGCACGAAAACACTGATTGCGTGTGTGTTTTCAAAGGTTTTCCCTTAAAACAACTCAACCAGGTCAGCTCACCAGGTATAAACGTTTGACCGTGTTACGTTGTTTCTTTCAGGATGCCTGTTCATGGACGACCAGCTAGAGCCTAGATGGATGTGCGTGCTGACAGCCTGCCGAGCGACGAGCCTTCGGTACAGGGCCCTCTTGCAGTTGAGGCACCAGCGGAGGCACCAGCGGTACTGCTACCCGTTGGGCCACCGATGCCACCATCCCCAACAGTAAGCGATGCATGACACTTGAGCGCACTACACGAGTTCCAGCGCCAGAGGCCACCCAGGTTCCGGGGAGAGACGGACCCGCAGGCGGCTGAGGTTTGGCTGGAGGCTGTGATGAGAGTATTCAGGCTATTGGGGACGCTGATAGACTTCATGGTGATCTTTGCTGCCAGGCTCCTTCAGGCAGCAACAGGTAGGTGGTGGAGCCACTTGTTTCAGTTTTGCGAAGTGATGACCTTCGCATGGGAAGACTTCGAGACCTTCTTCAGGGTAGAGTTTGTGCAAGACGCTCTACACCCCAAGCGTGTACAGGAGCTTCTGCATTTGCCGCGTGTTTTTCGATCAGTATCCGAGTCATCTGTGTGCAGTAGACAGATGATGCAAAGGTCCAGGAGGACCAGACTAGCAGTTGGACGATCTCGGGTTTTAGGACCGGTGGTGCGGGGCACCCGAGGTGGGGTCAGAGCCAGGCATTCCAGAAACGGACAATGTTACTCCTGCGGCGGGAGGGGTCACCTGGCACGTGACTGTCCGACTGCTCGTACGATTGATCAGCGGGTGTTGGAGGAGCCACTGAGACAGAAGCAGCGGCGAGTGCTTGAGCAACAGCCGAGAAGTGGACAAGGCAGTAGAGCTCCGAGAGCAGGTGGACAGGAGAGGAACTAGTGGATACGTCCCTTGTTCTTCTAGTTCCATTTTTCTATTGTATTCGTGTCTTGTACTATAAGCTGCAATAATAAAAAGACACTTATCTTATTTTTCTTTACTGTCCTTTTGTTTGGTTGATACTGAGTGGTCCCAGTTAAACTGTTGACTTGACCCTCACTTTCGAGATTTCTACTAGAGGGGACCCAGTGACCTCACACAGATGCCGACAGTGTGACTCGACCCTTGGAGGTGAGAGTGACAGTTGGATCTCTTGGTAGTTACATCGAGGCCTTACGACGTCATCCACGGCATGAATGCATCATTTATGTCAGGATTGACTGTAGTAGGCAACGAATGTGGTTCATCCAAGGGATGAGACCAGATTTCTCTTATTGGCAAAGAAGAAATCATAGCAGCTCTTGTGAGACTAAAGGAGGTGCAGTTCATCCAGGAGCGGATGAAGACTGCACAGTGCAGTAAGAAACAGGAAACCGGTGCCAGTCCTAGAGACTCGGGCGTGTTAAAGAAGAGGAAGCTTAAAGTAGAGGTGAGTCTACGAAGTAGTAGACGTGGAGACAGAGCTAGGAGATCAGCATGAGGTGGTGTACATCATAACATGGTACAACCTCCCGCCTTAGTTATTTCCTGCCAGGCTCAGGGAGCTGGAGGGCGGAGGAAGAGTGCGGCTGCATGCGGTCAAGGACTGTGACCCAATGGATCTAGAAATGATTCAAGGGACAGTCTGTGTCCACTACTAGCTGCTGTTGTAACAGACGTCGATGTGAATCATTCCTCGCTTTCACAAATCTTGTTCCAGACCTAGAGTTTCTGGTAAGCCGTGGACATGACCCTCACGTCTGGAGATACCTTGGGAGGAGACTCGATAATCACACGTACGCCGACGGTGTGGTCAGACCCTCGAGGCGAGAGTTCTGGTTGGAAATCTCTTGGTGGCAGCGTCGAGGCCTTACGACGTTAGTTTGAGTATGGAATGGGCAATAACTCTTCGTACTCAAATTGACGGTTTTAGGCAAAGGTCGGGATGGGTTTTCCTTGGTCAGGGGAAAAGGAAACCCCAGGCAGCGCAGGGTAACTCATGCACAGGAGGGTGCGACCGATCACTCTTGAGTCGGTCAACCTTACCCTTGTAGCAGCAGTCGTTTTGAGTTTCAGTTCTAACAGAAAATGGAGACCTCTGGAGTTCGAGAATGACGACCATGTCTTCTTACGGGTCTCACCTTGACGAGGTTTACGGAGATGTGGCCAGGGAGGCAAGTTATCTCCGGGGTTCAGCGGACCTTCATAGGTCCCCAGCTGGGTAGGCGGGGTGGTTTACTGCTTGACCCATTCACCGCAGTTGCACCAGGTGCACGACGACTTCCACGTATCTCAACTGAGGAGATACGTGCTCGACCCTTCGCATACCATCGACCATGAGGAGCTGGACGATGGCGATGGAGTGTCTTTCACGGAGATTCCAGTGGGGATCGAGGATCGACAGGAACAAATCCTAGGAGGACGATCGATTCCTCGGGTGCACTTTTCTTGGCAGTACGAAACCTCCAGGTGAGCACATAGGAGTGGAAGGCTCAGATGCGTGCTCGGTACCGCTTTTGTGACCCTAGTTTGTGTTGAAGCTTTACGGGGACGTAAAGCCCTGAGGTGGGAGTAATGTAAAGATCCGGAAATTTCAAGGAAATTTTTTTTTTCTTAATTTTCTTTGAAAATTTACAAGAAATCAGTTTCCGACGGCGCCTGATTCTGAGGCCCGGTGTGCCCGGAATTAATTTCCGAAGTTTGGCTCGGGTACGTTCAGTGAACGAGTGAGCGGGAATTTCTATCTTTTGAACCGGTGCCCGGAATCGAATTCTGAGGGCACAGATGGAACCGCATCGCCAGTAATTTCTTAAGAACGCCATTTCCGGAGTTGCGTTTATCCGAGATAGATGATAAAAATTGTGGAAGTTTAATTTATAACTTATCTACAATTTTTATTTTCTTGTTAAGTAGATTAAGTGTTATGTTACAACACTTGATCCTCTCTTAAGTGGTTTTATCCTATGTAAGGGAGTTAGGGGTGGGACCCACTTGAAGTTAACCACCCATGGAAGGATTTAAGGTGATGAGGGGCCCACACGAACCCCACCCCTTCACTTTTCCCATAACCCCCTAACTCCCTCTTTTTTTTTTTTGAAACTCCTCACCTCCCTCTTTATTTTGAAACTCCTCAACTCCCTCTTTATTTTGAAACTCCTTCTCTTTCTCTCTCCCTCATAACTCATGCCAACTAGCACTTAAATTAAGTTATTGAAACTCTTAATCAATTAAGTGTTTGAATTTTGAACTTACAATGCATGACATGATTAAAATTAAAATAAGGGGAAACCTTGTTTTATTTGGAGGTTGAATTGTGGTGGGAGGATTTTTGAGAAAGAGCCTTTGTGTGATAGAAGAAGGGAGATCCTTCTTCATTGAAGAACATCCTCCTCTCGGTGAAGAACGGTTCTTCTCCGATGAAGAACATCGATCCCTCAACTTAGAACGACTCGGTGATCACGGTTCTTCATCCTCTTTTTCCTCCACGACAAGGGAGAAGACACTGACGTAAGGAACTCTCCAACGACAACGCGCCTTCATTCTTCATCTCCGCAACAAGTGAGGAGACGTCGTTTCCTCCTCGAACGTACCCCAACATCCATGGAATCGACGTCCGATCTCCGCGACGTCGTTCTCCACGACGCCGTTCTCCGCGGCGCCCAACGTGCGACGTCAAATATCCAAGTAGGGGTTTGTTGTTGCTTTATTTAATTATTTTCCGTTCTTGGTTCTAGCATGACAAACCTGAGGATGAACGATTAAGTGTTATCATCTAACGAGAGGGGGACCGGACCGCACAAACACGACCGAACCCCCCTCCTTTGTTCTTGAATGTTTCTTGCGGATGAAACGAGATAGCGTGGTGCCGTCGCACCACGCGGGAATCACACGGAAATTATTGCGTGGCGTCGTCGCGCCGCACCGTGGAACGAATTATCATGAACGCGACGTCGTCGCGCCGCGTCAAAGGAAACTGAAGACGCCACGGCCGGAGCGGGGCCGCGGCGGAGGGGCGCGGTGCCGTCGCACCACGCCGGATGACGAAGGCCGCGTCCGGTTCCGGGCCGCGGCGGATCGTGATGATCGGCGGCCAGCCAGGCCGCAGGTGCCGGAAGACGGAAGAGGACCGGCCCTTGCCGGTCCTGTTGACAAGAATCCGGCCGGCCAGGTCGGGCTGGCCGGGTTGGTGGAAACCAGGGGAATTTAATTCCCCCGGGCAGTTATTTGGCCCCCCATTATGAGGGGGGCCGGTTTCAAAAAGGGGGGGGGGGGTAGGCGGCCCCCCGTTTCTATCAAACTCGGCCTTCGGCCGAGCTGGCACCGCGCCCAGCGCGCTGTCTTGCGCTGAACCGGCGCGCCGGGCCGGTTCGCCGGGCCGGGCCACGCCTAGCCGGGCCAGGTCGACCCCGTCCGGGGCGGGTCGACCCGGTTCGGGCCATCCGGGGGGTCTCGGGCCGGGACGGCCCGGGCCCGAAACCCCCGTTACCGAGCAGTTTTGTCAAATGCCAGTATCTTGGGCTACGGGCATCCAAACGACTCACCGTCAACGGCAACACGATCCTTGGATCGAGACGGTCGTTTCAGTATACTATACTCAAGGTGCACCTTCCTTTTCAGGAGGCTACGTGGCTAAAACTCCATAGTTAAGTGTGCTTGGCCTAGAGTAGTGATCAGGATGGGTGACCTCCTGGAAAGTTTCACAGGGTGGGTGTGAGACATAAAGGCCAATAAATAACAGACCGGGCGTCCGATTGACGCGCCGTCTGTTTTGTTGAATTCCTCTAAGTGAGATGGATCTTTTGGCTTACTTCGCTCGAGGTTTGGATGCCTACGGAGTGTGGTCGGGTTGGATCGCAACGAAATCCAACCGGGCCCCTAAAACGAAAAAGCCAATAACTCTCAGTCCGGGCGTCCGATTGACGCGTTGTCTGTTGCGTTGAGTTCCTGTTGATGATACAGAAATTTTGGCATCCTCCGCCCGAGTTATGGATGCAGATGGATAGTGGCCGGGTTAGATCGCACCGAAATCCAACCGGGCCCCTGGAACGGAAAAGCTGATATCTTTCTGACAGAACGTCCGTTTGACGAACCGTCAGCGGCGTTGGTGATCGCATTGAGAAACCATCCCTATGAGTTTACCCTATGAGAGTTCGGGGTACAGTTCAGATACGGCCGGGTTTGGTTCACTCACGAAACCAACCGGGCCCCTGGGACGAAAAGGCTAAAAACTCACAGACCGGGCGTCCGATTGACGCGCCGTCTGTTGCGTTGAGACCCCTATGACGTGGCGGTCCATTGAGATACCTCTTAGTGGGACTTTGAGATACTTGGAGTATCGACCTGTAGCTCGTGGAGCGGACCCTCCTAGTGACGAGCGTGCGGAGTTCGGAGACCGTGTAACTAGCTGAGACCTGAAGACTGCTTGACCGACTCGACATGGAGTGATTCAACTAGACCAGTGGACGAAGCACTACTTTCTGAGGTGCAGACCCATGGCGGACGGAGCACTACCTGTGTGACAGTGCAGACCCGCGGTACTCGTCCGGAGAGTACCTCAGCAGGCTACTAGGGGGTGTGCACTACTGTGTTTGGGTGACATACCTCGGCGGGAAGCACTACTGTGTCTGGGTGGCTGACCCGCGGTACTCGACAGGAGGAGTACTTCAGCAGTCTTCAGTTAGTGAGCAGTACCTCGGAGTCGTGACAGGACCACTGTACACTCTAGAGACGGAGCTCTTCAGCAGTTACTGTTTCGATAATGAAAATCCTGGTTTGAGTTGAGACTTTTGACCTTGTGTTTACCTCATGATTGAGATGGGTCACTTGCTAACTTAGGTATATGTATGGGCATATACCCGGGTAGTGGTTATCCGTTGATTTCACAATCCTTATGTTTCCTCATGATTGAGATGGGTTACTTGATAACTTAGGTATATGTTTGGGCATATACCTAAGTAGAGGTTATCTGTTGAGATCTTCGTTGTGGTTATCCTTGTTGGTTTAGTGAGACCTTGAGGGTCTCGGAGTCCCTACTGAGTATCGTTATACTCACCCCTGCACGGGCTATGCCCGCTCCTCGTTGTGTTGGTAGTAGATGACGGGCAGTGCTGACGGAGGCCGAGTGTTCGAGGACTGGACGGTACCTGGAGGTGGACTATACGACGAGATGGTACCCAGAGGAGGACCTCACGACGAGACGGTACCCAAAGGTGGACGTGACGACGAGGCGGTAACCGGAGGTGGACCACTGGGCGGGCCATACTCGGAGCGGACGGCGGGACCCGAGGAGCAGAGGAGTTATCTGTACCCACCCTTCTGGTGGGATTTCCAGTGGACAGCTCGGCATAACAGCTTTACTTTTTAGTTGTTGTTTTCCCTTTCGAGTTGTACTTTACAGTTGGGATTGTATTTCTGGCCCCTTTTTACTTTCCGCACTTACTGTTGTACTCAGTTTTTACTTAGTGTTTACTTCTTCCGCTTGTACTCTGTGTGATTGTTTACTTTACAAAGGCAATGCCTTCCCTTTTTATCGGGATTTACGCCTTGGTGCTAGTCGCCAGCCCCTGGCCTATGGAAGGCGGACTTGGGGTAGTCACGGCACGGGCCCCGAGGACGGGTCGTGATAGAATAGAACTAACTACAAATTCCACATACATGTTGTTAAAAAAAATTACTTTTATCAAATTAATTTTAGGGGATTAAAATAAGAACGAATTTGATATTAAACATAAATACTCTAGTAATCATTAAAAGGACTATTTACTGCCTTTTCATAGAGAAGCCTCATTAATTCTAGTTTTAGTCACATTTAAATGTTCTATTTGACAAAATAAAATTCTAATTATGTATTGGGATATCAAAAATTACTTTGGTAAATTATTTGATTTTTTTCGGATAAAATACATTTTTAATGAATAATAAAAAAAATAATGAATTTTAATTCAAAATTTCCTTTTTATCTAAAAAATTATATAGTTAAATTATCTTATTAATTGGTTTTAATGTTTAATTAGTGAATTATTTTTCCAATTAATCCAATTTTTCTCATTGGATGTAATTATTTGTAGAAATTCTATATAAACAAGTGTCAATCTTTTGATAGTTATTATATTGTCAAAGCACAATTTTTGTTTTCACAATGAGAATTAATTTTAATGTAATTTCTACAACATATATGTTTTGAATTAGGGAAAATGGATTCTATATTTCGAATCATGTGGTCCATATTGTGTAAATGTGAACCTTTTATTTTTAGACATTAGGAATATAAACTTCATTAAATATTTTTTTTAGCATGGTTAATGGGTTAATATGATAAATAAATGTAATAAAATTATATTATAATAATTATTAATTATATTAACATCTGTCTTAATTATCTTTGTTGATACATGTAAAACCACATGCATCCTTGGGTCAATTGTGGTACCTCATATTGCCACATTAGAATGAAAATGGAACTTTATAATAAATATTTTAATGTTAAGGAAAAAATGACATTAACATATATCATTTTGTAAATAAATTAATACTTGGTGTTTTATAAGTTATCTCATTGACAATGAAAATTTATTTAAAATATGATAAGATTCCCTAGATGATGTAATTTTTTAAAATTTTTATACATAAAATAAATAAAATTATTTATTTCACAATAATGATGCAGTGTTTACCTAATTAATGATTGATTTAAATAAATAAGATTATAAAACATAAAAAAATATCCAAAACCTATCCAATTCTTGTTTAAAGATTTTTTTTCAAACAACAGTCGTCATATATTCAACGTTAATAAGTTTTTGTCTTTTAGATATTGAGAATCATTATATAATAAATTAATATTTGTAAACATTCTTTAAGAGCCCCTCCACCCCTTATAAAAACCCCTAAACTGTAACCCATTACTCACACCTCTCAAGCCCCATGTCTCATACATAATCTAACTAATTATGATCCATAAATCCCTATATTTTTTTTATAGTCCATCCCTTAGGCATAAGGTAGTTCATATAAACTTTTTTCCAAACCAATGTGAGATTACATATTTAAAGATAATATTTTCACTTTTGTTCATTTCATATATTTTACATCTCCTTCCCCCTAAATACATTTTATTCATTTATTTATTAACAAAACAAGTAGCCTAAATATATTAGTTTGTTTTTATGAGAATTATTCTACTACACTTACACACACCTATATGTAATTGGTAAACAATATAGTGTTTCTGTGGACAACGAACTAATGCCTCAGGAAATGATGATTGTTCAATATTCTACTACCACCTCTTATGGTGGAAATTAAGATGCAAATATACTAATATGTGATATATACTAAATATATATTGTATCTATTATTCTTTACATTTCATTTATTGAATACCTTTATTGTTTCCCTAGTGGGTAAATACAATAATTTCATTTGAGGAAGTGTGGACTACCACCCCCTCAACGTGATAAGTCTCATTAATTCCATACTTGAAATGTATAAATGCTGGATTCAATAAAATTGTATAGGATATTATTCTATAATTATAATATAAGGCCCCAGCCGAAATCCATACTTAATCGTATGTTATTACAAAAATACACATTGAGGATCTTTTCGGGTTTAGAGTTTTAGAGAAATAGATCATAAAACTTGAATTACATTCCACAAATAAAAAAATTGGTTACATAAAGATAGTATTATTCTTTACCATTAATGGAAACATATTTACAATATAACATGAATTCTTTATTGACACTTCCTTGACACTATTATCATATCATGTACCTTTCCCTTGACTTGTGAAAAACATTTCAAAAAAAAACTTGGGATGAGCATAAAAAGCTCAGTAAGGGATATAAAAATATATGGAAATGAAACATGGGTACATATATATATAAGAATGAAATCATACTTTACCCATTAAACATAAGCACTTCAACATACCTCATAAAATCATGAATAAATCATAGAAATCATAAGACATAAAGGTAACTGGATGCATTCATAACATTCTTACGTAGGGAGTAACTCTCTTGGTTAGGTTTGGAATACCCTTCATAGTATATACCCTAAATCTATTCGGAGAAACCTTAACGTTACATTCCGTCATGTTACCCAATGCATTGGAGAGCTATATCGGGCTCACCCGCCCTTAGTTTATCACGGAACCACCCGTCTTCATAATAATTCCCAAAAACCTCAACATAATCGTATCACATAAAACATGCATAAAGGAATCATAACATTTCCACCTTTCAATCACAATATATCAATACAACACATTGATATAAAAAATTATGAAAATCATTTTCAATACCAAAATAAAATAAAAGTAAAACATGGTATTTATTTTTCTTTTAAAAAAACTATATGGCTTGTAGAGGAAGCCGAAACTCAAATAATGGTCACGGCGGCGGAGAAGTGGTTGGCGTCACATACGTACGACAAAAACATTACCTTTTGTTGTTTAGTAAAAGCTTATTATAAAAAATATTCCTTTTGAATAAACGTAAATGTAAAAGGGGTTTATACACCGTATAAAAGAAGGTTGTGTATAAAACAAAATATGCCTCAATGAAAGGAGGTTGAGACGAAGTCCCATACCTCGGGTCCGACTTGACTCGGTCATTCTTTAATCTCCTGAAAAATAAACTTGAGTTAATTCTTAAATGTTTAGTAACCTTTTTCAAGTTCATTATTCATTTTATATCACTATTCTCCATGTCATGAACACTATGTAATTATTTAAGTTAATAACGGTCGTTTTAACGATCATTGGTACATGAGTCAAAAATAAACCCTTTATAATTAAATGTTGTTCATGAATCCATTATATCGAGGATTATAATAATTATGTATATATCATATATATCCATTATATACATGCATATATAATATTACATAATCATTTAGATGTATGAAATGAAATACACCGTTCATGGAGACGGTAAGCCGTACGTACGCATGAACGCTACTTTCATTTCTATTTCGTATTTTATAGAATGGAATCATAATGATATAAAGGTATATAATAATTCAAGTATAATATCATATATAATATCATAGTTCCATCCTTTATACATCCGACATATGGAATTTAACGAATAAAATCACTTTGAGGGGGCGGTAGTATGCACATCCTTAAATGAAGATATCACGTTTACCCATAATGGAAACCATAAAGGTATGCCCAAAATGAAAAATACCGAAGCTTAATGAAAACATAAACATATTATATATCATATATAAATATAGTGACATCTTAATAGACACCTTTGAAGGTGTTAAAATAATGTTGAACAATCATCGTTTCGGGAGGCATAAATTCACCATCCACGGAAACAGTATGTCCTTTAACCATTAGATGTAGGTGTGTGTAAGTGTAGATCTAATAATTCTTATAAAAACATCCTAGTATATTGAGGATACTGGAGTTGTTACAAATGAGAATAATAAAAAGAGTTAAGGGGGTTGGAGAAGCAAAATCAATCAAAATGACTCAAAAGAAGACATTACCTTAAAATCGGGTAACTCTCTTAGATTTGAGCTCAAAGGCTTCCTTGGGAAGGCTTCTACCCAAAGTGAGGCTTCAAAGAGTAATATAGGGATTTGGAGTGCCAAAATGAGCAGGGGTTGGCCGAGCCAAAGTCTTTGGGAGAGTGGGTAAGGAGGTAGAGTTGGGGGCCTTTTATAAGAGGAGAGGAGGGGCACTCTTGGAAGGTAAAGAAAAGTCACTTTATTTTATAATGGTATTCGGATTTAAGAGGTCCCACATTGATGTGTTTCGAGAATACAGTGATAAGGGTTAGAAATCCACCAATCCAATAAGTTTTGGCCTTGTGTAGGTCTTATATTTTACATTATCATTCCATTTTATTTAAATCATTAAATAATGAGGTTATCGCTGCATCATCATGATGTCATAAATAATTTAATTAATATAAAGTCAAAAAATTATAAAAAAAAATAATATGATGTAGGAAATCTTTTTAGATTTCCAATTACTATTTATAATCAAAACTCTGATCTTTATTACCCCATGTAAAATTTGATTTAGTAAAACATCATCATGTTTGTGTCATTTTTACTTTTACATTAAGTAAAAAGTTATTTATGTCATTTCCCAACCAAAGTGGCTCCATGGGGTCCCCAAGTTGAACCATGGATTTCATTGGTCGGCCATGACACATCCAATTAGGGTAGGACATGTGTCATGCTCATCTCATTTTATTAAAGCATTATTTTTACCTTAAACTACACTAATTACCTCTAATCGCGATTAAGAACTTAAGAGTTACTATTCACCAAAAAATTATTTTAATCTCATTGAACCACATATTAATTCTTAATGACAACAAATAATGTCAGATTTTTGAAATTCAAAACACAGAAGTGGTAAAATTTCATTTAAATGAAAAATCAGTTTTTATAAGTAGCACTTAGTGGATTCAATATTCATAAAAATTGAAGTTTTTCAAAAAAATACCAAAAATTCACCGTAAGCTATATTTGATATTCCAAATTCAAAAATGAATTCTATTTTACAAAATTAAAAAAATATAGGTCACATTAATTAATTTAATAATTAATTCCCGCTGTCATGAAAAATAGCGTGTTTTATGAAACAAGAAGTATCAAAAGATTGACACTAGTTTAAGCCCAATTTCAAAGGGAAATTGATTCCAATGACCATCATTGGATTAAATGGTAAAAATATATTCTAATTTCACTTCAAAACCAATTCAAAAGATAATCTAATCAGATAAATGCATTAGATTAAAAAGCAGTTTTGATGTAAAATGCAGTATTTTTCACTATTCAATAAAAAATGATCATTGTCCCAAAAATTCCAAAAATTCACACAAAGTAAATTTTGATGTCCCAATCATAAAGAAACAGTTTATTTTGACAAAAATAGCTTATAAAATTGTCAAAATATAGATTTAAAAATGGTTTTCCATCAAAAGGCAATAAAACAATCTTTTAAAAATATTAGTGCATTTCATGCTTAAGATTGGATTTATTTTCATTCTAAGCCTCTAAAACACTATCTAATTAATTAATAGACATAGATAAAAATATCATTTATTAATTACTTACTTGGGATGTTACATCCTTCCCCCATTTTGAAAATTTTGTCCCCGCAATTTATTTACATATCGAATAAATGGGGGTACTTATCCCTCATTGCATTTTTAGATTCCCATGTTGCCTCTTCCATCATGTTGTTTTTCCACAAAACCATTACCTGATTAATCACATTATTTCGTAACACATTCTCCCTATGGTCAATAATCTGGACCTGTTGTTCCTCATAAAATAGGGTCTCTTCCAGATGAACTACCTCTAGACTCAAAACATGAGATGGATCTTGCATATACTTTCTCATCATCGAAACGTGAAAAACATTTTTTACCTAAGATAAAGTCGGAGGTAAGGCCATCCAGTATGCAACTGATCCAACACTCTCTAGAATTTCATATGGTCCAATGAACCTTGGAATTAGCTTTCCTTTCTTACCAAATCGCATCACACTTTTCCAGGGTGAGACTTTGAGAAAAACTTGATAACCTACCTCAAAAGTTAGATCCTTCCCCCTGTTGTCTGCATAACTCTTCTGCCTACTCAGAGCTGTTTTCATGTGTTTCTGAATCAGCTGAACGTTTTCTGCCATCTCTTCTACCAATTCTTGTCCCATCAACTTCCTTTCACCAACTTCATCCCAGAAATATGGAATTCGACACTGCTTCCCATATAATGCCTGAAATGGTGCCATCTGTATAATGGAATGAAAACTGTTATTATATGAAAATTCAACCAAAGAAAGATGTCGGTCCCAACATCCCTGATAATCCATAGAGCAAGAAAGTAGCATATCCTCCAAGGTATGAATTGTTCGTTCTGACTTCCCATCTGATTGATGATGAAAAGCTGTACTAAATTTTAATCCAGTACCCAACAAGTTCTGAAGGCCTTTCCAAATGTTAGAAGTGAATCTGGGATCACGATCAGATACAATGGAGAGGGGAACTCCACGTACCCTGACTATCTCTTTAAGATACAAATAGGAAAGTTGATATCGGGAAAAAGTATCTCGTATAGCAAGGAAATGAGAAGATTTAGTCAAGCGATCAACAATAACCCAGACAGCATTATTACCTCGAGATGTCTTCAGTAATCCCACAACAAAGTCAATGGATATATTCTCTCATTTCCACTCTAGCACTGGTAGAGGCTGATTCATCCCTTTCGATAACTACCGCTCTGCTTTAACCTGTTGACAAGTCAAACACTTCACAGTAAAATCAGCAATATCACTTTTCATTCCATCCCACCAGTAATACTCCCGAAGTTCTCTATACATCTTAGTACTTCCTGGATGAACTGAAAACGGAGAACTATGAGCTTAACATAACAACTCTTTCTTCAACTGTGAATCAAAAGGCACAAACAATCTCTTCCCAAATCTCAAAACGCAATCATTATCAATGTTGAATTCAGGAATCTTACCTTTCTGAACCAGCTATACCTTTTTCTGCAACTAACTGTCTTGCTTCTTTGCTTGCTTGATTCTATCATATAGAGATGATCTCACTGATACCAGAAACAAAACAGAAGAAATTCTTGTACCAACAACTTCTATTCCAAAGTTCATCAAATCCTTAACGAAAGGATCACATTCCAAGCGCAATATTGCTAATGAAGCATTACTTTTTCGACTCAAAGCATCAACCACTTTATTTGCTTTTCCCGGATGGTAAAGAATTATATAATCATAATCCTTGATTAATTCTTTCCATCTCCTCTGTCTCATGTTTAACTCTTTCTGAGTGAATATATACTTTAAACTTTTATGATCAGTATATATTTTACACTTTACTCCATACAAATGATGCCTCTATATTTTTAAAGAAAAAAACAACAGAAGCTAATTCCAAATCATATGTAGGCTAATTTATCTCATGAGTTTTCAACTATCGTGAGGCATAAGCAATTACCTGGTCATTCTTCATTAGGACGCAACCAAGTCCTTTCAATGAAGCATCACTGTATATAACAAACTCACCATTCCTAGAAGGTAGTTCCAGAACTGGATCATTCACCAATCTTCTTTTCAATTCCTGAAAACAATCATCAAATTCTTTTGTCCATATAAACTTAACACCCTTCCGAGTTAACTTAGTCATTGGACTAGATAACCGTGAAAATTTTCTAACAAACCTTCAGAAATAGCTTGCCAAACCAAGGACGCTATGAATCTCAGTTACATTTGTGGGTCTTGGTCATTCTTCAACAACCATTGTTTTTACAGGATCAACAGTTATCCCATCTTTAGAAATAATATTACAAAAGAAAGAAATTTGTTGCAACCAAAACTCACACTTGATGAATTTTCCATACAGTTTCTTTTCTTTTAAGGTTTGCAAGATAACTCTTAAATGTCTTTCATGATCCTCTTTACTTTTATAAAACACCAAAATATCATCAATGAAAACAACAACAATCTTATCCAATAACTCATGGAAAATTCTATTCATTAAGTCCATAAATACAGAAGGTGCATTGGTTAGCACAAAAGGCATTACTACAAATTCATAATGGCTATATCTTGTACAGAACGCGGTCCTCGGAAAATCTGCTTCCTTTACTTTCAGCTGATGGTACCCCAATCTCATGTCAATCTTTGAAAAATATTGAGCTCCCAGGAGCTGATCAAAAAAATTATCGATATGAGGTAAATGATAATTGTTCTTAATAGTGATTTTATTCAAGGCTCTATAATCAATGTAAAGTCTCATTGACCCATCTTTCTTTTTAACAAATAAAACAGGAGCACCCCATGGTAATGTGCTAGGTCAAATGAAACCTTTCACTAATAAATCTTTCAATTGCTCCTTCAACTCTAAAAGTTCAATTTGAGCCATTCGATAAGGGGGTTTTGAAATTGGCTTAGCATTAGGAACTAAGTCAATATTAAACTCAGCTTCCCGATCTGGTATTATTCCAGGCAACTCATCAGGAAAAACATTAGGATACTCATTTACCACTTGCATATCAGTATTCTGAACAGTTTCTTTTATTTTCAACGATGTGTGCTAGGTAACATTCATTTCCATCTTTTACAAGTTTCTTGGCCTCTTGATAAGTTATCAATAGTAAGGGATCATTCTTGTACACAAACAGAAAGTCTTTCTGAAAAGAAACTTCTTTAGATCTACAATAAATCTTAGCATGGTAAATAGAGAGCCAATCCATACCCTGGATAACATCAAACTCTACTAGAGGTAGAACAATAAGGTTTTCAAGTAGGTTCTTTCCACAGATAATAATAGGAAGATTCTTATAAATTCTTTTCCCACAACATTTCCCCAGGTGTTTTAAACAAATGTTCAGGAGTCATTTCTTGAGATGGTATTCCCATTTTACTAGAAAAGGTTTCAGAGATGAAAGAATGTGTAGACCCCGAATCAAACAACACACTGGCATAATGTGAAAAAACAAACAAAGTACCTGATACAACTAAATTTTAAGGCCCAACATCTGCTGAAAGAGTTGCAAAGTATTTCACCACCCCTTTATGCTTGTAGTCTAACTGCTTCCAATCACCCAAGCTCTTTGTCAGATACTCATTTGCATAGTGACCCATCTCATTGCACTTATAACATTTCACTAACTATAAATCAAATTCGTTCTTACCATCACCTTGGTCTTTTTCAGTGCAATCACTAGCCTTATGTCCCATCTTACTACATCGGTAGCACTTTACAGAATTCAGAAGACATTCCCCATCATGATTTTTTCCACATTTATCACAAACTGGACACTTAGATTTCTTATCATCAGACTTTTTTGAATAATTCTTACCTTTCTCCTGCCACCTAGGTCTCTTCTTCTGTTGGTTTTTATAGAACACTTGATCATCGGAAAACTCAATTTCCACCTTCTCAACACATCGAACAAGCTTTTCATAACTTGTAAACATAGGAGAAGCTAATTCCTTTCGATATTTTTGCTTTAATCCTGAGTAAAAAATGATTGATTTTACTATCAAGGTCTCGGATAAAATTTGTCGCATACCATGCCAATCAAGTGAACCGTTTTTCATATGCAGACACTGAGTCTTCCTCTTGCCTCAATTCCAAGATTTTATTTTCCATCTTAAGTCAAACAGCCTTAAGAAAATACTTTTCAAGAAACATACCTTTGAATTCATCCCAGTCAAGAGCATCAATCTCATCAGCGTCCCTAATATTTTTAACCATCGACCACCACTGATCTGCTTCACCCTCCAAATGAGAAATAACAAGACTATCCTTTTGATTGTCTGAACACCTCATGAAATAAAAAATCTTCTCCAATTCTTTAATCCACACATCAGCTTTCATAGGGTCAGATGATCCTCTAAATGATGTGGGATGTTGCCTCATGAAATGTTCCACCATAGACATGTTCCTATGCGGTTGATTTGGCTGATCTAATGTATGGATACCACCGCCATTTATCACTTGAGTCAACTGCACCATTACTGCAACAAACTATTCAGTTCCAATTCTGACCATCTCAAGATGCTGATTCAGAAGGTTATTTCCTTCTGCATGCCTTCCTAGCACTGCTTCCCTGTTTCCTCTATGGAAAACCATTCTGAACAAACATGTCTTAGATGATGCAACATGGTAATCTTCAAATACTATATCACTTAAATCTGACAATAAAAAATATATTCTTGGATAATTATTTAATAGAATTATAACTCCTAAAGTTATCTAAACCGACCTCTGATAACATCTATAAGGCCCCAGCCTTAAACCTTACTTAATCTTGAGTTATTACAAGAATACACATTGACGATTTTTTCGAGTTTAGAGTTTTAGAGAATTAGATCATAAAAATTTCATTACATTCCACATATAAACAAAGTGGTTACATAATGATAGTATTCTTCATTCCCATAAATGGAAACATATTTAAAATAAAACATGAATTCTTTCTTGACACTTCCTGGACACCATCATCATATCATGTACCTTTCCCTTGAACTGTGAAAAACATTTCAAAAAAAAAACTTGGGATGAGCATAAAAAGCACATTAAGGGATATAAAATTATATGGAAAGGAAAAATGGGTACATATATACATAAGAATGAAATCATACTTTACCCATAAAACATAAGCACATCAACATAACTCATCAAATCATGAATCAATCATAGAAATCATAAGACGTAAAGGTAACTTGAGGCATTCATAACATTCTTATGTATGGAGTAACCCTCTTGGTTACGTTTGGAATACACATCACAGTACATTCCATAAATCTCATTGGATAAACCTTAACGTTATACTGCTTCGCGTTACCCAATGCATTGTAGAGTTATATCGGGCTCACCCGCCCTTAGTTTATCAAGGAACCACCCGTCTCCATAATAATGCCCAAGAACCTCAACAAAATCATATCACATAAAACATGCATAAAGGAAACATAACATTTCCACCTTTCAATCACAAGATATCAATACAACACATTGATATAAAAACATTATGAAAACCATTTTCAATACCCAAATAATAGAAAAGTAAAACATGGTATTTTTTTCTTTTAAAAAAAACTGTATGGCTTGTAGAAGAAGCTAGAACTCAAATAATGGTCACGGCGGCGGAGAAGTTGTTGTCGCCGCATACGTATGACAAAAACATTCCCTTTTGTCGTTTAGTAAACGATTAGTATAAAAAATATTCCTTTTGAATAAACCTAAACGTCAAATGGGTTTATACACCGTATAAAATAATGTTGTGTATAAAACAAAATATGCCTCAATGAAAGGAGATTGAGACGAAGTCCCATACCTTGGGTCCGACTTGACTCAGTCATTCTTTAATCTCCTGAATAATAAACTTGAGTTAATTCTTACTTGTTTAGGAACCTTTTTAAAGTTCATTATTCCTTTTATATCACTTATCGCCATGTCATGAACACTATGTAATTATTTAAGTTAATAACGGTCGTTTTAACGATCATTGGTACTTGAGTAAAAAATAAACCCATTATAATTACATGTTGTTCATGTATCCATTATATCCAAGATTATAATAATTATATATATATATCATATATATCCAGTATATACATGCATTTATAATATTACATAATCATTTAGAAGTAAGAAATGAAATGCACCGTTCATGGAGACGGTAAGTTGTACGTACGCATGAACGCTACTTTCATTTCTATTTCGTATTTTATAGAATGGAATCATAATTATATAAATTTATATTAAAATTTCAGTATAATATCATATATAATATCATAGTTCCTTCCTTTATACGTCCCAAATATGTTATTTAACGAATCAAATCACTTTGAGGGGGCGGTAGTCTACACTTCCTTAAATGAAGATATCGCGTTTACCCATAATGGAAACCATATAGGTATGCCCAAAATGAAAAATACAGAAGCTTAAGAAATAAATAAACATATTCTATATCATATATAAATATAGTGACATCTTAATGGCCACCTTTGATGGTGTTAAAAGAAATTTGAACAATCATCGTTTCGGGAGGCATAAATTCACCATCCACGGAAATAGTATGTCCTTTAACCATTAGATGTAGGTGTGTGTAAGTGTAGCTCGAATCCTTCTTATAATAACCTCCTAGTATATTTAGGATACTGGAGTTGTCACAAAAGAAAAGAATAAAAATAGTTAAGGGGGTTGGAGAAGCAAATTCAAACAAAAGGACTCAAAAGAAGACATTACCTTAAAATCGGGTAACTCTCTTAGATTTGAGCCCAAAGGCTTCCTTGGGAAGACTTCTGCCCAGAGGGAGGCTTTAACGAGTAAGAGAGGGATTTTGAGAGCCAAAATGGTCAGGGGTTGGCCGAGCCAAAGGCTTTGGGAGTGTGGGTACGAAGATAGAGGTGGGGGCCTTTTATAAGAGGGGAGGAGGGGCACTCTTGGAAGGTAATGAAAAGTCACTTTATTTTAAAATGGTATTCGTATTTAAGAGGTCCAACATTGATGTTTTTAGAGGATAAGGTGATAATGGTTATAAATCCACCCATACAATAGTTTTTTTCCATATATAGACCTTAGATTTTACATTATCATTCCATTTTATTTAAATCGTTAAATAATGAGGTCATCGCTGCATCATCATGATGTCATAAATAATATAATTTATTTAAAGTCTAAAAATTATAAGAAAAATACTATGATGTAGGAAATCTTATTATCTTTCCAATTACTATTTATAATCAAAAATATTATCTTTATAACCCCATGTAAAAATTGTTTTAGTAAAACATCTCATTTTTGTGTCATTTTTACTTTTACATTAAATAAAAAGTTGTTTATGCCATTTCCCAACCAAAGTGGCTCCATGGGGTCCCCAAGTTTACCCATGGATTTTCTTGGTCTCCCATGACACATAAAATGAGGGTAGGGCATGTGTCATGCTCATCTCATTTTATTAAAGCATTATTTTTACCTTTAACTACACTAATTACCTCTAATCGCGATTAAGAACTTAAGAGTTACTATTCAACAAAAATTTATTTTAATCTCATTGAACCACATTTTACTTCTTAATGAAAACCATGTATGTCAGATTTTTGATATTTAAAACACAGAATTGGTAAATTTTCATTTAAACAAAAAATCAGTTTTTATAAGTACCACTTAGTGGTTTCACTATTCATAAAAAATTGATGTTTTTCAGAAAAATACCAAAAATCCACCCTATGATATATTTGATATTCCAAATTCAAAAATGAAGTCTATTTTACAAAATACAAAACATATAAGTCACATTGATTAATTTAATAATTAATTCCCGCTATCATGGCAAATAGCGTGTTTTTATGAAACAAAAAGTATCAAAAGATTGACACCAGTTTAAGTCCAATTTCAAAGTGAAATTTATTCCAATGACCATCATTGGATTAAATGGTAAAAATATATTCTAATTTCACTTAATAACCAATTCAAAAGATAATCTAATCATATAAATTGATTAGATTAAAAAGTAGTTTTGATGTAAAATGCAGTATTTTTCACTATTCATTAAAAAATGAACATTGTCCGAAAAATACCAAAAATTCACACAAAGTAAATTTTGATGTCCCAATAATAAAGAATGAGTTTATTTTGACAAACATATATTATAAAATTGTCAAAATATAGATTTAAAAATGGTTTTCCATCAAAAGGAAGTAAAACAATCATTTAAAAATATTAGTGTATTACATGCTTAAGATTGTATTTATTTTCATTTTAAGCCTCTAAAACACTATCTAATTCATTAATAGACATAGATAAAAATATCTATTATTCATTACTTACATGGGATGTTACATCCTTCCCCCTTTTAAAAATTGTGTCCCCGTAATTTATTTACTTATAGAATAAATGGGGGTACTTATCCCTCATTGCATTTTCAGATTCCCATGTTGCCTCTTCCATTATGTGGTTTTTTCACAAAACCTTTACCTAATTAATAACCTTAGTTCGTAACACTTTCTCCATGTGGTCAAGAATCTGGACCGGTTGTTCCTCATAAGATAGCTTCTTTTACATCTGAACTACCTCTGGACTCAAAACATGAGATGGATCTGGCATATACATTCTCAACATCGAAACGTGAAAAACATTGTGTACCTAAGATAAATTTGGAGGTAAAGCCACCCGGTATGCAACTGATCCAACTCTCTCCAGAATTTCATATGGTCCAATGAACCTTGGACTCAACTTTCCTTTCTTACAAAATCTCATCACACTTTTCCATGGTGAGACTTTGAGAAAAACATGATCACCTACCTCAAAAGTTAGATCCTTCCTCCTGTTGTCTGCATAACTCTTCTACCTACTCTGAGCTGTTCTCATGTGTTTCTGAATCAACTGAACTTTTTCAGCCATCTCTTCTACAAATTATAGTCCCATCAACATCCTTTCACCCACTTCATCCCAGAAAGATGGAGTTGGATACCGCTTCCCATATAATGCCTGAAATGGTTCCATCTGTATACTGGAATGAAAACTGATATTATATGAAAATTCAACCAAAGAAAGATGATGGTCCCAACTTCTCTGATAATCCATAGAGCAAGAACGTAGCATCTCCTCTAAGGTCTGAATTTTTCATTCTGACTGCCCATCTGATTGAGGATGAGAAGCTGTACTAAATTTTAATTCAGTACCCAACGACTTCTGAAGGCCTTTCCAAAAGTTAGAAGTGAACTTGGGATCACGATCAGATATAATGGAGAGGGGAAATCCATGTAAACTGACTATCTCATTAAGATACAAACGAGAAAGTTGATCTATGGAAAAAGTATCTCGTATAACAAGGAACTGAGCAGAATTAGTCAAGCAATCAACAATAACCCAGATTGCATTATTACCTCGAGATATCTTCGGTAATACCACAACAAAGTCCATGGATATATTTTCCCATTTCCACTCTGGCACTGGTAGAGGCCGAAGCATCCCTTTTGGTAACGTCCGCTCTGCTTTAACCTGTTGACAAGTCAAACACTTCATAGAAAATTCAGCAATATCTCTTTTCATTCCATCCCACCAGTAATAGTCCCTAAGATCTCTACACATCATAGTACTGCCTGGATGAACTGAAAACAGAGAACTATGAGCTTCACATAACAACTCTTTCTTCAACAGTGAGTCACAATTCACAAACAATCTCTTCCCAAATCTCAAAACTTAGTCATTATCAATGTTGAATTCAGGCAACTTACCATTCTGAACCAGCTGTACCTTTTTCTACAACTCACTATCTTGCTTCTGTGCTTGCTTGATTCTATCTGATAGAGATGATCTCATTAATACCTGAAACAAAACAGATGAACTTCCTACAACAACAACTTCTATTCCAAATTTCATCAAATCCTTAACCAAAGGATCACGTTCCAAGAGCAATATTGCTAATTAAGAATTACTTTTTCGACTCAAAGCATCGCCACTTGATTTTCTTTTCCCGGATGGTAAATAATTGTACAATCATAATCCTTTATTAATTCCAGCCATCTCCTCTGTCTCATGTTTATCTCTTTCTGAGTGAATATATACTTTAAAATTTTGTGATCAGTATATATTTCACACTTTACTCCATATAAATGATGACTCCAAATTTTTAAAGCAAAAACAACAACAACTAATTCCAAATCATGTGTAGGGTAATTTACCTCATGAGTTTTCAACTGTCACGAAGCATAAGCAATTACCTTAGCATTCTGCATTAGGACGCAACCAAGTCCTTTCAATGAAGCATCACTATATATAACAAACTCACCATTCCTGGAAGGTAGTGCCAAAACTGGAGCATTCACCAATCTTCTTTTCAATTCCAGAAAACAATCATCACATTCTTTTGTCCAGATAAACATAACACCCTTCCGAGTTAGATTAGTCATTGGACTAGATAACCGTGAAAAATTTCTAACAATCGTTCGGTAATAGACTGTCAAACCAAGGAATCTACGAATCTCAGTTACATTTGTGGGTAATGGCCATTCTTCAACAACCTTGGTTTTTGCAGGATCAACAGTTATCCCATATTTAGGAACAATATGACTAAGGAATGAAATTTGTTGCAACCAAAACTCACACTTTCTGAATTTTCCATTTAGCTTCTTTTCTTTTAAGGTTTGCAAGATAACCCTTAAATGTCTTTCATGCACCTCTTTACTTTTAGAAAACACCAAAAAATCATCATTGAAAACCACCATAGACTTATTCAAGAACTCATGGAAAATTCTATTCATTAAGTCCATGATTACAGCAGGTGCATTAGTTAGCCCAAAAGGCATTACTACAAATTCATAATGGCCATATCTTGTACGGAACGCGGTCTTTGGAACATCTGCTTCCATTACTTTCAGTTGATGGTACCCTGATCTCAAGTCAATCTTTGAAAAATACTGAGCTCCCTGGAGCTGATCAAACAAACCATCAATACGAGGCAAAGGATATTTGTTCTTAACAGTGATGTTATTCAAGGCTCTATAATCAATGAAAAGTCTCATTGAACCATCTTTCTTTTTAACAAATAAAACAGGTGCACCCCATGGTGATGTGCTAGGTCGAATTAAACATTTCTCTAATAAATCTTGTAATTGCTCCTTCAACTCTAAAAGTTCATTTTGAGCCATTCGATAAGGGGGTTTTGAAATTGGCTTAGCATCAGGAACTAAGTCAACAGTAAACTCAACTTCCCGATCTGGTATTATTCCAGGCAACTCATCAGGAAAAACATCAGGATACTCATTTACCACTGGCACATCCTTAATCTGAACAGTTCCTTTATTTTCAACGATGTGTGCAAGGTAATATTCATTTCCATATTTTACATGTTTCTTGGCCTCTTGATAAGTTATCAACAGTAAGGGTTCATTTTTGTACAAAAACTGAAAGTCTTTCGGAAAAGATACTTCTTTAGCTCTACAGTCAATCTTAGCATGGAAAATAGAGAGCCAATCCATACCCAAGATAACATCAAACTCTACTAGAGGTAGAACAATAAGGTTTTCAAGTAGGTTCTTTCCACAGATAATAATAGGAAGATTATTATAAATTCTTTTTGCCTCAACAATTCCCGCAAGTGTTTTTACCAGAAGTTTACGAGTCATTTATTGAGATGGTATTCCCATTTTACTAGAAACGGTTTCAGAGACGAATGAATTTGTAGACCCCGAATCAAACAACACACTGGCATAATATGAAAAAACAAAGTACCTGATACAACTTCATTTGATGGCCCGACATCTGCTGAAGTAGTTGCAAAGGATTTCACCACCCCTTTCAGCTTGTAGTCTAACTGCTTCCCATCCCCCAAGCTCTGTGTCGGACACTCGTTTGCATAGTTACCCATCTCATTGCACTTATAACATTTCACTAACTATAAATCAAATTTGGCCTAACCATCACCCTGATATTTTTCAGTGCAATCACGAGCCTTATGTCCCATCTTACCACATCGGTAGTACTTTCCGGAATTCAGAAGACATTCCCCAGAATGCCTTTTTCCACATTTATCACAAACTGGAAACTTAGATTTCTTACCATCAGTCTTTTTTGAAGAATTTTTACATTTCTCCTGCCACCTCAGTCTCTTATTATGTTGGTTGTTATAGAACACTTGATCATCGACATACTCTATTTCCACCTTCTCAGCACATAGAACATGCTTTTCATAACATTTAAACTCACAAGAAGCTAATGCCCTTCGATATTTTGGCATTAATCCTGAGTAAAAATGATTGATTTTACTATCAAGATCTCGGATAAAATTTGGAGCTTACCTTGTCAATCGAGTGAACCTTTCTTCATAGGCCGCCACTAAGTCTTCCTCTTGCCTCAATTCCAAGAATTACTTTTCCATCCTAAGTTGAACAGCCTTAGGAAAATACTTCTCAAGAAACATACAATCGAATTCATCCCAGTTGAGAGCATTAATCTCATTAGCGTCCCTGATATTTTTAATCATCGACCACCACTGATCTGCTTCACCCTCCAAATGATAAATAGGAATACTAACATTTTGACTCTCTGAACACCCCATGACATCAAAAATCTTCTCCAGTGCTTTAATAAACCCTTCATCTAGCACTGGGTCAGATGATCCTCTGAATGATGGGGGATGTTTCCTCATGAAATGTTCCACCACAGACATGTTCCTCTGCAGTTGATCTGGCTGATCTCGTGTATGGATACCACCTCCATTTATTGCTTGAGTCAACTACGCCATTACTGCAACAAACTGTTCAGTTCCAATTCCGACCATCTCAGGATGCTGATTTGGAAAGTTATTTCCTTCTGCATGCCTTCCTAGCACTGCTTCCTATTTCTTTTGCAGAAAACCATTCTGAGCAAACATGTCTTAGATGAAGCAACATGGTAATCACCAAATACTATATCACTTCAATTTGACCATAAGAAAATATTTTTGGATAATCATTTAATATAATTATAACTCCTAAAGTTATCTAAACCAAACTTTGATACCAACTATAAGGCCCCAGCCTTAAACCTTACTTAATCTTGGGTTATTACTAGAATACACATTAAGGATCTTTTCAGGTTTAGAGTTTTAGAGAATTAGATCATAAAACATGCATTACATTACACATATAAACAAAGTGGTTACATAAAGATATTATTCTTCTTCCCCATCAATGTAAACATATTTAAAATAAAACATGAATTCTTTCTTGACACTTCCTTGACACTATAATCATATCATGTACCTTTCCCTTGACCTGTGAAAAACATTTCAAAAAAAAACTTGGGGTGAGCATGAAAAGCTCAGTAAGGGATATAAAAATATATGGAAAGGAAACATGGGTACATATATACATAATAATGAAATCATACTTTACCCATAAAACATAAGCACTTCAACATAATTCATCAAATCATGAATAAATCATAGAAATCATAAGACGTAAAGGTAACTTGAGGCATTCATAACATTCTTATGTAGGGAATAACCCTCTTGGTTACGTTTGGACTAACCATCACAGTATATTCCCTAAATCTCATTGGAGAAACCTTAAAGTTACACTCCTTCGCGTTACCCAATGCATTGGAGAGCTATATCAGGATCACCCGCCCATAGATTATCACGGAACCACCTGTCTTCATAATAATCCCCAAGAACCTCAACATAATCGTATCACATAAAACTTGCATAAAGGAAACATAACATTTCCACCTATCAATCACATGATATCAATACAACACATTGATATAAAAACATTATGAAAACCATTTTCAATACCAAAATAAATGAAAAGTAAAACATGGTATTTATTTTTCTTTTAAAAAAACTTTATGGCTTGTAAAGGAAGCCGAAACTCAAATAATGGTCACGGTGGCGGAGAAGTTGTTGTTGCCACATACATACGACAAAAACATTCCCTTTTGTCGTTTAGTAAATGATTCGTATAAAAAATATTCATTTTGAATAAATGTAAAAGTCAAAGGGGTTTATACACCGTATAAAAGAAGGTTGTGTATAAATTAAAATATGCCTCAATGAAAGGAGATTGAGACGAAGTCCCATACCTCGGGTCCGACTTGACTGTGTCGTTCTTTAATCTCCTGAATAATAAACTTGATTTAATTCCTACTTGTTTAAGAACATTTTTGAAGTTCATTATTCCTTTTATATCACGTATAGACATGCCATGAACACTATGTAATTATTTATGTTAATAACGGTCGTTTTAACGATCATTGGTACTTGAGACAAAAATAAACCCTTTATAATTACATGTTGTTCATGTATCCATTATATCCAGGATTATAATCATTATGTATATATCACATATATCCATTATATACATGCATTTATAATATTACATAATCATTTAGATGTAAGAAATGAAATGCACCGTTCATGGAGACGGTAAGCCGTACGTATGCATGAAAGATACTTTCATTTATATTTCGTATTGTATAGAATGGAATCATAAAAATATAAAGGTATATTATAATTCCAGTATAATATCATATATAATATTATAGTTCCATCATTTATATGTCCCACATATGGTATTTAACGAATCAAATCACTTTGAGGGGGCGGTAGTCCGCACTTCCTTAAATGAAGATATCGCGTTTACCCATAATGGAAACCATAAAGGTATGCCCAAAATGATAAATACAGTTGCATAATAAAAACATAAACATATTATATATCATATATAAATATAGTGACATCTTAATGGAGATCTTTTAAGGTGTTAAAATAATGTTGAACAATCATCGTTTCAGGAGGCATAAATTCACCATCCACGGAAACAGTATATCCTTTAACCATTAGATGTAGGTGTGTGTAAGTGTAGCATGAATACTTCTTATAACAACATCCTAGTTTATTTAGGATACTGGAGTTGTTACAAAAGAAAATAATAAAAAGAGTTAAGGGGGCTGGAGAAGCAAAATCAAACAAAAGGACTCAAAAGAAGACATTACCTTAAAATCTGGTAACTCTCTTAGATTTGAGATCAAAGGCTTCCTTGGGAAGACTTCTGCCCAAAGTTTGGCTTCAAGGAGTAAGAGAGGAATGTGGAGAGCCAAAATGGGCAGGGTTTGGCCGAGCCAAAGGCTTTGGGAGTGTGGGTAAGGAGGTAGAGGTGGGGGCCTTTTATAAGAGGAGAGGAGGGGCACTCTTGGAAGGTAAAGAAAAGTCACTTTATTTTAAAGTGGTATTATGATTTAAGAGGTCCCACATTGATGTGTTTCGAGGATAAGGTGATAAGGGTTCGAAGTCCAGACATAAAATAGGTTTTGGCCATGTGTAGGTCTTATATTTTACATTATCATTCCATTTTATTTAAATCAGTCAATAATGAGGTCATCGCTGCATCATCAGGATGTCATAAATAATTTAATTTATTTAAAGTCTACAAATTATAAAAAAATACTATGATGTTGGAAATATTTTTATATTTCCAATGACTATTTATAATCAAAAATCCTATCTTTATAACCCCATGTAAAAATTGTTTTAGTAAAACATCTCATGTTTGTGTCATTTTTACTTTTACATTAAATAAAAAGTTATTTATGTCATTTCCCAACCAAAGTGGCTCCATGGGGTTCCCAAGATGACTCATGTATTTTCATGGTTGGCCATGACACATCCAATAAGGGTAGAACATGTTTCAAGCTCATATCATTTTTTAAAAGCATTATTTTTTCATTAAAGTACACTAATTACCTCTAATCGCGATTAAGAACTTAAGAGTTACTATTCACAAAAAATTATTTTAATCTCATTGAACCACATTTTACTTCTTAATGAAAACCATGTATGTCGGATTATTGAAATTAAAAACACAAAAGTGGTAAAATATCATTTAAACGAAAAATCAGTTTTTATATGTACCACTTAGTGGTTTCACTATTCATCAAAAATTGAAGTTTTTATGAAAATTACCAAAAAGTCACCCTAAGCTATATTTGATATTCCAAATTCCAAAATGAAGTCTATTTTACAAAATTCAAAACATATAAGTCACATTAATTAATATAATAATTAATTCCCGATGTCATGACAAATAGCGTGTTTTTATGAAACAATAAGTATCAAAAGATTGACACCGGATTAAGTCCAATTTCAAAGTGAAATTGACTCCAATGACCATAATTGGATTAAATGGTAAAAATGTATTCTAATTTCACTTCAAAACTAATTCAAAAGATATTCTAATCATATAAATAAATTAGATTAATAAGCAATTTTGATGTAAAATGCAGTATTTTTTACTATTCATTATAAAATGAACATTGTCCGAAAAATAACAAAAATTCACACAAAGTAATTTTGATGTCTCAATAATAAAGATTAAGATTATTTTGACAAACATAGCTTATAAAATTGTCAAAATATAGATTAAAAAATGGGCTTCCATCAAAAGTCAGTAAAACAATCTTTTAAAAAAATTATTGTATTCCATGCTTAAGATTGGATTTATTTTCATTTTAAGCCTCTAAAACACTATATAATTCATTAATAGACATAGATAAAATTATCTACTATTCATTACTTACTTGGGATGTTACATATAATATACCTACGTATTGTTATATTTTCATTCAATTAAATATGAAATATAAAAGAATTTAGTGTTCATGCATACGTACGAATTCTTGTCTCCATGAACGGTGAATTTAATTTATTATTCCAAATGTTATGTACTATTATAAATACATACATATAATGGATATATATGATATGTATGATATTTAAAATATGAATATAATTGCGTAGATAATTGAAATTTTTCAGCAAGAAGAACTTGTAATTATAAGGAATTCATTTTTCAATCATGTACCAAATATCTTCAAAATGACCATTATTAACTTAAATGATAGAATAATATTTATATCATGGTAATAATTAGTAGAAAAGAAATAATAAACTTGATACGGTTCTTAATCAAATAGATATTTTATTTAATTTATTATTCATGAGATTAAAGAACAAATGGGTCCATTCAGACAAAAGGTAAAGGACATCATCTCAATTTGCTTTCATTGAGGCATATTTTATTTTATACATGAGATTTTTTTATATGGTGTGTAAAACCCTTTTAATTTTCATTTCATTCAACAAGAATATTTTTTCTTTGTAGTGCTTAACTGAATGACAACAACATAATGTTTCTTTTTAACGTATGTGGTGACAATTACCTTTCCTCCTCCATGAGTATTATTTGATCTTTGGATTCCTTAATGCCAAAAAGTTTTAAAAATGAAAATAAATACTATATAATATTTTACGTATTGTGGTTTTGAAAATGGTTATGATAGTGGATTTGTTATGTTAATATATTTAAATTATATATTGTGATTGAAATGTTGAAATTTTATTTTTACAATATATTTGTTTTATGAGTTATAAATATATTATGGTTATTGGGAATTGTTACATATACGAGTGGTTTCATAGTAAATATATGGTGGTTGAGCCCAATATAGATATAAAATGTATTGTGTAACGTGAAGGAGGTAAAAGTGAATGTTTCCCCAAAGAGATTTAGGGAATATAATTTGATGGGTATTCCAATTATAACTCCCTACATAGCTGTGAAATCTATAATATAAGTATGTTATGGATGCCACTAGTTACCATTATGATTTGAGAATACTATATGTTATTCAAAAATCTTATGATTTCATAAGTTAATAAAAAGAGTGAATGTTTTTATTTATTGATGTATTAATGATTTAATTCATTATTTTATATCCTTTATTGAGATTTTCATGCTCATCCCATGTTTTTGAAATGTTTTTCACAGGACATAAAGATGAATAGGGTCAAGGTTGGGATCAAGGAAAAGCCATGGTATATAAAACATGGTACTTGACATTACAATTTTTTCCAGATTTTTTCTTTTTTAAATAATGGAATATTTGTAGAAGTGTCTTTTATGATATTTTTGAGATATAATTTAATAGATATGGCCTAATTCTATAAAAGTTTAAACCTAAAACGATCCTCAATTTGAATTATCCATTTAATTCATGATTATGTAATGTTCAAGGCTGGGTCCTAATATGTGGGTTCTCTTAAAATAATATTTCATTATATTTTATCACATATTAATTTATTTATAATTATTTTTTAATACAACGAATGATTTAATACTCATATTTTAATGCATATCTCCAATTAATGTTATTTCTATACAATAAAATTATTATTTTCAATATAAAATATTTTATATTTGGATACATGATTCATATAGAAATTTTTTTTTCATCTTAAACGATATTTTATTTTATATTTATTTAAAATGTTTTATTTTTTATGATATTACTCTACAAATTTTAAAATTTTACTTTTCATAGTGACATGTGTGTTATTATTTCACCTCATTAGTAGTAATGTTAGAAGAGGTTTTATGTTTTCACCACAATTTTCCTTATAATAATAAAAAGTTTTTAGAATCATGGGACTACTATAATCTTTTTTTCATTTAACATATACATATATATATATATATATAATTAAATTTGGTGGACCTATGGTATCCAAATACTTGACTCTTGTTCCCTTCCCAAGTGATATCATTCCAATAATTATTTTATGAGGATATTTTTCATCAATGTAAATATCATTATATATTTCTTCTGATACATTTGCGATATTTAATATTTAAACTATTCCACTTTTTCAATGGATTGATTATTATCATGTAATTCTATTTTTTAATTGGGGTTTTTTTTTGAAATTTTATATATCTATTAGCTATATATAGATTTATATTAATGATTAAGGCTAGTGGATTATTTTTTAACATATTTTATATTTTTTATCTCAATGAGGGTTCTTATAATAATTTTTTATTTTGGGTTTTTTACACATTATCTCATATATTTAACAAATTTGATTCAAACCATTGATTATTGGAGCCCAAAAATATATATAATTTCAAATTATCAATAGGACTTATATAAAACATTTTTTTTCAGAATTTGTTGTATTCCAAATTAATAATGATGTTGTAATTGTGGATTTGATGAAAATAATATTGTATTAACTTTTTAATAGATAATAAAAATGATGATTTTTTATGGACATGATATCAAGGATGATGTCTTGGCTGTGTCCATGATTATGTAGTAATGATGTCCAACATTGTGCATTAAGTGACAAAATATTCATTTATTGTTATCCATGTGATATATCGATTTTAATTTATATCCATATATATATATATATATCATGTTCACAGTTTCAGATTATTATGGATTTATTATGATTAATTATTCGTTATGTAATATTAATGAATGATTTTTCAATGGTTTACTCTTCTTTTATTTTTTCACTTACATGGAATTTAAGAAAACAATTAAATATGATTACATTTCCCAAATTTTAATATAATATTATTTATCATGATATTTATAAATGAATACAATGTGTTAATGATTTTATATAATTTTATAATGGTTATTATGGTTTATATTTTTTAGTATATAATATAATAAATTTCCATTAACTTGGAAATGCATGAGGTTTATTTGTTTATGATTCTTTTTAATTATCTACGTATCTAAATGTAAAAACTATAAGGAATTTGTATAATGAAATACATTCTATATATTGAGTAACAATGCTACTCTTATTTATGATAATATATAATTAGTATAAATGATTTTATGGAAGTATTTGATTTAGGTGTTAGATCTAGAGCTGCAATATACAATGTTTGAATCCCTAGCATAAAACTCAGTAAGACAAAGCTATTAATAATCATAAATATTTTTTCATTCTTTATTATAACATGAATATATTAATTACAATTGGAAAAATGAAATAATCATGTACCTTGAAAGGAAGAATGAAATATTCATTTGTAGCTTCCATCCAAAACATGATATAATAATATCATCTTAAATTTTATTTTTCAGATAGATCCATTTGAATAAGTACCATATAGAATATTCTTTTAAAATAATATTTTAATAAAACATATCGTTAAAATCAATACTAAAATTAAAAATTTATTTTAAAAAAATATCATAAAATATCCTAATACTTCTCTTAGACTGAATTTTTATTAATAAATAATAATTTATTATCAACATTCTATATTAAATACATAATTTTCCAAGAGATAAATAAAACAATATATGAATCTAAAATTATTATCAGATAGAATATTACCTTGTATACTATATAGTGTTAAATATCATTAACAAATACATTAATAGGGTCATAAATTTTCAGTGTCTTTCTAATCCTGGTAGAATATGGGCCCTATGATAACAAATTCATGATAAACCAAAATATATTATTTTTCATTTTGTGATACTAGGAGACCCATTGTCAAATTTCATGTCATGTAATACCATTGAAACTATTGATTTTATAATAAATGAATTATAATTACTAGATATTCGTGTTTATCATTAATCATTTTATCCAATAATAATTCAAACAAAAATCCACCACTATACTATTTCATTCATATCCACAAAATCTATCTTGAATCATTATAGTACATTTTATTAAAAATGAGATATACATCCTATTAAAAAATAATGGCTTCTAACATCATTTATTTTAACATAGTTATTTGAAAAAAATTCAAATATCAATAAAATATAGAAATATCATCAAGACTCTATAAGTTTATTTTTTCGCACCACATATTTACCCATGAAAAATATGACACTCTCAATCTAGACACTAACTATTTATTTCAATCAAAATACATTATGATGTTATAGTTAATGTTGATAGGATAACACTTTTCTTCCCAATATATGAATCAATATATAATATAGGTAAATGTAGTATTCAATATTACTCGTCCATTGATTCATGAATAATATCAAATGAAGGTGATATTTTTATAGAACTAGTACATCGCCCATATATCCACACGACGTCATAAATGAAATCTGAATTACAAAATGAATTATAAATATGAGAAGTGATCAAAGGACATTAATAAATATTGTAATGAATATATAAATCTATTCATATAAATGATGTATAAAAATCTAATATCTAGATACTTGAAATAGGAGAACAGTGAAACAAAATCATGGTAAGAGAACTTTATATTGTAAATAAACATTAGTTGTCATTTTCATGTCACCTTTGAAATAGAACAATGGAATGTTATTTAACCATGATAAGAGAACATAAATACACATTAAGTAGAATATACATGTTTGTCAACAATTACAAGAACCATGACATTCAACAACAGCGGGTGTGTAGATCAGATTACAATTCAAGACATCGGAACTTACATTCAACAGCCTCATAGTACTACCATGTATCATTGATGTAGAGTAATAGTTTATCATGTTTTTTGACAGTTATATTGATCCATGAAATATATAATTAGACATTAATGTGAGTAAATGTGACATATTACTATGAACAAGAACTGGGTAATGAAGTGAAGTGACACCAAATAATTATTAATATTAAAATAAAAAATCGCTACAAATTAAAATAATAGAAAAATAAGTACCTATTGAAACAAAAATAGTGGTTAGTCTGGGAAGCTTTTCAGCCCCCCCATTTTTCAGCAGCTCCTCCAACCCCCTGCCCAGCTCAACCCCTCCCCTCCCTCCTCCTCTGCTTGTCTCCCACCCAATCCCTGCAGCTCCCATTGCCACCTCTGCCTCCCCCCTGCCCATCTGCTTCCCCCACCACCCACTACCAAAACTCTTCCCCCAGAAGCCCCCTCCCCCTTTCTTCATCCCCCTCCCCTCCCCTCCACTCCACTCCAACTTTCCCAGCCCTCCACTCCATCCCCCTTCCCACTAAGCAGAATCTCCCCTGACCCATTCCTCCACCCTCTTCCTCCCCCTCCTCATCCCTCTACTTCCCAACCCCTCCTCTCCCCCCTTCCACCCTGCCCAGTTTGTCACCCCCCCCCACTTCCCAGCACCGTCTCCTACCCCCTACTCAGCTCAACCCCTCCCCTCCGCATCCTCTAGTTGTCTCCCACCCAATCCCAGCACCTCCCCCTCTTACCTACGCCTGTTACCCTTCCCAGCCCCTTCCCCCACCACTCCCACCCTGCCCTACCTCTTCCTCAATCAGGCCACTCCCCCCTACCCTCATCTTCTACTCCCCTCCCATCCCTCCCCCACCCCTCCCCTCCAACCAGCACAGCCCATCTATATTTATTTGTAAAAAAATGGAATCCATTTTTAGGAATCATAAATATATAGACATAATTAAAACAACAATATAAGTAATTATTGTAGCACAAAGTACTGAACAGTTAATAATGTGTTACATTTTATTAACAAAAACACACTACAATACCTTCATTCAAATATGAAATATAGATAAGATAATATCATTAATAACCTCATGAGATTCGTTTTTTTGTCAAAAAAACCAGCTCTAAGATATCAAATCATTATGTGTCGTGTAATGTAATTCATATAAACCATCCAATGAGCCAATAAAAATGTAATGCATAACATTACATAAAAATGTACTTCAAATATCTATATGGATTCTGTTGCAATATACCCCACCCCATGTTTCTATCAATCCTTCAGACAAAAGTTAATATTAGAGAATCCTAAAATTAATGGATAAGTGAACATCTTTCACTATAAATAATAAAAAAAACAGTTTAAAACAAACAACACGTGAATATGCATGTTGTCCATCCATATATTCATGTCATTAAGGTAATAAGAATAAACTTATTTAAAAAATAGTACACACGCCCGTCATGCATGCCAAGCTCCACCCCCACCAGGATAGTCCCGCCTTCCAACTCATGCTCCTTCCTTCCCATCACCACCCCCACCTATTCCACACCCTCCCTTCCACCCCTTGTCCAACCCCTTTCCTCCACTTCCCCCTTAATAGCCTCTACTTCCACCACATCCCAGCACCTCCACCTTCTAACTCACCCACTTCCTACCCAACACAAATTGAACCAGGCGCCCTCCTCCCTGCCTAGCCCCTTTCCCACCAGCCCCCACTAGGCCCCCCTTCCCTACCCTGCCGCTTCTCCCCCCATCACTAAAATACATCAAGATAATGTTGATATGTAATACAGGATGAATAAACTAACTCCCATGACAAAAACTAAATTAGACGATACAATCAGCAGATATCGTAATACCTTTCATATCTACAGAACATATTAGTCATTCTTTTCTGTCCTGCCTTTAAATTCATCCTTCATTCGGATTGCTATATTTTTTCCCTAACATGTTCTACCGACATGTTCAGGTGGGATATTTTGTGATTTATCAATAACATCTTCATTATGAAATTTAGTTAGTTGGTTTTTCTTCATATAGAACATAGTTAAAAGTAACATCAGATATAGGAGCAATTACAACATTCGAATAAAATAATGGCTTCTAACGATAATTCTAATGGACAAAATATATATATACCTAAATATAGGATGATACCACCTACGATGTTTCAAATATAGAGTCATCCTTTTCACTGATTCGAAATGATTAAACATTTTTATGAATGTATTATAAAACAATAATGCTTTAATCTAGTTGCGTGTTCATTACACGTGTGGAAGTAAAAATTATGATAATGGATTATATTATTCCTAACTATGTTCATGAACACTAATTACATTTGTACATACACTAATTTGATGATGTTGTATATAAATAATAACATAAATAACTATTTTCAATATATCCATATTAATGAAAATAAGAATATGTAGTATAATCAATACAAAATTATATGTAGCTATCATTGAACTTGGTGATGTTGTTGTTGATAATGGTATTGAATATTACATTGTATGAGTTTTGTTCTACTGAACGGTGATGATTTTGAATATTATAATTTGACACTTCAATTTATAGGAGAATCTATTTTGATTTTAAAACAGTCAATTCTATAGGAAAACCGTAATCATCATCCGCATTATTTGAGATGAAATAGAAAATGTTATGTTAATTAAAGTGATAATATTTTTTCATCATGATTTATTATTATCTAGTAGTACTTGAATCAAATAATCTCATAGATCTGAAGTAGTTTTTCACACAAATTTCATAACTTGTTTATCAAATATGACAACTGATATGGAGTCTGTGGAATCACTCATAAGCAGCTGCACTCTAAATCTATTGACTTATAACTATGATAACAAAGGGATTTAGGATAAGTAAAATTTATTAGTATTGATATATAAAATAACTAATAAGTTGTTAAGTTGATGAAAAAAATAAGAACCTGGGAATGGTTCATGTTAGAGATTTCTTGCAATTCTGGCTCCAATTTTTTCCTTCATCATTTTGTACTTTTTTCATTCTAGAATTTCATAAATCATAGAACCATTTTTTATTTGTATGAATTTTTTTATGATGATTAAAACCAGGCACTTTGTAGGCTGTCCAACTTTGAGATTTATGTAGATAATGACATAGTATAGTACTATACTAGTACATCCATATTTTTAATGTGGATAAATTAATTTGTAAATTTGTTGTATACTACAGAACTGATCAAAATTACTTACTTTAGAAATGGTTTTTTTATTTTTCAAATATAGAAATGGTGTAGAGGAAGAATATGTGTTTGTTGGTTATGGACTTCAATACATCAATGACATTATAAATGTACATCTAAATATTGAATAATGCAAGTCAAATGTCAAACATTAAATGTACATCTGTTATAAAGTAAACATTAGACATCATATACAAAAATAACAGTTAAATCAAGTATATAGAGCACCTTTTTTGGAAAGATTAGACATCTTCAATAATAGGATTTAAAAGTATTTTTCGTTTAATTAATGGTAGTTGTATGTATAAGAGAGTCTAAAAGTAATTTTAAAATGAATTCAGTTGGAGTAGTGGTTTAAAACTTTTTAATGCATTGAATAAATTAAAGGGAAATAAGTCATTGGGTTATTAGAGAGCAGACTATTTAATTACATAAAAATGAATATTTGAAATATTAAAATAGTTGGTGAACCGATAATTTTTTCCACGTAAGATGACATCTGGTTAGCATAGTCACCCGATAAATGGCATTTATGTTTTAACCCTATACAAAAAAAATATGTACCACATAATGTTAAATATAAATAGCGGGTCAAAGATACTGGAAGTCTATAATAAATAACCTTATATCATGTAAAGAAAATTGCATCTTGAAATTTGAATTACCCAATGCATCAAGAGGATGTGAGAAACATAAGTATCCAATAATTTCTAAAACAGATCAGAAAGAAGAAATAGTTATGTGTTGTAAGGTAAACAAATTTGAAAGTAACACATAAAATTATATATTGATCAATATAGATAATTTATAAACATTCATAAAATATTAAATAAATTTTAATAAATGATTACTTATTAAATTTTTCTCTGGAACCCTTCTCCGAATTATGTCTTCAATGGAAGTATAATCGAAACAAAAATGTGGTTGCGATACATCACATGGCCAGAATTACATTGTTGATGTGAACAGTACCCAACATGCATGTCTAGTTCCTATGTAGGTACCTTGATTAGCAGCTATCTGCATGTTCTGTATGAAATAGTACATCCTTTCACGCAATATATTTCTTTACATAGAATGAATTTGACGCCCTATAATAGTATAGTGTATCACTAATTTCTACAGAAATAAATATCTAAGAATTTACAAAATTGAAACAAATTATATTGAAGACGGAAAATATCTGGTATAATTGAAATGAAAGGAGAAATAAAATAGAATATAGATAATATGAATTATATTTTCATTCTGAATTCATCTGTAAATCTCCATGAATCATATCAATCGCGATAACATCATTGGAGTACCTGGATGATGTGTTTCACCACAAATTCAAAATATGCACTTGTATCTTCAATGTCTCATTGGTATTATGGGTGATATCATTCAAAGGGTAAATTGATCATGACATATTCGTAAATGTGTAATGCTTTAATTTCTGTATGAAGAGATCATAATCAAAGACATGGAGTTTTATAAAATCTGACATAAACAAGATGAGCAGAACCAAACATTCACAATTTAACATATAATTTGAAATATACTGAACACAATATATGAAATATTTCATTTTAGATAATATTTATCATTGATTCAATAGTTGATGTATTATTATCAGCAACTTCTATTTTCAAACCTAATGGTAATGTGACACTATATATAGCAACAAATAATTGACCATGATAAAACAAACGTTTTCGAAGATAGAACCCAACAAGAAATAGTGATTGTCCTTGAATTTTGTTAATAGTCATATCATAAGAAACAATCAAAGGATATTTTCTTCATTGTAGTTTGAAAGGACATCAAATGTCAGAGTGTGTCATATTTAATCATAGAATGAATGTAAGATATCTTAAATTATGGCCACATTGAATTCTTGCTCCTATGACCTGATCACCCTTTTGGGTAACAATAAATCGAGTCCCATTACATAATCCCACAGAATGATATGCATTTTGATGAAACGTGAGAGGAACCCCAATTTTGAGTATATTTTTATGGGAAGCCATCCCTAATACATTATTCCCATTTAAAAATTCATATGTTTAAATGTTTTCTAGCGTATCTGTATTATAACATGCATATCAAATTGAATCTGAGCTGATATATCATTGCATTTAGATCACGTGATTGACATCATGTAAACATTTACTTCTTCAACAATTTCCCAAGTTAGAGATAAGGTGTCTTGGTATTTAAGATAATTAAAATCATCATGTTTACTAATGTAGTTGGGATAAGTATGTTCAATAACATCAAAAATAGGATATTTAGTCCATGATAGAAGATATGTAGCTGGAATTGGAATTGTGGTTTCACCATCATTTGATTCTGTAATGCGACCTTCACTAATATCTAAATTCCATTTGAAAAATTCAAGAACATCATATGAAATTATAGAGGTATTGGAAATCAATCTCATATTATTTAATACTTTTAGAACATGACAATGTTGCCACAAGTATGAAGAAGCTATACATGAAGAAACTATTTCAATTCTTTTACCACCTGGTACGACATGTATTATTTTCCTGAAATCCCGACCCAACACAACAGTTATTCCACCGCATGGAATGTTTGAAGAATTTTCATTATTACAGACATGATATCTATTAATGTATGGTCAAGAGATTCAAAACAATTCATATGAATCATTGGTTCCTCATCCCAAAAAATAAACATTTTTAACTGTAGATGATTTTTCACATCACTGCATTGTTGAATATTACAAACAGTGTTTTCAGAAATAGATATCAGAATTCAGAATTTGGAATGTTCTGTCCTCCCACTAGGTCGAAGTAATGAAGAAATTCCACTGGATGCAACTTCCAAAACAATATTACCTTCTCATCGTAGTAAATATTTCAATACTCTCCATATATAAGTTTTACCTATGCCGCAATGACCATGAATGAAAAATAAACCTCCAGTGGATGCAGTTAATGAAGAAATAATGGTATTCATCATATCATTCTATTCATCAGTAATCTTACATTTCAAATTCAGATACTCTTTCCAAAGAGTATATATGTCATGATTATGTTCATCTGCTACCAATTGATTTTGTTGAGAGACAATCTCTGAATCAGGGACTGGCATTGGTGGAAATGAATGAAGAAATCTACCATTCCTCTATTGTAGGTTCTCAATTTCATGCAATGTATACTTCTATTATTTATGATCTGTGAGTGAAAAATCTAAATGGAATCATGAAATATTGTTATTTAATTACTACAGTGTCTTAATGAAGAAGAAGAACTTACTGAATTAGCAAACACATAGTTCACATTATATATATTGAGCAATTTGAAAACATATACCAGGAATTTGTACCCTATTTCTTTGCACATAGAGAATGTATTCACTAAGGATCTCCCATTTTTCATGTTACACAATGTCTAGGTGAGACATATTGTATGAGAACAAAATAATGGAAAACATTCTTCTCACAGACCGACCTGTTTCCCAAGTTGACACCTCTATGATTGCATTAAAAAATTCTCTGTCATCTGCATGAAGTACCAATGCAGAACATGCTTCACAAAATGTACCAGGAATAATGTTGTTTATAGTATTAATTATGTCAAAATAAGTTGCACTGATAATATTTGTGAGCATTAATCACAACTAATATAGCTCTCCAATTGTCGGTGACACATAATAATGTCTACCAATACTGAAACCCTTCTTTCTTGGACACCATATTTATTCACATTAGGGGAATAAAAATATAGTTGAAAATTATGCAAATGTGAGACATCATTCTTCCTGGTAAGGAACAATAGCTTCAAACCATGCCATAATAATTGATTAAAAAATGTTACCCTTATGCCACAAATCCTCAATATGATCTGTGTTAGTGTACGTAACACTATTTTGGCTTGGTAAATGAAAATGTAATATTTCAACTTGAGGATATATATAGTGGATATGATAGGAAAATTTCCTCCAAGAGCCCTCATAAGGAGAAATGTAATGGCAATCATAATACATCTTAATCTCATCGACATTATTGCCTGATAGTGATGAAGTGTTGGTTTCATACAAATCTTTCATTACAGAATCATTACCTTTTCTAATATACTTGAACAAATATTTAATGGAAGTACATTGATTGCAAACTTCAATATTCAGATGAGCATGATAATTCATTAGCACGAAATAATTATATGGTATAACAAACTGATTATCCAATACGACAACATTTTTCACGATTGTGTTTCCATCATTTCTTCATCGGCATAGAACATACCCATCATCATCAACTATTGTACTTTGAAAAAAAAATTGGGAAAAATTTAGTAAATTTTCCATTTTTCAAACAATATTATCTATGATTTGCATCACCACATGGTCCATGCCTCATAAATGTCTTAACGGCCTCATGATGTTTTGGGAAATCACCTTTATTTGGATCTTCAGCAGAAACACATTTGTCAAAGAAGGCATGACTACCTATTTTTCTCTCTCTTCATAAAAATAGTAAAATGTGTATATGAGGTAGTCCATGTATCTGAAAGTCCTCTGTATGAACAACTACACATAATGTAATGATATAAATGACACAGTTCAACAGAAGATTCAATAAATTAGACGAAGTATGTCCTATGAAATAATTTGTATTACAGTAGGTACCTACATGTGAATTTCTTAAGAAACATATGTCTCATAAATCTTTCATTAAATAGTAAACCTTAATAAAGAAAATTTTGGATACAATGTCCAGACAATGTGATGGGAGAGGATTGTTACGTAATACAAATCAAGTGATTTCATGCCAAAGGGGATTGTATGTAAATGTTAAAAACAAATCCGGGTATCCTACCCAATTGTATATAGACATTACATCTTGGTAATTTCTAATCATATAACTGGGACCACCTAAAAATGTACATGAAAAAATGATTCGCTTCCCACATGCATAGAATCACCATCTCCTCATTGAAAATCATCTTGCAACATATTGTGCAACACAACCGTCAAGCATTTTTTGATTGAAGAAAATGAAGGATACTCTCTGAGACTCTATCATGGAATAAGCATCAACAATAAATTGTTGCAACAGTCTTCTTGAATGTTGTATTGTTGACATATCACTCGAACAACACTACGGGTGATAGGAGAAGTATTCACACATTTTTACTTTTCGAATATTTCTACATATACTCATAGATGTAGATCGATTCAAAATGTGGTCAACATATCCATCTTGAACATTTTTGAAAATAAGTGGATATTGAAATGGAAGGTATAAGGGAGGATGCTCATCAATACGCTGCAAATCACAACATCTACTTTGAATGATAACATCTCTTTCACATTTGAGATCTTCAATGTCACTCACAATAAGCATCACAATCTCAGAAGTAGTAGGCACGTTGTAGGTCATTGCATCTGTTTTTCTTCTATTAAGAAAGAGGAAATTTAATTTTTCATGTTCTTGACAATCAAGTCCATCCTTTTCACTTCTAAAATGATGATCTATAACATTTTTTTCATGACACCTATTTAGTAAGTTGACAATAATAATATAATCAACCAACATGTTTGAATTTTCTACATCATAACTACAAAGAGAATTAAATTAAGAATGAAGTGAAAATATGATTTTCCATTAAATGTGAAAACCAACATGTTAAATATTAACTGACGTTCAGAATATAGTTTTGAGACTCGTTCATAGTATCATAAACATATAAATAGAAAAACCTAGGTGTTTGTCCCTCAGTAGGACACAAACTACCTATGTGATGGTAGTTTTGTCAATTCAATCTGAATATAATTGGCACTCTTCCATTATTGAATGATCTACCAACCTTACTTCCCATTGACGTGAATTCAAACATATAATTGTAAATATGAATATATTCCTAGAATTCTCTTTCCTCCATAGAGATTTGATTGAATACCATTATTTTGAAGGTATGGAGGATAGGATGGTATTAATTTCAAAGAGGCTTTACCAAGCACGCAACAAATACAAAATCGTTGGTTTTCTTTGGTGGTTCATTTTATATTTCTCTCATCAAATTAAAATATAGAACCATAGTATTGGAAATCATAGAGGGATATCCACTATTAAAATATTTTGTAGGTGAGTAATGGTTAAATAAATGGTGTTAATAAACATGGAATTATAAATTACATAAAACTGTGATAACATGAATAACATTATAGCAAAGGGTAAAAACAATACAGTGAACTACATTTTCTACTAGGTGAAGTAGTTGCATTATTTTTGCAGTAGTATTTTCATTAATTTTGTATGGAAATGCATATGAAATACCTGTAAAGTATCAAATGATTATGCTTTAGGTCAAACCTAAGTAGTCTCTTCAATGAGTAATTCCAGTGTTGATTTCACCAGTTGTTACATCTCTTTCTGAAATGAATTGACTCAAAGTAGATGACACATATTTTCAAGTGTAAATTATGCATTCAAATTACATTCAAATATAGAATGAATTGAGATATATATCTATGGATACAAAATAATAATAAAAAATGATTAGAATATACATCACACCTGTTCCAGAAAATATGTTTGGTTAATAGTAGTTGACGATGTAAAATAGAATCTATTTTAAACATCGTATTCAACAAATGACTTGACGTGATAATTCAAAATCATTTGAAGGAATGATATGTTCTTACTCTAATAATGAGTCATGCCAAGGGTAAGTGGGAATATTTCCCTAAGATGTTACACATAGAAATAGTAAAGGAAATTTAGTTTGATTGTTAAATACATATGAGAGAAAATGTGTTTTTTTCAGATCTATATAATGACATAGTGCTTACCAGAGGGGTTATAATTTTCTTGATAAGTTGATAATATACATTTTCCAATGATAGCAGGTGCAGATCATGTTGATAAAGATCCATAACCATGATGAGCTGTCAATGAAATTTAATATTTGACAAACTACACAGTGTTACAACATCGTAAAATAAATATATACAATCATTGTTCTTTGAATGTGTAATACAACTCGCCATTCAAAGGTAAAGGTGAAAATGATATGCATGATCCTCCTTTGGTGTGTAGACCATACATGAACACACATGTAATGATTAGATCTAATTTAAGATTGAAATTCTCGGATACTTATAACTAATACTATTACAACAACCTTTTATATTACTTGTTCTAACACTAATTAGAGTAGAGGATCCCAAATCTAGAGCCACTTCAAATTGAAATGACGAATGAGTAAAGTAGATTACATTATTTACAATAAATATATTGACTGTATCTGAAAATGTTAGTAAAATGAAAATATACTTACCATTGGTAGGTATAGGTGAATGTTTTATGCATTCTCCTCTGATCAAGTCGGATTTCAGTTGCAATGAATGAAATGTTGTTGTAGAACATAGTTGAATGTACTCCGTTTGTGATTTTTTTATGAAGTTAGGAACGTATAATTCAGTTAGTTAGTTTATGGAATGTTTCAAGGAAATACAATACTATTGTACCAATTTATCATTCTCTCATATGAAGTCTTCTTTGCAACCATGCATCTCTAAATGCTGACGATGTCTAAATAATTGTTTTGTTATCTTTATGTTGAATTTTCATGTCTTAGAATTCAACCAAAAGATGTTTATGGGAACGCAGATCAATTTATAATATAATGATAAGACAATTGACAGAGAATCCATGTTTGAATTGTTGTGTTCGACACTTATACTGTTTTTGCAATGAACCGGATTTATACCAACATCAAAGATACATATAAATATTACAGAGAAAATATAAATTCTAATTTTCAATTTGAATGTCACATAATCTAGTAAATGGTACCCATATATATGATTTGAATAGTAATTTCACTGATCGAGTCTTATACCAAAGTTATAGAAACATAAAATAAATATCAACATCAAAGTAACATATATAAATTAGATAGATGCTAGAGCGGGACTCAAATATGGTATAATGGAGGAATCTATATAGTTAAGTAATAAAAGGTAACCAAAGATAAGCAGTGTGTAGTTATTGTATGGATATATGGATTTTAGTTTCATACTGATGTGAAAAATTAGACCAACAAGAGGCCGAATAAATTACTGGAATATTTCATCCGAACATCATATTATATAATAGAGGAATCTATGCATATATTAATTGATGGGAGCTCGCATCGAGGGAAACCAAACCTGGATAGTGCAATACCAAAGTCGCAGGGAAGAGGATGAGTAATGTTAGGTTGAACATCATCAAAGCCACCTGGTATGACGAAACCATTATTTGGAGGTAAGAGTAGACATAATGTCGAGAACTGAATGGCATCAAGGGAGTTGCAACTGAAAATGGAAGACTATATCGTAGATATCTGACGAAGCAGCCCGGTAGCACAAAACCCTTTATTAAATCGAAAGAGGGAAACACATGCTCTAGGGAATACTAGATGCTTTCAACAGAGGTGTGAACGTAGATTGTTGGGATGTAGAAGGTGTCCAGAATGTCGAAGGACACCCGTAGCGCCGAAACACTATTTTAGATGAAGTGGGGGAGAGTGTGTGGGGTGGAATCAGAAGATGTTACGGGATGAAGGATAGAATAGTTGGGGGGAATGATAATGGAGGGTTACATGGAAGAAAGAGATTGTGAATCATAGGGTAGGAAGAAGCTTAGTTTAGTATAGATTATAGATTATTAATAATATATCAATTTTATAGATTTTATATCACCTCAAAATTAATCAATTGAAAATATTAAACCCATAAATCATTCATAAAACAAATAATCACTTAATAAATATATACATCATGTATTTATAGTCATTGAATACCACAAACATTTTTACTACTAGATAGTTCATTTTAATCTTATAAAAATTTAAAACCACAATTATTTTAAGGTCATGTGTTGTAAAATTATTTTATTATGGTATGATATGTTAATAACCACACACTACCACTAGTTCTTCATGAATTGTATCACATCCATCACCTAAACTAGATGAATCAAAATTCACTGATTAAACATCCTTTTCTCAAACAGATCTTGAAATGGATATGATGGAAATTAATACATTAAATTATAAATTTTACATGGACATATATCATCCTAAATAAATTTTACTCATTTTATAATCAGTGAATTTATTTTTCTAGTAGGTGAGTGAATACCTAAAATAATCAAGGATTGTAATTTACATGACATAAGAAAAAAATAAAAAAATATAATTAATGTTTCTCTAAGAGGTCATAATAATGAACACATTTGTGTGTTCAAATGATATTCCATTCATCACGATGTTGCGAGAATGGAAATTCTCTTAATAGATTTGAAAAATTAAACTCCATCATCATTACACATATGTTATTATATCTCAAGGTTTCTAAAATAATGATTAAATCTTTATAATTCCCTAAAAAGGATGATTACAATATTAATCTTTCATAGTTAATTAAATTCCCAAATGAATAAAAATTATAATAAAAAATGATTCATAAATCCATATATGTTTATAGTACAACTATAAATGTAATAAAAATAACGAGAAATGATACATCAAATTAAAAGTGACCTATTTTGTACATAATATTTTAGCACTATCAATTGATGGCAATTAGATTTTTCATTAATATTTGAAATCTGTTGAACAACATTTATGAAAGTAAGAATGAAATTAATCATAGGTAAATTATGTAGACTATTTTTTGTAAATTATATTAACCAATTAAAAATGTTATTGAAATGAAAAAATAAAAATACATTATAGAATCAAATATCAGAGTACCCCAGAAGACATAATATATGAGATAAATTTCTCAATTTATGATCTTCCGAAAAATTTATAAAATCATTAAACACATCTTTATCTATTGAAAATAGAGTTTTATAGGTTGTATTTTTGTGTTATACCTTGTAAAAAATGAATATACACTCCCTCTCTTGAATAAATATTTAATGATAATCCTGATATATATTCATGTACATATCAAAAAGATGAGGAAAATAGAACTAAATATTCCATCATCTGACCTGGAAACAATCCTTAATTTCTATGATTTAAACAAATATAACTTTCAAATTTTGTATCTAGAACATCAATTTTAATAGTTTTATTCTATATGAAAAAATATTCCACCAAAAAAATTAATTTTACTATAATAAAAAAGAATAAATATGTACTATAATATTTTACAGCAAATCTATTACTATTATCATATTTTAGACTATTCATGATAGAAAGTTGACTCCCAAAAACGTTTATATTATATAATATTGATGGAACATGATGGGAATCTAAAAATGGAATCCTCTCACTTTCATGAAATGTAATTCATAAAAATCTAAAATTTTAATAACAATATACTAATCTAGAAAATAAAAAAAAGAATAAATTTCGAGTAAGAACCATTTTCAAATAACACACTGATTATAAAAAAATATTCTCTAGGAAGGTATAAATAAAATTTATTTTTCATAAAACTATTGTAGATTAATTATTTGATTTGATATATATTGTCAAGTATTTTTTTAATGATTATTATAGTGGTATCTTGAAATAGATGTGTAAAATAAGGCCCCAAAAAGGTGCCTAATGGTTTTTTTACATAATGATCTTGTCCCAAGAGATATTATAGGACCATGTGATACATATACATTAACTTATTTATTGTGAGTGTTTTTAGAGAGACAAAAGGTTTTGCAATCATTTATAAAATATTTGGAGTGAATCTAGTTATCTTTTGAAATTTCATTAATTTATTTTCAAAATTTGGAAAAAAACTTATCCATAAGTGATCCATTTGTATGGATAGAAAACATTCTGATGTTTAATTTAAGTCTATTATATTAGTAAATGTATCAATTTTCCCCTTATGTTTGGACATCAAACAAAATCTAGAAAAGTCAATAGCCATATATATCGTATTTGATGACCCTTGTGATGTTATTTTTCCATATATTATCAATTTCACGATTCGTGGGGTATTGTGACCCATATTTTAAAAAAATTCAAAATTCAAATATATTAAAAAATTACATGTTGGTTTTTATTTGATACTAGTTATTAATGATTTATAATTTCAGTTATATGAAATTAATGTTCAAATCTTCACTTATCAGACCATAATGTACCACTAATAAGGTTAGTGAACCTTATATAAAGGGGATGAGTTACTAGAAAATAAGATCTAGAAGATGAATTAGTGGAAATTATATTTCTACAAATTTGGTATACCAATTAAATTCTTTATTTATGTTCGATAAATTATATTTGAATCCTAAAAAATTCCAATTTCAATATATTATGAAAAGGTTGTGATTGCAAACAAATTTTTTTGTGGACCCATACATGTTCTTTTTTGGAAGAAAATTTTTCAAATAATTCATATAACACATTGTTAGAGGGTCTAAAGATATGATGCTTACCATTATGGGGTGAAACCTCTCGTTATCATTTTCTTTCACCAGGATAGTAAGTCTCGCTCTAACCATAGCGTCACACTGGGATGATTTTTGAGGGAGAACATTGTGGTGAAAATGGTTGGCTGTGTGAAAAAACATAGGAGATATTTTTATGTTATATAATGAATCTATATCCAATTATATATTAGGTTATGATAATAAATGTTTTCTTTGAAGTGGTGTACCACACCATTACCAAAAAAATCGATGCCATGGAAGAGCCCCTAAAGAGTTATCCCATTACAAATTATATTCCTAAAAAATAATGTATGAGAGTGACAATTGTTGAATTAAATATTATATTAATGTTTTTAACAGTAAGGGTTAATAAAGTATTATTTTTATTTATTTGTATTGGTGTGAATTTTTCCCTCCCCCTCTTTCTTGACCATTTCATTCCCTAGTCAGGTTCCTCTGTTATTGAACGAATTCAAGTGAAATTTAAACTTCTCTATACGTAAAGGTAATACAATAATTACAAATCAGTTATTATAAATTTATTTTATAATTCAATACTGTAAAAAAATTTAATGTTTCTAATTAAATAATTTTTAGATTATTTTCTTATATATATTTATGATGAGTTGAGGTGCTGGAATTCTATGGATGTCTTTAACGAGTATGAGATATGTTGTCCCTATGTTATGCCTAATGATGTATGTTATTATATGTGTACTAGATATATTTTCATAATGAAAATGTTTTTGATCGATCTTAATGATTAAATAAAATGAGATTTACCATTGTTTAATATGAAAATAAAATTATTTGGATAGAGAGATGTCCATTAATAAACATGGAACCCAATCCTTTGTCTACAAATTGAGGCCTACTATGAGGAAAATTAATTCCATATTTTAGAGGAAACCTATTCAATACATCTAATAGAAATTGATATATTACTATTATGGTCATGCGAGGTTTGAGATATTCATTCTAAAGATATGATATTAAATAGTTATATGTGGTGGGTACTAAGAACACAAATGGCATTATACAAATTTTTTATATGGTGTTGGTAACTAGTTCCCCAAATGTTCATATATTAAATGGTATTATGGGTATATCGATAATTATATGAATTAAAATATCTGAAAATGGCTATAAAAATTGGGTGATAGTCCTCATGATGATATACTATAATATAGTTATATAATGGTGGCTATGAATACCATTAATGATTATGCTATATATTGACGGTTTTATGGTAGATAATTTGTTTGATCAATGGTTTGGTTATGAATCATGTTTGTATATATATATTTATATAATTTCATATTAGGTATGTCTGGCATAATTTGTCACAGGGTAACCTGTTGATTGAAATAGATTTTTTAAATTCATTTATAGTTTTTCATTATAGCACATCCATAGGAACAATATGGGATCAATATTTTTTGGACACTATTTTCAGTTTCGTTATGAATTCAATAACACATATATAGTCAACTATGAAAACTAAAGCATAATTGATGGAATATTTTAATATAATGGAAAAGGATATGATTATTGGTCAAGGTAGTTATAGTGGATCATGGAATATTAGACAAGACAATGATTAAAGGCCATTTATTGTAATGTTTTTTTTTCTAATTTTGAGGTATTTGATCTAACCATATGGTATATCTGTTATGTAAATGTTGATAGTTTTACATATATTGTAATTAATATTGAAATTTATTGGAATATAAACTTTTCATTTAGAGTTTCTATAGTTTAATATTTTATTTATTCATTCTCGATATCTATTAATGATGATACTTTTTATATTTTATTATTGTAAGATGGTTTAGGGGTTAAAGACTCCCCATGACATTATTAGACAACTGACACAATTTTGAATAAATAAGAATATAGGGGGGCTCCAATGAGTTCATATGGATATATAATATGATGAATTCTATGTGAGATAAGTCGAGATGATACATTGTTTTATCAATGACTTGTTTCATTTTTTTGGTATTCTTATATTTTAATGACATAAAGGAGTTATAAAATATCTTGATGTTGTTATGGATTAATTCCACTGATTGGGTAACAATAATATAATGTATTTCCCAAATATAATAGGGATAGGGATAATAGTTTTAGATTTTATTTTTTTTGTTCGGTTACATTACCAAAAATTATTTGCATATAATTAGAATTATGATTTATTTTATTTTACACATGATCTATGAGGAAAGAACAAAATTTATCATAAACTTATTAGGTATATTGTATTCACGGGCTTTCTTGTGATTGATAAAATTGTTTATGATACAGGGATCAATTATTAAAAGTTTTAGGAAAATATTTTGTCAAGTTAACATATAAAATTTAATGGTATAATTTTATGTAATGGATTATTTGTTGGTTTTATTATTTATTTCAAGGAATGATTATCCTCTTTAATAATGAATTAATATGAATTAAATAACTATTGTAACTTATAATATTTTTTCCCCTATAATATTTTATTAAAATATTTTTTTTAAAAAAATATCTGATACAATTTGGTAATGTAAAATTTCTATGGAATAATGTCGATCCATCAAAAACTTGATAATAACCATGAGAATGGGTCATTAAGGATAAATAGTGTTCCTAGATTATGAGAAAATGACTATATGCAGAGTGTATATTGAGGGATAATGATATTAATATTGTTACTAATTTCACAAATCTATGACAATGAAATATATAATAAAAACATGTTTTTTTAGTTGTAATTTTATAAATATAATTCAAATTCGAACTATAGTGGAGTTGAAAGAGGGTAGGGATGATAATAAACCACAATAAATTGCAAAACAAACAACTATTTCTCCATAAAGTACAATTTTTTATCATTTTTGTGGAATAATTATGTGAGTTATACAATCAATGGATAAAAAACTCTATTACCTATAACATCTATGTTGAACATGACATAATAGTTAAAAATAAAATACTGGTTATTATTTATCGATGAGAGTGGGACAAAATATATTGATCATTGGTTGGAGTTAATTCTGACTTATTATGATCATATTGAGACACCACATGAATTGAGAGTGAATTGAGTAGTTTATATTATATGAATGAAACCATTGAACAGATGGGATATCCTGCTATAAGATGACCAATATATATTATTTTATTAGATTCATGGTCACATTTAGGTAAATGATCATTTACATCACAAGTAATCTAGAGTGGAGATATCCTAATAATTCATAATCTAAACATAAAAAAGGCTTCAGATTATAATGTTTTCTTCTTGTTTAATTAACTAAATGATTCTTCACTTACTCTAGATATGGATGGGGTGGCCAGGGACTGGTGTTTTTCTAATGATTTGAGATATGAGATATAAGTGCAGGTAAATGTTTCCCATCCGACATATTTATAGTATTACATCAACCCCACCAACATATCATAAAATAAGGTTGTAACGCATCGATCCCAAATATGACTAAATAGTGCCCCAAGCTCTGTTGGCCACATGGCCTCAAGAGTATCTCCCCATACACTAGAGGATTCTAAATAGTAGTGAGAGAATAAGTAGGTGATAGTGGGGAGACTATACCTTCATTTCAAAAAATAACATCAGTATGACATATAATGAAACATCTAAAAATTGTGGAAGATAATTATAAATGAAATCAATGGATGTCCAACACCAATATAAATATATGTATGAATTTCTAAATAATGGTACATGATGAATAGTAGACATCCAATAGATATAGGTCATTGTACAAAACTCAATCAAAAAAAATGAAAAAAATACACATCTATGATATCTAGGATCATCTCGATTCCAATCTTGGTCATGTTATCCAAAATACTAGGTACCATTAAAGCAAAACAAGAAAGTGTACATGGTCCTACGAACATATGTTCTACTCACAAACCCTACTGCAGTAGTGGCCTGGGTAGGGAGTGAGATATATTTCTAGTATAGAACCACCCACTGTAAATTCCATCTACTTAGTGGATATTGTTAAAAATAGTGTTCATGTAGATAAAATAATTACACAATGTACCAAAAAGTAGAAAACATATAAATCCAAATTATTCATTTATATTCATTTCATTATAATTATTTGATTTATGAAATAAATCTATGATTTAACTGTCAGGAATGTGTCAACTAATATATTTTATTGAACATTTCAATATGATATAATTAATATGTATTGACACCCAACAGTAGATTGAAATCCCTCTAGAAAAAACTATCATAGAATAGTCCAAAACCGTCCATCTAAAAGGTATTATTCATGATTGAATCCAATATTCATCATTGACATTAAATAAAAATCATTATTACTTCATTTATAAATCAGTTTAGAACATAATCCCATCCATTGAATTTCTATGATGTAATATAAGTATCACTCTATGTATAATATCAACTCACACCTCACAATCCCATCCATGCTGAACCCAATAGGAACATGTGTATCTTTCTAGTTGTGGCATAAAACAACCTCTAATTGACTATATCATAGTACGTCAAGTAAGGGTCCCAAATTATCTGCCATGTTATATAATATCAGTTCACTTTGACATTGTGAATGGAATTATCATATTAATCCCTATACCACATGACATATAATAGTCATCCACTTATGGGTTTGTCCTTGGAAGTCGATAAAGGAGTACATGCATCACTTAGACATTATCAAGGATATAGCCAGCTGATTTTTAACTTGGAATTCACAAATGAATCCATCTGTCAGCCATGGTGAATAACAATCTCCTCATTTTATTCCATCATTGATATTCTATACTAGAGTTGAAGAATCACTAGTGAAATAATATGATAAATTCAAAATGAGTCCATCAATGAATTTCATTATATGAGTCCTTGTTTTACCCAAGGTATATAAACACTTACCAAATTCCATAACATATGTTAATTTTATTTAATATAATTCATTTAAATGTGTCAATGTTAAAACCAAGAACATCTCATATACATCTCAACTTAGAATGTGTCTCAGTTTTTTGATTCGATTAGAAGGATTACCCAATAAAAATACATGTGAATTTAATTATTAAAATGGTCACACAATCACACACATATTATAATGAATGGTTCTAGTTTCATCAAATTCATTACCTATTCTGTGTACATTTAATTAAAAATTGATATGAAAAAAACAATTAAAATTCATTTCAACTATACCTAAAAAATTAAATAACATTTAATTAAAATCATTTAACATTCTATGGAAAGAAACCAATACATCAAATTCAATCTCACAGAAGGATAAGGCGTGTTGAATTGAACTAGAATATAAGGATTTCCACTTAACAAATATAATGTGTAGTTTATTATAACGAGTATTTTATTCTTAAAAACTATTAAATGAAATAAAATCAACTCAAATGATATGAGAATATCAATAGAAAGCATAAATTATTATTATTCATGAATTTAAATAGAATGGTCTTGGGTCCATTGTCATCTATATCTTCCCATTAATCAATCCATGTTTCAATTCAATAAAAAATTCAATTAATAAACCAATTCATTATTTTTTTAAATTCATTTAAAAAATCACATGACAATGTAATGGGGAATGTGGAACACCCTATTATATACATGTCCAAGGCCACCCATGGTAGTCCATCCATATAACCATCATAAAAAATGGGTTTTTCGTTTTAATTCAAGTTTATCAGTCTATAGACAGAGATAAAAATCCCAATTTAACCACATTGTCCAAAATAGATAATTCAATTCATGAATTTAAAATAATTTTAAGAACCACCAGAAAATTGTTTGTGTGATAGAAAACCACATATATAACCACTTGATATTAAATTAATATCATGAGAGAATGTAACATTGCTCTGTAGTTGATATCTCATCTGATATCGGTGCCCAATTAAAATTTTATTATGTGAAAACAATGAATGGGTAAAGAACATAAAAATATGGAAAATGATCTCTCACATAAATAGAATATCTAATACTTAACTGAAATAAGATGTTATAAAAAGGAATCAATATCTTAATGATAATGATCTAATATGATGAAAAACCCTTTATTCTGATCTCGGGTAGAAGATATCTCTCAAATCCATGTGTGTTCATAAATATGATCCAAAAATACGCGAGGCTACTACATGGGATATAATGAAATAGAGGCTTAGGTTTAAAATAAATTAAAATTAAAATAATCTATTTTTATAAAAATATATTGGTCACACAGTTTTTTCAAACCATGTTCCAACCATACAACACCCTGTTTTTAAGAAAACACATTTGACAATTTGGGTAGTACGGTTACCCTAATCTAATGGAAAATCTCTGGTAAACATTGTTCTGGTAATGTGTCAGTTCCACAAAGAATTCTGATTGGGCACATAGTTTGGGAAAACCATGCAAAAAACATATACAGAACAACTATTCCCCTAATTATGTCTACATGTTTTTCTACTGGGGACAAATGCTTTAAGACAAAATGTGAACCCTATATATACCATGAAACATGGAATTTTTGGCCCCTATGACACCAAAAAGCGACAAGAAACCGAAGGGACCTCTCCGTCCGTTTCCCATGGCCCGAAAAACATGTTGAAGTGATCTATCTAAATGAATTAATTTTAAATGCTCAGTTTTCAAAATGACATTTCCATTACTCCCCTAAATTCAATTTCCCATGGAATATAATCATGCTCCAATATACGATATCTTACAAACACCCAACATTATATCATATCATCAGATATAATAATTGTCGAAAAAACACCACCCATCCTATAAGGTATATGAAGTATCATTCAAAGGGTCTTATTTCATTTCAAAATGGTATATATCCCAGAATCATTACATAATCATACATTTCATATGTCACTAATAATAAATCCAATGATAATTTTCATATTGAAGTAATGAAATAGTTCTTACACAAGACCACATAAATATGTACTTAATCACATCATCACATCCTTAATTATAATCTTGCTTGTTCTACAACAATGTTTCATAGAATTTTATAGTTGTTTCCAAACTAGGACTCCACTACCATTGGAATTGCATCTCAAAAAACACCCATTAATGTTTAAGAGATTCTCCTAGAATGTATTTATTATATGTTAAAACCCAATACTGCCAAGGTCGCAATAAATACATTCTAAGAAATAAATATTTAATTCCTGATTGACAAAATTGAATCTGGCCACACATTATATCATTAATAGATTTTTTTACCAATACACCACACCAGCCTTACCCAAGAGAAATGTTTTAAAATGATTTCCAAAATAAATGTATACATACAACAAATTTTAAACAATTAAATATACCTCTGGATGACTATTCACAATGATTATTAGCTTATTTGTTCAGTGCATCACAACTCAAGATGGAATTTCTTTTTAAAAGGATTTTGATTTTATAATGGGAATTTCTATAGAAGCACAAATCCATAATCCTCATACATTCCTTGATCAATCCACTAGATGAAAATTTAATATAACATTCCTCATAAAAAAATATGTAATCTAGTACCATTCTACAACAATCGTTACCCTTGAATCATTTTCATTGAGCCTAACTATAAGTCCACGACAACCTCAAAATCATAGAAATAGAGTCCATGGTACTAACAAAAGGTATTCAATACTAAATGTTTACAAGCTACTTATTGGTAAAAAAACCCAAAACAACCACATATGTTCTTAGACTGAACCAAAAACTGAAGCCACCTAGTGGTAATGTCAAAAGACATCACTCATGTCCAATATTTCATCCAGGTAGTTTGTACTCAAGAACCCAAGTATCACTCAGGACTATCAAATCCTTTGTATAATCCACACAGACAACTCCCAACCTATATAGATATCATAAACCATCTCATATATTTTAAAATATAATGTGGGGTAAAACTAACACCCTATTAGTACAACAAAGATGTTGTTATTCTAGTGGGAAAGATCACCACTAAGAATAATAGTCAACAAGGATATCAAGGATTTACCCAAAATAAATGGTTGAGCAACAAAAAGTCAACCAATTAGAACAAACTCATCTTCACCTTCCGACAAATATTCATTTAACCGATCACAATTACTTTTCCACTCGAGACATTTCCATGATTGTTTAAACATAAACATGAATGTAGAACTATTATGAACTATTATTCTCAAGTGTTGAATACACAACCAACCACATCAACATTGTTCTTCTGAGAAGGAAAAAACTATAATTTAATCATGAAAGCCTCATGGGTATTTATGAAAAAACCCTTCAAATGTTTTACCATTGGATGTATTATTTATACCTGGAAGGGGTTATGGTTTATAAATTATAGGATGATATACTTAGTAAGTGTGTCCTACTTGTTAGAAAACAGAAAAATTAGTCACTTATAAGTTCTCTCGTCCCAGATTTACTATAATATCATGTGTAATACATTGAAAACTGTGTTAACAATGTGAATAATTTGTCATGAAATCCATATTCAAACCGACCTACATTTAAAAAAAATGTCCCAATAAATGACTCTAGAGAACCGAAAAAACAAGATATTTTTAACACCTATGTCACTATACTATGAATGTGAACTGAGAACATACTCAACTTAATAAGGATAAATTAAATCACTAAACAGAATTGGATCATTACAAAATTAATGAAATCAAATATTACAACGAAAATCAACAAACACTTCCCCTTGATTTATAAGTCAAGTGAAACAACCACAATACAATCCATATTTTGTCCACCCTATGAATCTATTCATTAGGTTGTTCACATAAGGAACTTGATCATGTCAAATTGTCATATGACTATAAAACTACTAACGACCTTCTAAGACACCCAAGGAATCAAAAAGGGACATGAGACCAAGTATGTGACCGACAATACCCAGGGAATGTCTATCTTACTAAACAGAGCATCACATGATGCTCATTCCCATAACTATGGTCATCCATACAAAAACCATGATTCCAAACATGGGTGATGTTTAAGAGGAATGCATCTTGAAAGGGATAATTTCACCCTAAATGCATCATGAATTAAAATTTTCATGGTATTATTAATGAAATTCAATCACCAAGGGTGATACATACCATGGGTTATCCTCTTACAAACAATTAAAATTGAAAACTTTACAATGTCACACACACAAAAATCAATTTTTTTAATATAATCTCATTTTAGAATTTTATAAAAATTCATCCTACAAAAAATGGGAACATATCTGTCAAAGGTCATACCAAAAGAATATTTAAACTACCACTAAAAGAGGGTTTAAATAAAGGAAACCAAACCATGATCCATTTTTAATGTCATTTAATTAAATCACTAAAACATATAATCTTTTTAATGAATTTAATAATATACCTCAGTGCCCATTTTATAAAACATGATAATAGATTTTTAATTTGGTCAACATCTCATGGAAAATATAGGAATTCCATAACAAATATCCTTTTAAAACCACTAAAATTAATTGAAATAAATCATAATTATGAAATTTACTATATAAATTTCTTTTTTACATATTAGGTAACCCATAAGGGTCCTATTAAATCAAATTGGGTCCTAAGAAATCAACCAAACATGTTTCTTGTAAATATATAAATAAAAACACCCATAATGGTTCATATTATATATACAAGCCCCAACAGTCCTACATGGATCTTCTTATGAGTGTCTAATGATAAATAATCAATTTGAGTTTAAAAGTAACTATAATTCACATTTAAAACCCTTTCAAATTATATCATGGACATATACCATGTTTTACTATATTTGATTCCATACAACATTATATAAAGTGCCCAGGAACATTACAATCTGTTGTTTATCTGAAATTTATATAAACCCAATTTTTTTTGTGAATGTTATCTCTTGAATCCCTTTTTACGTTATAAAACGGTATTTAATAATATAAAATGGTCCATATATGGTTTGAGTATATGGGTTAGACATTCCACATTATAAGGTTCCCATACAGCTTAAAATTGAAAACTGGCTCCCATATAAATCAAAACATATAGGTTCAGTGCATGAAATCATTTATATATATGTCTATACATATATATAAACTAGAATGTTATATTCAAAATTAACTTCGAGTAATGCAAATGATACATAAGAAGTATGGAATATAAATACCTAACAATGTAAGAAGTTTAACATGATAAACAGAACACCAAAGAAGGTTAAATTATCAGTCCTTCTAAATAAATATATAAGCGTTTATTAACACTATAGGAACAAATTCAACCTCAAAGTCAAACAATTAATTCACTACATGGCATTAAATATGCATGTAATATGAAGTATTATCGTCATATAATATATTTCATGAAATGATACGTCCATTCCATACCTAGACAAGGTTAAAATCAAATAAATGCTATAAATATACATGCAGGGGAAAATACATTAGACAATATAGTTGAAATCAAAATCAACTATAACAGAAAAAACTAGGAACAACAATACAATCCTTAGAATCATTTTCAATTACCTATGGCTGGGTTGATCAATATCAAACACAATTATTTTCAATGTGTCAAGACATAACTAATCTATATTGTACACACCAAAATAATATGAAAACAGAAAAATATAACCCAAATAACACTTTGTAATGTTCCACTCCAATATTCCACTCAATAGTTCCCAGAGCCTCTTTGTCCACATAACTCAAGCATGTCACCTCATTCATCGAAGGCTATCAACTACAGTAAGGTTCTAAGCCGGTGAAAGGGGAGAGACTATACCGTAATGTCATATTAACATAGAGGTATGATAAATATAGAAGAAACTGATCGATGTAGAATATAATAATTACATAATGTAATGATTATCCAATATCAATATAAATATAAATATATGTATCCATTGATAGATAATGATACAATCCAAATAGAAGATTTAAATCTATTACAAGATGTTGTACAATACTTAAATAAAAAAATGAAACCAAATCCCCATGGGTGATCTCTATAAAGATCCTAATCACTAGCTTGGTAATGTGATATTATCACCTATGTGCCTTTATAATAGAAAAAGAATGAATCGATGGTCCTACGAACAAGTGGTTTGGTCAAGTACACTAGTGTAATGATGGACCAAAAATGGTGTGAGACATAATCCAAATATGAAACCACCCAAGGTCTATTCCATGAAAAATTTAATATTTATAACAAAACTGTTATAAGAGATTAATTCAATATATGATGTACTCAATTTTAAAAAACCTATATATAACATGTTCGCAATAATAAAAATTTCATTCTAATCATTTCATTAATAAAATAAATCAATTTTTTGACAATCAAGCTTATTTTGAAAATTCAGGTTAACTGAAAAGTTTAGTTTCATATAATTTTTATTGCTAGACAATGAGAACATTCCCAACATCCCCCATACACACAAAAATCGAACATATGTCTAAAAATTCCATCAAAAGGTATTATTCATGACCAAATAAATGCATGTCCATTATCATTTAAGATATGTCATATTTCAATTTGTTTATTATTCATTCTAGAACACGATCATGTCTATTGAGTTCCTTTGTTAGAATAATGGTATCAATATTTATAAAATATCATCCAACACCTTACAATATCATCTAGTGAGAACCTCTAAATAACACAAGTATCACTCTAGGTGTGGTATAAAATCACTCAAATTGATTTTATCCATTGAGGTCCACTAAGTGGTGATACGTATCAAAAAGGTAATATATTGTAAATTCCATTTGAGTTATCCAATGGATTCTCAAATGATTTAGTGCATCACTCATCGTATTATATTCATAACCATTTTAGTTGATCATTGTGTATCGATTCAGGTGTCTGAGTATTACACATGAATAATCAATGTAATATCCAACAAATCTAACCATATAATAGTCATATGAATCCATATTTCTCCCTATATAAATAATAGTCACCACTAATGAGTTCATCCTCAACCATCTAAATAGGATTCAAACTATATATTTGGAAATATAATGGTAAATCTTAAATGACTCCATTAAAGTAATTAATCATATGAATTAATCTATCACCCAATGAATATAATAACCTATTCATTTCAACTTCATATAATAAATTCTATCAATAAAAACAATTTAAACATGACAACACTAATAACTTGAAAATATCATATAAATATCATCTTATAAGGTGACTCTATTTGTGGACATTCTTAGACGGTTTATCAAATAAAAAAATAACATGGTAATTTAATCATAACAATGGTTAAATGATAAAAAACCATTATAATAAAAGGTTTTACTTTCATGGAATCCATTAACTATTCTTTATCTAATCAATTCACAATTTATATGGCCAAACAATTGACAATTCAAGTCAAATAATGTTAAATAATTAAATAACATTTAATAAAAACAATTTCAAAATTTATGTATAACACCAAGTACATCCAATTTCTCACCTCAAGAGGTGTTTCGTTGTAATTAAAAATCCTTGAAGTATTTCAACATACAAAATCTCTTTTTTAGTTCATTTTAATGAGTTTATAATGACTAAAAAACTACTGCAAGGAATCAAATCCACATACCTCCCATGTTCATAGTAATATAAATTGTAATTCATTCTTAAAAATACATTCAAATTGCATGGTCTGGGGGAAATGGTCAACAATCCCTTCCAGTAATCAATAAATATTTTAATTTAATTAATAATTGACATTATAAACTAATTAATCAAATTTATTTACAATTCTTTTAATACATCACATCCCAATGAAAGGGGAAAAGGGAATAGTAAAAGGTATCCACATCCAAGGACAACAGTTGTTTCCGTCCCAATGTCAAACATAACCAAAATAGTGTATCAATTTAATTAAATTATATAAGACTATAGTAAATCATAAAAAATCAGCTTTAATCAAATATTCTATCCAAAATAATTCAATTCATGAATTTGAATGCATTTTATGTTGATACCCAAGAATTGGTCATACAACATGATGAAAATATATAAAACCAGTAAACACTAAATGAAAATATTAAGACCAAATAACATTGGTATGTTTTTAATACCTCATATGATATCAGCTATTGATATTACTCAGATAGGGAGAATAATGAAGAACCTATGATGATTGTGAAAATAGACAAAAATGATTAAACCTAAATAATGATTTCGGTACTAATAAAAAATAACAGTCGCTAAAAAATAATGATGATATTTATAATTCCAAACCAATGAGTTGGGTGACCATTGATTCATGGCTCAATTGAAAGAGACCACTCAAGTCCAAGAGTATCCAAGAAGATAAGACTCAAAATAATAGGGTCTATTGTATAGTGGAGAATGAAATGGAGGGTCAGGTTTAATGGAAATGTAATGTAAAATGTTCATTTGTCTAATAAATTCTATGTCTCATGGTTTTCAGGAATGGTTTTGAAAACCCTTTTGAAAATTTTGCAACACCCCCTAGTTAAGAAAAAAACTCTAATGGTTTCCATCGCATGTTTATCCTAACCATGCATAGACATTGAGGTGGATGTTTTCGAGGTACTTAATATGTGGAACTAGCCAAGTGGGAATGGCATATAGTTTGGTATATCCGTGAAAAAACAATGTTTGGAATAACTACTAAAATGATCAAGGGTGGATGATTTTATTCTAGGGCCGCCCAATTTAAAATGAATTGTGCACCCTCTACAGTTCCTCAGAACATGGGAATTCCAGCAGTAATGTCTTAAAAATTTATAAGATAACAAATAGAACTCTCATAACATTACCTATATCCATGAAACAACACATAAATGGGTTCCAACTCTGAAAATTGCATTTTGATTATCAGTTTACAAAATGTCTTTTCCAGTAATAACCAAAATTCAAATTCCCCTGGAATTAAATCTAGATAAAAATAATAAGAAATTAAAACTATACAATATGGTATAGTCTCATGGATGATTAATTCAAATTGGGGTACTGGAATTTGGCTTTATGGTAGTTTGAAGAACAAATTTAATGGTTTACATTAATGAAATTTTTATTGGAGTAGACATATTGTTGGGTCGTCTCTTCCACTATAAAGAAGGGCTTCCATAGACTGTTATCATTATATTATCAAAGTTGATATCTATTACCTCTGTTTCTAGATATCATATGCAGGATGATCACATAAGAGGATGGTGTATCCATAGGTGTATTTCAAGAGTTCATTGTATATTTTTAATCATAAGGGATTTATACATGGGAAAGGTTCAGAAGATTGTTCGAGTGTATCAATAAAGAGTAGAATGCAGATATGCATTTTTAATCAAGACATGATGGAAGATATAGTTCTTATATTTTGGGTAAATTACACTATTTAGGGGGTTCATTTTTGGGGAGTTATGAAGGATATTTTGGATGATGTGCAATCTAGCTTCATTCTATTAAGCCTACTCCCATATATCATGATGTCATTGAATTTATAATTTGAGGAATTATTTTGTTAGAAATAATAGTAAATTAATTTTTATAAAATACATATTCATCATAGTATTTTATAATATTATTATTAGTTAATTCTTTGGGGATATACATTTAGAGTCTATATGTTGTGATGTTTATTGATACACCTCTAGGTGAGTGAAACATGGATATCGAAATGTATAGAAAATGTTAAATAATTGATATAATATATTTATTCCATTTAAAATATTTCAGTCCATAGATATATAGTTATGATGTGATATTCAGAATGCATTGGGTGGTTTTTTGTCAAGCCCACACCATCTAATTTCATCAATGAGTATCAGTTAAATTTGTGGAGGTTTAAAATTATAAATGTGTTAGAGATTGGGATATTTAATAAGGTCATTCATGACCTATACATAAATATTAACGTGGGATTACATCCCAGGGTTTTAGTCATTATTATATTAATGTGGAGATATTTTGTTTACTCATTATTCTAGATGTTAATCTGTTTCTGTCATATATTTGAAAATATCTTGGATTTTCCCCCAAAGTGTGAGATTTATGTAACAAGTTTGAGTTTTACTATAATGTAACCAATATATATACCATTATATAGGATTCACATAGTTGATATTAGAGAACTAAATGATTATCAATAATACTTTGAGGAATATTGGTTTTTGAAAAAATGTATGTCATATTGGGTTGCACCCATATTGTTTAATATTAAGGAAAGTAATACTATGATATTTAGTTTCGATTACTAGATGTTGGAAATGATGGATTCCAACATCCTATATCCACATATATGCAATGATATTCAATTTTACTGGATCATAGGGGAGATATTATTCTCTATTATTTATTTGAGATATTTTTCCTTGTAGTTGATGGTGATATCATCACTAATACAAAATACTATATCATGGTTTGTATGTCCTATAAATATACATCGGGATATCATATTTTTGATGAAATCATTTAGTGCTTGAATTAATCTAATGAGTTTTGTCTTGCATCATTTTTTTTATTCATTTTTTTTCGTTTTCAATGCTATTATCAGGTACATCGGATATAATGTAGAGTACATATGAAATTTTGGTAGTTTCAGTACACTAATTTATTATCAACTATATGGTGATCTCTTGAAGTGAAACATTTATACTATTATGGTGACCTTATTTGGGAATATGATAACGAATTCTAATGTATTAGTAAACCCTGATAGGGTTGATACTATATCCTATTCTTTGTAGTAAATTATTGTATTAATGATATAAAATGTTTTGGGATTGAATAATATGTTCCAAATGGACATTGTCACGACCCTTCCCCTGGGGCCTATGTCGTAACTACCCCATGACCGCCTTCTATAGGCCAGGGGCTGGAGACTAGCACCAAAGTCATAAATCCCTATAATTGGGAATTCGTTTCCTTTATAAACATAAAAAAACAAAACCAGAGTACAGGTAGAAGAAAACACTAAGTACAACTGTAACAATAGTGCTAAATGTACAAAGGGGATGGAAATACAAGCCCAACACATAAGTTCAACTACAACTGAAATTAAAGTACAACAGAAAAGAGATGTAGCTGGAAGATGACACGCAGATCCTAGATCACCCACCACGGATCCTACATGAAGGGTAAGTACAGATGTCCTCCTCAACACTCCATGTCCGATAGTCCATCCGTCTGTCTCCTCCAGGTACCGTCCAGTCCTCAAACGCTCGGCCTTCTTCAGAGCTGTCTGTTGTCTGCATCCAACAAAACGAGGTGCGGTCATATCCCGTGCAGGGGTGAGTATAACGATACATAGTAGGGACACTAATACCATCATGGTCTCTCTAAATCTAACAAGTATAACCTAAAAGCAAAATCTCAATAGATAACCCTTACTTTGGTATAATCCCATACTTATACCTAAGTTATCAAGTAACCCATCTCAACCATGAGGAAACCCAGAGTTTATGAAATCAATGGATAACCACTAATTATAAATATTCCCATGAATATACCTGAGATATCAAGTGACCCATCTCAATCATGAGGTAAATACATAGGTCATAGACTCATCTAAAACCAGGATTTTCATTATCAAAACCGTAACTGCTGAAGAGCTCCATCTCTGACGAGTACTGTGATCATGTCACGACTCCGAGGTACTGCTCACTAACCTAATACTGCTGAGGTACTCCTCCTGTTGAGTACCGTAGGTCTGCTACCAAATACCGGGTGCAACGTCCGCTGTGGGTCTGTCGCCAAATATCGGGTGCTCCCCTTAATAGCCTACAGTGGTACTCCTCCTGTAGAGTACCGTGTGTCTGCGGCCAACTACAGGGTGCTCCATCTAACGTGGATCTGTCACCAAATATTGGGTGCTCCTTCCATTGGGCATGTCAACTCACTCCAAGTCGATTCGGTTAAGCATTCGTCAGGTCTCATCTGGCTACACGGTCTTCGTACTCCGTATGCTCCTCTCTGGGAGAGTCTGATCCACGGGCTATAGGTCGATACTTCAAGTATCATAAATTTCCACGAATAATTATCTCAAAAGCCCACCTCGTCATAGGGGTCTCAATGCAACAGACGGTGCGTCAATCAAACGCCCAGTGTGTGAGATATTAGCCATTTCGTCCCCGGGGCCTGGTTGGATTCATGTGCAAACCAACTCGACCTTATCTCAACTGTACCCCGAACTCTCATAGGGTATACTCATAGGGACCGTTTCTTAACTTGATTTCCAACACTGCTGACGTTTCATCAAACGAACATCTGGTCTGTAAGTTAATGACCTTTCCGTTCTAGGGGCCCGATCGGATTTTGAGTACAATCCAACCCGACCTTACTCCAACAACATTGAAACCTCATGTGAAGTATGCCAAAAGTTCCACATCATCAAGTGAAATCCAACAAAGTCGATGGCATGTCAATCGGACGTCGAGAGATCATGTTATAAGCATTTCCACTCCGAGGGCCTGGTCGGTTTCGTGTTCGAACCAACCCGGCTGTACATAAAGTTCTCCGAAACATAGAGTGTAATATACTGAAACGACCATCTCGATTCAAGGATCTCTACACAACTGAAAATGCTTCGATCAGAGGTCTTTAGCCCATGATATGGGAAAATGAACAAAACTATTCAGTTTTGGGCCCAGACCGACCCGACCCGAGACACCCTGGGTCGGCCCAAACCAGGTCGACCAGACCCGGGTCCGGTTCCGGCCCACTAGGGCGAGGCCCGACCTAGCCGACGCGGCCTGGCATGGCTCTGCATGCGCGGCCCGGCCCAGCACGCCCGGCCCGACCCGGTGCGGGCAACTGGTCCGGCCTAGGCGGCTAGCTGGCACAACAATTAGGTCGTGCCCCCTTAGTTTTTGGAATAGATTGGCCATTCCGGTTTGGTCCACCACCGCGTCTCAACTATGGCGGTTCTGTTTCGGTAGCGCGCCACCGCCGCTTTCTGCGGACCTCCAGACACACTCCGGTGGTCCGCTGTTCTCGCTGCCTTCGCCAACGGTCCTCCCGGGACCCGACCTTCACTCCAGAGACTTCAAATTGACTTTGAAGTCTGGTTTGTTTGTCACCGTCGATACACATATCAACAAACAAATTGCGGAGGGTTTTCGGGCCGTGTTTGTTCGGCCCGCACCCTCCGCGTTAGGTTTTATCAAATGAAAAAAATTTAATCACATGCTTTTAAACATCGATGATGATATAATTTATTCATGTATAAATTATACGAATACCCTGAAATTCAATACCCATGCACGATGGTATAATTCCTATAAACATTACATACGAAACCCCCTACCTCGATAACGAGTTAACGATCGAAGACTGTCGCTGAAATGGCATCGTGAGGTAAAGCTCTGTATGCACTTGACAGAGATCGCCTGAGATGGAGTGGCGTCTCACACCTGCTGCATAGAAGAGAATAAAGGCACATCAATCACTCCTTGTGGAGACGACTTTCTTCGTCAGGGTCTTGACGTTCTTCGCGTTCCCTAATGAAGAAGATGAAGATTCATCTAGATTTTGAAATTTCTCTCCCAATCCTTAATACCACAAAACTAACCCAATAATTAAATAATCTCCACATATTTTATTAATTCATGCCACAAGTTCAAAATTTAGACACTCAATTCAATTAATTGAATTAAGGAGTTGGCTTAATTAAATGAGAGGAGAGGGAAAGTCAAAACATTAATTAAAAGGAAGATATTAAGAGGAGTTTCAAGGGGTTATGGGGAATGTGAAATGATGGGGGATTATGTGGGGCCCACCTATCATTTATTCTCCCAAGGGAAGTTATAAACCCAACTTCCATCAAAGGATAAAACAACATAGATGAAAAATAAAAATGGAATACAATTTTATTTTATTCTTCACATAAACCTCAAAATTTAAACAACTCCTCCCGAGAAAACCGACATTCTAAAAATATATTCTTAATCAATTATCGATGCAGAAGTTCCATTGGTCCCCTCAGATTTTGATTCTGAGCATCGGTTCAAAAGTTAAAAAAACCCACTCGTTCGCTCACTGAACGTACCCGAGCTAAACTTTAGAAATTGATTCTGGCCACATCGGGCCTCGGAATCAGGTGCCGTCAGAAACTGTGTTCTTGTAAAATCTCAAATAAATTAAGAAATGAAATTTCCTTGAAATTTTGGGGGCTTTAAATTACTACCACCTCAGGGATTTATGTCCCCTTAAAGCATTAACACAATCTAGGGATACAAAAGTGGTACTGAGCATGAATCTGAGATTTCTGCTCCCATGTGCTCACCTGGTGGTTCTCGTGCTTCCAACAAAAGCGCACAAGAGGAATAGACCATCCTTGTAGGACCCTCTCATGATGATCCTCAACCTCTACTGGGACACCGTAAAAGTCACCCCATCGGCAATGTCCAGCTCCCCATGGTTGATGATATGTGTTGGGTCAAGCACGTATCACGTCAGTTGAGATACGTGGAAGTCATCGTGCACCTGGTGCTACTGAGGTGGATGGTTAAAATGGTAAGCCGCCTCACCTACCCTGAGGAGGACCTAATAAGGACAGCTGAACCTCGAAGATTACTTTCCGCCTCGAACACATGTCCATAGACCTTGTCGATGTGAGACCCATAAGAAAATGTGGTCGCCATCCTCATATTCTAGTGGTCCTTTCTCCTATCAACATATGATTTATGGCAGCTCTATGCATTCATCATCTGCTCCTAGACGATCTGCACCTTCCACGTCGTGGCCTGGAGCACCTCTAATCCCACAAGTGCTGCTGAGATTTTTTCAATGCCGAGAATAGAAATCTGGTCTCATCCCCTTGATGAACCACGTTAATTGCCTAATAAACTCAATCCTTCCATGAATTGTAAAAATCCATGCCACAGATGACATCGTAAGGCCTTGACGCTACTACCAAGTGATCCAACTATTACTCTCACCTCCAAGGGTTGAGTCACACTCTCGGCATCTGTGTGTGGTCACTAGGTCTCATCCAGTAAGAATATCAAAAGTGAAGGTCAAGTCAATAGTTTTTACTAGAACCTCTTAGTACACAAAAAGAGAGGAAGCAAACGTCACAAGAGAATGTCTCTTTTATTACTGAAGTTCAAGTACAAAGACACAAAAACAACAACAACAAAAACATGGAATTAGAAGTTCATGTGAACAAAAAAAAATCCACTTGTTCCACTCTTGTCCACCTGCTTCCGAAGATCTACTGCCTTGTCCACCACTTGGATTTCGCTCACGCACTCGCTGCTGCTTCTGTCTCGGTGTCTCCTCCAATGCCTATAGATCAACTGTGCGGGGAGTCGGATAGTCACGTGCCATGTGACCCTTCATACCATAGGAGAAACAGTATCCCTTTCTGGCACATCTAGATCTGACTCCACCTCGAGTTCCCCATACTACCGATCCTAAAACTCGAGATTGGCCATCTATTGGTCTGGTCCTCTTGGTCCCCTGCATCATCTGTCTACAGTATACATATGACTCGGCTACTAATCGAAAATCTTGTGGCAATGGGAGCGACTCCTGAACACATTCGGTGGGTAATGTCACTGGTATAAACTCCACCCTGAAGAAGGTCTCTATGTTTCCCCAGTTGAAAGACTTCCCTTTGTAAAACTAGAACAAGAGGCTCCACCATCTATGAGATGCTGCTTGAAGAAGGCTGGATGCAAAGATCAACATGATGTATGCTGGAGTACCCACTATCCTGAAAGCACTCACCACAGACTCCAGCCAATCCTCAGCTGCCTGTGGGTCCGTATCCCCCAGGAACCTGGGTGGCCTCTAGCGCTGGAACTCGTAAAGCATGCTCAAGTGGCATGCATCACCCGCTTCTAGGGCTGGTGGCATCAGTGGAACAATGTATGGTTTTACCGCTGGTGCCTCAGATGGTGCCTCAACTGATAGAGGGCCCTGTACCGAAGCCTCGTCACTCGGCAGGCTATCTGTACGTACATCCCTCTGGGCTCTAGCTGGTCATCCGTGGAAAGACATCCTGAAAGAAACATTTGTGACACGGTCAAACGACTTATACCTGGTGAGCTGACTAGGTTTGATGTGTTTTAAGGGAAAACCTTTGGAAACACAAATGAAATCAGTGTTTTCATGTACAATGTCAGAAATTAGTTGTCAGGTTCCTGGTGTATTGATAAGCCGGCTACCCACACCAACACTGGACTCCCTGAATTTAAAACCACAGTCGGTACCCTTAACACTATTTCTTCACAGAAAGAAAATATGAGAGTTATAAGTTCTATGGTATAACTGACTCCTCTGATACCAATTTGTCACGACCCGTCCCTCGGGGCCCGTTTCATAACTACACAAAGCCCGCCATCCATAGGCCAGGGGCTGGCCACTAGCACCATAGTCATAAATCCCTATAATTGGGAATGCATTTCCCATATAAACGTAAACAAAAAACAACCAGAGTACAAGCAGAAGAAAAAAATATGTGCAGCAGTAACAAAAGTGATGAAAGTACAAAGGGGCCGGAAATAAAATCCCAATAGAAAGGTAAAATACAAATGAATGTAAAGTACAACAGAAAAGGAAAGTAGCTGGAAGATGACACACAGCTTCGGGATCATCCACCACGGATCCTACCGATAGGGTAAGTAAAGATGTCCTCATCAGTACTCCACGTCCGATCGTCCATCCGTCTTTCTCCTCTGGGTACCGACTCATCGTGAGATCCACCTCCGGGTACTATCCAGTCCTCGAACGCTCGACCTCTGTCAGCGATGTTCATCGTCTGCATCCAACACAACGAGGTGCGGGCATAGACCGTGAAGGGGTGATTATAACGATACTCATTAGGGAGCTCAAGACCCTCAAGGTCTCTCTAAATCCAACAAGTAAAACCACAAAGAAGAATCTCAACCGATAAACCTTACATAGAATTAAGCCCATACTTATATCTAAGTTATTAACTAACCCATATCAACCATGAGGACACACAGAGGTTATGAAATCAAAGGATAACCACTACTTAGATATATGGCCATACATATATCTATGTTATCAAGTGACCCATCTCAATCTTGAGGTAAATACATAGGTCATATACTTAGTTGAAACCAGGATTTTCATTATCAAAACTGTAACTGCTGAAGAGCTATGTCTTTGACGAGTACTGTGATACTGTCACGACTCCAAGGTACTACTCACTAACCTAACACTGTTGAGGTACTCCACCTGTCGAGTACCGCGGGTTTGCTACCAAATAACGGGCGCTCCGTCCGTTGTGGGTATGTCATCAAATACAGGGTGCTCCTCCTAATCGCCTATAGTGGTACTCCTCCTGTCGAGTACCGCAGGTTTGCAACCAACTACCGGGCACTCCGTCTACTGTGGGTCTATCGCCAAATACCGGGTTCTCCATCTATTGGGCTAGTCGACTCACTCCAAGTCGAGTCGGTCATGCAGTCTCCAGGTCTCAGCCGGCTACACGGTCTTCGAACTCCGTACAATCGTCTCCAAGAGGGTCTGCTCCACGAGCTACAGTTTGATACTACAAGTATCACAAAGTTCCACGAAGAATTATCTCAAAGTACCTCATCATCATAGGGGTCTCAACGCAACAGAAAGTGCATCAATCAGATGCCCGGTCTGTGAGTTTTTAGCTTTTTCGTCCCAGTGGCCTGGTTGGTTTCGTGTGCGAACCAACCTGGCTGTAACTCAACATTACCCGGAACTATCATAGGGTATACTCATAGGGACTGATTATCAAGGGTATTTCCAATGCCGCTGACGTTTCGTCAAACAGACGTCCGTTATGGAAGATAACGACCTTTCCATTCCAGGGGCCCGGTTGGATTTCGGGTACAATCCAACCCATTCATATTCCAACTACATCCAAACCTCATTTTAAGTATGCTAAAAGTTACGTCTCTTCAAGAGGAATCCAACAAAGTCAACATCACATCAATCGGACGTCCAGAGCTCATGTTATAAGCGTTTTCGCTCCGAGGGCCCGGTTGGTTTCGTGTTCGAACCAACCCGGCCATACCCAAAGTTCTCCGAAACCTTGAGTGTAATATACCGAAATAACCATCATGATAAAAAAATCTCTACGCAACTGATGGTTCATCAATTGGAGGTCCGTAGACCATGATATGGGAAATGAACAAACCTATCCGGTTTTGGGTAGTTTTGGGCCCGGACCGACCCGTCCTGAGACCCCCTGGGTTAGCCCGAATCGGGTCGACCCAACCCGGGTCCAGGTCCGGCCCACTAGTGTGTGGCTCGGCCTAGATGGGAAGGCCCAACCCGGAAGGCGCGGCCCCGCCCTGTGCGCCCGGCCGGTCCGGCCTGTGCGGCCAGTTGGCAAGACAATTAAGCTGCGCCCCCTCGGTTTCAGGAACGGTTTGGCCGTTCTGGCTTGGTCCACCACTGTGGCTCAGCCGTGGCGGCTTTGTTCCGATGGCACACTGCCACCGCCGTTCGCCGGCACCTCCGCGCCGTCGTTGCGTGCCGCCACCGCTTTCTGCGGACCACTGGATGGGCTCCGGTGGTCCGTTTTGCTCGCCGCCTTTGCCAGCGGTCCTCTCTGGATCCGAACTTCACTATGGAAGCTTCAAATTGACATTGTGGTCCTATTTCATTATCGCCATCGATCTTCATGTCAATAAAAAAATGAGGAGGGTTGTCGGGCCGTGTTTGTTAGGCATGCGCCTTCCGCGTTAGGTGTTATCAAATGACAATCATTTATTCACATGATTTTAAACATCGACGTAGATATAATTTATTCATGTATAAATTATAAGAATACCATGCAATTTAATACCCACATATGAGGGTATAATTCACATAAACATTATATATGATACCCCCTACCTCGATAACATGTTGATGATCGAAGAGCGTCGCGGAAACAACATCGCAAGGTAATGCTCCGTATGTGCTTGATGGAGATCGTCCGAGGTGGAGCGGAGTCTCGCACCAGCTAGGGAGATGAGAAGAAAAGCACGACGATCACTCCATGTAGTGATGGCATTCTTCGTCGGGGTCTTGATGTTCTTCACATTCTCCAACAAAGAAGATGACGATTCCTCTAGATTTTTAGTATTCACTTCCAATCCTTAATACCAAAAAACTAACCCAATAATAAAATAAGCTCCACTTATTTTATGAAGTCATGACAAGAATTTAAAATTTAAAAAATCAATTCAATTAATTGAATTAAGGAGTTGTCTTAATTGAATGAGATGAGAGGGAATGTCCGAACATTAATTACAAGGAAGATATTAAGAGGAGTTTCAAGGGGTTATGGTGAATGTGAAAAGGTGGGGGCTCGTGTGGGCCCCACCTATCCTTTATTCTCCCAAGGTAAGTTAGAAACCCAACTTCCATACAAAGGATAAAACAACTTAGAAGAAAAATAAAATTGGTATACAATTTTATTTTATTCTTCACTTAAACCTAAAAATTTAAACAACTCCTCCCGAGAAAACACACATTCAAAAAAGGCCTTCTTATGTAATTACTGGCGCTGTGGTTCCATCGGTGCCCTCATATTTCGATTCCGAGCATAGGTTCAAATGTTCGAAAAACCCACTCGTTCGTTCACTAAACGTACCCGAGCTAATCTTCAAAAATCAATTCCGGGCACACCGGGCCACGGAATCAGGTGCCGTCATAAACTGCGTTCTTGTAAAATCCCAATGAAAATATGAAAAAAAATTCCTCAAAATTTCCGGTTCTATACAGACATGAAATAATTTTTCATATTGACATCGTGATAATGACCCCTGATAAGAGAATGAGAATTTTATCAACCAAAATGTTTTATATTAGTTTTTGAATATTATATTTTTAGTTTTATGAATTCATTATAGTTACATACATGGAGATATTGATATGTTCATGAAACTACGTGCATTGAATAAGGATAAAGATAAGATAATAGATGGTGTGACTGTAGATGAAATGGTGTGTTAGATAAATAAATAAAGGATAACAAGGGCACATACACTTGGGTAACATGTTATTATTAATTATGTATAGAGATGTGGTTCATTCAATTGGATCCAACAATTTTAAACTAATGTTTTAGTATAGTAGATGATATAATTAGTTAAATAGTTTTTATTTGTAATGTGTTTTTGATGTCTAAGTGCCTTTATAATTTTCGTGTATGATTATGAAAAGGTTATGAATTTATTAATTATTTTCAAATTTGGTGGCTGGTGGAGTTTTACATCTACTCCATAATAATTCTCAATTAATATTGGTTTCAGAATAATTTTTTAAAATTTGTTAATTTATGATATATTTATGTTTATAAGAATAACATTGTACAAAATGATTTTATTGGATGGGATGTATCATATTTGGGATTATTGGAATTGAAAATATCCTAATGTTTCATTCATTATATAAGATATTTCAAATAATTCAAATTTGACATAATCATTGAGGATTCATAGCATACATAAGATATTATTATATTGAACAATATATTTTCTTCTCATTGAAAATATAAAATGATAATGGACGAGGGTGAAACATAATATATTTTATATAAGTAAGGAATAAGTAAATGAAACATAATATAATTTTCAAATGAGAATATTTATAAAATGAGTGACATATGTAGAGATTAATAATATATTTAGAGTACATAATATGTATATGATATAAATTCCCAATACAAATGTTTTTTCATTTATTTTTTTTCTAGAGGTCAAATAGAAATTAATGTATTTTTGTTCTTTGACATGATTCATTGGGAGAAAACTAAAACCAGAATTAATGATTATAATATGAATTATTAAGCAAATTGATGACTGTTAATTATTTTTGTGATTTTTTTATCCAAATTCACAAAATGAGTAATATGGAAATTTCATTACTGTCTACATTCATGGTAGTGGATTATAAAAACTTTATTGAGTTTAGTGAAAATTATGAATCATAATACAAGATTCACATCTTAGAAAAATATAATGAATTATTATATGGTTTTTGGTCTTTATAAAAATGTTTTATTTCATGGAGATCACTTGAAAGATCATATCAAAATTTTTTGGTTGTTATTCATGAGGTTTTTATGATCACTTGAAATGGAAAAAAGAATTGGTTTTATTTACCGCAGAGTATCAATATTTAAAATATTTAAAATAGTTCACATTTAAATTTTTGGAATATATATGAATAGATGAAGTGAAAAAGGTATTTGTTGATGCTGATGATAATCATTGATATGTTTTTACATAAATTAATGAGATAGAAATAAATATATTCATACACCTGGTTTTAAAAAATGATGATAAAAACGAGTTTAGGATATTTCCATGATAATATTAGGATCTTGGATAAGGGAAGTCTTGATGATAAATATTTATATACTTTTTCACCTCAATGTCAATGTATAATTGAATAAGATACATCTTGTGATGATTTAACAACATCTAGAGGATGTAAAGATACCAATGTTAAAGGATGATGTATAATAATACATCCTAGTAAGATGTCATTATAATTCATCATTGCAAAAATTCGATACAATAAATTTTTTGACCACAAAACATTTAACTAGAGTTGATAAGTCATCAATATTCAGATTATATAACCACTCCTGGTGTGATCAACATGACTATAAGTTTCTAAACGCCATAAATGAAGTTCTAAGAAAAGGATAAGTGGAGTCCATGTTCAAATTATCATTAGTAACACATTATAATTTTATAAATATATATATTGATTAGTATTTATTTCTTGTACAGTAGAATATTGTCAATATATTTTCCTTAGAGGATCCATTTGTGGTGAGAAATGTGAAACACCAATGTCCTTACATGACTATCATTTTTTCATATGTGGTTTATGTTTTCTATGGACTGAATTTTTTTTGTAATAGGTTGAAATTTTTTTCTTTCTATAAAATGAAATAAGTCATAGCAGGAGTATAAAAGAGTAAATTAATATATTTAATATATCATATACTTGGATTCATCTCACCTTACTACCTTTGTGATAAATCTAGAAATATATTTTTGGATTTCATTCAATGATGAAAACAATGATTAAGCCAATTTTTTGACAAGAAACAACATTAATGGTTTTTATAATTACAAACATAAATTATTACATGCTTCTGGAAATTATATTATTGAATATATAATATTATATTTTGAAATAATAATGAAATTCTAGGAAATAACATTGCTCAAGGATGTTTTCCTGAAAACTACAATTTATTCTACTTCCTATGAAATATAAAATACAATTTGAGGTTTATTTTGGAATTTATAATAGGTAATATAGATTATAATTTTCATCATGTGATATAAATAAAAAAATATACATTAGAAAATGCTGACTTTGATTGGTGAATAATTCATTATGAATAAATAGAAGAAGTAAAATAAAAATATATATAAATGGATGGATTAAAAAATATTGAACTCTATAACCATGATGAGAAACTCTGATTCTATTATTAATTATTATTCTAATAACGTTTTTGGGGACACATAATGATATAAAATTTTAGATTTATCCATTGATATTGGAGATGATGTAGATGTATTAGATGAAATAACAACAATATGCATCTTTTTAAATGAAATAAAATAATATATTAAAAAATAGATCACCCAATAAATTTATGAGAAATTTTGAATAATATTAAGTCTTTCATCAATTATAACATTAATTTATAGACAAAATTTCTTGTAAAATATTTGATTAACGAGATTTTATAAAAATTGTAACGTGAATATAATGAAGATGGGGATAAATAATAGTTTTATGTGAAATATATAGAGAAATTTCATATGATGTCAAACAAATATTTCCACAAAGAAGGTATTATAGCCAAAATTTAATCATCAAAATAGATAGTTATATGAGAGGAGAAAACATGTGATTATCGACATTCTTATGTAAATGACTAACTCCACAAAAAAATTGTTGATGATTCCATTCATGGGAATCTCAACAAGTATATGATGTAAAATTCAAAATATATAAATTGTAGAGAAAAAATTTAATATTGATAGAAAATTATTTTGTGACTCCTAAAAAATTGTTGGAAAACATGTTACATGTAAGGAATATTGGGATAAAATATGAGTGTGATCCAAGATGTCAAAAGCCACAATAGGTGATAGAATCTATGTATTACTACCTCTCAATCCAAATGTAACTTCATTTGGTATGAGGTTTTTTGGAGATATACTATTTTAAAGACAAGGTAAGAACGTAACGTAAATACATAAATATTTTACTAATTAACATCATAAGGGATTACATTATTCGAATGACATATAAGCATAGGATTTCTCCTATATGAATTTATTTAAACTAGAAGAAAAATTACATTCATAATGTTAAAACAAGGAGGTACGTAATAGATGAATCAAGAACATATGATTATTCAATCAAAATAGACATCATGGAATTAACAGAATAATTTTTGGTAGAAAATTAAACCGGGAAAGAAATTCAAATTATTATGGAGGATGATATAAGATTAAAAAATTATATGTGAAAACTATTGGGGTGAATAATTTATAAAAAAAAGATGGAGATAAACATGAATCATCCCTATGTGGTCATATCCAAACCAATAAAAATACATATAAGAATACTAGTTGGATTTTACATTCATATAGACAATAATCATCAAAGTAAATGATGTGGTGGTGAATCATTTGACAAAAAACATAGATGTAGACATATTCTAATATACAAGAAAAATCCCAGTCCCAAGTAGAATGAGAAATATAACACTAAAATATAGAGTTATTTATTATAGGGGTTAATCTTAAAACATAACAACAATATTATATTGTATGAAACTTTAAAATAATTGATTGTCAATAAAGACTAATAAAAATACTACACAAGAGGATACAAAATGTACCACACAACACTTATATTGAAATGATTCTAATATTTAAGAAACTTATAGTATAATTAATGTGTAGATATGAATCATGGGGTTACTATATTAAATGAGAACTGCTGATTGACCTAAAATGAAATTATTGATACTAATGGAATGAGAGATACTAAATGATTCATTTGGTTTCAAGATAGGGAACAGTTATTTAAGGATAAATCATATTGATCATGTGGTGTTAGGAAACCTCTATGATGTTCAATGCTATATCAATAACTACATGAAGTTGATAATGACATGTAATTGTTGTAGTGTTAATCTCTCAAATGATATTACTAGTTGAATCAAGATAAATCTAATATTAAATATTTGATCTAAAGATATATATTTAGTGATATCACACAAAAATATAAATGAATAAATCATGAGTGGATGGAGAATCAACCTGATTTGTTTTAATTTCATTAATAAAAATCCAATTATTATCAAATAGTTAATTTTATGATGTTGTTTCTTTTACTATGACATAGCTCCAAAGAGGAGTAAAATTTGTGAAAAATTAATCTCTCTACACTAATTTCTATAAGATATTTTCATAAAAAATAATGATTATTGGGTAAAACTCTTGTTTTATATATTTAAACATTTGTTAGTACTTTATTTACATTTTCAGACTAAAATTATAATTTTTATTCCTAATCTATGAAATTATATAAATTAATATCTAGCTATTAATATATAACAAGGTTATATGGATAAAATATGAAATATGAAAATGGATACTTTAATATGTAGGGTCCAATTGTTGGTCTAACGAGTGGTAAAAAAGTTGAAAATGAACTATCAATTTTTATTCTAAAGACAAACACTACATATAAAAATTATTAAATGAAGAGAGAAGATGATAACATATAAGTTATTATTTCACTATATTTTGGGAGGAAGAGGTGGGGATACATATCATTAATGAATCTTGGATGGCCCTACCTCAGATGGGATAGATAAGAGTTTCATGATATTTTTGATAAAAGCTTGAATAATATAGATTTATAATGTTTATACGATTTATATGTATGATATAATATCATTTTAGCTATCATGAAATGAATGAATTACCAATTCTATGAAAAAATAGGGAGAAATGTTGAGTGGATCACTCTATAATGTTCTGATATACATGGAGTGAGAATGAAATTCTATATATGGAAATGAAAAATTACATCAAATATTATTAGAAAAGGGGAGAAATTAAATCCTTAAAAGAAAGAGAAATTTGATTTTATATATCATAAAAATGATGAAGATATTTATCTCATCCAAACTAATGAGAAATTATTTTTTATAATATTGATAACAAATCCCTATGTGGAATATTGTTTCAACTATAATATTTAAGGATGTATTATTTGAACAGATTTAGTGATGTGGTAATATGAATTTAAATGATTTAAATGGTTCTTTGTATAAGTAAATTAATCATGAACATTGAAATATTTATAATTATATGTGAATACATAGTGTGAATATAGATTATATTGTTTATTAGATAAAGAAAAACATGGGAACATATTCATATACATATGGAATCATGTTTTTATTATTAATGAATATTTATATTAGAAACATGACATTGGGGAAAAAAATCTAAAACCAATGTTGTGGTTTCATATAAGATATTTTGATTGAAGGCATTTGGATAATGATGTATTTCTAATGTTATAAGGATTATCTGAATATAGGTGATTTCCATTAGAAATGAATAATATATGAACTATATTCTAATATAATGTTTAGAGTATTTTGGAGTTGTTTGTTGAATAATTCTTTTTAGTTAATGTTTATAGTAGAATTGAAGAAAATTAGATACGATCTAGTGTGACTTAGTGCATATGTATGATATTTAAATCATTGATATTTATGAAAAAAATTTAATATATTTCACTCAAGGGGAATTGGAAAAATCATAAATTATCCATTAATATATATGTAATTTGGAAGACTCATTTTCGGAAATGTCTTAAAGTTTTCTCATCAAAAAAAATATTTTTCTATTGCATAAAATATTTTATGTCCACTATAATTTTCATTAGAGGAATCCTAAATTAGATGTGAAAAATATTTTTTATATATAATAAATTAAGTCCTTATAGAAATTATATTTTTGAAATAAGTATAAATGTAAAAAGAAATGAGTTATTTCGAGATGTATATCTTATTTTTTATATTATATATATTTTTTGGGAATTTTTTAATAAATAAAAGTTTGAAATTGAATGTATACATAATATTTTTGTTAAAATATGTGATACATTTTATCTGGTTTATGTAGTTAGAATAAGGGAAGAATTATAAATACTTTTTTTATATATGATTTTTTCATAGGTATGTTTTAATAAGTGTCATTAATAAAATGAGATGTAATGATGAACCCTAACATTGTTCCCTATTTTGTATGGTTTTGTTGAACATATGTATTAAATAAAAATTATTATTCCTAATTCATGATTTATAATTATTAAACAGACGACTTTTTGGATATGAATTCACATATTAATAATGATGGAAATACTAAAAATTTCTACCGTAAGATATGTGTTTTAAAATGAAAACAAGGATTTTAGTCATTAATATTGTTCATAATATTCAATTGATAAACAAATTAAATAGTATTATTGAATCTAGTTATATTTTTTGGGTGAATATTATGATATTTTTGGGATGTATAATGGTAAATGTCACTAATATTTAGGTATAGTTATTTAGTAGATTTTTAATGAATTAATACAGGGGAAGTTTTTTCTTCATAATTCATTGTTTTATTATATTGATAATAAGGATAAATATCTTATAAGGAAATATATTGAATATATAAGAATATTAGAAGATGATATGGGATTTATTGACACTATTATTAATAAATTTTTAATATCTACAATGATAAAAGTGAATGAATGAAATTTATTTTCATAAAAAATTTATAAGAAGATAAATTGGGATATGAAAGAGGGGAAATTCCATAGTCACATCATATTCAAAGAGTATAGATTTATTAGATATAACCAATGCAATACTTTCATATGTAGAACATGAATAAGGGTAAAACAAGATAATACTAATGTGGAATTAACCACATCTAGATGAAGTATTATTTTTTCATTCGAAGGAATGTATATAATAATACAAACCAATAATATGATATTCTTATCCATATTTGAAAAAGGGGTAATTTATAACATCTAATATCATAGGTAATAAATCTAGTGTAAACGATTCATTACAATTGTAGTCACATTTATTTTCATGGACTGATATGTCTATTTATAAATAGCCGATGATTTTCATAAATGTAGTGAGTTGTGGAGAATAAGAGGCAGTGTCTCTTTGATTATCAGTGTTCCTTTACTCACAACTATAATATATACAATTAGTGTCACTAACATATATTTTGGTATAAAAAATATGGAATATTCATTGAAATTTTTTCCTTTGTGGTAATTCAAGTTGAAACCCATCTCCCATGAATGATTTTCATTTATGTTTTTGTGTTTGAGATTATTATAGGAGTAGAAAAATAAGTTTTAGGTAAATAGTTATCATGGTTACATAAAACATTGTAAAATTACTCTAATGGGAGAAATAATGTAAAATGCAATTTTTTATATGGCTTATAAGAAGATATACCTACACAATTATTTTTTAATTTTTTTACAATAGTAATGTTCTAATGGAAGGATTCTTGTGAGAGTTCACTTAATAATAAGAAAAAAGATATTGATGGATGGACTGATCCTGACCGTACCTGAGATGAGTAAGGAGAGTACACTATATGGTAATACATTAGGAGTTAAACATAGAGTCGTTATGATTCCAAATGTTCAGCCAATTTGTTATCAGTCTTTGAAGTTGTGTCCATAATAGAGTAAATAACCAAAGTGATATCATGAGTTAGTAGAGGTGGTGTATGAAGATTTTTTTACAATACACTCTATTTTTTATATTTATTTCTAATATATAAAAAATATAAGAGATTATGATATATTTTATAGTTGTGTAAGTTGAACCATAAAATATATGGGTTAAATATTTAATGTCTATAGATAATAATTTTTTTAATACAACTGGAAAGTGAAATTTCATTGATGATGCACTGTGAATAATGAAATTGTCACATGTTGTGTAGGAATAGAGAATAATGTTGTAGTGGATGACCATATGTATTGATATATATCTATATGTCCAAAAATATAAGGTATGATTGACCCTTATATTATTAAATATTACACCTTCACAATTAAGTAGGGATAAGAGAAGTCAACTGTCAAATTCAATCTATCTAGTGAAGATATGTATTATATTTTTTTGGGAACATTCAATATATTTTCCCCTTGTTTCTAATGATATATGTTTTATTTAAGAAAATGTTATAGTTCATAAATGTTTTCATTGGAGATGATAATTGACTCACTTACTCTAACCCATGCTATCCACCTAAGACATAACTGAATATTAACAATATTTTCAAATATTAGTAGTTATTTTTTACAATGATAGGTATAGTGTGGGTTTACCTAACATTATACACTAATATATAGGCCATGGGTGAAAAAGTGACACACTGGACTTCTTTATTTATTTCCCATTACTGAGTTGAAGTGGAATGATTTTATATGGATTTGTTATCTTGGTTGATATGGAAGCCTCAAGGTAGTGATCTTCTGTGGGTTATAACGGATAGGTTGACTATCTTTTCTCATTTTCTACTAATTAACGTTATTTTAATTATCGATTAACTAGGTATGATTTACATATATTAGATATTACATCTACATTGGTTTCTATAGAATATAATTTTAGAATGATTTGTTGATTTTAAATCATGTATGTTTGGAGTATTAAAAGAGGATCATAATAGGTAGGTGCAATATAGCACTACATACCATCCTTATAAAAATGGATATTATTAGTGGATCATTAAGGGAAAATAGAATATTATGAGGGGGAGTGAATTAGACTTTCAAGATATATAGCTGACCAATTCTATTCTTTTTGAATTTTTCTATCGTAATGTTTATTAGGAATCATTCATTATGGCGTATATTAAGGATTTATGTTATCAATCACACTATTAGTGGAATCATTGTATAAAATTTGATGATTCAGAAATTAATCAACAAAATCACTAGCATGATATATCATAGAAAGGAAATAAAAAAATGGTTAGTAACCACATAGAGAAATAATTTGTGTTATTTTAACAAAATATTCCATCCTTTAGAGTATGACATGGATGACCATGTATTAGTATAGGTACCACCATGGTTATGTCATATTAATATTTATGTAAATGGAATATCTCCACCAATAACTTGGTCTAAATTAAGATGATCTATAGAATAAATTATAGTATTTTTATAGTTATTGGTTTATCTAGATTCTAGTTCCTCGAACAATGTATTTATTATATATTATGAATATAGATAACAACTCAATTAATCACATGAATTTTTTGTTTATAATTTTTTAATCGAGGATGATCTATTAATTAATGTGTTTCTAGTTAATGTTGTGGACTAGAGTTAGATAAATAATTAAAGGTGAAAAAAGGTACATACACATGGGTAACATGTTATTATTAATTATTTATAGATATGTGGTTCATTAAATTGAATACAAAAATTTTAAACTAATTTTCTAGTATAATAGATGATATAAATAAAAAATATTGATTTGGAATGCGTTTTTAATGTCAATGTGCCTTTATAACGTTGGAGTACGATTATAAAAAGGAAAAGTATTTTTTTTATTGTTTTCACATTTGATGGTAGGTGGAGTTTTATGTCTATTCCCTAATAATTATAATTAATATTTGTTATGAATATTTTTTTACAAAATTTTTTATTTTATGATATATTTAGCTTTATAAGAGTGACACTCTATAAACATCATTTTTTTGGGTGGTGCAGAACATATTTTGGATTATAGGAATTGAAAATTACCTAAGGTATCATTTAATCTGTAGGATATTTTTACGAATTATTATTTGACAAACTCATTGTGGTTTCATATCATACTTAAGATATTGTTATATTGATTCATATATTGGCCTCTCATTGAAAATGGAAAATGATAATTGGATAGGGGGATAAACAATATATATTTTATAATGAATTAGGAGTTGAAAAGTAGTATAATTTATGAATTAGAATATTGGGAATATACATGAGGTCTATAAAAATTAATAATATATTTAGAGTACATAATATGTATATGATATATATTCCCAATACGTATGTTTTTTGTAGTATATTTTTTAGAGAGTTCAATTATATTATTATATCTAAGAGAAATTAATATATTCTTGTTCAATGAAATGATTCCTTGGGCTAACACTTATACAATAATTATTTTTTATAATATTAATTACTAAAAATCATTGATTAATTCTAATAACTTTCATGATTTTTATCAAAATTCACATAATGATTAATATATAAATTTCAAGAATGTCTACATTCATGGAAGTGGAATATAATAACTAGATGGAGTTTAGTGAAAATTATAAATAATAATCAAATATTCAAATATTAGACAAATATGATAAATTATTATATTGAATTTTTGTCATTTTAATATAGTTATATTTCATGGATATCACATGAGAGACCATATCAAAATTTGGGTGTAGTTATTCATGATGTTGTTATGATGAGTTAAAATGGGAAAATTGATTTTATTTATCATATAGTATCTATATTTAATATATGGAATATATTTCACATTTATATTTTTTGAATTTATAAGAATATATGAATTGGGAATTATATTTCTTGATGTTTCTAATAATCATTGATTAATTTTTATAGAAATGTAAGATATAGAATTAAATACATTAATACATTATGTTCAAAAAATGATGATGAAAACGAGTTTAGGATACTTCCATGATAATATTAGGATCCCTGACAATTAAAGGCATGAGGATAACTATTTATATTCATATTTACATTAACATCATTATGTGGTTGAATAAGATACTTCTAGTGAGGATTTATCATCATCTAGAAGAAGTAAAGATGTCAATGTTAAAGGCAGATGTAGAATAATTCCTCATAGTAAGATGAAATTACAATTAATTATTGAAAAAATTGGATAAAATAAATGATATTACCAATTAAATTTAACTGGAGTTTATTCTTCATCAATATTCACATTACATTACATATCATGGAGTTATCAACATGACTATAAGTTTCTAAACATTATAAATGAAGTAGTAAGAAAAGGGGAAGTGGAGTGCCTGTCCAAAGTATCATTAGTATCACATTATAATTTTTTTAATAGTTATAATTATTAGTATTACCTTCTATTACACCTGCATTATGTCAATATATGTTACTTAGATTATCAATTTTTCTGTGATCATTGTGAAAGTCTAATGTCATTATAAGATTAACATTTTTTCATATGTGGTTGATATTCTCTAAGGATTGAAACGTATTTTTATAAAAGGTTGTGAAATTTTCCTTCTATAAAATGATATAGATCATAGTGGGAGTATAAAATAGTAAATTAAGATATTTAATTTTCATATACTTTTATTCATCTCACCTCGCTAACTTTGTAATCAACCTAGAAATAAAATTTTGGATTTATTTAAATAAATTAAACAATGATTAAGCCATTTTTTAACAAGGATAGAAATTTATGGTTTTTAGAACTAAAATATTATATCATTTCATGCATGAGGAAAATATTTTATGGAATATATAAAATGTGATTTCGAAATAATAATTTTTTTTGGAAATATCATTTCCCAAGGATGTTTTCAGGAAAACTACAATTTGTTCTAGTTCTTACGAAATATGTAATACCATTAAAGGTTTCTATATAAAATTTTAAATGGTAATATATGTTATAATATTTTACTTAGGATATAAATGAAAAAATTAAGTCTAGATAAGAAAATTCTGACATCGATTGGTGAATAATTCATTATGAAAAAATAAAAGAAGGAAAATGAAAATATAAATAAATGGATGGCTTCAAAAATATTTAACCCTATAACCATGATTAAAAATTATGTTTCTATTATTAATTATTATCATAATATTGTTTTGGGGGACACATAACGATTTGGAATTTTAGGTTTCTCTATTGAAATTAGAGATGATTTTGATATATTGAAAGAAAGAATAGCAATATGTAGCTTTTTAAATGAATAATTATATTATATTGAAATTTAGATCACCCAATCAACATATGAGAAATTTAGAATAATAAAAAATCTTTGATAAATTAGAAAAAAAATTATAGACTTTTTGTGAGTGAAAAATATCTGGTTTAAGAGATTTTATAAAAATTTGAATGTGAACATAATAAAGATGTGGAAAATCATATATTGATGTAAATTTTTTTGTCAAATTTCATAAGAAGTGAAAAAATAGATATCCAAAAATAATTTATTATAACCAAAATTTAATCATCTAAATATAAAGATATATAAGTGGAGAAAATATGGGATTTAATTTATATAATGATAGAAGAAGAGATATAATTAATGTATCATTATTGATGAGTTGATTGACATTCTTGAGACACTGATCAACTCCACAATGAAAAATGATTTTTGATGATTCCATTCATGGGAATCTCAAAATGTTATTGATGTAAAATTTAAAATATGTAAATAGTATAGAGTCAAAATATTATTGACAAACATGTATGTTTTGACTCCTTAATATGGGTTGAAAAACATGTTATGTGTAAGCAATATTGGGTTAAATATGAGAGTGTGAAAAGATATCAAAGGTTATAATGATTGAAGGAATCTCACTACTACAACATCTCAAACCAAATGTAACTACATGTGGTATGATTATATTGGGAGACATAAATATTTTTATGACTCGGGTGAATATAATGGATTCACAAAAATATAGGACCCATTAACAACATAAGGGATTAAATTATTTGAATGACATATAAGCATAGGTTTTACTCAAGATGAATGGATTTAATTTAGAAGAAATAATTACATTCATATGTGGAAAGCATGGAGGTATATATTGAATTAATAAATTGCATATGATTATTCATTTAAAATAGTCCTCATGGAATTAAAATAATATTGTTTTGTAGAAAAATAAATCAGGAAATCAATTCAAATTATGTGAGAGGATGAAAAGAGATTAAAAAAACAACTATATGGGAAAACTATAGTGGTGAATATTTTTAAAAAAAGATATAGATAAACATCAATCTTTCTTAAGTGGTAATATCGATAATAATAAATATACTTATAGGAATACTAGTGGATTTTTCCATTCATAGTCACACGTTTCATGAAGGTAAATGATGTTATGGAGAATCATTTGACAAAAAATTTAGATGTTGAAATTTCAACATAGAGCAGAAAAATCTTAGTCCCAAGGAGAATGATAAATATAACTATCATGACCCGTCCTCATGGCCCATTCCGTGACTACCCCACGCCCGCCTTCCATAGGCTTGGGGCTGGCGACTAGCACCAAAGGTGTAAATACCGATAAAAGGGAATACATTGACTTTAGATAAGTAAACAAACACAACATAGTATACAAGCTGAAGTAAACACTAAGTTAATTCAGTACAACAGTAAATGCTAGAATGAAAATGGTCCATTATACAAACCCAACTGAAAGTACAGTACAACTGAGAAAATAAAATACAATAGAGGAAAAGTAAAGAAACATCCACCAAGTCGTCCTCCGAATTTTCCACCTGAAGGGTGCGTACAGATATCCTCGTAGGCTCCTCGGGTCCGTCCGTCTGCTCCGTGTACATCCTGCCTGATAGTCCACCTCCGGGTACCGTCTCGCTCCACAATCGACAATCATGATCAGCGATGTCTGTCATCTGCAACCAACACAATGTAGTCCGGGCATAGCCCGTGTAGGGTTGAGTATACAATATTTAATAGGGAACCTGGGACCCCCGATGGTCTCCTAGAATTCACAAAGGAAAAACCAAAAAGGAAAGATACAAACACGAAGTATCTACCAACTCTACTTAGGTATACACCCATATATATACCTAAGTCATCAATTCCAGTTCTGCTCCAACATACGAGCCCATGTACAACCCAGTCCACATAGGAAAGCACAACCCAATCCACAATGAAAAACAAGTCAATCATATCGATGAAAATGACTGAAAATAAAAGACTTATCTCACACAGGTAAACTATTCACGAAGAGGGGTGGAGATAATATATGTATCCTCTGAATCATCTCCCCTTCTGAACCCACATTAGATCTAAGTACATAAGTCATTCCTGCCGAACCCACGTAGAATCCCAAAACAGTAACCATCACTGTAGAACCCAAGTAGGATCCATGTACAGTTTTCCTCACTACTGAACCTACGTAGGATTCATGTATAGTCGTCCTCACTACCGAACCCACGTAAGATCCAAGTACAGTCATCATCGTCGTTGAAGTCGCAACCATCTCTAGGGTTCCCGCACACAGCATACTCGATTCCGGGATGGTCCGCTCCTCGAGTCAAATGGGTGGATACATCGACCATCATGAAGACCAGAGATGATGTATCCCAACGTTCCGTCCCACATCAAAATGGAAAACCATGAAAAACATTCCCGAGTCATGGAGAACCATTCAATTTTACGGAAGTACACAGCATGTAGGTTAGCGTTACACGCCTTGTCATCAGTCACCAAGTATTGCCCGTGTGATGCAGCCCGTGTCATGGGGATAGTCATGTAAAAATTAAGTACACATCATGTGGTATGGTTACACGATGTGTATCCAGTCCACAGGTACTATCCATGTACCACATCCTGTGTCGAAGGGTTGTTCATATAGAATGTAAGTACACGACGTGTGGTAGGGTTACACGCCGTGTCAAAATTTCTAGGGTCAGCTCCGTGTACACTGGCCATGCCTAGATGTGTAGTGGAGTACATGTCCATGTACTCCACCCTGTGTCCATGTATTTCTAGAATACACACCATGCCACTTGTACGATTGGTTCTGCTTTTGTCCATGTATCACCTATATTACACGCTGAGACTCACGAAGACGCTTCTTCCATGGTAGTGGTAGTCCACGTCATTCCTCATGGCCGCGTTGTTATGCTCGTGTCCCTGTATCTCCCAGATTACTCACTGGGCCTTGCTACGTAGCTTCTTCCTTTCAATGAAGATAATACACATTATGCCTTGTGGCCGTGTATTTCTGTCTGTGTCCATGTATTTCCCTTGAATACATTCCATGTTCATTGAAGTCTCCTCTGTCAAACTGTATGGATAGTACAGGCCATGTGACCGGTGTCACATGCCATGTGTCACTTCTTTTGATGTTTGTTACTTCTCCCGTTGAACGCTTGTACTACATAGTGTGTGCTTTGGAAGTACAATCCATGTATTCTGGTATTTTCAAGAAAAGACGCCTCTGGCCAGCATGCCTCCAAAGGCGTCTATCTTTGGATCACACGATCCATTTGCTACAAAACTCGCATTCCTAGGTTGTACCAATGTTCCGAGGCTATTTCTGTTGTTTTGGGCCTCCGATCGGCTTTGAAAACTTTCCATGATTTACCTCTCAAGAATGGTTGGAGAACACCATACATCATGGACGACAGATCAATCTGACCACATTAGTTTGGTTCAATTCCTTCCACATTAGTTCGATAGTAGAAGGTTCAGAGAATAAAATCAACATGGAAGGATACCCAATATTTCTCAATTCAAAACACACCCATACCTCGAAGAAAGTTTGCGGTTGCTGGTGACACAGAACATGGTGTCACTGGGTAAGGTTTCGAAGATGTCATTGGCATGTGTCCTAGGAGGGGATGGCGTCTCACCCTAGCTGCGAAGAGACGAAGGAATGGAACATAGTCTCTCCTTGTGGTGACACCGTTATTCGGCAAAGGTTGTTGTTCTACATGAAAGGATGAAGATCTTATAAAGAGAAAAGAACTCTCTCCACCAAATTCCTCACACAGTAAAACTAAAAAAAATAAAATAAGGCCTCCCCTTATTTTATTATTTTTCCAAGCATTTCAAATTTCCAAAATTCAAACACATAATTCAATTAATTAATGAGGTTCAATTAATTAAATTGATTTTTGTTGGAATTATTTAAGTGGAAGAGGAGATGTCAAATAATTAAATACAATGGGGGGGGGTTAATGGAGAGTTTAAGGAGTTATGAGCAATGTGATGGGTTGGGGATTGTGTGGGCCCCACATCACATTTATCCTAACATGGGTAGTTAGGGTGACAGTGGGTCCCACCCTAACTTCCCCATGTAGGATAAAACCACTTAGGTTGGGACTAAAATTTGTACCACAAATTTTATTCAATTCTTTATTAATCCCCAAATTTTAACAACTCCTTCAAAGAAAACAAACCTTGGGTAAAGTTCTTCTTAAGATGTTATTGGCGCTTCTATTCCATCGGTGCCCTTGGATTTAAATTCTGAGCATCAGTTGAAAAGATAGAAAAATCCGCTCGTTTGTTCATTGAACGTACCCGAGCTAAACATAGAAAACTGATTTCAGGCTCTCCGAGCCTCAGAATCAGGTTCCATTAGCAATTATGTACTCATAAAATCCCAACGAATTTATGAAAAAATATTCTATGAAATTTACGGAGCTTTACATTCCTCCCACATCAGGGATTTACATCCCCGTAAAGATACATCACAAACTAGGGAAACAAATGAGGGTACTTAGCATGCATCTGAGCCTCCCGCTCCCAAGTGCTCTCCTGGAGGTTCTCATGCTACCACTGGATGCGCACAAGAGGAATCGATCATCCCTATTGGAACCACTCTTGTCAATCCTTGATATCCACTGGGACCTCTTCAAAGGTCGTCCCGTTATCGAATTCGATATCCCATGATCAAAGAAATGTGTCAGGTCGTGCACCTATCTCCATAGCTGATATACATGGAATACGTCATGCACCCAGTGTAACTGAGGTTGAATAGCCAGGAGATAAGCCACATCACCTATCCTGCTGAGAACTTGGAATGGTCCGATGAAGCGAGGAGAAAACATTTCACCCTAGACAAACCTCCATAATCAACGTCAAGGTGAGACCCGTAAGAATACATGGACGCCATCCTCGAACTATAATGGTCTCCACCTCCTATCATCAAAGGACATATATCAGCTCTGAGCAGTTCTCATCCACTCATGGATGATCTGAACCTTCTCCGACATGCCTTGGACCATCTCTAGTCCTACAAGTGCTGACTCCCTAGGGTCTGTCCAACAGAGAGGTTATCTGCATGGTCGGCCGTACAATGCCCCGTATGGTTCCATCCCGATGGTGGAGTGGTAGCTGTTGTTGTACGCAAACTCCAAAAAGGATAGGTGATCCTCCCAACTGTGACCAATGTCAAGGACATATGCACTGAGCATGTCCTCGAGAGTCTAAATGGTAATATCTTTCTTACCATCCGTCTGAGGCTAAAAGGCAGTGCTCTGGCATAGCTGCGTCCCAAATTCCTCTTGCAAACCCTTCAAAAGCTGGGAAGTAAAGAAAGAGTCTCGATCGTAGAATATATACGATGGTACACCATGAAGCTGTACGTTCTCTTAAATGTATAGGCGTCCCAATCTCTCCACAGATCCAATCTCTGTGATATGTACGATTTGAGCCGACTTGGTGAATTGGTCGACAATCACCCAGATGAAGTCGTTTCCCTTGGATGTAAGTTGAAGTCCCATCACGAAATCCATAGATATCCCATCCCACTTCCACTTTAGGACCTATAAGGGCTATACCAAGCCTGCTGGTACCTGGTGCTCCACCATCACCTGCTGGTAGGTGACACAACGTGAAACGAACTCTACCACAGCCGTCATCATACCCGGCCACCAGTTTTGTCGTCTGAGGACTTGGTACATCTTTTCTAGTTCAGGATGTCACGCTAGAGAGGAAATGTGAAACATCCTCAACACCACCTCCCATAATGCAGCTGGTACCATGGTGCATCCCCTGAAAAGGATGATGTGCTCTCCTCCAAAAGAGAATCTATTAGGTGCATGTCCTGAGGATATTTGTGCACGTCGTGTCTAACAGTCAAAATCACCATGTTGTGCCTCTCTGTCCCGCTGATGTAGTGGAGGGGTGAATGTGATCTACTGTAGATATGCTTCCCCATCTCTGTCCACAAAGGATTTCTGCAATGCACCTAGCTGCTCTGTCGCCTCTCCAAGTAGCTTAATGTCCGACCACCTATTGAGAGCATCAGCTACTACGTTAACCATTCCAAATGTATAGAATATCTCAAATTCATAGTCCTGGGGGAACTCGAGCCATTTCCACAGTATAAGGTTCATGTCCTTCTGCGAGAAGATGTTCATGAGACTCTGGTGGTCAGAGTAGACTGTAAAGCGTTCACCAATCAGTTAGTGTCAACACATTTTCAGGGTGAAGACCACTGCTGCTAACTCCAGGCCATGGGTAGCATTGTTCGGCTCATGCTGCCTCAACTGTCATGATGCATATGTGATCACTACCTGCTCCTGCAACAGGACACACCCTAGTCCGGTCCATGATGCATCACAATAAACTACGTACCATATGCCCTCCTCTGGAAGCCTCAAGATGGGTGCACTGGTCAATATCTTTCTCATATCCTGGAAGATCTACTGACATCTATCTGACCACACAAAGGGAATACCCTTCTTTGCAAAAGCAGTTAGTGGTGCTGGAACTCTGGAGAAGTCTACCACAAATCTCTGATAGTACCCAGCCAGACCTAGGAAACTTTGCACCTCCGCCAGGCTCCTGGGTGGCTCCCAACCTTGCACTTTCTCGATCTTTTCATGATCCACCACAACTCTTGCCTCAAATATGACGTTCCCAAAGAAGTGGAACTCTCGAATCTAGAACTGACACTACGAGAGCTTACCATAATGATGGTACTCTCAGAGTGTGTCCAGCACAACCCACATGTGGTAGGCAAGCTCCTCCTCAGTAGTCGAGTAAATTAATATGTCGTCGATGAAGACTACGACAAATCGATTGAGGTAAGGCTGGAATATCCTGTTCATGAGACTCATGAACACTGTTAGAGTGTTGGATATGTCGAACAGAATAACCATAAACTCATAGTGGACATACAGACACCTGATGGTCATCTTCTACACATCATCATCTCGAACACTGAGCTGATGATAGCCCAACATGAGATCTATATTCGAGAACCATCGTGCTCACTTGAGCTTCTCAAAATGGTTTTAAATACTCTGAAGTGGATACTTTTTCTTCATAGTCACATGATTCAGGTGACGCTAGTTGAGACACAGTTGCATGCTCCAGTCCGCATTCTTATCGAACAAAATCAAGGAAGCCCAAGGTGAAACGCTGGGTCTAATGAATCCCTTGCCCTGCAAGTCCTCCAACTGTACCCGTAGCTCTCGAAGCTCAGCAGGAGCAATACGATATGCTGGAGTAGATATTGGGGTTGTCCGGGGGTATAGTTCAATGTTGAAGTCTACCTATCTTCGAGGAGGTAGTCCTGGAACGTCGTTATGGAAAACGTCTGCATACTAATCCACCACAACAGGAAATCTCGGACTCCTCACATCAACTGCTCCTAGTATGAGACTATACAACTGATGGGTGATCATCTATCCTCACCTATGCATAAGTCAATCTTGTGCTGCAAAGGCTCCATTCTCACCGGTGAAGGTGAACTTGCTCCCATCAATACAGAAAAACCGCACCTTGCACCTAATACAGTCGATCTGAGCATGGACTGTAGATAACCAATCCAAGACCAATATGACTTCCTAAGGCCTCGACGCCACTATAACAAGATCCCAGCTGAAGCTCTCACCTTCTAGAGTATGCTCACACTATCGGCACAAGTGCGTTATCATCAAGTCTACTCCTATAGGAGTCTCTAGCCGTAATGATCGATCCAACGGCTCAGTCGGAATCTCCGAGCTCCAAACAAGGGAATCATGAATAAAATAATTACTCACTTATATGTCTATATGAACAGAAAAAATGGTGGAGTAGATACATATAGTATCTCGAATCATCTCAGGTGCGCTGTGGTCGTAGGCCTCGACTGCCTAATGTTGACCCTGCCTATGTCCGCCAGCTCCCAGGGCTCGGGGTGGACCTCCTGGTGGTGGTATATCCTCAAATCGTCTCCCACCACCCACTGATCGGCCAAATCCTATGTGTCGTCTGCCTTCTCTTTATTGAATGGCACAGTTGAACCTCTGCCTCTGCCTGGGTGGTCCCTCAACCGTCTGCTGCTCCTCTGCATTGTGGGTTAGGCAGTCATGAGCCATGTGGCCCTACCCGCTGCATGCATAGAACTGTCTGCCTCTCGTATGACCGGCTCTACAGCATGTGCCCCACACATCCAAACCAGTATCATGAGATTTCCCACCAGATGGACTGATCTTATTGGACCTCTGTGAAATCTATCTACTTCCGGCTGTAGAAGACTCTTCCATGTGTCGCTCTTTTGTAGACCTCGCTGTAGGCGTAGGCTCAACAAGGAAGCTCTCCACTAGAAGGGCTCGCTCCATTACTCATGCCTGCATCGGAATGCTGAGGGAGTTCATCAAAACTCTGATCTCATGCCTCAATCCCTACTCAATGGTTCAGGCCTAGAAGAATGGGTCTTGTACCATGTCCATGGTGTAGCATGAGAGGTCGGTGAATCTCATCGAGTAGTGGGATACTATCATACTTCTCTGCTGCAGCTATAGTAACTCCTGAATGTGCACCGTACGGAGGGTGGATGGAATGATCTCTGAGTGGAAGAGGCTCTCGATGTCCTTCCAATCGAGAGATGCCTCGTCATGCACCTGGGGCATCAGGATCCACCGTCTACCTGCTGCCGTGTGCAGGAGACTAAACGCAAGGATCACCATAAGATATTCTGGTGTGCCTAACAATCTGAAAACGTAAACAATAGCCTCCAGCAAATCCTCGAATGCCTAAGGGTCCATCTCCCAGCGGAACCTGGGAAGTCCTTGACACTGAAAGTCGTGCAGTGCACTCAGAAGATGTGCACTCTCAGTTGTTGGGGCTGGTGGCATTAGTGGCTCAGTGGGTAGAGGTACCGCTGGTGCCTCCTCTATAATGGGGCCCTACAACGAGGCATCGTCGCTCTGTGGGTTTCCATCTCGCACAATGCTCTGAACCCTAGCCGGCAGCCCTCGTGGGGCCATCCTGAAAGAAACAGGTGTGCCACAGTTAATACAGTATACCTTGTGAGCTGACACAAAGTAATCACAAAGAAAACATTGAAACACTAATGCAATCAATGTTTTCATGCACTGACACAGAAATCAAAAGTCAGGGTCCTGGTGTATAGATATATCGGCTGCTGCACCATCACTGGACTCCCTAGACTGAGAACCACACTCAATACCCTTAGCACTATTTCATCACATAGAAGAAAATATCAGAGTCCTGAGTTCTGCGGTAGAACCGACTCCTCTGATACCAATCTTTCATGACCCATCCTTAGGGCCCGTTCCCCGACTACCCCAAGCCCTCATCCATAGGCCAGGGGCTAGAAACTAGCACCAAAGGCGTAAATCCTGATAAAAAAGAATTCATTGCCTTTAGATAAGTAAACAAACACAAAAAATTACTCAAGATGAAGTAAAAACTATGTAAAATCAGTAAAAAAGTAATTGTTGGAATGAAAATGGTCTAGTATACAAACCAAACTGAAAGTACAGTACAACTGAGAAAAGAAAGTACAACACCTAAAAAGTAAAGCAGCATCCAACAAGACATCCTACGGAATTTCCACCTGAAGGGTGGGAACAGATAGGCTCATCGGCTCCTCGGGTCCGTCCGCCCGCTCCGTGTACATCCTGCCTGATAGTCCACATTCGGGTACCAACCATCTCCACAAGACTCAACCATGATTAACACTGTCCATCGTCTGTAACCAACATAATGTAGTTCGGGCATAGCCCTTGTAGGGGTGAGTATATGATACTCAGTAGGGACCTCGAGACCCCCGATGGTCTCCTAAATCCACAAAGGATAAACCACAAAGGAAATATGCAAACATGAGGTATCAACCAACTCTACATAGGTATATGATCATACATATATCTAAGTCATCAATTCCAGTTCGGCTCCAACATACGAGCCCGAGTACAACCCAGTCCACACATGAAAGCACAACCCAATCCACATAGGAAAACAAGTAAAGCATATCGATGATAATGACTGAAAATCAAGACTCATCTCACATAGGTAAACTAATCATGAAGAGGGGTAGAGATGATAGATGTAGCCTCTGAATCATATCCCCTACCCAACCCACGTTGGATCCAAGTATAGAAGTCGTTGCTACCGAACCCAAGTAGGATCCTAGTACTGTAACCATCACATTCGAATCAATGTAGGATCCATGTACTGTCGTCCTCACTGCCGAACCCATGTAGAATCCATGTACAATCGTCCTCGCTGCCGAACCCACGCAGGATCCATGTACAATCATCATCGTCGTCGTAATCGTAGTCAGCTCTAGGGTTATCACACACAGCATACTCGATTCTTGGAGGGTCCACTCCTCGATTCAAAGGGGTGGATACATCAATTGTCATGAATACCAGAGATGATTTATCCCAACGTTACATCCCATTTCATAGGGGAAATCCAAGTAAAAAGTGCCCGAGTCACGGAGAACAAGACAACCAAGCCATATTCCTAAAGTACACGGTGTGTAGGTAAGCGTTACACGTCGTGTCATCAGTCACTGGCTACTGCTCGTGTGAAATGGCCCGCGCCATGGGTCAGGTCATGTAAAACGTAAGTACACAGAGTGTGGTATGGTTACATGCTGTGTCTTCAGTCCATATGTACTATTCATGTACAACAGCCCATGTCGAAGTGTTGTTCATGTAGAAAGTAAGTACACGTCATGTGGTAGCGATACATGCCATGCCCAATGATTTGGGGCTGGCTCAGTGTACGTTGGGCATGACTGGATGTATGGTGGAGTACATTCTCGTGTACTCCACCCTATTTCTGTGTATTTATGGAATACATGCTGTGCATCTTGGCTGTATGGTTTTGCACGTGTCTGTGTATCACCAAGATTACATGCCAATCCTCACGAAGCAACTTCTGTCATGGTGGTGGTAGTACATGCCATGCCACGTGGCCGTGTGGTTCTGCCCGCGTCTGTGTATCTCCCAGATTACATGCTGTGCCTCGTGATGTCACTTCTACCTTTCAATGAAGACAATAGATGCCATTCCTCGTGGTCGTGTATTTCTATCTGTGTCCATGTATTTCCCTTCAATACACACCATGTCCATAAAAGTATCCTCTGTCAAACATTATGGACAGTACACACCGTTTGAACGGTGTCACACACAGTGTGTCACTTCTTCTGATGTCCATTACTTCTACCGCTGAACTCTTGTACTACATGGCATGTGCATTTGAAGTACATACCGTGTATTCTAGAATTTTCCCGAAATGACTCCTCTGGACTACACACCTCCCGAGGTGTCCATCCATAGTTCTGATGATCTGTTTGCTACAAAACTCCTATTACTAGGTTGTCCCAATGTTCTAAGGCCGTTTTGGATGTTTTCGGGCCTCCAATCATCTCCAAAAACTATCCATGATTTACCGCTAAAGAACGGTAAGAAAACACCATACCATAAGAATTGTGGAGGGATCAGACCATGTTAGTTTGGTTTGGTTCCCTCCGTAATAGTTTGATAGAAAATTTTTTATAGAGAAACATCAACATGGAAGGAAATAAATATTTCTCAATTCAAAACACACCCCTTCCTCGAAGAAAGTTCACGGAAGATGGCATTGCGGGGTAAGGTTTCGAAGACAGTGATGGCGTGCGTCCAAGGAGGGGATGACATATCACCCTAGCTGTGACTAGATGAAGGAATTACACATCATATCTCCTTGTGGTGTCAGCATTCTTCGTCGAAGGGTGCCGTTCGTCCTGAAAGGACTATGTTCTTCAAAATATAAAAGAAATCTCTCCCCCAAATTCCCCACAGAACAAAACTAATCAAATAAAATAAGGCCTCCCCTTATTTTATTATTTTGACAAGCATTAAAAATATCCAAAATTTGAACACATAATTCAATTAATTAAATATTTTTAATTAATTAAATTTAAGGGTGTTGGCATTATTAAAGTGGAAGAAGAGAAGTCACATAACTAAATATAAGGGGGGAGGGGGGTTTAATGGAGTGTTTATGGAGTTATGGAAAATTTGAAGGGTTGAGGATCATGCGGGCCCCACCTCACATTTATCCTCCCATGGGTAGATCAGGTACCAGTGGGTCCCACCCTAACTTCCCCATTTAGGATAAAACCACTTAGGTTAGGAATAAAATTTGTACCATAAATTTTATTCAATTCACTATTAATCCCCAAATTTTAACAAATCCACCCGAGAAAACGCACCTTTGGTAAAGGTTATTTTAAGCAATTACCGGCGTTGCGGTTTCATCGGTGCCATCAGATTTCAATTCCGAGAAACAGTTAAAAATATAGAAAAACCCGGTCGTTGGTTCATTGAACGTACCAGAGCTAAACATCATAAACTTATTCCGGGCCCTTCGGGCCTTAGAATTAGGAGCTTTCTGAAACTACGTACTCATAAAATCCTAAAGAATTTAAGAAAAAAATTTCCTTGAAATTTACGGGTCTTTACAATAACACTCAAATATAGGGTGATGTTTCACAAGGGTTAAAAAGAAATAATCACTACTGAAGAAGCTTTTATAAAACACAATGAAATTGGGTAGTCAATAAAGACTAACCAAAATACTAAAAAAGGGGATACAAAAGGTACCACAATACACATGTATTGAAATGATTCTAATATTTTATAAATTTTGTCTATAATTATGGGGTAGATATAAACCATGGGGGGACTATATTCAATTAGACCATGTGATTGATCTAAAATTAAATTATTGGCTCTAATAAAGTTATAGATATTAAAGGATTCATCTGGTTTCAGAATAGAAAACAAGTATTGAAGGTTGAATAATAACAATTGGTAGTTTTATGAAACCACTACGAAGTTCAATTCAATATCAAGAACTACCTAAAGTTGAGAATGACCTATAATTATAGTACTGTAAATCTATCATTTAATTTTACTAGTTGTATCAAAATAAATCTAATATTCAATATTTGATTTGATGATATATATTGAGTGTTATTACATCACAATATAAATTAATAAATAATTAATGGATGAAGAATCAATTTGATTAGATTTAATTTCATTAACATTAATATAATTACTATCAAATAGTTAATTATACTACGTACATAAGCATATAAAAATTTAGGTATTTTAGTAATCATATTGTATCCTATATATTAATAAAATATAATATATGATGTATGAAGTTGGTGATATTTAGGGGGATCCTACGATGAAATCTAAAATAAAATTAGGACATATCTAAAAAAACGAATCCCTATAAATTAAGGTTTTATATAAATTAAAATGTAGACAAATATGGTCAAACTATTGATATTTATCATTCATTTTATCATTTTTTCGTTATTTTTTGATGGTATTTGTTTTATTATGACATTTCCCACATGATGAGTAAAAATTGGGAAATGTTAAGTTGTGTACACTAATTTTTGTAGGAGATTTAGAAACAAACATTAGGATTATTGAATAAAACTCTTGTATACTATATTCAAAAATTTATTAGTATTTTATTGAATTCTATCAAACTAAAATGATAATTTGATAAAGATAATCACTAAAATTCTATAATTTAATATGCAAATAATAATATATTTAAAGGTTCTATGGATAAAATATGAAATTTAAAATTGGGATAATTTAATATGTGGGGTACAATTGGTGGTCTAACTAGTGGTAAAAATGTTGAAAATGAACTATAAATTTGTTTCTAATATGAAGAACTATATAAAAATATTATTAAATAGGAAGAGGAGATGAAAACATATAGATTATTATTAATTTGTAATTTGGGAGTGAGAGGTTTGGATAGATATCATGAATTCATTTTGGATAGCCCTAACTCATAAGGGATAGACAAGGGTTTCATGATATGAGGGATAAATGAAATCATAATATAAATTTTTAATGTTTATATGATTTTATTGTATGATAGAATATGATTTTCGAGATCATTTAATGTATGAATTACAGATTATATGAAAAAAGATGGAGAATAGTTGAGTGGATAACTCTATATTGTTCCGATTTACATGGAGTGTGAATGAAATTCAATATTTGGAAATGAAAATTCCCTTCAAATTTCATTTTAAAAATGGGAGAAATGAAATCCATAAAACAACAAAATGACATGATATTTTTTATGGAAATGTGGTAGATATTAATATCATCCATACAAATTAGATGTTATTTTTTCAAATATTGGTATCAAATCCCTGAGAGGAATATTTTTTAAACTATGATATTTCATGTTATATATTTAGAAAAAAATTAATATGGATAAATGAATTTTAATGATTTAAATGGTTCATTGTACAAGTTAATTAATCCTGAACAATGACATCTATATAATGATATGCGAATACCTAGTGTGGCCCTAGATGATATGGTGTATTGGATAAAGAAAAAAATGGGAACAATATTATGTACATTTGGAATCATATTTGGCAAATTAATGAATATTGATATAAGAAACACGTCATTGGAGAACAAAATCTAAAATCAATGTAGTGGATTCATATATAATATTTTGGTTGATGACATCCTGATAATGATTTGTTTATAATGATTTAATGATTATATTAATTTATGTGAATCTCATTAGAATGTAATAATATATTAATTCTTTTCAAATATAATGTTCGGAGAATTTTTGAGTTGGTTGTAGAATAATTATTTTTAATTAATTTTTGCAATAGAATTGACGAAAGTTGGATATGATATATTGTGATTTATTATATATGTTTGTTATTCTGATCATTGATAGTTATGAAAACAATTTATGATATTTCACTCTTGATGAATTGGAAAATTTATAAATTATCCACAAATATTTATATGTAATATGGAAGTATGATATTTTATAAAGTACATAAAGGATTATCATCATACAAATTTTATTTTACTATTGGATAAAATATTTTATGTCCACTGGATTTTTATGTAATAATCCTAAAGGTGAGTTGTAAAATATTCTGAATATATAATCAATTAATTCTTTATACATATTATTTTTTTGGATGAAGTATATTTGGAAAAGTAATGAGTTATTCTGAGATGTATAACATAATTTTTATTTTTTTTTATATTTCTATGGGAATTGTATAATCAATTAAAGGTTACAATTAAATTTATACATAATATTTTTGAAATAATATTTTATGTTTCTGATCTGGTGTGAGTAATACAAAAAAGGGACAAATTCTAAATAATTGTGTTTTGTATGTATGAATTTTTCATATGTATCTTTTTATAAATGTCATTAAGAAAATTAAATGTTTCGATTAACCCTATCATTGGGCCCCATATTGTATGTTTTTTAGGAAAACATGTCTAAAATAAAAATTAATATTCATAATACATGATTTATAATTATTGTAGGGATGAATTTTTTCATGTAAATTTACATATTAAGTATAATGGAAAGGCTATAAAGGTCTACGCAAATATAACTGTTTTAAAATAGACGTAATGATTTAAGTGATTATTATTAACCATAATATTATATTGATAAACAAATGAAATATTATTATGGAATCTATGTAAATTTTAGTAGGTGAATATTATGATATTTTATGGATATCTCATGGTAAATGTCAGTGAAATTTAGGTTGAGTTATGTAAGAGATTTTTTTAATAAATTGTTTAGGGGAACTTTTTTCTTCATATTTCAACAATTAATTATATTTATAATAATTATTAATAACTTACATTGACATTTAATTAATATATATGAATAGAATAAGATGTGAAGGTATTTATTGGCACTTTAATTATTATTTTATTAATATCTACAATGATGAAAGACCGAGAATGAAATTTAAGGTCACATACAATTTATATGAATATGAATATGGATATGAATGAGGGGTATTTCCATATACATATCAGATTCATGGAGTATAGTTAAATTAGAGAGAACCAAATCAATACTATGATATGTAGAACATGAAGAAGGTTAAAATAGGGTAATTTTAATGTATAATTAACCACAACTAGATGAACTCTAATTGATTCATTTGAAGGATAGTATATATTAGTAAAAACAATTATAGTATATTCTTATCCATATTTTAAAAATGGTGAATTTATAACAATTAATAACCTATAGAATCAATTTAATTTTGAATAGTTATTATAATTGTACTCACTTTTATTATCATGGACAGATATGTGTGTTTATAAATAGATGAAGTTGATTGTTGATGTAGTCAGTAGTGGAAAAGAAGAGGCAGTGTCCTGATGATTATCAGTGTATATTTTTTCAAAATAGTGATATATATAGTTAGTGGTACTACCATCTATTTTGGTGAACAAATTATTTCATATTCTCCTTTGATTTTCCCTTTTTGGTGAACCATATAGAATCACATCACCCATGAATGATTATCATTTATGTTTATGTGGTTGAGATTATTTGAGGAGTAGAAAAATATTTTTTAGCTATATTTCCATTCATGTTTACATAACACATTATAAAATAATTCTAATGTTAGAAAAAATTAAAAAGAAATATTTGATAGGGTGTATTCACTGATTCTCCTCCATTATTTTTGTTAATTTATTTAATATAAAAATGTTCATATAGAGTGATTATTGTGAGATATCCTTTAATAATAAGAAAAATATGTTGATGAATGGACGAATACTATACTTACCCAAGATGATTTATGAGTGTACACTATATGGTATTACATAAAATGTCATAATAAGAGTTTTTATGTTGCCAAATGTTTAACTAGTCTCTTATCAGTCTATGTAGTTGTCTCTATACGACAACAAAGAACCAATTTGATATCATGTATAAGAATTGGTAGTGCAAAACCAATGGTTTTTGATCCACACTAATTATTGGGGTTATTTTTAATATACAATGAATATAAGATATTACAATATATTATATAATTTTATTATTTAAACCGTAAAAGAATATGTGTTCAATATATATAATGTACTCTAATATTTATTTTTTGTATACAATTGGAATGAAAAATTTCATTGATGATACACTGTGAATAATTAAATTATCACATGTTGTGTAGGAAACATGAATCACGTTGTAGTGTATGACCATATTAATTGAGATATATGTAGATTTCAATGGGTATATGATATGGGAGACCCTTATAATATAATATTTTACACCATCAATACATTGGAGGGTTATTTGGAGTCAACTTTCAGATTCAATCTATCCATTGAAGAAATATAAAATATTTTTTGGGAACATTAAATATATTTTCCACTTATTAGGAAAGATAGATGTTTTATTTAATGAAATCATATAGTTCATACATGTTTTCTTGAAGAGATAATAAGTGACTCACATACCGTAACAATGGAAATCCACCTACGACATACCTAGATATTCATGATATTTTAAAATATTACTAGTGGTTCGGAACAATTTTAGGTTTAGTTTGGTTTTACCAATGATTATCCACTAATTTTAGGGTCAGGTATGAAAAAGTGACACATTAGTATTCTTTAGTTATTTTCCATTACTAGGTTGAAGTGGAATTATTTGATATGTATTTATTATTTACGATGGTAATGAATCCACACTGTAGTGATTATGTGTGTGTTAGAATGGATAGGTTGAATATGGTTTCTCATTTTATTCTGACAAGTGAGATTTTTATTATCGATTAACTAGGTATGATTTACATATGATTGATATTACATCTACATTGGGTTATATATTGTATAATTTTAGAATGATATGTTCGTTTTAAATAATGTATCATTTGAGTACTGATAGAGGTTTATAATTGGTATGTGCATCTTAGAACTACAATCCATCATCATAATAATGGATAGACTAAGAGGATCATTAAGATGATTTATGAAATTATGAGGGATTGTGAATTGTGTTTTTAGGGTATATATGTGACCAATTTTATTCTTTTTTAGTTTTTCTATAGTCAAATTTATCCGGAATCGCTCATTAAGGAATATATTAAGGATTTATGTTATCGAAGAAAATAGTAAACACTATATTATATAAAAATTAAATGTGTCATAAATTAATCAAAAAGTCTAAGGATTGATATATCATTGAATGGAAATTAAAAAATGGTTATTGACCACATAATGAAACAATTCATTTAATTTTGACAAAATATTCCATCCTCTAGAAATTTACATGGATTACCATGTATTCTTATAGGTTCCACCAATGTTATGTCTTCATAATATTCTGGGAAATAGAATATCGTTACCAAGAACATGGTCTAATATGTGATGATCAATAGAATATATTATCATAGATTTATATTTAGTTGATTATATATATTCATGTTCCATGAACAATGTATTTGATATATATTATCCTACTAAATAACAACTCAATTAATCACATGGTATTTATATTTACAATATTTTGATCGAGTATAAACTGTTATTTAATGTTTTTCTGGTTAATTATGTGGACTAGAGTGAGAATTATCTATAAAGAGAAATTTCAATAGGTATTAGAGTAGGGGAGGCATGTTATTATTCATTAGGAGATGTGTGAGTAGAAATCTGACATGTGGCTATGATAGTAAGATGTTCTCACTAATGAGTCTCTAGGATGATTTCATGCATAGGATGAGGATGAGAATCTAATTGTACGATGGTTATAACACCCCAGACAATTTATAGGAATTAACCATAGGAATGTTTTCTTATATTCATGTAATTTAATGTTTTTGGTTGATATATAATGTTTGACTATTTGTGAATAGTTTTTTCAAGAGGATCGGAGAATAGACCTATGCATTAGGACCCTATTGAGGTATAACGTAATAAATGTGATTAGATATCATGAATCGATGTTATGAATGCTGATTTTTTAATAAATGTTCTTAATTTTATATATTCTTATTATGGAAGATTTGTAAAATGATTTCTGATTTGGTAAATATTCATAAAATGTGTTTTTGGCATGTTAAATTTATCTATTTCTTGATTTTTTTAGTGCACATGACCCCTACCTATTAGTTATATTTACTCTTACTTTTGTATATATAGATATTAACTATTAGAAATTTAATATAAAATTATTGATTATTATATTTTTTCTGATAATTATGCTTTCTTATTTAACCCACATGTTTTCCCACAATTAAATGTTTCTTCGAGAGCAGATTATGTGATAGACCATGGGTCAATGTATGTGTCCTTGTGAATGAGGACACTATGGTAATTATTTTTTCCATTAGGATATTTTAGGAAGTTGAATTCAATTTTTGAATAGGGAGGGGCACTCTAAGAGTGACTAGGGTAAAATATTATTGGTTTTACTGATAATAGGTGTACTATGTCATAACATGATGAAGAAGCCCCATGGGGGAGGCCCTAAAGGGTTATCACACCTTGACCATCATGGTCATGATCTTATGAAAGATCTAGATTAGTATTAAGAAAGTAATTAAATAAAAAACTTTAATATTAAATGAAAATAAATGTGGATATGAGATTTATTGTATTAGTTTATACATTTTCTGTCCCACTCTCGTCCATTATGTTTTAGGATGTGTTTTCATTTTTAATCAATTAATTCACGTGTAATTTGATCTTAGTGATAATTAAATGTTAGTATTTAATTATACTACCATTTACAAACATTATTCATTTTATATCATTTTCTTATGATTTTTATGTCTAGATATTATATAATAACTCTATTTTGTTATAATATTCCATTTATTATGTTTTAGTTCATATCAGTAATTGATATTCAACAGATTTATTTATACCTAAACAAGGATATTTTATAAATTTGTTATCGTTAAATTATAATCTAATTATTTTAGAATGTGATTTATGTTTCAGAAGGCATATTTTTGTATTTACATATACATTTCAATGGGCAGTATTGATATTTTTTATTTGATAATCGTATCATTTATTTCCTTGTAATATATTAATAAAATTTTAATTTATTTCTTTTGAATTAAAGTTATATGCACTATAAATAAATTAAATAGTAATTGTTAGAGGTAAGTAGATATCATACATTTATTGATATTGATATATTGTTATAATATTTATATAGGGTGTGTGTTAATCCCTGTAATTATATGATATAAATATATTATACATGATGTGTTCTAATCAAAATGATGATATGTTATTATATAGTCAGACATACTAGTTTCTAATAAATATGATGGTGTGACAAAAATGATTATTCTAGGATGGTGTTATAACATCGATGAAATGATATAAAATGTTTTATGTTGCCGGTTTTTGTCTCCCCAATAGTATAGTGTATGTTTTTTGTAACAACATGGGAACTTATCCCCCCCCAATCATATGTTATATATTCAAGGAATTATTGGGAGATTTTATTGAATCATTCTTTATTCATGGATCATATATAATGAAATTTGGAACTAGATGAAATGATTCAGAATGAGAAAATGTGTCACCGTGAAATATTATGAATGATGATGATTTATTTAATTTCCCCTAAATTATATTATTCTATATTATTAGCTCGCACACTATTAGTGTTTATATATATTTAGTGACTCCATTAGTGGTGGACTATTATAACATATCGACTCTTTCTTTCTACGAAAATCAAATTTTTTTCTCTTATTGATTCCATGGTTTATTAATCTATTTACTACTTTTTTAGCTTATAAAGTGTCAATGGATTGGTTTTGATTATTGTTGGGTGGTCTGGAGGTTTCATGGGAGTTTGGATTGGCTGTGAAGTTGTTATAATACACACAATAATTATAGGTAGTCCATTGTCTTGCTAGGGGGAAAAGTATGATAACTAGTCAAGACCCACCAATCACTAGTTGGGATTCTAGTGGTCCATTCATAATACAAACCACCACCACCTTAATAATAGATGATATTGGATAGCTGATAACAACATTATATTATAAGATTTTCAATGTTTTATAATAAGTTATTTTTTCCAAAAACCTTATTTTAATTATAAAATCCCCTCCGATGAATGTAATTTGATCCCAACAATAATATATGAAACATTGAGTACAATTTTTCGATTTTAACTTAAATTATCAAAAATAAATGTATTGATTAATGAATTTATTCTCATTCATTATATGTGACCATTTATTGATTGTGAATTCCAATATTTTCTTGTCTATCCATCTTCATGGGATATGTATCAATTGTGTCATTGAAGGATCATGATCTTTATTATTGATTTTTTTCATGTAATTACTTTTATATATTTTTGGATGTTTACACTCAATAATTCTGGTTACCATGTTGGGTGTTCAATGGTACTATAAATTAAGGTAAATATATTAATAATGATGTACCAATCAATTTAATCCAATGTTTATTTTATTTTTTGAAATGGATTTATAATTAATTTCCAAAAAATAAATTTATATTCTCAATAAATATTTCTATATAGTATACTGTGTAATGTATCATCAATGGAATCTACCTTTTAATTTATGTTCTATTTCTAAAAAAATATTTTTAATTGAAATGGTTATGTTTTTTGATGATAAATGAAAAATAAATAAATGATATCTTCAATCTAATTTGAGTGGAATTGTTTTTTTAAAATAATATGATATTTTGACATCCAATTGATGTTGTTTTTTGGAATGAATAGTAATTTTTCATAAAAATTGGGGATGATTGTCTAAAAAACTAGGTAACTAATTTGATATGAGTAATTTTTCCATATAAAATGTTCTTTTATGGATATGTGAGACTATTAAATTAATTAGGTTGTCTATGAAAATCATTATTAAAACATACTTACACTACCTAGTTATGGACTGATAAGGAAAATTAAAAATTAAAATTGATAAGGAATGGATTATTGTTGGCACCCATAGGTAGTGTCATTTTCATTGAGATAAGTATGACATTATTGGTCTTGTTAAGGCTTATTATAGTACACATTCTGTGTGTAGTTTGGGATAGTTCTTGGAAAATATTTATTAAAAGAAATGATTCATCTATCATTAGAAATTACTATGAGGTTTTGGATGTTTTTGAAGAGGGGACATAATAATTTTATTCCATAATTGGTAGTTTAAAAATGGATTCCTGAAAAACACTCATTATAGGGTTCATTATAATACAATGAACTATAGTAAAAAACTACATAATGTGGTTTATTTTATATGAGAATTTTACAATTTTTTTGGTGGACTTGTACTCATAATAAGAGTTTTTACTAATATAGATGATGATATTATGTCTCTATACTTGTGTTTTCTTATTGTTATTTGATATTGTGTTGTACCATGACCCTAATATGGCATCTAATGAGGCTTCCAAAGGGAGCTATTGATTTATTAAAAAATTAAAACCATACATTTGATCTAAAAGGTTTAGAGGTAGTATTTCATGTTTTCTATGATAGATAACATGGAGTATCACAAACCACCCTTCAGGTTAGTGACATGAAACATTTGATGTATGATAGTACTGGATAAACCATGATGGTTTTTCATTAGAAACAACATTCCATTTATTAAATGAATTATCCTCATGATGTGGTGTACTAGTTGTGGAAAATTGAATGCCTTTTTATGTTATTAGAGGTGAAAGGTTCCATTATGTTAAAGTGCATTGTCTTTACACTTCAGGGGCCATTCATAAGGTGATAGGATTCTATAGTATTTCTGATAAATGGTGTAGTATTGTAGTGAAAATACATGAAGATAATTTTCATGTAGAAATTATATATAGAGTATATGGTTTGGTATGTTAATATATATTTTTTGAATCATCACTAAATTGGTTGGAAAATGACTCTGCATATCATTAATCACCGTAAACGTTATCATTTTTCACATGATGTGGTGTAAAATGAGAAGTTCACAACCTAGAGGGTTATGATGTGATTTCTATTAGATATATGATATTAGGTAATTAAGATGAATCTTACCCATATGAAGATTCTATAGATATGGATCTGATGGGGGAAATTTATCATTATTAATAGTAAAATGGGATGGAATTATTCATATACCCATTTGCTGCTTCAATTAGTATATAAAATGAATAAAGAAGATAAATAGTAATCATAGTTGATCTAGTGTTACTATTTCTCAATAAAAACATACAGTTCTAGTATGGTTCATTATAGAGACCCCCAAAAATTTTTTTAGAATTATTAGGTACTTCAAGTATGTTTCATAGAAGAACCTACAATTTATAACTCATAAAAATATAATGAATCTAGGGGAGAGTTTCACATGGTTTCATATACATGTGTAGTGGTATTGGATTTTAAATACCAAGATGAAATATTATTCATCGAAATGAATAAATAACCACTCGGTTCTATCCATATACATCAAAAATAATGCAACTTCATACAACACATTAGTCTTAAATGGGAACAGATGTGAGTCATGTGATATTGGGGGGGGGATATTTATATTTATTTACATTAAGTGAGAAATTAATTTGATTTTTGTAATTTTTTTCCTTTCTTATAAACACATACTAAGGACCTGTTAGATATTCAAGTAGAGAAAATAAATTTTTTAATTGAGATTATCCCACTTAATAAATAAAGACAAGGTCTCAAATCTAGCTGTAGTAATATTTATTTATCGAAGATCGAGCTCAAATTTTAATTTTTTATTTTAGATATTATTTCCTTATAAATTATTCTCGGAATAGTATATATGGTTTTCTAACATTTTATATTGAAAATTATCATAACGAAGTTTTCTTTACATCCCCAAAAAATATTACAATGTTTTGTATGGATAATTGGACCAAAGGATATGATGAGCTAGACATAATCTTCTAGAGCTAGGTTGGATAGGTTACTTGTATGATATTAAAATATTATATGAATTCTCTCTTATTTAACATCCTTAAGTGTTTATTGAGATTCTAATAGGTTATCCATCATAATTTCAAATCCCACCTCTATAAAAGGAGGTGGAGTTCTCTATTGACATTGAGTAGGGTTCAAAACTGTTTTTTTGCATCCTACTATATAGGTTTATATTATATGAAGGAATTAAAGATCATTTTAGATGACATTATTTTTAGAGGATTTATTCATTCTACTTTTTCACCATGGGTTACACAATTCATTGCAAAAATATTGTTGAGCCAGCCATTCTCAAGTGTGTTGATTATGATTCAATAAGTAATGATATATCAAGAAAAATGTATCGACTTCATTACGTTGACTATTTTTTTGATCACGTTGAATGGAAAAAAATTTCTTCTAATATTTATATTCATTCTGGTTATGACCATATTTGGATCACTTAGTGTAATACCCCAATGGATGCATACAAGAGAAGGCGTTGAAACTATGAGTATATTATTATTTTATTCAGCTAGAAAAATTATATTAATAATTTTATTGTGATGATAAATATGATTTTCACTAGAATATTTACTGCATAATTGTGGGTTTCATGTATAAAACATGGTTTGTTATAAAATTAAATATCTTTATATACTTACATTGAGTGATATTTTTGAAATCTTAAGAATCCAATGGATTTATTCTAATTGGTCCAAGTACGAATTCATTATTTTGGGACTCATACTCTTATAGAATGAGTTTTTGGAACACATTATTTGTTACAATCATGAAAATTTAAATGTTTTTACTAGATGGTAGGTGCAATGGAATTTCATTGATAATCAGAGGTATTTTTATATGGTAGGTTATTTCCATATGATTATAAATTTATTTTCAAAGACATTATTTTTTGAGTTATATCACTTTTAAGGGAGTCATGTTTAATTGGATTTTATAATTTCTAGATTCCTTTGGTGACAATAAGTGTTATTTAACTTAATCATAAATACATAATCTTCTAGAGGATGGGCACGGTTGTATAGTAATTATTGATTTTTTTTTGGTTTTATCTATAATAATATGAAGGATAATCACATGTTGGTTTGTGGTTCTCATCAACATTGACTACATGGGATGATATATCCCACACAAGATCCTGAACTCAATGCTATGATGAATTCCCTTATGATTTTGTTGCAATACCATTATATATATGTAAATATACTTTACTCTATTTACTATAAATTTCATTATATCTTTTTGTAGAAATATTTGAATAATTATTAGGGATAGTCGGTCAATTAACTGGGATCTCATGACATATGAAATTTATTAAACTGCTAAAATGGGGAATATTGTTGTTCATGTAATAATTATGAATTTTTTATACCATGATTTTATGGAATCATCAGAGAAGATCAATTTTAGTAAAATTCAATTTTATTCATTTGGGTGTTTGAGTGGATCATACTATGATTGTTATGGAAAGTGATCACTTGTCTCCCCTATTCATGAGTTAATCCATCTAGAAAATCATCATTATGATGAATTTTAAGGTATTAATAATTATTTATATAGTATAGAGTCAATCGATGAATGAAATATTTATCAATAGAGAATTATTTTCTCTAAAACCTTTTTATTGTTACATATACTATATGGAATAATGTGTTGGGGAACTATCATCATTACAATATTTGGTTTCACATAATAATCATAAGAAATTATATGATATACTGTATCAATAATATGGTTTATGTATAAAAAAATGTATCTTAAATTTTCTCTTTCATTGACATACCTATCAATATACTAATTAAGAGAATCAAAATCTATTTGGTATTCATCAACACAGTCCTATACTGAATTGGAAGTGTGATGAGATACTAAAGGACATTATAGTTGGGATACCATGTAATGAATTTAATTTTGGGTTGATTTTCCCATTGAAAAAATTGGGTCAAATCATTCAAATTCATGATACTAATAAAGATTAAGATTTTGGATATCTATATGTGAATGATATTTTCAAATTACAAGGTGTATCATTTTCCATTATTTCTAATTGGAATACCTAGTTCACATATGAATATTAGAGAGTTCATTAAGAGGTGATGTGATATTAGGTATATGTGATAACAGTGTACCACCCATAGAAAATTGGTAAAATTTAATGAGCTATATAAATTCCTGGATACATGCCTCATACATTCATTGTTGTATTTTATATTGAATTTGATTTCCATTTTGGATTAGTCTAGCTGTATAGTAAAAAAAACTAATGTTCATACATTAAGATGTTTGAAATTGAGGCCATATTTGAAAAGACATGTTAATATAAATTCTATTGGTCATATATTGTTAATTCTTCCTTAGAGGTTTCAATTTGGTCAAGAGATGTTTCCAAAGATCTAGAAAATTTGTCAAAGGTTCTTAACAACAAACTAATACCATTGTGGTGTCATTTGAATCTTAGGCATCATCAATGAATAAAATAGATGGACATTTTAGTATCATTATTATAATTATATTAATGATATAAAATATAAAAGGGTAAGTATATAGACCTCATAAAAGATGATTTTTGTCTAACATAACCTTTTCCACTATGGAAGAAATTTGATATAAAAATAACTTAGTACTTTGTTAATATCTTGAATAATCATTCCCATTGAATAATGAACTAAAATGAAATATTTAATATTCTTAAAATATTTTAATTCCTGATATATCGTTTCAATGGGTTAGTATATCCCCACCAAAAAATGATAGGAGAATATGCCATAAGTGTCCTTGAAATAAAGGATTGTCAAGAAATTCCTACCCATAAGTATCAAAATCCCTCATAAATATTTGAAACTCCACTATAATAAATTTAATTATATTATACATATATTATTAAATAATAAATTTTTATATGAGACAATATATGATTTATATATTTCCATTAATTACTATATTTTTATCAATATATTGTAGAAATCACATTCTTTGAAATAAATGATTATTCCATATATATTTTTATGTTTAATAATTAAAACTATTACAGTGATCATGGTTATATAAACATCATAATGGAAAAAATGTTATAAATATAATAAATAAACATAATATATGTTTTAATATTTACCCATAAATTTTATAGATTGGAAATGAAATTAAAAATCACTAGAGATTGGAGTTATTTATTACACATGAAAACTATTTTAAATTCCTTGATCAATGAAATAAATTAAATAAAAATATTACATCAAATTTTATAATAATTTTATGTTCATATTAATCTCATATATTCATTAAATTTGTTATATATACCACAAATTTAATGGGTTTGGGGAAAATAAGTCAAATCACATCGTGAGATAGTAGTCCACCAAACATATGTGCCACGTTATCGTATTCCCCTTGTAATGTAATGATATATGGAATATATGTTATGATAATTAAAAATTATAATTTTCTCAAAACTATCATAAACATAAAATATAAACATTAATTCCATCATTAAATCCCAATGTGGTATTGGGTTATGGAAGACAAATAACATTTTTTCACGAGGATGTAATGTTTCACATGCATGAGATATTTTTTCATTTACCATTTTATAAAATAAATGAAGGATTTATTTTATTAAATTTTCATAAAAACATATATGTATATTTTAGATAATTTGGTTGTTATATCATTATTTTTTAAAACTATTTTAGGGAGGTTGAATCAAAAATACATTATAATGCTGGGTCATTATAAAGAAACATGCATTACATTTATTTATATTACATTAATGATGATGAATATTTATTAAAAAAAAATAAGAAATCCATGATATGACCATATAGGTATAATGTATTTGTAAAATGGGATACATGATCAAATATTTTATAAGACATCTACATTGTATCCCACTTATTTCATCATAATATGACACTATTTTGACATCTCATACTTGATACTCTTCTTCATGGAATTTGAATACATATGAATGGATGAGATCAGATTCGTTTTAAGGGTAAAAATGGAGATATAAATCATATCACAATCATAAGACACAAGGACATAAAATTTGAAAATATTATCCTAGATGAGAATGATTGTGATATCATGCCCATGGATAAATCATGAATGTCTATAATAATAAACGGACATAATCCCCAAAGCTATAAATTATATCCCAATTTTTTATGGAATACACATATGCATATAAAATAATTTCCAATTAGTTAATACTAATTTCATTGACTATCATAGTTGAAAACTTCCATTACTAAACCATGTTCACTCATTATTTAATCCATATATTTCTGAACATATATCATTTCCCATTTTAGAAATGTCTATCTCATGAGAAAAAAACATATAGTAAATTCATTAGTGGCAGATATTGGTCCCACTGGTCTTGTAACTAAATTATTCTTACATGTTTCATAATGACATTAATCATTAATCATAACCAAATGAATAAGATGGGTTTCTTTAAATGTCATTCCATTATAACATAATCTGCAAAAAAAATGGACTTCAAAAATAGAATTCCATCATAAACATAATAAAAAAATATGGAAAATAAGGATATTATATATGAAATGTAACCCAATTAATGAATTCCATCATAGATTGAAAATAATTTCAAAACAACTCTTGAAATTATTACTAGTGGAAAATATAAATTTGTATTATAAAATGATCTGTTTTCTAAAAATTCAGTGATATTTTCAAATAAAAGAATTTATTTGAAGATAAAAAAAATAATGTAGAGAAAAAATCATGGAAATAAAGCATTATGATGACATAAATTTTTTTCCATGTCATATTTCTTAAAAAGAACATTATCCTCATACTTTTGCTGAGAAAGTAAAAATTTACATCATTTCATAAAATGAAAAAAAGATTCATTTCATCCCATTTTTTAAAATTTATGAAATGGGTAAAATTTAATAAAATGATTGTATAAGAATAGAAATAATATTACATATTTAAGGAATATTGGAATTAAGGATAAATGTTCCCTAGTAAATACTTACATTTAAACAATATGGGATAAAAATGATATTTCGAAATTATCCCATACCATTGCATCATATTTACCATGTATATATCTGAACCTCATGTATAATGATTTATAAAATTTCATTTAATTATTTAAAATTTATTGTATCTTTTATGATATCATATATGATCATATTATCTACATTTTTTATAATCATTTCCTTATTAATTTTTATTCTGGTATTAACTTTTTATTATCTTGTGCATGGTTTGTCGAATAAGTTTTTGTTATCATTAGTATGAAATAATTATATAATTAATTATTATATTAACATTGTAAATATCTTATATATTAATTATATACTTATATATAGTCATGATAAAATGTAGATCATGTAGAATGAATTTTAACGCATTGTGGAGACAGTAGGCCATACGTATGCACGACCAATGATATGATTGTCATAATTTTTTATCATAATGATGTGAATGTTGTATAATATTTTAGAATAAATATGATTTTATAATAATCATATATTTTTATTATATCTATTATTATACCAATCCAGGTAATGTAGTGGTGAAAAATAGATTACACCATTAGATAGAGAAGGTAAGTCCTACGTACACATTCATGGTCATTATGTTTCTCATATGATGGATAAAATGTTGAATATATAAGTTCCACAATCATAAAAAAAATCTCATTATATAATTGATAATTTAATTATTACATTATAATGAAACAACTCATTATGGGTAAGTAGAAGAAGAAATTACATAGAAAGAATCAGTAGAAGAGAATACATCTTCATTGACGTGATCCCTCTAAATATCCTATTAAATCACTATGATAAGTATTTGAATAAGATTATAACAACTATAATGTTACAAGGGTTGTAGAAAATGGAAAATGGAAGGGGATGGATGACCTTGTAGTCAAAATGTGATGTGAAGAGGTAAGGGAATTGATAACCTTTAACAATTGATGACATGGATTCTTTTGAGATCTCCAAAAATGCTAATTTATAATAAAATGAATACACATTCATAAATATTGGGTTTATACATCAAATTAAGATTATTCATACCCTATGAAAAAATATATCTAATGGATGAAAATAAATAATGATTTTCGTTAATTATATATCTTTTATAATTCCTTAATTTCATTGACTATAAGTAATTAACTGCTTTTAATAATAGTGAAAATAAAAATATAAAAATTATTTATATATTCATAAATAATTGACACAAAAGAACTTCACCCTCAATTTTTATAAGTTTTTTATATTTATTTCCTCTATCCTAACACTTAGTTTTAAAAATCCATTTTATACTATGTACATCACATGTTTTTCATAAACTCATTATTGTATGAAATGTAAGATATTAAATAATTAAAATTATTTAAAGAAAAAAATTTTAAAAAATTATTTTGGTGTTACATTCTATCTATATTAATTGAATTTAACCCTCAAAATTCGTCACATTGATACAATAAGATAATGATATTTCTCCCACATCATATCCTCATTATCCCACATAGCATCCTCAACTCGGTGGTTCTACCAAAAAAATTTATCCATGTGAGTTATCTTATTTTGGAGAAATTTTTCAATATGGTCAAGAATATCTATCAGTTTTTCTTCATAAGAATGACCTTTCCCTATTGGTATGACTTCTTAGTTTAATACATGAAATTTATTAGGCATTTACATTTTCAGGATAGATATATAAAACACTTCATGACCATGAGAGCGATTTGGTGTAAGTTCCAATCGATAAGTTACCTTCCCAATATAATCCATAATTTCGAAAGGATAGATATACCTAAGGCTCACCTTTACATTCATTCCAAATAGAAATACTTTCTTAAATGGATATATTTATAGAAAAACCTAGTCACCCACTTAATACTCATGGTCTTTACTTCAGTCATCAGCAAAACATTTTTTTCGAATCTAATAAACTCTAATGTGTTGTTGAATATATTGGACCTTTTCATCCACATAATCAACAAGTTTTTATCCAAATAACCTTCTTCCTAAACACCATCCTATTAAATTGGAGTTCACAAACATCATTATATAGGGGAAATTATAATTATATATCTAATTTTGTGTCGGTCGGAGTAGATTAGTCAATAGGGGAGGGGTGAATTAAGTAACTAAAATATTTTCTGTAAAAATTATTTAAAAAAAATTTTCCCCAAAGATTAAAGACAACCCATTTAATCAAGGTTATACTATTATAATTGTTTGACTATTGAAGTATCTTCTTTGCTGATTTATTAATTATTAGTAATCATAATTTTTGTTATTTATATTACTTTTTAATTTATTCTACTAAGACAATCTAGTTATAAAGTCTTTCCAAGACATACTATCAAAGTGAATTTAGTGATTTCAGAGTTATTAATAAAATAAGTAAAAAAGAGACGACTAAATTTATCATCATAGCATATATGAAACAAGTGGTCCAGCCTCAAGCCAAGAACTAATCCACTCTACTTGGTGATCAGCTGCCACAAATAATTTTATATAAATAATCATTGATCCACAACCTGGATCATGGTTAACAATAGTACGCAGACTTTCCAAATCATACAGGAACTTCTCCCACAGTTTTTGTGGGGACAAAATACCAGGCCCCACACAAGCCTCTTCCACACTTATTTGTGGGTATAAAAATAGTAAATAGAGTTTATGAGTAATGATTACTTGTATCCTTTACTTTAGTGTAGGCGACAGAGTGTGTTGTTCAATAGGTATACACGCTTCTTGAAGAGTAATAAACAGGTACACAATAGATCCAAAATCTAGAGAAGGGTTTAAAAATGCTTTGTGTGTTTTTCTTGGTAGGATTGGACTTCTTAGATGATGTAGATGTAGAGTTTGAGTCCTTATCTGTAAAATAATGTGTCGTGATTCAGCTAGTGTTCGTCGTGAGGCTCAATAGAGTGAAGATGTTCTCTAAGCATCAAATATGATTCATGTGTTCTTCAATGGTGTCTAGTGCATACAGCTTGTCGTTCCTTGTTCTAATTGTGTTCTTCATTATGGTTCACACATTTTTGTTTTTTCACTCATTATTACGTGCAGTGATTCTTGGCCACACTTTGATTTTATCTTGGAATGCATGTGTTGGAGCTGACATGTTTCATTTATTATGAACTTCATACCTCATACATTCTGATGATATGTCTACAAAGAAATATTATTTATTTCAGCGCATTAAAAGATTCAAATATGACCGTTAAAAATTAAATTAAAATACGACAAAATAGTTTATGAAGTGGTGACATAGTAAGTCATGGAAGTAGTGTCTCCTTCATATGGTGTCTAGATTTTTCACAGTGTCTGGGTGTCACATTGTCTCATGGTCAAAGTGTATTCTCCACGGTGTCTCATGGTCACAGTGTCTGAGTGTCACGATGGCTCATTGTCACGAAGTCTTGTTTATGGTGTCTTCTTCCTGATGTATGATTGTCATAGTGTCTCATGGTCATGATTTATTGTTCATGGTGTCTTCTTCATGGTCTCTCTAGGTCACAATGTCTTGTTCACGATGTCTCCTTCACGATGACTTGCATCACAGTTTCTTGCTTCACAGTGTGTTGCTTCACGATGTCTTTCTTCTTAGTGTCTTGCTTCATGGTGTCTTATAATTTTCAATGTAACAGTGTTAATACATAAGCATGATGATAATAGAATGGATTAGACTTATGAATTTGTCAAATATAGTAATATTAGAGTATATAAAAGATATTATATTGAAAGTACTCTGAATATAGAGCATTTAAGATCTTGAATGGCTCTTCCTAAAGAATTAGAATACTTTAATCCTTAATACACATGATTTGATATAATTTACAGGAGTTAACTAGGTTGAATAAGATTCGTGATCATTAAGACATGATTAATACATGGGGAGTCCAAAAATATCCACCTTTTTTATGATCACAAATAATGTAAAGTTAAAGGTGTATATTGGATTGAACTATATAGATAAATGGATATCATATAGAAATTTCTCCCCCTATTGGGATTTTCAATAAGATGTAATAAGAGAAGTCAAACATGCACATTTCATTAACAAAAAATAAGGTTCATTAAAAAAAGATCAATACAAAAAAAATAGAATCCATTTCAAAAAACAGTAATAAATGTGCTTCATTATGGGTTGGACTTATCATTTCCTTTAGTAGTAGTGGCATACGTGGTAACCATAAGGGAAGAGTTCAACGTATAAGAAGGCAATGAGGTGGTTGATAAAGAGGGTAAGGGAAGGCCTTTAATGATTGTGGGAGCCAAAGTTGTTGTTGTAGAAGATCTAGGTAGTTGTTGGTTTAGAATAAAAGGACTTTTCTAACATAGTTCTTGGCCAACAGACATAGTGGATGAGGCTTGGGAAGAGGTGAAGGTAGGTAGCCCAGGTCTTATAGGTGAAGCTGCTAGAGCAACAATGGATGTACTCTAGACATGAAGATAGGGTCTCAGAAGTTTCATGAAATCTGTAATGATCATCCCACCATACTGCATGGATTACTCAAAATCATCCTTCTTCTCCATATACTTTTCCACCAAATGACTAATCGTTGTGAGATTTTGGACTTAGGTCTTAAAAGCATGAGTCACCGGAGGAATCCACATATTTTATAGAAGATACATGAAATGGTTTGTCATAACAGTCTTGGAGAAGATTTTGATGAAGTAGAAATGCACTTTCCTGGTAATATCTTACTGAGCATCATTAGCAATTTTGGAGTGAATTTGCACTAGTTCAATAACTCTATCACTTTTCGTCACAATTTCATATATTAAATCCACATTTAAACGACTGAGAACATTCTAAATCTCTTCTTTGACTACAGTTCTGAGAAGATCATTGTCTAAGGAGGGTTTGGAGTACTGACCAGATTCTTTAGAGGCATTGACAGTTGTTGTCATAGATTTGAGTTGATTGAATACCATTTGAAGAAACCATGTATACTTATCAGTGAGTTTATTTAGATTGGAAACAAGATCTCTCATTTCCAGGACAATTTTTTTGTTCCTTTCACCAACCTTTTCATCTATGGAAGCTAGATAATGTGGAATCTAAGACACAACAAGCGGTGGTATTTGACGAGAAATAGCTTCTATAGGAGGATAAACATGCTCAGATATCGAATTCTGCTCTCTCTACATGTCATCACCCATACTCCATTGGGTATTCACTTCATTAATAAGAATCTTATTTTCAACTCTTACTTCTTGAATCTCATGAATCAACTTATGTTGTATTTTCCAAAAAAAAATATCCAATAATAATGAGGAATCTCTCTCACATAAATTGTTCATCGAAAGAAGTTGGGTATTCTGGAGTTTCTCAACTCCAGAATAGAGGGTAGAACTAAAATACTTCAGACCAACCTTACTCATAAAATATGGTTGTTCAGATAATGGTTCAGGATTAGGGACCATCACAGGATCATGTTCCATCTTAGGTGCAATATTGGATACTGATGTCAACTAGAATATAGAGGAATTATCATGTCCAGTTGATGTAACATACTGAGATTCATCCCCATCATTGAAACTAGAGAATGTATACTGAGTATCCACAGGACTTGACTCAGTTGGAGGTGAAGCTTCAATAGGATCAATAATTGGGGTTTGGTCCCCCTCAATAGGTGCCTCCTTCTCTGGATAGAGAGGGTTAGGATCTTGATCTAATTCCACAAACTCAGATCTATGTTCCTCACTCGTTTCCTTTATATCCTGCTTAAAAGCTAGCTCCATCCGTTCTTCAGAAGAAGGGATGATTTCATGAATATATTTTTCCACTGGAAGTTACTCGAGATTTACCTCGTGAAAAACTGGTTTCTCTTCCAATATAGTTTCTTCATGGCATGATTTTTAAATTCATTGAAAATTGATTCCATTTTGTCCTTAGGTTGATTTTCTAGATTAACGTCTTCTTTAGGAGTAGGTACTATTTATTTAAGAACATCATGAGGAATAACAGTCTTTTTTTGCTAAAAAATATCAGCTTCCCTAGGTTTCACTTCAACAGCTTCTTCCCCTTATTTAGGATAATGAAAAATCTCATCTAGTTCCAAACCAGGATAATAAATATTTCTAGGTCATGAGGGATAATCCAATAGATTTAATTTCCAATAAATTCTATCATTTTCATCCACCCATTGCTATTTCAAGGTATTCCATATTATCTTCATTCTTTTGATAGTGGCTTTTGATAGATAGAATTCACAATCCTTAATTGCATCCTCATTGTTTCTAACCATACCTTTGGCAAGAAGCATGGCTAAGATTAACTGATATTAAAACATGGATGTTGACATAGATGTAACTTTGATCAGCTCACACAGATGATGTATGATATACTTGCACAGGTTGATCTTATTCCCATTTTTCATAATGTGGATATGAATCACATCTTGAAATTTTAAAAAAGCAAAATCACCTTTTTTGGGACGATCCAAATTATGTATAAAAATGGTCAACAACCTTTATTATCCATCTAATTCATTAGAAATTTCTCTCCTATGGGTTCCATTTCGAGTTATGGTTTTTTTGGAATCCTCTAAATCATAGAATTCGGTTGATGGAGGAGGTCTTCTCTGATAACCCTCACAGATGCCTTCTTGAGGTATCAAAAGGCATGCAACCCGTAACCTCGAAGATAATGAGCATCTATGGACATTGTCCTAGCTTCTTACAATATATCTATCACCAGAATCAAAAGAGAATTTTATGTAATAGGAAAACATGGCCAATAACCTAGTGTAGAAGGGTTTATCCTCTTTAGAGATCCACTCTAACCAGCCATGTTGTTCTAACACTTTCAATAAAAGATACATTCTAGACAGAAGCCATTTGGGGAAAATATCATTCTCAGGTACAATAACAATTTTAACAAGATTTGGATTTAACGGCCTTTTTGGTTATAGTTTAGGTTCAATATTCTTCTTCTTCAAGAAGCACTTATCAGGTGTCGATGATGACAGATGTTTAATTCTTGGCATTCACTGAAGGATCGAGTGAGAGAAGGGTTGCAGGGATGAAGAATGGTTTGAGATGTGTATGTAGAATAAACCCCAAGGGAATAATCCTGTGATAGTTTCTTTATTTTCTCATTTATGAATACCAAATGTCACAAAAAAAACCTGACAAAAATAAGGATGGGAAATGTATAATTATCGTGATACAATTTTTTTACATATTAAATTATAAATAATTTTTATGATGAGAACATGTCTGGTCATTACGGTGAGACAGTAAATGCACTTCTAAGTGTGAAAAATGGTGAAATAGTAACTGTCACACAGTAATCATAGAATACTAACTGTGAAACCTTAAACATGAACTTTAAGGTGAGACAATAAACATGAAACATAGTAACTATGAATTACAGTGAAACAGTAAGCTGAGAAATCGTAATTATTAAACAGTAAAGTATAAAACAATAAGATATCGAATAGTAAGATCTGAACTAGTAACAAGTAAGGTATCTATTTGAGATTTATCATGCCTAGTTAATGTATGATGTAGTCTATTCTTTCATAATTTAATGGTTTGGTGAATATATCGACAATTTGATATTCAGTACCAATGAATTCTAAAGTGATATCACTTTTTTTATAATGATCTCTAAAAAATTGATGTCTTACATAAATGTGCATTGTCCTAGAATGTGAAACTGTATTTTTTTATGTTAATAGCACGTGTGTTATCACAAATTAGATGTACATTTCTGAATTGATATCCATAATCTACTAATGTGTGTTCCATCCATAAAATTTGTTCACAACATCTTCCAACAGCTATGTATTCATCCTCTATAGTAGATAATGCAACCAAATTTAGTTTCGTACTACACAATGATACTAGTGACATTCCTAAACGGTGAAATGTTCCCTAGGTTCTCTTTATATCTAACTTACAGCCACTGAAGTCATCATCAAAATAACTAACTAATTCAAATGATTGTCCATTAGGATAAAACAGTCCAGGAATGGGTGTATGCTTGAGTTATTAAAATATTATATTTAAATCATTTAAGGGATATTCCTTAGAGTTTTCGTGAAAACAAGAACACATATACACACTAAACATTAAGTCAGGATGACTAGCAGTTAATTAGAGTATCCTTCTAATCATTCCTATATAAGTGGATTCATAAACAGATTTTACATCTTCATCATGATCTAACATAAAAGTGGTACTCATGGGAGTGTCACTACTTTTAGTGATATCTAATCCAAAACGTTTTAGAATATATCTAGTATATTTACTTTGAGTTAAATAAATTACCTCATTATTTTTAATGAGTTTAAATCCAAGAATGAATTTTATTTCACTCATTAAACTAATTTAGAATTCTTATTGCATCATTTTGAAAAAATAAACATATAAATATTTTTTCAAAGATACAAAAATAATGCCATCTACATAGATTTGAAAAACAAAAACATCCTTATAAATTCATTTTATAAAATGGGTTTGATTAGCTAATCCTTATGTAAAACCTTAGCCTTTAGAAAAGTAATCAATCTATCATACAAAGCCCTTGGAACATTCTTTAAACCATATCAATCTTTTGATAGATTAAAAATATGATTTGGAAAATGGGGATTTGTAAATATAAGGGGTTGTTCAAAAAAACATATTCAACTATATACTCATTTATGAATGAACTCTTAGCATCCATTTGATATATTTTGAAATTAAAATGTGCATCATATGCTAGCAAAATTCTGATGGCTTCAGGTCTGGCTACTAGTTCAAAGATCGCCTCATAGTCAAATCGTTTCCTCTTGACTATATCCTACTGTAACTAATTTGCCCTTTTTTATAACTATGTTACCAGATTCATCACCCCTATTTATAAACACCCATTTAGTGCCTATGGTAAAATTGTTATTGGGACATTCAACTAGTTTCCAAACATTGTTCATTTAAAACTAATTTAGTTCTTCTTTCATATCAATCACCCAAATTTGTTCACTGATAGCATCATTAATGTATTTAGGTTCATATTGTGACAAGAAGACTTGAAGTTCAACCTGATTTCTAAGAGAATCTCTAGTCTGAGTCCCTTTGTCAAAGACTCCTACAACAAAATCTAAGGGATGGTTCTTAAGGGTTATAATAGTTCTCTAAAAATAGGTACTAGTGATTTCATTTTCATCAACAAATTTTGGTTCATTGTGATGTGATTCTATGGAATTTACAGATTTGGAAGTTTTCACATATTATTTCACAGAATAATTTGATGGTTTTGAACTTATATTCAAATTTGATACATCATCTTCCATATTCTATAAGATGGTTTTAGGCTCATGTGGATCTGTTTCATTAAATTTGACATTAATAGATTTATCCACACATTTAGTTCTTTTGTTGAACTCCTTATAGACTTTACTACACATAGAATATCCTAAAATGATATCATCATCATTTTTGGGTGAAATTTTTTCAAGATTTTCATTGGTATTATGAATGTTGACTTTACAACCAAAAACATTGAAGTTGCTAACATTGGTTTTTAATTGTTCCATAATTCATAATGAGTACTCTTAGGAATAGGTGTGATCAACACTCTATTGATTATTTATCATGATGTGTTGATAGGTTCAGCCAAAAAATTAATACGTAGGTCAGATTCACTATGCATTGTTCTATAAATCTCTTACAGGGTTCTATTTCTTCTCTATAGAACACCATTTTGCTAAGGTGTTCTAGGGGAAGAAATTTTTTGACTATATTTGTCTTGTGAGAAAATGTATTCAAACTCTTGATTTTCAAACTCACGGCCCAAGACACTTCTTAATGATTTAATTATAAGTACAAAAAGATTTCCTACAGACTTGGAATATCTGGTAAAATAAGAGCAGGATTCACTTTTGTGAGAAATAAAGAAGGTCCAAATATATATAGGAAATTCATCTACAAGAACATAAATATAGTGCTTCCGATTTAAACTAGAAACTCTATATGGTACAAACAAATCCATCGAAACCAGTTAAGAGGTTTAGAATTTGACACTTCATTATTTGGTTTGAAAGAAACTTTGTGTTGTTTTCCCTTTTGAAAGGCATTATACACTTCTTCATTTGGAAACTCATGTTTGGGTATGTTTTTAACTTGGACTTTTCTAGATATTTTTATAAGGGAGTGAACATTACAGTGTCATAATATCCAATGCCAGTTCCAAGATTCATTATGAAACACACTTAAGAATGAATCATTTTGAAAATCTAATGAATCTAAATTAACTAAATAAACATTTTCATTTCATAATGCTGAAAATATATATTCATCTTTAGAATTAATGTCATTAAAAGCATCATTTTTTAATCTAACATGGAATCCATCATAACATAATTGTGAGATACTACAAATATTATATTTTAACCAATAAAAAACAATACAAAAAAAATTAATACTGAGTTAGAGTTACTGATTTCTCTATGGCCAATATTCATCCCTTGGCATTGTCACCAAATGAGACATTTCCTCCATGTAATTTTATCATGTCCTTGAAGCATGATTAGTCTCCTGTCATGTGACTTAAACATCCACAGTCCAACTACTATAGACTTTTGTAGGATCTCTTTAAGTAGCATTCCTTCAAAAAGATTAGGAAAAAACAGATTTTGGTACCCATACACATTTGGGTCTAGTGTAATTAGTAATAAGTGCATTAGGAACCCATATTTTCCTCATAGGTTTCCTATTAGCATTGTGTAAAGTATTTGAAAAATAAACTATATTTTGTCGACAATAACAAGAAACAATATAATATGTATCATTGATTAAATTATCTAGAACAAAGTGAATACGGTATGTCCTAGATTTTGAAACACAATTTGATCTACTAATGTTTCTTTTACCATGTTGATAACCAATTTTAGTGTTGTATTTAGGGGAAATTTGATTTCCTAGTATTCGGGTACGGGTATTTTCCCCATTTTCAAACTTTTCTATGTCTCATTTTAATTTCTCATTAGAAAATTTTAATTCTTTTTTTGAGTAGTTGAGAAATTTTCTCCTTTTAAGTTTTGAGCTCTGATTTAACATTTATGACAAGAGCATGTGGTTTCTTTAATGATTTATCTTTGTATTTTAGTTCATTACATGTTTCCAAAATCATGTTCCAGTATTCAGACAATTCATCATTAGACATATTTTTATATTCAATCTCATCTACAGAATAATATGATTTATATACAGAAGAATCCATTATTACCTCAGATGTGTTTTTCATAAAACACATATTGCCTTGGTTTCCCTGTTCATCATGTGATGTCTCTGAGTATCATGAACAATCCTCAAAAGCACTCTAGGTTTCTTTCATTTCCTTTTTGTACATTCAGTCCTTATACTCATTTTGTTTCACATGAGCTTTGGACAGTAAGCCTATATATGTCCTTTTCACATACATTCATAACAGACAATTTCATCAGTATTATCACTTCTTTTCCAGTCCTTCTTCCAGTTTCCTTTTTGGAAATATTTTACCTTGAAGATAGGATTTCTAAAAAATTTCTTCTTTTTATAAAATACTTTGAATCTTTGGGATAATTGAGCCATCTCTTCATCACTGTCAGATGATGATTTTTCACAGGTCTATATTTCTACAGAAGCTTTTAGTTGCCCTTTTCCTTTGTGCATAGAGGTGGTGGTCTTGAATATAACAGATTTCCTTTTTGGTTCATCCTCCACTTCCTTGATGACATTCATCTCTTCCTCATATATCATCAGTTTCCCAGTGAGTTCATTTATAAATAGTTTTCTAATGTCACATAAATCTCTAATAGAGACTGAGGTTCCCATCCATCTATCAAGTAGACATCTAAGTATTCTCCTGATCTGTTCCTTGACTATGACATCTCTTCCCAGAGAAATCATTGTGTATTAAATCTCATGGAATCTATGATACATGTCAAAAAAAGGCTCATCAGGTTTCATTTTATAATTATCATATTTGATATTATAAGTATTAATTTTAATTTCTTTCACACTAGATGTTCCTTTATGTGAGACAGACATGGTATCACAAATTTCATTGTCGGTTTTACAAGAAGAAATTATATTAAACCCATTATCTCCTAAGGAGTAATATAAATATTTCATATATTTTTAGTTGTTATTATAGGCAATTTTGGTAGGATCATCCCATGTCATTCAATAAGTAGCAGTAATTTTTTATTCATCTATAATGGATGAAAAAATTTCAAAACTCATACTCTCTAAATGTATTTTCATTCTAATTTTCTATTGAGAATAATGGGTTCCATTATAGAATGGTGTTCTATTGGTTGCAGAACCTTCCAATCAATCATCCATAATAATGTATTACATTAAAAGTGCTAGAAATTTAGAATTAACAGAAATTTATAGATATCTAAAGTACAACTACAATCACAGTTGAATAAGATTAAATAGAGTCCTAATAAAAAACCTCTAATATCAAATGTTGGTCAGAGTATATTACTCAAGAGGGGAGTGGTGAATTGAGTAACTAAGTAAATATCTTTAAAAAATATTTCTAAAAATGTTTCCCCAAAGATTAAATACAGCACTGTTAATCGAGGTTATACTATTATAAGTGTTTGACTATATAAGTAACTTCTTAGAAGATGGATTAATTCTCAGTAATCTGATATTTTTTATATTACATTTTATGTTATTATAGTAAGACAAGCTAGTTATAACTTTTTTACAAGACTAACTATCAAAAGGAATTTAGTGATTTTTGATTTATGAAGATAAGCAGTAAAACAGAGAAGACTGAATTAATTAGCAAGTCGGATATGAAACAAGTTGTTTGGTCTCAAGTCGAGACCTAATCCAATATACTTGTTGATCACCTACCACAAATCATTTTATATAAATAAACATTGATACACACCCTATATCATGGTTAACAATAGTACACAGACTGTCTAGGTCACACAGGGACCTCATTTATAGTTTTTGTGGGGAAACAATACCAGGCCACACAGGGACCTCTTCCACACTTATCTGTGGGTATAAGAAAGAGTAAAAAGAGTGTATGAGTAAGGATATCATGTATACTTCAGTTTAATGCAAGATACAAATTGTGATGTTATACTGGTACACACTGAGCTTAAAAGGTAATAATTAGTTATAGAACAGGTTAGAAATTTGGATAAGGGTTTAGAAATGATGTTATTATTTGTCTTTGCAGCTTTGGACTTCGGAGATGAAGCAGATGCATAGTTTGAGACCTTGTCTATAAAACATAGTGTCATAATTTAGATAGTGTTCTTCATGATGTTCAATAGAGTGAAGGTGTTCTATAATCTTAAAATATGCTCTTTGTGTTCTTCATTAGTGTTGAGATGCATACTGTCATCCTTTCCATGATCTAACTTTGTGCTTCATTATGGTGTTCACATCCTTTTTTTTCATTCTATATCACACGCTATGATTATTTCCCATACATCACTTTTATCATGGAATGTATTTTTTGGAGATGATAGATTTCATGTATTATGCATTTAAAACCTCATACTGTCCAATGATATGTCCATAATGAAATATTAATTATGTTAGTGATGTAAAAGATTCAAATATGACCATTAGAAATTAAATTAAATTATGATTATATAGTTTAAGAAAATGTGTCACAGTAAGTCATGGAAATAGTGTCTCCTTCACATGGTGTCTATATTGATCCCGTTTTCTGGGTGTCACATTTTCTCATAGTTATGGTGTCTTGTTCATGGGGACTCAAGGTCACAGTGTCTGATTGTTAAAATGTCTCATGGTCACTGTGTCTTGTTAACTATGTATTCTTCATAGTGTTTGAGTGTCATAGTGTCTCACAATCACAGTGTCTTGTTAACGGTGTCTTTTTCACTATGTCTCATGGTCATGGTTTCATATTCGCGGTGTCTTCTTCACAGGGTCTTACTTCATGGTGTCGTGCATCATGGTGTCATGCTTCACAATGTCTTGCATCACGGTGTCTTGCATCACAATGTCTTGTTTCATGGTGTCATAGACTTTTGAAAGTAACTGTGTTCAGACATAAGCAATGATGATAATATAGTGGATTAGACTTAAGATTTGTCAAAGAAGGTATTATGAGAGTATATCAAAGATAGTATAATGTACGTAATTTGAATATAGAGAAATTAATATCTAGAACGACTCTACTTAAACCATGATAATATGTTAAACATTAATACACATGATTCTAAATAATTTAATGTATTTAACTAGGTTGAATAATATTTTTGATCATTAAATCATGATTAATACATGAGGAGTCCAACAATGTAGGAGTGAAAGTTTTTGTTGTAATAAAATTACACCAAAAGTTGGTGTTGATGCCAATATCCTTTGTAACCCATATAGAAAGTTATCAAATTACATTCTATTGTTTGATTTGTCCACTCAAACACACCAACTATCAAAGTATGATAAGAATTTCTAAAACAAAACATTGTATCCATAGCCTACTAAAGACTTTTCTAGAACTCTGAGTTAAACCTTATATATAGATCTAATTTAATAGAAAGTTGTACTACATGAAATCTTAGATCATCTATTATATATATCCTTGAAATTTTATCAATGGAGAAATCCTCTATAAATGAAAATAAGGATTCCATATTTGTAATGGAATCAACTATAACCCATATAGCATTATAATAATTAGATGTTCTCGGATGCTTGATGACAACATCTATAGTGATGTTTACCAATTTCAATTTTAGTTTGGGTAATGGTTGTAAAATATTTTTAGACTTATGCCTCTTATAATTATCTTTCTAACAATCCAAGCAGCAAGAGACATATTTAACAACATCTCTTTTCATTCCATGCCACTAGAAATACTCATCTAGATCTAAAATAATATTTTCTCTTCCATGATGAATAGAAGATGATTATTTATAAGCATCATACAATGGATCCTTCATAAATTTTGGTATAAGTGGAATAAAAAAATGATTCCTAGACCTAGTTTTTAAATCATTACGAAGGTTGAATTTTTTAACATTTCAAACCTTTGTTTATTACTATAAATCTTCTTTCTAAGCCTCCTTAATCTTTAATTGTGTAGGTTGTCAATCGTTGAATTGATAAAGATAATATTTCTAAAGTTTGATTAAAATTTTACAATCCATCTTTAAAAAATATGTAAATATTGGAAATTTTGTTATCCTCATCTTGGATTGGCTTGAATAGACCTTTTGACTTAATGAAAATTCCCCCTTGTTTGGTTTCCGAAGTTGGTAGGGTATTGAGAAGTCAGGATCTTCAACAAACTCCCACCATATTCTATTATTCATATTCATCTTATTTTTTCTCAAAATAAAATTAATAATTTATAACTAGGATAAATATAACACCTCCCACCATAATGATAACTCTTTTATATAAATTCTGAAAATATTACTATAAAAAACTACAAATAATGAGCTGGGTGATTTTTCTCATGTATTTGAAGTTGATGTGTGGCATAAGGTATCACCATATCATTTTTCTGAGAATACATCCCATCTCCTTCTTGTATGCATTACAACATATCAAAAAGATTTCTCCACTATACGGTATGCAGAGAAAAGGTGCACTATCTATCCTTATTTTATCACTTTGAAATTATATTCACATTCCTCCATCCACATGAACATAACACTTTTCCGAGTCATCATAGTGTCTGGATTAGATAATCGTGAAAAATATTTCACAAAACTTCGATAATATCCATCCAAACCATTAATGCTTCATATCTCACTGATTTTTATTAGTCTCCGCCAAAATTCAATAAATTCTATTTTTTATAGATCCCTTAATATCACCAATTTTTAGATTATGTGACCAACAAATAAAATTTCTAAATACAAATTTAAAATTTGGTTAATTTATAATAACACTTCTCCTTTATATTGGTGTTCGTAACAATTACCAACTAATCTTCAAGTTCTTCCTTTCTAATCGATTAAACAAGAATATCATATTTAAATCCTACCAATTACTGATCAATATATTCTCTAAGTACACTATTCATTAAATCCATGAAGATAATGAAATCATTAGTAAGGCCAAAAGGCATCAATATAATTTCATAGTGTACATACCTTGTACGGAATGTCAACTTTATTCTATCACACTTCATGACACTAAAATGATGATATCTTGAATTTTGATTAGTCAAGTAAAAATATTCATTTCCATGTAGTTGGTCAAATAATTTATCAATTTTTGGAAGATGATATTTTTTTTGATAGTGATCTTATTATGTTCTTGATAATAAATGCATTTTACCATTAATCAATATTTCTTCTTATGAAGCAGTACAATTTGTCCCCATTGTGACACACTAGGGAATAGGAATCCCTTTCCAATATTATCTTGGTGTTTTTTATTTAATTCACATGAAACAATTAGTTCCATTCCATCTAGTTTTCTAGAAATACGAAAACACTTGGAATGAGTTATATTAAGAAATAAACATCAGTATTTTGTTGAAGACAAAAAAAAATTCCAAAAAAAATCCTGAAACTTCCTTATAATGGGTGTTTCTTAATTGTGAGTTTCTCACCCGCCATTTGAGATATATAACTTTCAATTATAAGTATTAAGACCCATATAATAGAATAAATTTATACTCGATGTTTATATTAATCCTTTTCTCAAAAAATGATCATAGATTGATCTCGAATATGAAATTTTACATCCCTTTATGGGAAATTGATATGATAAATATATATATAAACCTATTCCATTAAAATAATCACAAAAAGATCCACTATAGTAAGTATAAAAAGAATTATTATAAGAAAATTTCCAAAAATATCAACTAAATAATAATTATAAACATTATATGCTACTGTTGTACCACTATGTGTTGTTACACATAACTCAACATCAAATTGTTGATTTAATACGAATATAATGTATAAGATCATTTTAAATAATAGAGTGGGATGATCCTAAATAAAATTAAATAATTTTTACATTAGATTTGATGGTAAGTGTCCCTTTCTCCACTTTATTATCATAATCCACATCACTGATAGTGATCGCATGAGAAATGAATTTATTTTATTCCTTAAGAATTTGTTGATGTCGATCATAATCAATTACCCTTAGATAAGGTAATTGATATGAATAATTCCCCATTTCCATGAAATTATAACATTGATTTTTATGAGTTTCATTATGTGTACCATTTTCTCAATTTATATCATTATAGGTCTTTTTCCCGTCACCTAGATATTAATCTACCTAATGATTTCATTTTCCATAATTAAAACATTTACTATTAATTTTATTCTAATTTTCCCCATGTTTCTTTAATAACATTGAGTATAAAGGAAATAATTTGTTATTTTAAGTGTGTTCTTTATATTTTTAACAAAATTTCATTTTAGTCTTCTTAACAAAATCTTAGGACTGATGGTTTACACCAATATCCTTACACACCACTATAGATTTTTCAAATAATTTATTCATACATATTGATGTACCGTATGGATATTTAACTTCAGAAACATCGTTTTAATCCACTATATTATTGATCAATATTACTCTCATGATGTATAATAATTCCATAAATCATATATTTTATGTCTTTTAAAATTTTATTCACACATACCAATGGATTCTTATATCATTTCATAAGTTTTAAGAATCCATTATCCATATTTTCTTAAATAATAAAATGAAAGTACTTATTGAAACCTATGTTATTTAACTCATCCAATTCAATGTACTCAATTTAATCTAATTTCTAATTATTCATGATATGGTTACACCGTTGATCAGCTTCAAATTCAAAAAGATATAATGGTAAGATGAATTTTAGATATTTTATGAATTTGAGAATTGAAAATATATTTTTAGTGGTACTGGTCCATTATTCAGCCACTAATGGATTATAAGTCCCATTTAAATAGAGTGGATGCTTCCACTTGAAGAACACAACAGAATATAGTTCCCTACTTTTATCATTTATATTTCCTTCATGATTCATATCATGATAATGTTGTGTGAGTATAGCTATAATATTTTTCAACCTAGATCCTAAAAAACTTTTTTGTTGAGGGGGACAACCATTTCATTACCCCTCTCATTCATCATTAACAAAGATTGATCAGGTTCTAGAAATTGTGTAGAACCAAGAAGAATAGAGTGAGTCATAGTAATCATAATGAGAAAACAACATAATGAAGAATAAAATTTAAATTTTGGAATCCCTGGGATTTATCATAGGTTATTCAAGTTCTTTTCTAAAACAATAGTATTCTATCTTATACATTGACATGTACTTTGTGTTTTTACTAATGTTTTCTCATAATAGTTTAAAATTTATAACAATGCCATTCCACTAATATCATCAATAACAAACCATAAATTACATATATTGATAATAAATCAATGATGAAGAATATTCATTACAAGATATAACAATTCCATGATAGTAACATATAGGTATAGTGTATTTAGAAACTAAAATTCCAAAAAAACTAGTCCATAACACATCTTTATTATCTCCCACTCATTTTTTCATAACTATATCCCATTTTGAAATATATTACAATACACCAATATTCTTGAGATGCAGAAATGAAACATATGAAAGTGTGATCTCAGATGATTTGTAATGATATATAATGGATATATGAATCATATCATAATCATAATACTTAATAACATAACATTTAAAAAACATGTCCTGTATATAAAAGATCATTATATCATGCCATGAGATAAATAATGAATGTTTATAAAATTAAATGAACGTAATACCAAAAATAATAACATAATACATGATGTTTTGTGGAGTAAACATAATAATAGAAAATTATTTCATATATTTCAAGTCTCATTGTAAGACCAACATAGAAGAGAATGTCTATTACTTAACTAAGTTCAATCCTCGTTACATCCAAATATTACTGAACAAAAATCATTTCAAATTACATCCTAGTATATATCATGATATATGAATAATTAACTAATGTAATAGTGGGAGATATATGTCCCACCCATCACATAATGAAACCCTTCATACATGTTCGAAAATAACATAAATAATTTATCATAACCTGAGGTATAAAATTAGATATATTAATAATAATTTAACCATAACATAATAGACATATTATGAATTGATTTCATAAATATAATTCCATCCTAAAAACAATAAAATAATATGATCAATAAGGACATTTTACTTGAGATATAATCTTATTCAATATTTCCATATTAGTTGGAGAATAGTTTTCATATAACCCTTGAAATTTATTCTTTTCAAAAATACCCTATTTTCTTCAAAAACGTTTTCTTTTATCCAAATTCCACAAAATATTAAAGGTAAATATTTTATTTGAAAAAAAATGAAATAATGAGGAGTTAAATTCGTGGAAAAAAGGAATTATAGAGACCTAAAAATATTTTCATTCTGTATAAGTTAAAAAATTCTCCATATTTTTTTTGGAAAAGCCAAAATGTATCTCGTTTTGAAAAACAAAAATGATTACCTTCTCACCCATAAATAAAATTTATAAAAAGGAATAAATTAAGATTAAAAAATTTTATAATAATATAAATAATGTTACATATATAGTAAAAATGAATGTGGATGACAAATGTACCATAGTAAAATTTAACTTATATACAATCTCAGATAATAATATGATTGTAAAATTATCCCTTTACTTTTAGGTATGATTTTCTATGTATGTATATGAACCAACTATATAATTATTTAAAATATTTAATTGAAAAATTTAGAATCATATCCATTTTTATGATATAATATATGATCTTATTATCATGTTTTTATTAAAAACATTTCATTGTAACCTTTTATTCAGGTATTAACTACTTCATTTTCTTTTAATTGTTTTTTTGAATAACTTATGATGCTTCATCATAAGTAATATTTTAAATCATTATAAAATTATATTAAAATTATAAATATCACATTTATTCATTATATAAATTTATATAATCGGGATTTAATGAATATCATGTATAATGAATCCCATCACATCATGGAGATCTTTGGCCCTACATATGCACGAGGGATGATATCATTCCAATAATAATTAAATGTAATTTTTTGGAATGGTGTAAAATATTTTAGAATAAATATAATGTTATAATAATAATATATTGTTCTAGAATCCATCATTATTCCCATTTAAATATGTTGGTGGTGAAAAAAATATTACACTATAGCACAGAGACAATAATATTTATGTACGTATGAGTGATGATTTCATTTTTCATTGGATGGATATAATGTTGAATTTCAATGACCCACAATCATAATAACATCTTATTATATAATTTATACTACTGTTATTACTTAATAATGAAATAACTAATGAATAGGATGCATATGAAGATAGAAGCTTGAAAGAATCAGTATATAAGATGACATATTCATCGATGTGCTTCCAATAATTATCATTGTAGAGCACAAGATATGGTACTTGTTGAAGTAAACAACCTATAAAATGAAACTAGGGATGTTGATAAAGGATAATGGTAGGGTATGGAATATCATGAAATCTCAATGTGAAGTGAAAAAGTTAGGCAAGAGGTTTTCTTTTATAATTTAGGTGAGGGGAACTTTTAGGATCTCCAAAAATATTCATTTAAAATAAAATCAAACCAAATAAAAAATTATAGGTTTTTATAAATCAAATAGGTTTTATTAATACCCAAAGAAAAAATACATCGGATGAATATCAAATCTATTTTATTAATTAAATTACAAATACATTTTATTAATTTTATTTACTAGTAGTAATTTACACTATTTATTAATACAAAAAATACAAATCTATATATGATTAATGATTTAATAAATAATTTGTAGGGAATTAAATCACTATATATTTTTATATCTATGTTATATTCATTCCTATTGACCTATTGAAAAGGTTAAATGATTCATTTTATACTATGGTCATCTCATTGTTTTCTTAAACACACGATTTCTTGCAATATATGTTATTCATGAATTAAAATTATATTTAGAAAATTACCATAAATTCATTTGTGTTTTACATTCTACACACTTTAAACCTAATTTAACCCTTGAAATTCATCACGTGGATACCAATAGATAAGGATATTAACCCCTCATCATATCCACATGTTTCCCAATAGATTTTTGAATTTGGAAGTTCAACCACAAATAATTAACAAAATGAATGGTTTTTTCCCCAAAACATTTTCACATTGATCTAGAATCATTATCAGTTGTTATTAATAATAAATAACATTGTCTAGTTGCACAACATCAATGTTTAATATATTTGAATGATAAGGTATTTACAATCTCAGGAGAGATATATGGAACACGTCATGAATATAAGAGATATTTGTTGGAAGCAACAATAGGTATATGACCATCTAATCGTGATCCGGTATTTTAAAAGGATTGACATACCTAGGGATCATCTTTCCCTTCTTTCCAAATCTTGATACTCTCTTCCAGGTAAATATTTATAGAAACTCTTTGTCACCAACATCAAAATCTATGTTTTTTTCTTCTGTTGTGAGAATAAATTTTTGGATAAATCTAAGAAGCTATTTTTTGCGGTTGAATTGATATGACCATTTATTTGATTTCATCAAAAATAATATATCCTAATAAATATATTTCAACAAATTAATCCCAAGAAGTTTGAGTTTGGCACTTCTCACCATTTATGTAATCATAAGTATACAAGTGAATATTGGAGTACATGTTATCATTGAACTAATATTCCACCATAGGTAGGTGTTGATCCCAAAAAACATTGATAAATATATATATATATATAGAAATTTATCAACATTTATTATAGGGTATGAAATTTACTCTCTGACATACCATTTATATGAGAATGATAATCATTGGTAATAAAAATATCTATATCTAGAACCATGTGAAGTCCTTAGAAGAACTTCATGTTAATAAAAATATCTAGATAAGATATAATTGAAAGTGGTACTCCATTAAATCATAAAACTTCCTTTACATATATCCTGTATAACTGATCAAATGAGAAATCCTCACTAATAAAAATGAGCTTTTTTTGAATTCTTAAATCAATCAACTTTAACCCTCGTAACATTATTGACTTTACATGTTTTGGGAAGTCTGACGATAATGTACATATAGATTTTATCCAATATTCATTCTATTTAGGGTAATGGTTGTAACATCCCCTAAGACATCAGTCTCTCTTCTTTAACAAGCTAACAAACCAATCAAAAAGAGACATATTCAATAATATTTCTTTTTTATTCCATCACACAAAAAACTATTTCTTCTCCAAATACATATTATTTCTTCAAGGGTGAATAGAGAGTGATGAAATATGAGCCTCAACCAATATATCCATAATTAATTATGGTATGAGAGGAATATAAAAACTATTCATGAACCATATTATTGCATTATAATCAAGGTTGAATTCAATATTATTTCCCACATTATTTTATATCTCTAAATATTTTTTATGGATCATTTTTCATAACCTATATAGATGGGTGAACATTGAATTGACAAAGATAAAATTTCTCTCCTTATATTAAAATTTCTAAATCCCTCCATTATAATTCCATAAATATTCCAACTTTTCTGATCCTCATCATGGATAGGGTTTTATGGTCCATTCAGAATAAAGAATCTTCCAGCTTGTTTCATTCCCATGGTGGTGTGGTATGCAGAAGTCATAATCATTAATCCACTCCAATCATCTATCATGACAATATTCAGAATATTTTTTGTGAATATATACTTTGAAATTTTATTATCAATATAAATATCACACCTCTCTCCATAATGATAATTCAACCATACATTTTGTGAAATATTTAAAGCAGCTAACTCCAAATCATGAGTTGGGTAATTTTGATAATGGATTTTCAATTTTTCTAAGGAATAATCTATCACCATATAATTTTGTAAGAGAAAACAACAAAACCCCTTTTTGGATGCATCACCAAATATCAGAAACCCACTACAAGGTTGTGTGAGGAAAAGTGTACTTGCTACATTTTTTTTTGTCTCTATGAAATTATCTTCCCATTCCTATGTCTATATGAACACGACTCGTTTCTGAGTCCACTTGGTGAGTTTATTAGATTATCATGAAAAATATTAAAAAAAATATCAATAATATCTATCCAAGCCAAGAAGGATTTGGATCTCAATTATTATTGTTTTTCTTAGAAAACATTCATTAACATATATTTTTTGGTATCTCTAGATATCACATCTATTGATATAATGTGACCCAAAAATTAAACATTCTAAAGCCAAAATTCACACATGGTAAATTTTTTTATAAGGATTCTCCTTTCTGAGGGTCTTTATTACAATCTCAAGTGATCTTCATGATTTTACATGCACTTCAAATAGTCAAAAATATTATCTCAAAAGACTACTATAAATTCATAATGTTAGTCTCTAAAGTATATATTCATTTGATACATAATGATATCCAAATAATTATTATGACCAAAAGTCATAATATTGAATTCAATGTGTCTATATTTGTTATAGAATGACATCATTTCTATATCCTCAATATTTTACCTTAATTGACAACATTCTGAATAAATATAATTTATGGTAAAATTATTTAGATCCATATAGTTGGTTGAATAAATCATCAATATGGGGATGATAATATTTTTTTATAGTGATTAAGTTGTATTCTTCATAATCAATGTAGAGTTCCATTAATACAACATTATTCATAAAAAAATGTGATCCCAATGGTGACACACTATGGAATATTAATCCCTTGTCATAATTCTATTGGTGTTTCATATTCAATTCCTAAAACTCAATTTGGTTAATTCCATATGGTTTTTTTGAAAAAGTGATAGCACACTGTATAACATCTATTAAATATTAAACTTCATGATTTTGTTGAAGACCTATAAATTCTCAGTAAAGACATTATCAAACTCCCATATAATGTGTTTATTATTAATAATGAGTATTTACCATGCCATTGGAGTTAGAAAATCCTCATTTATAGGGATCAATACCCATATGATTAATTAAATATCTAGTGGAAGGTTATATTAATCCTTGTATCAGTAAAAAATCATTTATTTATCTAGAATATGAAATGTGACATCCCATACATGGATGTTGATATGAGATCCATAAAAAGAAATCTAATCCGTGCTAATAATCAAATACAACTCCACTATAGGAAGGATCACAATTGTCGTACAATGAACATTCCTACAATCCTTAAACAGAGTAGAATTATAATTTTTCTATACAACCATTGTGCTATTAGGAGTTGTGACTTCTAACTCAACATGTAGTTGTTGAGGTAATATGGAAATTCCATTTAGATAATATATATAAATAAAAGATTCGGTGGATCTAGAATCAAATATTTCAATTTTTTTTATACAGTAGATGGTACGTGAATCATTCACCACTTCATTATCATAATCCACAACTTTAATTGTGATATCATGGGAGTTGCATTTTTCCTTATCTATAATAGTATGTTGAAGTTGATCATAATCAATAAAAATTGTATTAGGGAATTTTTGGGATAATGACACATTTCATTTCACTTATAAAATTGATTTGTAGGATGTGAATAGTTTGATGATTTTTTCAGTTTCTATCATTAGACATTTGTTTCCATCACATCGACATTCAGCATCCTGACGAGATTCCTTTACAAATATAACATTTTTACTAGTCCATTTATCTCAATTTCCTCCATGATTCATTCCTCACATTCAGAAAAAGGGAAAATTCATCTGATTTTTAGTGTGGTCTTTATATTTTCCATTGAATTACATTTCTATCTTATTAACAAATCCATAGTATGAATGGTTAACTAAAATATCGAACTCAACCGTGAGATCTCATCAAAAAAAATATCCTAAGCCATTGAAGTCCCTTATGGATAATTCCTATTAGTGTCCCGGTTTTAATACACTAAATAGTCGATCGTTTTTATTTTACAGTTTGATAATAATTCCCAAATCAGAGCTTTTAGGTATTGTAATATATTTTTTGTAGGCATGAACTGACTAATCATCCATCTCTTTATGTTTAAAGAACACCTTCACATACTTTTTTAGAGAAATATGAGGAATGTATTTATTGAAAATTATGTTCTTGACATATTCCAATTAAATTTATTCAATTTCATCTAATAGCCTCATATTCTTGATATAGATTCACTATTTATCTATTTAACCTTCCAATTAATAGATTAAAATGTTAAATTTAACATTTTTATAAAAATAGATATCTAAAAATATATTTTTAGTGGTACTCATTAGTTGTCCATCCAATAATGGATCTTAATATATATAGAAAAATGGAGGGTGCTTTATGATGAAGTAATCAATAGAATGTGGTGTCCTCCATTTCTTGTTTTGATGTCATGTATGATTTATAGCTTCATAAATTTTTGTGGAAATAGCTATAATATATTTCATCTTTGCTCCCTTAAAAATTGGTTTCTCTGGAAAACAATAATTAAATTTCCCATCCCATTCATCATTGATGTGGTTCCTTTGTGTATCATCCATTGACTAAAACCAAGAATTATAGTGTGAGAAACACTAATCATAATGGTAAAACAATATAATCTAGAGTAAAATTACCATTTAAGAAACATTAGGTTTTATTCTAGGTTATTCATGATCATTTCTAAAACACTAGGATTGTAACCTATACGTTGACACGTTATTTGGGTTCTTAAAAAGTTTTTCTCATCCTGTTTTCCAATGGATAACTGTAACTTTCCACTGATACCAACTATAAAGAACCATACTTTCCATAAATTAATATTATAATAACATTAAATACTATTTATTAATAAATATAAAATCTCCATGATAGTAACATATGGATATTGAGTCATTAGAAATATGGGACCTCAAACAACTACTTCATATGACATCTTAATTGTCTCCAACTTATTTCGTCATAACTAGAACCCTTTTTGACATATCATACTTAACACACTTGATCATGAACTTGGTAAAAGAAACATATGAAATGGTGAGATCAAATACTTATTAAGGGTAAAAATTTTATATATCAATCATATAATAATCATAATACATAACAACATAACATTTGAAAAATATTTTCATGCATATGAAAGATTGTGATATCATGCCACAGGATAAATCATGAACATTCATATGATATAATTTACACAATCCCAAATTTCATAACTTAAGAAATAATTTTTTTATGTTTACTCATAATTAAAAATAATCCTTTCATATTATTCAAGTATAATTTCCAAGACCATGATAATTGATCAAGTACATTACTGAACCATGCTCTCTCATCATTATAGCTCTATATTTCAGAACTGAGATCATTTCCCATTCCATCTATGTCAATCTCATGAGATAATAATATTTACCCAAAGAGTTAGATTGAGATATAGGTTCCACACATATAATAATAAATTCCGTTGTATATTTTCCACAATAACATAAACCAATCATCATAACCCACAAAATAATATTGTTTTTTATAACATTTTATATCCATAACATAGTAAACGTAAAATGAATGGATTTAATAAATTGAATTCTATCATATAAATAATAAAATCATAGAAAATATAATGATATTATACAGGAAACATAACCCTATTAAATAATTACATAATTTATGGAAAACAGTTTTTATATAACGCTTGAAATTAATTCTTGAGGAAAAAATCCGTTCTTCTTAAAAAACATTTTCTTTTCCAAAAATTCCAAACACATTTAATAGAAAAGAATGTATTTGAAAATAAATTTTAAATCATGAAGAGGAAGATTCATGGAAAAAGGCATAACGAGGACCTAGATACATTTTCTAGTAATATATGTTAAAAAAATCATCACATATCATTCTTGAAATGTCTAAAATATACCTTGTATTGAATAACAAATAATGAATACTTTCATACCATTAAATAAAAATTCAGAAATAGGTCAAATAAAAAAATATAAAGTTTATAATAATATAAATAATTTTAAATATTTAGGAAAAATGGGGGTGGATGTTAAATGTACCCAAGTAAATACATACGTATAAATAATCTCAGATAATTATGAGATTGCAAAATTATTTCTTACCATTTAGATATTATTTACATTTTATGTATCTAATTCTCATATATTATGAATTAAATAATTTCATTTTCATATATTAGAATTATTTTATTATTTATGATGTCATATATGATCATATTATCATCCCATTGTTAATAAAATTTCATTATTACTTGATATTAGGGTATTAACTGCTTCATTTTCTTATGCATGTTTTTTCGAATAACATATGGTTCTCCTTCCAATGTTATATTTATATCATTAAAAAATGATAATAAAATTATAAATATCATATCTAGTAATTATAATCATTTATAAAATCATTTTTTTATGAATATCATATAGAATGTATCACATTGCATCACAGAGATGGTAGGCCCTACATAGGCCTAAGAGATGATATCATCCCATAATTATTGAATGGAACTAAATGGAATGGTGTGTGGTATTTAAGAAACAATATCATTTTATAATAATAATATATAGTTATTATTACCATAATTATTCTCATCCAAGTAAGGTGGTGATGAAAAATAGATTACATCATGGCATGGAGACAGTAAGAAGTATGTACACACTCGTGGTGATTTCGTTTATCACGGGATTGATAGAAAGTAGAACACTATTGTTCCATTATAAAAATAATATCCTAGTATATATATGATACTCGAGTTATTACTTCATAATTAAAATACTAATGAATAGTAATTAGAACAAGAATGATGTTTGAACGAGTTGGTAGAAGATATTTCATCTTCTTTGATATGCTTCCTCTAAATCACCTCTTAGAGAACAAGAGTTGGTCCTTGATAAATTCAATAACCAATAGAATGTTACTGAGAAATTTTATAATGGAAATGGAAATGGGATGGCTGGTCATGAAGAATCAATGTAAAGTTAAGAGGTTAGGGGTTATGTTCCTTTCTATTAGTGAGGTTAGGAGAACTTTAGGGGTCCCGAAAAATATTAATTTATAATAAAATAAAAAACCCATAAAAAATAAAAAATATCACAATTTCGAATATGATATGATATAGGGTAGTAATACCATCAAAAAGGAGATTTTATAAATTTTTTACTATCATTTTAATCTAAAAATTTTAATTAATGCTCATTATTCTATTTAAATTCTAAATTTGGTAAAAAAACATTTAATCATTACAAGTTGTAAATTTTTACATATTTAATGTAAAAATGGCCATAAATAAATATCGTATAAAATTATAGATAATATAATTAATATTATATATTTTAAATGAAATTTTTTATTAGATTTATATAACTCAATGAAACATTATTTTTATAAACAATAAATTGTGTTAATTTTGAAACAATTCAATACATTGAATTTTAAAAATAGATACATATGATGTAAATATACTAAAAGGTTTTATATAATCTTTTTAAGAGGTCATGTTCATCTATAAAGTTTATTATAATTAATAATTATCTTAAATTATATTCATTTCAATATTTTTAATAACATTTTTTTTAAATATATTAATAAAATAATTATTACATTAATTTTGTGTAATTATTTAATATACCTAATCCCGAATGAAAATAAATTATAAAATACTGTGATGAATATAATTCTACTAGTTTTTATTAAATATATTCATTAGTATTTATCTTCATGATAATACATCATTTAAAATGATATAATTATAAAATTATGACCCTAAAAAATAATAATTGCATTAAATAATATAATATAAGTTTGACAAGAACTTATTCAATGCTCAAAATGGTCACTAACTCGACCCTTGGATAGTTATAGTTGAGATATACTTGACCAAAAATATTTGGACAACTGTTTGGGAATTTTGGTATTTGTTATCATTTCAATAAAAAATCATTTTATTTATTTTTCGTCAATTAATTATTTTTTACATCATTAAATACAATGTAATTAAGGATAATATTTTTTTCCAAAAAAATACCATGATGAAGAAAATATTTTAATATTTAAAATGATTATTTAGGTACAAATATACTCATATAATGATATTATGAAATTATTTATGGTAATTTCATTTTTGTATTCCAACCTTTAATTAAAGGATTAAACCTTTAACCATAATGATAATAATTATCGATGTTATGATTCATAATGGACAAAAATAGAATAAATATATTTTAAAAAAATTAGATATAATAATTCCAAATATGGAATTAATTTTTCAAAATTCAGAATAATGATGTTACAGTAGTTAATATAAAATTAATTCCATTATTATAATGAGAGAACATGTTTTAACAGTTAAAATTTTGCAAAATATTGAAATTTTTTTCATCTGAATTCATAGTGAAATTAATGATATTGACATAAATTATATTGAATAATAATGATATGTTCTATTTATACTTTTGAACAATAATAGTTTATAGTTGAACCATAAATATATTTTCATTAGAAACTGTGTTTTCAATCAATATTTATTGTATTTTTACAATTCATAATAATTTGAATGTTATATGAAAAAACATTAAAATTTAATCCAAAGTAAAATTCATAATCCAGTTTCAAATAACTTGTTTAATTTGTTATATAAAAATTAATATTGTATTAAAATATTAATTTCAATGTGGATCTCAATTTAATGTTGGAAATTTACCCTTTAAAAAATATAGGTTTTTATACATCAAATAGTGTTTATTAATACAATATAACAAAAAAAATATGTATTGGATGAAGGTAAAAATATTTTATTATTTTTATGCCATATATATTTCATTAATGTAATTTACAAATAGTAATTCTATAAATATTTTAATAAAAAAATTACAAATATAGAATTGATTTATATTTTTTATAAATAATTTTTAGTAAATGAATTTTCCATTCATTTCCATTAGTTAGTTATATTTAATCCTGTTAACCAAACAGTTTGGTTAAAATTGTCATTTTTTAATTAGGGTGTATCATGTTTTTCTTAAACTCATAATTACTTCCAATATCATCTATTGTTGGATTAAAATTATTTAATGAAAATATTTTATAAAAACATCAGGGTGTTATATTTAATGAGGTGACATCTCTATCGAACTAATTATTTTTAATTTAATATAATTCCAAATAAGAATTATTTATAATAAAAATAAGAATTATAAGATTTGAGGATTGTCTTAAATAATTGATTTTCAAATTTCTGGAATAAACCATTAATTTTTTGATGTGTGAATAGGAGGGGAAAGGTGGTGTCATTTTATAATAGAGGTGAGTGATATACATATAATTTTTTAACGAAACAATGTGCGACCATAATTTTCAGATGAAATAAATCACTATAATTAGACATTATAGAACCATAGATATCATAAGGTCCAAATATGGTAATTGAAATCTTTTTGGATAAGTTTTTCATTGTCTTCCCCTAATGTTTTGTTTTAACTCATTGTAATCCCATTGGAACAAAAAATAGAAAATGTTTTTAATGATATTATTATTTATAAAGAAAAAAATTTTATTTTAAAATTTAATATATAAAAAATTATTATGATTCCAAATATTGAACCCATTTCTGAAAATAGAAACTATATAAGTGTAATATATAATTCTAAAATTAATATAGTAGATGTGTTGATAAAGAAGTTTTCCAACGAGAAAATTTGAGAGATTTATATCAATATCTAATATGAAAATGATTCCAGTTACCAAAATGGATTAATTAACATAAAAATTTTAAAAAAATTTATTTTATAACCAAATTATAACAAATTATATCTTGCATAATTTTTTAAATTAAAAAAATATTTTAATAAAAACCATTATTTTGTGGCATTCAGTGTTTTTTTCATTTCATAGTAAAATAAAAATTAAACTCTTTTATATTTTTAAAATTATGAGACCAAATATATATTCCATTTTCTTAAATAAATTTTCTATTTCTTTAAGAACTTTTCCCAAACAAGTGCACCAAATGTGGAAAAATACATTTTTTGAAAAACCTATATTTTTATTATACAATTTGATTTATTCATATAAATTCTATAAAAAGCACATAAGATGAATTGTAAACATTTTTGTCATTATAATATATATATATATATTTAGTTATTTGAAATAATTCACCAATTGTGAATTTATTAATTTCTGTAGGTATGATTATTTAGTGATCTTAAAATACTATTTTATAAAAAAGATTTCAAATTTTTAAATGGTTTATATTTTCGTCTATATATAATTGTTTTACATCATATTAATTTTATATACATATCTAAACAATATATTTTCATAATTTAGCTAATCATATTCATACCCACCATTTAAATGCCTTGGTGGTCATTATTATATTACGTTATAATATTTTGATAGTGTTTCAAATTTCATGCAATCTCAGTGTTCTATGTAAGATCAACTACTCTCAGTGTTTTATGATACAAAAAATTGAAATAAAAATTCATATGACTAACTAATATTAATTATTTAATGTAACAAATGTTTTTTTAAAATAATTGATTTATTTGATAAAATATGTTTCATAAAATCTCAAAGTTTTACATTCTATGACTTAAATAAATTATTTCATCCCAAATTGAACTTTTTCATATTAATGAAGGATTTAATTTTTTAAATAACAATCTAGGAAAGTTGCATCATAAAATGGGTTAATAAAACATCCACTATAATAGAAGGAAATAAATTACTTAAGGTCTCCTATAATAACACATAAAATGTATTCCATATAGTTTAACATTGATGATATGTGAAATTATAGACATGGAAGAAAAAATAAATTCGAAAAATCTGATAGAGGGTGATAGGGAAATTTTTTCTATAAATATAACAAAAAAACTATAAATACGATATATGTTTAATGACTATTCATTCAAAAAAATTAAAGGCAAATTTATATTAATTTTCTCAATATATTTTTAATAATATGGACAAATATTCCTATTAATATATACAATTAATATTTCATTACTTTTTAGATTAAAAAATTCATTATTTTGTTTTCCATCAATCAATATCCACATTATAAAAAACTTTAAAAAATTATAATTTTTTTTATTCTTACAAAACTAGTGGATCATAATATCCATAAAACAATGTCATGTTAATACCTTATTCCCTAGTGATTATCAAAAAATATTATTGTTTTCACATTTTATCCAATAACATATAAATACAAACTAAATCTATTTATTAATAGTGAACTATTAGGCTTGTCTATATCTGATCAATATGGAAATAATAAAAAAATTATGAATTTTAATAAATTTACGAAAAAATAATTTCCTTAATCCCCTGAGAAACATGATTCATATATTGAGTTCAGAAACCCACAAGTTAATACATTGATCAAATATTTTCTTGAAACATGATAATATCCAATATTAATTAAAAAACATAATTGAATCATATTCACTTCCTCATTCCTTGAATAAATACACAATTATTGAATATATTCTATATATGGAATACTAATATAAACTACATCATTGATTACTTGATACACCTCATAAAAAATCATTAACCTTTTCCATGGTCACCAATAATATCCATATTGTATTATTCATATCAATCATATCATTATCCTAACAACATTATCACAACATCAGGAGCACATTAAAAATTATATTGCATTAATTACTTGTTATTATTAAAAAATTAATATTTAATCAGATATATATTATTGTTCTTGAGAATAAAAAAACTTATTCATTCATATCATTAATTAAAGACTATTAATAGTAAAACATTATATATTTCATGATAAATATAAAATAAATATTTAATTCAAATAAATAAATTATTTTATCATCCCAAATAATTTTTAAAACATTAATTAGGATTCAATATATTATTATTTAAGAATTTATTTGTTTCATATGTCATTTATAGTCACATTATTATCTATAAAAAACATTAACATGTATGACAATGAAAATCTCTATCCCAAACATTCCCCATACGAAAATTGATTTTCACAATACCTATAAATTAATGATTTGAAATATTCAACTTTTAGTAAAAACATACGAAGACAAATATTACCATCCACTAATTTTTTTGATCAATTGATTTTTACTAAATAATTAATTTATCTCTTTCCTTTTCATCCACATAGAAAAATGAAATCAATAATTTTGGGAATTCCATTAATTTAGTATTCCCAAATTCTCCACATATAAGAAGTTGAATCATAATTCATCAATGTTCTATACCACAAAAATTCTTAACAAACTATATTATTCACTTCATCATTGTTTTCTGGTGTTTTTATTGTGTATTATATAAATCATGTATCATGATAATATATTAATAATAATTACAATATTGATAATCCAAGTCATCATAGTATTTTTTTTCTCATCACTACAATGTATATCACATTCTATATAAATCATGTTCCTTTTAGATACATCCACAGACATAAACCAAAAAGAATAATGTGGGAAACAATAATCACAGTGGGAAACCAGATGATCTTGAAAAATCATTTAAAGGATTTCTATTCCAATACAATTATATTTCAATCAATAAAACCTTAGTTTAAACATGGTTATTCATGTTAATCATATATTGAAATCTTTAATGATAGTTCATAATGTGTTTGTAATTTTCTAAAGAATAACCCACATTAGTGTTGAACGAGGGGTAAATCTAGGCCTCCTCTCACACACTATGTGACAATCAATACCAAATAAATGTGCTCTTTTCAATGTTAATACCCCTCGGTTCAACTGTTCTAAATCCAAATCGACTTGTTATTTCAAAAAATATTATTTTTATGGAAACAATATTCTCTATAATTTAAAAACAAATTAGGAAATTTTCATAATTTTGGTTTATCTTTATATTTTTCCATAGACATATCTATAGACATATCCTTAGATATATCTGTAGGGATCCCAGTAATGTTTTCTCATCCATGTTTCTAAAGGATAATTAAACCAATAATCTAATACCAACTATGCAGCCTGTATTTACTTATATTGGAATATAATTAATACCCGGTGCACGACCAACACCTCTTCCACGTCGGCCTCCCTCCATACGTCATCGCTCAAACCTCTATCATTGTCTTAGTGGTCCATTTACCATCATTAGATCATCTTCATGGGGAGTCAGATAGTCACGAGCCATGCTCCAATGTCCCCCACAAGTGTAACAAATTGTAGTCCTTATATGACCTTCTCTACCCCATAATCTCTCAACCTCCGACCCTAAATCCTGGTGTCTTCCTCTAAACTATCTTTCCCACTGGGAGTTCTGAATCATCTATCTACAGTATTCTATAGTTTAATCAGCTACCTATCATCTTGGGGTATATCTCACCTATGATGCATGCATATATAGGAACCTCTCAAATAGTAGTCCTTTATCAATCACTGTATCCTATGTCGAGATATTGAGCGATATCATCGAAGGTCTGATCTCCCATAAGAGACCCAAATCAATGGTCTAGGCCCTCAAAAAAGGGTCACATACCTTGTTGGTGGAGTAGAGATAGAAGTCGGTGATTCTCAATGGGTACCAAATCCCTGTCAAAATACCCTTCTTTAAGTGTAGTTGCTCTTGAATATGCACATGTCATAAAATTACTGGAAATAACTCTACCCTAAAGTGTCCTTCTAAGTCCTTTCAGGAGAGGTTCACCTCATCGTGCAACTCAAGAATGAGGCTCCACCATCTTCCTATTGTTACATGAAAGATACTAACATCTATGATCACTGTCTAGTCTGCTGGTTTCCCAACCTGGTAAACAACTCATGCCACATACACCAGCCAATCCTCAATTGTATGCGAATTAGTCTTTCCTTGAATCCTCGAAGTCCTCTTTCTTTGTAATTCTTGATACATCCTCGATCGGGGTGCATTGTATACTGGTGGGGATTGTGGAAACTAATTTCCTAATGGTTGTGGGGAAATGGTTACACCACCTGAAGATACTATCACTAAATGAAGGCCCTTCCCCGAAGCCTCATTGCTTGTTGGGCCTTTATCATGATCTCTCCCTAGAAGCCTAGCTGGTTGTCTATGTAGTGATATCTTGTAAATAAACAGATGTTCCAAAATTAATAATTTTTACATGGTAAGATGACTCAAAATGTATCAAAATAATGTCATTTTAGAAAACACATGGGATTTTTTTTTAATTTACCGAGTTTGAAAACAGAATTTAGTGTCCATGTTTGTGAACCTGCTACAGTAAAATCCAAACTCTAGACACATAAAACAATTTCTCCATTGAAATTATAAGAGACTTAGTTATTTGGTAGAACCAACCCCTCAGATAAAACATTTTCCTGAAATATCATCTGGGGATCATTCCATTACTACCACAATTCCACCTTCCATGGGCCAGCGATTGACGACTAACAATTGAAAAGAATATCAAAAAAAGGGATGGAATTTCTTTTAAATGTGTACACTCAAAAACTAGGAAAACAATAATCAAAACCATAATGTATAACTGGTGATAGTAAATATATGAACTCAATGTACAAGAGGGAGTATACAAACCCATATGAATGAATGTATAATAAAAAAGAAAAAATGTGCTCCAAAGGTCATCCACCATGGATCCTACCTAAATGGTAGGTACATATCGTCACTATGTCTCTCCACATCTACTGGTCACCTACGTGCTCCATCTAGTCCAGAATCCCTATTCTCGATAAAATTCATCTATCATATTCATAAGGCACAACATGTTGCAGGAAAATCCTATGGTGGGGGAGTGTAAAAATACCCAGTAGGGACCCAGAGAGCCTCGTAGGTCTCCTAGATTTCCACAGGGTAAAAAACAACAAGATTGATCTAAATCACAAAGAATAATGTAAAATACTTCTCATGTAATGTATATGACATAAGGTAAAAGAATAAAGTTGATTATAAATAATTCAAGATCAACTTATTCTATCGAGTGAATTTTTCTCCCAGAACGCACAAGGTCGCTAGGTGCTGGCCCACTGAGTATCCCTACATGCTGACCCACATAGGATCGATCGATGCCGACCCATAGAGGATCCCTAATTGTTGACCCACATTGAGAATCACATGGTGTATATCCACTCACAATATTATTAGGTGATGACCCATATTGGATCTCTAGTTGAGGACCATCTTATAAGATCACTACGTGCTGACCTATAGAGGATCGCAATTCTTTCTTCACAATAGAGCCAGCCACTAGACTCCCGCACTAAGAACGCTTGATTTCTGTTAGATCCTATTCAGATGAAAATGGAATTATTTTATCCAAAATTATTTCCCACTTATATGTAACCCAATATATCATCTTTTCTAAAGGGTTCCATCGTGACAGATGGAATGTCAATCCGACCACCATACGGTAAGTTAAAGGAATTTTAGTTCCAAGGGACCTGTTAGATTCATGTCCGATCCAAACGTTCCCTACTTCATCAATATCCAAATCCAATGTGGAGTACCTCAAAAGTACGAACACTTCCTAAGCATTCCAATTCCATAGACCGTTTGTCAAACTAATAAACTGTTTAGATGATATGGCTCATAAAACATAATTAGGTCGAACTACGTCCAGGTCTGGTCCAACCCGGCTAGACCAACATGACCTGAACTAGTCTAGGTTATACCACTAGGTATGAGTTGACCCATCCTGGGTCTAACCTGACATAGCCCAGCTGGCTGAATCCAGTGTGGTATCCCGGCTGGGCATGACAGCCACCTAGGCATTGTCGCCCCTCCCCTCTGAAGGAACTAGTGACTGTTCGTCCTTGAAACTATGACAGAAGGACGAAGCCACTCCTAATGGATGGTCTATGTGGACCAGTAAATGGTGGGACCCATGGTAATGGGTTTATTATTCATAGCATCTCAAGTCCATGATGCCTCATCTACGGCGTGTTATTGTGGCGCGCCACCCACCATTAATGAGGTCGGAAAAGGCCAACCACCCCTCCCTGCCAGGGTGACTACGGGCACCTCCATACCCTCAAGACTGTCAGGAGCTTTCCATCATGCCAGTGGAACATCCACATGACACTGGTAAATCTCTTATGTTCCAATTTTCTTCTCATCTATACCTACGGTCCACCTAGGATGCCACCTTTATGGTGTCGCCTTGGGTTTCATGTTATGTAATGTTGAACATTCTCCCACGAAGATGGAAGAAAGATCAAGATAGTGGAGGGTTCGGGACATGCTGATTTCAGCCCATGCCATCCGTGTTATTGTAATAAAAATTGGGTGAAACAGTTATCATTATAAGAATTAATAATACCCCAAAATGAATCCCCATGACTACCTCCCACAAAAAATATTGTGTCATGGATAAACCCATTAGTTGGTTGAAATGAGTTATACATATTAATTAGGAAAATAAAGAGGAAATAACTTATACATATAATAAATTTAGACTCCCTACCATGAACACATTGGGTTCTATTTTGGAAGATGAAGAAGATGTTTTTCTTGCATTTTTGTACGTCATCTCTTGTCCTCCAGATCGATTCTGCCATGGGTTTCTTCAAAACGTCTTTCTTCATTGGTGAAATAAATTGCTAGCACATCATCAGGAGTCCTCCCATAGGTTCCCAAAACAGACACCAACTATTTGAATAAATATATGAAATTAAGAATCCATGTTGGTCCACTATTATGAATTATTAGTGAATAATTATTAAAGAACCTAATAAACAACAAGAATTACGGTTACACAATGAGAGGTTCAATTTATTAAATGAACAATGTTTCTGGTCTGACATTACACTAAGGTCCCACCATTATCTTTTCTACAGTTTCAAAACTAATAAAATAATTTCTTTTATTATGTTTTTTTATAAATGTCCAAAAAATTATCTTTTCTGTATGAATTATTCCGAACAATGTTAATATTCACTTAAGTTAATCACAATGTTGCATGTCCAACAGTTTCTTCATCTTTTTATTTTATGCTCCGATTCAAAAGAATGAAATTCACTCCAGCACATTTACCGATTGTAACATAAAAAAGGATAAAAATTTCGTTTTTGTCTCTTAGAGAATCAGAATGATGTGTCATCAATTGATGTAGATTTATAAAAATTATATATAATTAAAAAATACTATATTTTTGGTTCTTTTGAATAAAATTTACATATGAGTATATAAATGATAAAAATTATATTTTTTCAACATATTTAAAGTAGAGTTGAAGAAGGATGAAGAATAAATTAAATAAAATCCTTAGTTAGGGTTGATACAACTTCTTTTGAAAACCACTATTGGTTTTAAGTTATGCAATCCATAGCATGGATTTATGATCAAAATAAATGTTATTATAATATATTATGGAATTAAGGATGTTATTTGGGTAATTATTGGACAAACCGGTTTTTTTGGATGTTTTAAAGGGAATGAAGAGTGTGTTTCAATCTATATGTAATGTGAGTGGCACACATGAAATTTTTTAATATAAAAATGTTTTCCCATTTTATTCACCTAAACAAATTCCAAAATGATATTTTATTGAAAATTATATGTTAGATGGTCAAAATATGTACAAGAAATGGTGTTTCGACATGTGTATAGACCACTTTTCTTCTAGTGGGTTTATGTTTAACAGTATGTAAATCATTTTCACCTTAATTACGATAATTAATTATTCATTTATATCACTATTAATAGTGGTAAAATATATATTTATCATTTTATACATCCTAAATTATTATTATTCTAAATATAAAAACAATTTTTATAAAATCATTTTTCATAAGTGTAGAATATTTATTTTATATTAATTTCGAAGATGTGACCAAAATGAAGTTTTCCAAATAGAAAAGTTTAGAATTTTTTTAGGTATAAATGAATCTTAAATAGATCAAAATGAAATAAATGAATAAAATTAGAAAAATCGATATATATTTTTATTAATTTTACTTTTAAAACCACATTAAATTAAAAAATTTCTTGACAATTCATTGAATTAAAGGAAATTTTTTTAGGAACAAATATTTTTCACTATCAAATAACATTATCATTTTATTAAAAAAATTATCAAAAAACTCACTCTGATATAATTATTAAACTGTTATCTAAAAAATTATTTCAAATTTATATAATATATGTTATAAAATATTCAAATATAAAATATAATATTATATTAAAAATTATGAATAAATCGTATTTTTAAGGAAATGATTTTATTCAAAATTTTGGATTTATTATTATAAATTTATATATATCAGATAAAATTAATGAAAAAATTGATTAAATATATAATATGTTAATTTAATTAAATTTATTCATCAAATTTGTTTTTTAATATATTATGTTAAATATTTACTGGGTTTATTAACATATTTTTTTTTGAAAAATGTGTTTATATTATTTACAAATAGATATTATTATGATTTTTCATTAATTAGTTACCAAATTGTTGATTATATACACATTTTTAGACAATATATTTTCATAATTTAGTTAATCTAATAAATACCTTCCATTCAAAATACATTTTGATATCTATTATATTAAATAATAATATTTTAATTGTCTTCTATGTTCCCTTAATCTCTGTGTTGTGTGTAATACAATGCACACTCTGTGTGGCCTGTAATATAATAAAAATTTACTGTTACATGCATCAAAATCTAAATTATATTTACAATAAAATTTAATAATATTTAAATTACTAAATGTATTTGAGAAAACAATTTCATAAAATATCATAGTTCCACAATGGTACTAAGGTGTTCCTATTATAATTCCATTATTCGGCTAGTGGAAACTCTAAAAAAAGATTGTAGGGCAATCAATGGTGAAATAATCATTCTCAGTAACACAATAAATATAGTAGAATATGGTTTCTAGGCATTACACACATAATGATGGGGAATTTCATAGTAATGTCAATTTTTTTTTCTAAAACCCCCCTTTTTAAATCTAAACTGGCCTCCCGTGTATTTAATTTTACCACTTTGACCATAACAGATTTCTTGAGGCATTTTTAACCCTTAAATCCTTGAATCTTTTTGGATCGTTATTATTATATTTTCTTTAAATCTTTTCTAGTAATTTAACCCTTATTTTTGTTGTGAACTCATCTTCCATTAAGACACACATTTGTTGGATGTGGATTGTTGTGTTTTCAATGTATTTAGATCTTGATTGGTGACTGTTTTTTAATATTCAATATTTCTTGATTCTATACATTTACCTCTACCTATTTGTGGATTTCATATTAGGTGGTTGAAGATACCATATATTATGTTTAGTGGATTTGAATATATTCCCTATCAATAAAACCATTGTTCCTTGTTTGATTTGAAAAAAATTACCACATTAATTTAAAATAATGAATTACATTTTCTGAAAAAATGTTTTCAAATATCTTGGTGTGTGGTACAAAATATTTGGAAATCGATTGTAAAATAATGTGTTTATTCTTGGAAAAAATAATTTCTAATTTAAATTATTTATTATGGTTACGATCTTCTTGAAATAAATGAATGAAATGCATAATGATATTTGATGGAAAGAAATTGTTTTTATTGGAATTTGTTTTGATGAAAACCCATTTATGTTGATTTTTTTATATTAAATGGATTGTTTGAAAAGTGGTTTCAGTTTTTATAAATGATGAACATTCAAAATGATTTTAGTTGAATTATTTTTCCCTTGATTGATTTTATTTATAAAAAAAAGTGAATATTTAATTTGGTGGTTCTTTCATGGAAATAATTCATTGCATATATTATATCTAACTAGATATTTAATGATAAAAATAATTAAAAATAAAAGTTTATGAGGGTTGTTAGTTCATGGATTTTGTTTAAATCCAATTAACCCTACATAGATCTTATAATGATTTCACATCTAGATCATTATTTCCATATGATGTATGGGGTCCATGAGATCAAAAATAAATAACCATAGGGATTATAAATATTATATAATGAATGAAAATTTAATATATTTTAATTTTTAGAAATTATATAATCATGGTTGATTTTATTATAATGATTATAAATGATTTATTAATGGTATTTCTTATTAACAAATGTTTTACTCATTTATTGATATGAATTAAAAACAATGTTTTATTTTGAGTTGTGAAAATATCAACATTGTATGTTTTATTTTAAATTAATAATTTCATGTTTTTTTATATTGAATTATTATGAAAAAAATTTGTATCCTAGTGGACTAGAGTTACTCAACACACCATGGATTTTATGCTATGTATATATTTGATAGTAGAACATTGGGAGTTGGGCGTTATAGGAAGGGTATGTTATCCATATGTTATATCTTGTTCATAGTGGTTATAGACTCTTTGATTTATGTGATGTTTGAGATTGATGGTATATCTCAAGTATCATAATATTACCCTCTTTACAACTTTGGAATATTGGTTTTTTTATTTAGACCTAACTACATTTTGTTTGTGTGGTTATTTTTATTATAAAATCTTTCCCACTTGATCGTTTATGAAAACTAGCTACTAGTCAGAAAAAGATGGGTTTCTACAACGCACATTGATCCATTTTTGGAAAATTAATTTCCTAATTAAGTGGATTATCCAGGTTAGTTCTCGACACAAACATAGTTAAACTCACAACTTCATTGATATACTATGTGTTTTTTAGATGAAATAATATTTTCAGTATATGAAATGAGAAATGGAAACACATTTTTAAGGATGATTATGTTTTTTATAGTAGTGCATACAATATGTCTTCAAATAGATAATCATTACCATTCTATGGATACCAAAAGAGAAAAAATATTATTATTTTTTGTTTTAGCTTTTGTATCAATGTTCAGCAATATGGGAACAATATCATTTAATGTCATATCCTGTAATATTTACCATGGTTGTTTTTTATTAGGAATCTTAGGGAATTCAACTCTTTAGGTTATTTTTATTTCTCATTCTATTACAGGTAATGTTTTACAATCAATTTATATCTCATTTTTTTGTAATATTATTGAGAATATGTTTCCTTCTTGAAAATATTATTTTACTACAGTAGTTATCTTGTCTACTTATGTAATTTCAATTAATGTTTTGTTCAACGAAATTAAAAAACAAATCTATTTTTTATTTTTTATTAAATTAAAATATATGATTTTAATACATAAAAAGGAGTTTTGGTTATTAAAATGGGTATATAACATTAGTTTACATGTATTTTATTCAATGTAATTTTACTTTTATGAATTATTTTTTCCTTATATTTAAAAAAATTAAATCCTTTCTGTTTTTAAATTATTTTTTAAAAAAATCTTGTCCCCACCATTTTTGTAATCGTTATATGATTAAAATAATATGAAAATATTTATCATTATTTTCCATAAATTTTCTTCTATAAAACACTAATTTTATTATATATTACTAAAATCTTTTATGAGATTTAATATAAAATAAATTTCAAAAAATATTTATTCGAATATGAATGTTGGTTTTATCATACAACCTGAATAGACACATGTATGTAGTTATGTGATAATAAAAATTTTATATAGGAGAATATATTTTTATATTAGGTAGATTTTCTTTTGGTTACACTGTTGATATAAATTTTTAAAGGGGTGACTTATAATTTATCACAAAAATATTTTTCAGTGCTTCCTTAGGATAATTATTTATTTCTAAAATGTTTGCATATATTCCTTGATTTCCTTTAAAATGCATTGTGTGTTATGTAATATTATTGATCATGTGATGAATTCATGTTGTGTAATTGTACTTATAAAAGTGAAATTTGTCAGTTACTGTAACACCCGAGACTTTTATGTTATATAAATTATCAAAGGAATCTTTTTCTACACAACACTTGCTTGACTTGCTTTACACGCAATCACGACCTTCCTCGATAGCTTGCGTCGTACGCAATACCGAGTTTCACTAAACAACAATATGCTATTAAAACTAGCCGTTATGAATATTAATAACCACTTTTTGAAATTTTATAAATTTTATTTTTCAAAATGGACTTCATTTTTGGACTCAGAATATCGAAATTAGCCTAGGGTGAAATTTTTGTATTTTTCTGAAAACTTTCAATTTTTGATGAATAGTGAAACCACTAAGTGGTAGGTTAAAAACTGAATTTTGCATAAAACTTAATTTTACCGCTTCTGTGAATGGAATTTCGAAAATCCGAGAGACACGGTTAATATCAAGGACTAAAATGTGGTTCAATGAGATGAAAATAATTTTTTGGTGAATAGTAACTGTTTACGATTTTTACCGCGGTTAATAGTAAATAGGGTAACTAAGGGTAAATATGATATTAATATTACCCTAACACATGTCCTAATTCTATTGGGCAAGTGTAATTCGACCAAAAACAAACTTAGGAATAAAATATGACCATTTAGGCCCACTTGGATTAGATTAGGACATTTATTATTAATTTATTTAAAGAAGGGTTAAAATAGTTAAAATCAAAGTTTAATAAGTAAATCATTTTTAATATGGGGTTATACATAAGATAAATTCAATTGTAAATATTCATTAGAAAGCTAATAGTATTTCCTACATGATGATATTTTATTTGTAATTTTTAGACATTAAATAATTTAATTTATTTATGACATAATGATGATTCAGTAATTATCTTATTAATGAAATATTGACATAATTGATGTTATAAACACCAAATTAAATGCAATTTGAGACTTTTTATGAATTACACTAATTTTCTAGGTTACTATGATATATTAGTGTTGATTTAATCAACTTGGTTCGAACATATAATTCTGTTATGACTTTCAAACAAATCATATATCAAATAGTGTCAAAATTGACACAAAATAGTTTTTAAATCAAATATTATATTATTAATTGTTATTTTATTCCTAAAAATCTAAGGTTCGGCCAAATGACTTAGATAAGGATATATATATTAATAATAAACAATTTGGGGTTCGTTTGGCATGTTATAGTAAGTGTATTAACCATATAGTGAAGGAAAACAAAAAGACACGGTAAAAGTTAAAATAATTAACTTAGAGTTAAATCTAATTGATAAGGTTAAAATAATACCCTAAACTTGTCTAAATCCTATTGGTTGATAGGATTTCGACCCATCCCCACTTTATCTTCGAAATAAGACCCTTTGGAACCATTATAAACCGATTTTGACTTTAATATAAAATAATATTTTGAGATATTCCTAAGGTGCCCCTCTCCTCCCTTATAAAAGGGCACCTCCTCCCCCTCCTCCTCACACAAAATTGAGCACTCAAGCTCGGCCAACCCCATCCATTTTCTCCTCTCCACTTCCCTAGAATAATCCTAGAGGTCCTGGTATTCTCCAAAGACCAATCTTAGTTCCTTAAGTGGAGGATTCAAAGAAGCGTTCCAAAGAAGAGGTAATATCCATTACCGATCATTTCAATTTCTTTCTTCTTCAACTTCTTCTTCTTTAGTTGTTTCATGATAAAGTAATAACATAAGTATTACTTACATACTGATATGTTATTATAAATTTGAAACAACCCTAATTCACCTTCTATCCATCCTACGGAAAAATGAAATCACCACGCGTGCGTACGTACGGAATACCGTCTCCACGCCGTGGTGTAATCTATTTTCCACCATCACCTTACAAGGATGGGTATAATGGTGTAATGAGTAACTAAATATGATTATTATGAAGTAATATTGATACTGAAATAATATATATATATACTCCAATACAATTCCACGATCATAGGAACGATATCATCACTCGTGCGTACGTACGGAATACCGTCTCCACGATGTGATGCGACTCGTTCTACATGATCTTCATTTCATAATGATTATATAAATGAATTGAATAAATGAATATGGTATATACTACACTAATACCATTCTGGAAATGAATTATCTATAACCTAAAGATAAGAATAAGAATTTATTCGACAAAACACGCATAAGAACAAAAAGTTATAAAGACCCGAGTAACAAGTAACAATGAAATATAACTAACAAGAAGCTAATAATATGACCATATATGATATCATATAAATATGTATGATTCTGGAATAAGTCAATAACATTATTTAAACCATTATACAGGAGCTTCGGACACGTACAAAGCTAATCGGACCTAAGGTAAGGGAAAATACCACAATCTCATTTTTATCCGAGATTGTTTATTCGTAAGTATTTACTGGGGTGTATTTTATCATCCACATCCATGTTCCCTCAATATGTAATATTGTTTCCATCCACTTACAATAGTTTAAATCCAATTTTACCCTTCGGTGAGTTTTTAGTAAAGAATATGAACAGAATCTTTTGTCGTTTTTTTTCGTACGAGGTACTTTTTGACTTTTCCGACAAAGGTACGAAGAATGTTTTTTTAACTTATACGGCATGAATGGATTTTTAAAACATTATTTCCAAGAAGCTTCCTTTACAAGTTTTCAAGTTTATTTTTAATCAACTTCTTTTAGTTTAAAGTTGTATGACATGTTAAGAAAGGAAAAATGTTTTTGAAGTAGAAAGGATATTTTCCTCAAGAATAAAGTTCAAGTGTTTTATCAAAATTATTTTCCATCTAAGATAATAAAGGGTTCTGTTTTTATCCCTATTGTTACATTGATTTGATCATGTTGTGATGGAATTATTTTTATTAATTCCATTATCTTATATGAATTGATTTATGATGTCATGATGTTTCAAGAATCCCATTTTTGTTACATGTGTTATGCGATGATGTATGTTTTATGATTATGTGGAACACATAAGAAAGGATTCATTATAAGATGGGTGGGACCTATATCTCCCTCCAATGAATTGGGTAAATATTTTATATCTCATGAGATAGACATGGCTGGAACGGAAGGTTATTTCGGTTCAGTGATACAGGACTGAAACGAGGAGTGAACTCGGTTCAGAAAGGGACTTTGTCCACTAAGATAGTCTTGGCAATGAGTCATGACTAACAAGAAATGATTTTCCATGATTATGTGTGCATGCCACAAAGTTTCAAGTTTTATTTTATGATTTTGGGGATCTCATTTTCACTTCTATGATTTATTCCATGTTAAGATATTATGATCTCTTTTGCAGGTTTTGATTTTCAAAAAGATATGATATGATTTTTATTTCCTTTATTTTCCCTTGTTGAGCATTTGAGCTCACCCTTTTATGTTTTCTTTTCCCCAGGTCAGGAAGATGGATATTAAGTAGAATATGCTAAAAGGGACCCTAGATGTGATGAAATAAATGGGAGACACTGTAGAAGATTTATGAACCGGTTGTTTTTGTTTCCCAGTTTCTAAAGACACTATACCTATACGGTCCTTTGTGGTTTTTTCATATGTTGTAATAAGTGTGCTTCAATTTTGAAGTATTAACAATGTATGTAAAGTATGGGTCGTTATAGTTGGTATCAGAGGAAAGGTATAGTCAACCTTTGGAAACTAGGATGTGAAAGCCTTAGTAAGAACCCTAAGAATAAGTCTAATCATAGAACACAATCTTAGAAATGGCCATGAATAACCTAGGATAAGACCATAAGCATGAAAATTTTATTCTTGATTTATGTGGTTTCCTATTATAATTAGTGTTGCTCACACTATTCTTCTTGGTTTTAGTCAATGGCTGGAACCCGAAGGAACCGTGTTAATGCGGAATGCGATGGGCAATGCAATGATTGTCCCCCTGAGCAACCAAACGATATGGGAGCTGGAATGCAAAATCTTGTAGCCATGCTCACACAACTTTCTCAAGCTATGAATCATGCAGGATTTCCAAACGAGCAAAGGAGGGAGCAACATTCTGTTGAATCCTTCATGAGGCAGCGTCCACCTTCTTTCAGCGGGTCTACTGATCCATTAGTTTCTGAAAAATGGATTAGTACTGCTGAAAAGATATTTTCAGTTCTTCAATGTTCTGAACATGATAAAGTCATCCTAGCAGTGTACCGTTTGGAAGGAGATGCTGATCAATGGTGGAATCTTGTTAAGAATACGAGGCAAAGGGATGAAATTGAGTCTATGGAATGGGACGAGTTCAAGAACTTATTTTTCAATAAGTACTTCCCTCGTATTCTCCGAACAAAGATGGAGAAATCGTTTCTTGAACTGAAGCAAAGGGATGATGAATCTGTTAGTACCTATGAAGCAAATTTTACAAGACTTGCAAGGTACGCTTCTGGTATTATTATCCAACCTGAGAGTAAGATCGGTCGATTCTTTAGTGGCTTAAAACCAAGTCTTCGAAGGGCGTTAGCCATAAGGGACTTCAATAGCTACGAGGAAATCGTTCGATGTGCTCTCAAAGTCGAGATGGAGATTGGAGTAACCCATCAGTCACATGGGTTTGATAAGAAGAGGAAGATGGAATTCAAAGGAAACTCTAAAGAGCACACTGAAAAGAAGATGAACTTTCCATTATGCTCAAAGTGTGGAAAGAAACATGGAGGGAGTTGTCTTAAAGGGACAAGTAAATGTTTTAAATGTGGAAAGGAAGGTCATCGGGCATTTGAATTTCGTGATAATGGGAAGAAGATGTCTAATGATGCAAACAAAGGAAGGGATACACAGAATGAACCTACTACACTTCAATGTTTCAAGTGCAAGGAGATGGGGCATTATGCCAATCAATGCCCAAATCCAAGGGTTGATGATGATGGTCGACGTCAACAAAATCTTAAGGCTAAAGACAAAGGAAAGTCACATGCAATTTCTATCAGCGATGTGGAGTACGATAACGATGTGGTGAAAGGTACAATTACCATCCACTCTAAAGTAGCAAATGTTTTATTTGATTCTGGATCCACCCACTCTTTTATTTCTGAAGACTTTTCTAAGGGTATCACTGTATTACCTCAACAATTAGATGTTGAGTTAGCCGTGACAACACCTAATGGCACATCAATCGCATCAAAAGTTTATAATTCTTCTCCGATCGAAGTTTGTGGGAAAGTGCTTCCTGCAAATCTTGTGATCCTTCCTTTAGTGGAATTTGATGTGATTCTTGGCATGGATTGGCTTTCTCTACATGGAGCTCATATCAATTGCCAAAGAAGGGAAGTCACATTTCATATTCCAGATCAATCTACGATCGTCTATCAATGCAAGGATGAACATAACCTTCCAGTGGAAATTTCTTCCATCTAATGGGTATTGATTCCACTAAATGAAGGTTATTTATCTCAAATGGTTGGTGAGAAACTCACGATTAAGAATATGCGCATTGTACGGGAGTTTGATGATGTCTTTCCGGAGGAATTGCCGGGTCTTCCACCAAATCGTGAAGTTGAGTTTTCAATAGAACTCGTACCAGGTGCTTTGCCTATTTCAAAGACACCTTATAGAATGGCCCCAATTGAGTTGCAGGAATTGAAGAAGCAACTCTAAGAGAATCTTGATAAGGGATTCATACGCCCTAGTGCGTCACCTTGGGGAGCACCTGTTCTATTTGTTAAGAAGAAAGATGGATCAATGAGACTCTGCATTGATTATCGAGAACTTAACAAGATCACTATCAAGAACAAATATCCTCTCCCATGCATTGATGACTTATTTGACCAACTACGCGGAGCTCAATACTTTTCCAAGATTGATCTTCGTTCAGGGTATCATCAATTAAGGGTCAAAAGGGAGGATATACCAAAGACGACTTTCCGTACAAGGTATGGACACTATGAATTTATAGTGATGCCATTTGGTCTTACTAATGCCCCTGCTATCTTCATGGATCTAATGAATAGAGTCTTTAGAGACTATCTTGATCAATTTGTGGTAGTCTTTATAGACGATATTCTTGTCTATTCAAAGAGCAAGGAAGAGCATGAAGATCACTTTAGAATTATATTGAAGACCCTAAGAAAGGAGAAGCTTTATGCCAAATTTACCAAGTGTGAATTTTGGCTTCAGAAAGTTGCATTTTTGGGTCATATAATCTCAAGAGAGGGGATATCTGTGGATCCAGCAAAAACAGAGGTTATCAAAAGATGGTCGAGACCAACCACAGTAACTGAGATCCGAAGTTTTCTTGGTTTGGCTGGATATTATCGACGTTTTGTAAAAGATTTTTCACGATTATCTAATCCACTCACCAAGTTGACTCGGAAAGGAGTTAAGTTTGTCTGGACAGAGGAATGTGAAGAGAATTTCAAGGATTTGAAAAGAAGGTTATCCAGTGCACCTGTGCTCACACTACCTTGTAGTGGAGAAAGGTTTGTGATCTACAGTGATGCATCCAAGAAGGGATTGGGGTGTGTTCTTATGCAAAATGATATGGTGATAGCTTATGCCTCACGACAGTTGAAAATCCATGAGCAAAATTACCCAACACATGATTTGGAGTTGGCTGCGGTAATCTTTGCATTAAAGATTTGGAGGCATTACCTTTATGGTGAAAGGTGTGATATTTATACTGATCATAAAAGTTTAAAGTATATTTTCACACAAAAGGAGTTGAATATGCGTCAAAGAAGATGGTTGGAGCTGATTAAGGATTATGACGTCTCAATCCATTACCACCCTGGGAAAGCAAACAAGGTGGCAGATGCATTAAGTCGACAAGACCATGCTAGTTTATCCATGATGAGGATCACAAAAGATCCAATATTTATGGATTTACAAAGGATGGATCTTGGAATTATAATGGAAGGGGGAAAATCTTATCTTTCTCAAATGAATGTTCAACCATCTATACATGTGAAGATTAAAGAGGCACAGAATGAAGATGTCGAGTTACAAAAGAAGGTGAGTAATGTTCCTGAATTCAACCTTGATTGTGATGGGATAATAAAGTTCAGGAATCGGGTTTGTGTTCCTCCCATCCCCGAATTAAAGAAGGAGCTGCTGGATGAGGCTCATAGTTCTTCATTCTCTATTCATCCTGGAAGCACGAAGATGTATAGGGACCTGAAAGAGTACTTCTGGTGGGATGGCATGAAAAGAGATGTTGCTGAATTTGTCTCTCGATGCTTGGTTTGTCAACAAGTTAAAGCTGAGAGACAGAAGTCTAAGGGGATGTTACAACCATTACCCATACCCGAATGGAAATGGGAAAACATCACTATGGAATTTGTCACAGGACTTCCTAAAACATCCAAAGGCAATAATTCTATTTGGGTCATAGTTGATCGTCTTACAAAGTCTGCACACTTCATTCCTATTAGAGAGGATTTCTCTCTAGATCAGCTTGCCAGGATATATGTAAAGGAAGTGGTAAGATTACATGGAGTACCACTTTCTATTATATCTGATCGGGATCCGAGATTTACCTCGAAGTTCTGGCGAAGTCTTCAGCATACTCTGGATACAGAGTTGAGTTTCCGCACTGCTTATCATCCCCAGACAGACGGTCAATCTGAGAGAACAATTCAAACCCTAGAAGATATGTTGAGAGCTTGATCTATGGATTTCAAAGGAGGTTGGGATCAACACCTACCTTTGGTAGAATTTTCTTATAATAATAGCTTTCACTCCAGTATTCAGATGGCTCCTTATGAAGCTCTCTATGGAAAGAAATGCAGGACTCCAACTTGCTGGGATGAAGTTGGGGAAAGAAAGCTATTAGGACCTGATCTCGTTGATGAAATGGCAGAAAAGGTCAGATCTATTCAACAACACATAATAGAAGCTCAGAGTCGACAGAAAAGCTATGCCGACAACCGAAGAAAAGACCTAGAGTTTGAAGTGGGTGATAAAGTGTTCTTACGAATATCTCCCTGGAAGAGGGTTATGAAATTTGGAAAGAAGGGGAAGTTGAGCCCTAGATATATCGGTCCTTTCGAAATACTGGATCGTGTTGGGAAGGTAGCTTACCGATTGGCGCTTCCACCGAATCTCTCTCAACTTCATGATGTGTTCCATGTATCTCTCCTGAGAAAGTACATACCAGATCCTTCACATGTACTCAGCTCAGAAGTTGTACCGCTGGAGCAAGATCTTTCTTATGAAGAACAGCCGATAGAGATTCTGGATCGTAGTGAAAAAGTCCTACGAAACAAGACCACTCGCTTGGTGAAAGTTTTATGGAGGAACCACCAACTTGAAGAAGCTACATGGGAGCTTGAGGATATGATGAGGGAGAAGTATCCTCATCTGTTTGTTACAAAGTGACGAATTTCGAGGGCGAAATTCTTTTTAAGGGGGGTAGAATGTAACACCCGAGACTTTTATGTTATATAAATTATCAAAGGAATCTTTTTCTACACAACACTTGCTTGACTTGCTTTACACGCAATCGCGACCTTCCTCGATAGCTTGCGTCGTACGCAATACCGAGTTTCACTAAACAACAATATGCTATTAAAACTAGCCGTTATGAATAGTAATAACCACTTTTTGAAATTTTATAAATTTTATTTTTCAAAATGGACTTCATTTTTGGACTCAGAATATCGAAATTAGCCTAGGGTGAAATTTTGGTATTTTTCTGAAAACTTTCAATTTTTGATGAATAGTGAAACCACTAAGTGGTAGGTTAAAAACTGAATTTTGCATAAAACTTAATTTTACCGCTTCTGTGAATGGAATTTCGAAAATCCGAGAGACATGGTTAATATCAAGGACTAAAATGTGGTTCAATGAGATGAAAATAATTTTTTGGTGAATAGTAACTGTTTACGATTTTTACCGCGGTTAATAGTAAATAGGGTAACTAAGGGTAAATATGATATTAATATTGCCCTAACACATGTCCTAATTCTATTGGACAAGTGTAATTCGACCAAAAACAAACTTAGGAATAAAATATGACCATTTAGGCCCACTTGGATTAGATTAGGACATTTATTATTAATTTATTTAAAGAAGGGTTAAAATAGTTAAAATCAAAGTTTAATAAGTAAATCATTTTTAATATGGGGTTATACATAAGATAAATTCAATTGTAAATATTCATTAGAAAGCTAATAGGATTTCCTACATGATGATATTTTATTTGTAATTTTTAGACATTAAATAATTTAATGTATTTATGACATAATGATGATGTAGTAATTATCTTATTAATGAAATATTGACATAATTGATGTTATAAACACCGAAATAAATGCAATTTGAGACTTTTTATGAATTCCACTAATTTTCTAGGTTACTATGATATATTAGTGTTGATTTAATCAACTTGGTTTGAACATATAATTCTGTTATGACTTTCAAACAAATCATATATCAAATAGTGTCAAAATTGACACAAAATAGTTTTTAAATCAAATATTATATTATTAATTGTTATTTTATTCCTAAAAATCTAAGGTTCGGCCAAATGACTTAGATAAGGATATATATATTAATAATAAACAATTTGGGGTTCATTTGGCATGTTATAGTAAGTTTATTAACCATATAGTGAAGGAAAACAAAAAGACACGGTAAAAGTTAAAATAATTAACTTAGAGTTAAATCTAATTGATAAGGTTAAAATAATACCCTAAACTTGTCTAAATCCTATTGGTTGATAGGATTTCGACCCATCCCCACTTTATCTTCGAAATAGTACCCTTTGGAACCATTATAAACCGATTTTGACTTTAATATAAAATAATATTTTGAGATATTCCTAAGGTGCCCCTCTCCTCCCTTATAAAAGGGCACCTCCTCCCCCTCCTCCTCACACCAAATTGAGCACTCAAGCTCGGCCAACCCCTGCAATTTTCTCCTCTCCACTTCCCTAGAATAATCCTAGAGGTCCTGGTCTTCTCCAAAGACCAATCATAGTTCCTTAAGTGGAGGATTCAAAGAAGCGTTCCAAAGAAGAGGTAATATCCATTACCGATCTTTTCAATTTCTTTCTTCTTCAACTTCTTCTTCTTTAGTTGTTTCATGATAAAGTAATAACATCAGTATTACATACATAATGATATGTTATTATATATATGAAACAACCCTAATTCACCTTCTATCCATCCTACGGAAAAATGAAATCACCACGCGTGCGTACCTACGGAATACCGTCTCCACGCCGTGGTGTAATCTATTTTCCACCGTCACCTTACAAGGATGGGTATAATGGTGTAATGAGTAACTAAATATGATCATTATGAAGTAATATTGATACTGAAATAATATATATATATACTCCAATACAATTCCACGATCATAGGAACGATATCATCACTCGTGCGTACGTATGGAATACCGTCTCCACGATGTGATGCGACTCGTTCTACATGATCTTCATTTCATAATGATTATATAAATGAATTGAATAAATGAATATGGTATATACTACACTAATACCATTCTGGAAATGAATTATCTATAACCTAAAGATAAGAATAAGAATTTATTCGACAAAACACGCATAAGAACAAAAAGTTATAAAGACCCGAGTAACAAGTAACAATGAAATATAACTAACAAGAAGCTAAAAATATGACCATATATGATATCATATAAATATGTATGATTCTTGAATAAGTCAATAACATTATTTAAACCATTATACAGGAGCTTCGGACACGTACAAAGCTAATCGGACCTAAGGTAAGGGAAAATACCACAATCTCATTTTTATCCGAGATTGTTTATTCGTAAGTATTTACTGGGGTGTATTTTATCATCCACATCCATGTTCCCTCAATATGTAATATTGTTTCCATCCACTTACAATAGTTTAAATCCAATTTTACCCTTCGGTGAGTTTTTAGTAAAGAATATGAACGGAATCTTTTGTCGTTTTTTTTTCGTACGAGGTACTTTTTGACTTTTCCGACAAAGGTACGAAGAATGTTTTTTTAACTTATACGGCATGAATGGATTTTTAAAACATTATTTCCAAGAAGCTTCCTTTACAAGTTTTCAAGTTTATTTTTAATCAACTTATTTTAGTTTAAAGTTGTATGACATGTTAAGAAAGGAAAAATGTTTTTGAAGTAGAAAGTATATTTTCCTCAAGAATAAAGTTCAAGTGTTTTATCAAAATTATTTTCCATCTAAGATAATAAAGGGTTCTGTTTTTATCCCTATTATTACATTGATTTGATCATGTTGTGATGGAATTATTTTTATGAATTCCATTATCTTATATGAATTGATTTATGATATCATGATGTTTCAAGAATCCCATTTTTGTTACATGTGTTATGCGATGATGTATGTTTTATGATTATGTGGCACACATAAGAAAGGATTCATTATAAGATGGGTGGGACCTATATCTCCCTCCAATGCATTGGGTAAAGATTTTATATCTCATGAGATAGACATGGCTGGAACGGAAGTTTATTTCGGTTCAGTGATACAGGACTGAAACGAGGAGTGAACTCGGTTCAGAAAGGGACTTTGTCCACTAAGATAGTCTTGGCAATGAGTCATGACTAACAAGAAATGATTTTCCATGATTATGTGTGCATGCCACAAAGTTTCAAGTTTTATGTTATGATTTTGGGGATCTCATTTTCACTTCTATGATTTATTCCATGTTAAGATATTATGATCTCTTTTGTAGGTTTTTATTTTCAAAAAGATATGATATGATTTTTATTTCCTTTATTTGCCCTTGCTGAGCATTTGAGCTCACCCTTTTATGTTTTCTTTTCCCCAGGTCAGGAAGATGGATATTAAGTAGAATATGCTAAAAGGGACCCTAGATATGATGAAATAAATGGGAGACACTGTAGAAGAATTATGAACCAGTTGTTTATGTTTCCCAGTTTCTAAAGACACTATACCTATACGGTCCTTTGTGGTTTTTTCATATGTTGTAATAAGTGTGCTTCATTTTTGAAGTATTAACAATGTATGTAAAGTATGGGTCGTTATAGTTACATTGATTAAATATCATTTAAATAATATATTCCAGTTTGAAATGTTTAATTGTTTTTTATTATTCTGAGATGATTATTTCATTTACATTGATATAAAATGTGTGGATACACAATTCCATTTTAATTAATGACTCAATTAATTAATTATTATAATTGATGAGTATAATAATTGACATCATTATCTGATATCGTATCGTTATTTTATTGACCATGGTGTTTCAGAACACATACTTGGACTTATAGAGAGTTTCCCTGAGTTATGAGTTTGGTCAAAATTTATTTTTTTGCTTCCAATAGAATTTAAATTACTCGATAATTACATGAATGTATCATTTATGTCTAAATATATTATTTTTTTAATTAATATGTAATGATACATTTAGGTTCTATATCACCATCATTCAGGATGAGACTTTACATTCCATGGGCAGTCTATTTTTGAGTATCGATTTACATTTCATTCAGCAATTTTTATGATTTTGTTTTGATTCAACTTATTTATATAATAAATTTTTGTGGAAAAATTATGAATATGGGAAATTGATTAAAGAATACATATATTCAATATTACATCACATTACTATTAAATCATCAAACACTAATGCACAAGGTAATGGAACTTATCATAGGTTATTTGAAGGTTAGATTATGGATAGAAGATCTAATGAGATAAATCATACACCACTCTAAATAATTTATGAAATATTTATTGATATATATTTTTAATTCAAATAGATCCTTATGTGGTTCCACTTGTGGTATGTCTATCAAATAGGGATGTGTTTTTTGTGGTGTTTATATTTTTATTTTAAATGATATATTTGTGTAAAAAGGGAGAATTGTAAAAATATTTGATTCAAGAAAAATTATATTTCAGTGATTTTTTGTGAAGGATTTATTCAATGTGAAATGATTTCTAATGTTATTAGTTTTATGGTTTATTTTAAATGTTATATTTTTATATTTTATTCAAAATGTGTTTATTCTATTATGGTATTTATGTTTTTAAAAATAATTAATCTTGGTTCAATATAAATTCTTTAGAATCACATATATGTGAATAATTATTTTAACTATTGATATATACATGAAATTGATTTTATATAATTATCCAAATGATGTGTATTTTTCATAATGTGTGCATTGATTTTGGAAAAATGTGTTTTTAGCATATTTGTTTTTATATGTGGGGATTTAAATAAAGAATGTATGTTTTGTAGTGTGATTTATTTTAGAGAATTTTTTATTTTGCTTTGATCCAAGGATGATAGGATGATTATTTATTTTGAAATTTGGAGTATTGACTTATCTTCATTATGTAATTTTTAATGATATATTCTACCAATAAGTTCGACAATTGAGTGAAAAATTATTACTAATCTTGAAGATCTATAGGGTTACTCATCGTAACATAAAGGTGTAATTCTTAATGTAATAGTCCCCTAAAAGAATCAGAGGAGATAGAAAGGCGAAGAAATCTTTTATTGAACTTGGATTCTTGATTGATTTCATCGAACCTAAAATATTCAACATCAAATAATTTAGGTTATATATGGGTTATAAGGGATTTATGTAAAATTTAATTCTTTAAAAACTCCTACAACATTGAATATGAATGTTTTAGTGGGATTATTTATCAGAGTTAGTAGTTATTATCCAAATTTATTCACTAATTAATTATTAAGATATTATTTTATGATGGAGACAAATTATTTTGGAAAAATATTGGGTTTTTAATATAATTATTAATATAGAATTATTATACATTTTTATAGGATAGCTCTCAGATGCTTCCAGGAGGATACACCAAAGCATTCCGATATCTTTAATTTTCTATAAATCTCAAATAATTATGTTCTCAATATTCATCATGATTTGGATGAACACATTTTATTAGTGTATATATGTGTTGAATTTAAATATGGTTAATTAATTATTTGATTATACATTTATTCATTCTTGGGGAATTCCTACCATCATCAATTTACTAATGGTTGATTATTTTTTTACGTCATGCGATAATGGGTTTTTATTATTAATAAGGGTTCTATGGGACATTATCATGGTGTTTGGATTCACATTAGGGTTAAATACTCATTGGAATTTATTGGTAGAATATTGGGTGGCCTGGATTATGGTTATACAAATTTTGATTGTTCTTTTACGAGTAATTTCTTTGATATTATTTCATGGTGAGATTTTAGTGATGTTCACTAAGATAAGGTATTCAATGAAATGATTCATAATATTATCTTCCTTTTTTATTTGGGTCTTGAGGTTTGATCCCATGTTGTTTTTATGGAGGAATATTATGTTTAAAATATCTCTTATATCCCATTTTTTTGAAATGAATCTATTTTTTATGACTCATATTATTCACTTTTGGGAGATAGTTTCAGTTTTATTTCTATAATGATATTATTATAATATATATTCTTAATTTTTATGTTTAGTAGATAAAAATTTATTATCTTAGGGATTTTTTGAAACATGTTTTGTCACTACCCATCCCTCGGGGCCCGTATCGTGACTAACCCCAAGCCACCCTTTTCATAGGCCAGGGGCTGATGACTAGAACCAAAGGCCTAAATCCATAAACAAGGAAGGAATTTCCCTTATAACTGAAAACAAAGACATCATAGTACACAACTGGAAGAAAAACAATAAGTAAAATTGTATATCATAGAAGTGATGGAATGTAAAACGGGCCGAAAATACAAGCCCAAGAAGAAAGTACAAGTACAACTGAAAGCAATTACAACTGAAGAAATGTAATGAAGCTATTGGGTCGTCCTCTGGGTTTCCTACCTAAAGGGTAGGTACGGATGGCCTACTAAGAACTCCATGTCTATCCGTCTAACCTGTGTACCATCACGCTGAATGGTGCACGATCGGGTACCATCCAGTCCTGCTACTCTCTCCATTAGGCAGCGTTTTCCATCATCTGTAACCAACATAATGAGATGTGGGCATAGCCCGTGCAGGGGTGAGTATAAAAATACTCAGTAGGGACCCCAAGACCCACAAGGTCTAGGAATATCCAAAGAAGTTAAACCAAAATTTATGAAATCAACTGGTAACCATTACAGAGGTATTTCCCCATACATATACCTAAGTTATCTAGTAACCCATCTCAATAATGAGGAAAAATCAATATTCATTGACTTAGCTAAAACCAGGATTTTCATTATCGAAACCACGACAACTAGAAAACTACTCCGCTATCAAGTACCGTGAGCATGTCGCGACACTAAGACGCTTCTCAATAACCTTGGACTGATGAGGTACTTCTCCTATCGAGTACCACGGGTCTTCTACCAACTACTAGACGCTCCTCCACTGTGGGTCTGCTGCAAACTACCAAGCGCTCCCTCTAATAGCTTACAGTTGTACTCCTGGTATCGATTATCATGGGTCTGTCTCCAACTACAAGGCGATCCTCCTCCATGGGTCGTCCACCAACTATTTAGTTCTTCTCAATGGGCTAGTGGAATCACTCCGAGTCAAATCATTCAAGCAGTCATCAGGTCTTCCAGGTACTCAGTCTCTGCACTCTGTCTGCTCGTCTCTGGAAGGATCCACTCCACAAGCTACTAGTAAATAGTCCATTTGTCTCAAAGTTCCACGAAGAAGTATCTCAACGGTCTTCCACGTAACAAGGTTCTCAATGTAACAGATGGTGCGTCAATTAGATGCCCGATCTATTAGTTATTAGCCTTTTAGTCCCGGGGGCCCTGTTGGATTCATTAATGATCTAACCTGACTATAACTAAAATATGACTCGAACTCTAGTGGGGTATTCTCAAAGGGATGACTACATTACAAGAATACCAGCTCTGCTGATGGTTCATCAAATGTACATCTAGTTCCTAAGATATGTCCCAAGAAGTTAAAGGATTTTAAATGGGATTGGGTCCGGTTCGACCCGTTCGGACCGACTCAGCCCCACAAAGTCTAGGCCGACCAGGTCTAGGTCGACCCGGTCAGAATCACTGGGTCTGACCCAGCCCATTGGGTGGGTCTTCCCATTATGTTTTTCGCCAAGTACACTTTGCCCGGCCTAGTGGAATTCGAGGGAGGTATAGCCCGGAGGTCGCCACATAGGTGACTCAGCCGGATGGTCGGGGCCGGTTCGGCCAGCACCGCGAGGGGCATGACTCAGGAAACTCAGCTCGGGAGGTCAGGCCTTCCCGGTGACCGGCGGGCAGGCCACGCAGAGTAGGGGCTAGCCATGAGTGTGCCGATCAGGGCGCAGCAGGGGCTAGCCAGACCATGGGGGCGCCGACATGGCATCGGGCATGCCACGACGGCATCAGGCAGGCCGTGGCATGCGCAATGCAGGCCGTGGGGACTCCATGTAGTGAGGGAGGGTGTCAGACGATGGGGGGTGTCGTGCAACGCGTGGGGTAGCGAACGTGGGCTCCGGGCATGCGCGGGACCCAAGGTAGGGTGTCTGGCAGCGCACGGGGGCGCCGGGCAGTGCGTAGGATGCCTGCAGGTCCCCTGTGGGTCCGAGCAGGTTGCGGGGCCGGGCAGGCTATGGGGTAGGCCGTAGGGCAGGCTGCGGGGTTTCCCAAGGGGTGTGGGAACTGTTGGGGCTAATCTATTCACGGAGGCCGTGGTAGTGTGTTCGTTGTCATTTCCACCTTCATCGACTCATGGAAGATCACCAAAAGCAAGTACGATGGAGGGTTTTCTAGGCCATGTTGGTTTGGCCCACTCCCACTGTGTTTAGGGTGTAACATGCAGTTCATCAGGATTTTTATAAAGATGACAATTTTTAAAATTTTCTTTTCAATCTCCACAACATTTCCATTCATCCAAAGGTGAGAATAGGAAATGTATTATTACACAGATAAACCCCATACCTTTCTTTCGTCGTTCGTTGGCATCATGGAAAGAGAATGAGGGAGTTCTTCGTTCATCGCGTTCGTCATCCACTCCAAATCCCAGCTACATCGGCTGTGGAAGATGCTCCACATCGGTACCATTCGAGGGAGGATGTTCGAGGAAGAATTCGAAAAAGTTCCTCAGTGTTCATCATCGGTGGAGCGTTCATTGTTCATCATTGGGAGCTTTTCTCCCAAGATCCTCTTCTCAAGTTCCACCAAAAATAATATTCCAAAAAATAATAGATTGAAATATCCTATTAATTATGATGGAAAAATATTCAAAATGGACTCATCAATTTGGTAGGCTCCCCTTAATTAATGTCTATAATTGTCACAATTTATTAAATGGGAGTTGGATCCATAAATATGAAGAGGCTCCAAGGGTGGTGGAACAATTAAGTAAAGAGGGTTGGCATAAATTAAATAAGTGGAGTTCAAGAGTTTCTCCACCTTAAATTGGGGGTTCAATGGGGATACATGCTCGGGTGGTCCCCAGAAAAATTATCCTCCCAAAGGATGTTATGTTCAGGTGTGCCCCACCACCATAACATCTCATGGGAGGTTAAGGTATGGTGTCCCCCATATCCAACCTCTTCATGGAGGTTTTAACCTTCACACACCTCAATGTGGATGAAATAAAATAAAGTTGTACACTTTATTTTATTATTTTTTTTAAAAAATCCAAAAAAAGAACTTTTATTCTCAATCATCTGCCGTCGAGGAGAAAGTATTCATAAGAAAATAACAGAACGACAAGTTCAACAGTGCTCTTAGATTTCAGTTCCGAGCACCGGTTAAAATGTTAAAAAAACCTACTCGTACGTTTACTAAATGTACCTGAATAAAACATAAAAAATTGATTCCGGACACAATGGGCCTCAGAATCACATGACGTTAGTTTTCACAGACTCGTAATAATGTAATGAATTAAAAAAATTCCAAGGAATTTCTGGGTCATTACATGTTTTTACTAGTATTCATTCATTATAGATATTTAATTATTTTTTATCCATTTTAGTTGACCTCTAAATATTTTGAATACATATTGTAAGCCACAATAAACATTGAGTGTTTTGTCTCTTGATTATTATTTTTAATTATCTAGTTGTAATTTTATGATATCGTTAACTATAGTTTGTTGATTTTTTTGAAATTGATCTTTGGCCATTACCCTTTTTCGATATAAACAGCTTGAGTATTTACCAAACCATATAACCTCTTATAATTTTGTTTTGATGATTTATATATAATATTGAATCTATAATTAATTATATCATTATACGGGCTCAAAGTAACATTAATGGGAGAAATGTGACACCACTATGCCACCGTTTAATTAAATTATAATATACCCATAGATTATATTATATTTTTTACCGTGTTTTGATGTCAATATTTTTTTTCAGGTTTTGGCCTTAAAATAGGACATGTCATAAAATAGGAACATCAATAGATCATAAGTGTTTATTATTATGAAATTATGATTATTTATAAAAGATAATTCCTCAATAGTGGGGGTGTCATATTTAGATGTATTATTACAACTTGATTAATCTTTAAAACAGATGATCATGTGATGAAATTTAATCTCTATTTTGTGTCCGTAATGTCATGGTTTGGTTTTGTGTCCTGGGGGTTTATCTGTATATGGGTTTTCAAGTCCAAAAAGAGGGGTATTGATAATATGTTTGATAAAAAATGAACACATGTGGTTTTTTATATTTGGGGGAGGCATTTTATGCCATGATAGGAAATTTAATTTCATAATGTGATTCACCAAAATTATAATTTTAGTACATTATTTTTCAAAACCATTGAATTTATGGAGGGTTTTCAATATGTTATTTCTTCTCTTAAGTGAACAAACCATAGGAAATCACAAGGAATTATCCCTATTATCCCTTTGTAATTTGGATATTATCTTACACAATTTGATGATTTTTTATCAGATACAATCCTCATTTATTCATATCTATTCTTCTCTATTATAATTTTCTTCCATTAACTACAATTATTTATTATAAACATGATTCATATTTATTTTGTGAGTTATATTAAGGGTTCCTAATAACTGTAATCATTGGTATTTAGTTTTTAGGGTTATTATATGTCTTTTACATTCGTCAGTTTTCTTTCTCAATCGAAGTTGTCTAATTTCCAATTGGAATAGGTTGTTGTTTTATTGAGACTCGGTAGACATTTTGTAAAAATGATATAATTTATAATTTATTTTTGTATCATTTTATATCAATATAATATACCATTCAAGGGTTTAAAAATGATGGAAATATTTTATGTTTCGGTAATTTGGATTTTAATTGGTTATTTTAACAAAATTATAACTAATTTAACCACATGAAAATTGTTTTCATAAATTATTATGAGGACATATTCAAATGGATTCCATGTTAAATAAAGGGTTTTATCCTTTACTATAGTTTAACTAATATTTCATGGGATATTATTAGAATATATTGGTGTCTTAATTTTATCTGACTCTTAAGAGATGATACATCCATTTTTAAATTGATTTTTGTCAATTGGTTTTTTTATGATATTCTAAAAAATAAATTGAAGAGAAAATAGATCACATATAAAATCATAAAATCATTCATTGGTATATGAAATAGTTTATTTTATTGTTGATAGTTCCTGTTTATCCTAATTGGCCATTTAGGTTTTTTTCTAATATTAATAAATAATTATTATATATCCTTTTTAGACCCTTTCTTCAATGTCACATAAAACATTTCCTCATTATGTGTTATAATGTGTGTTATTATTTTAATTCATTTATGATATAATAATTTGATTTTTTATTTTGACTTTTTTGGTTGTTTGTGGAGATTATTTCTTAGTAACTGATATTGATTGGGGTGATGATCATAAGAATTGCTTTTGTATTTCTCATATCTACATGGGTGATATAATTGGAACTATAGATATCTATTTTGAATTTATATATTTTTTCATATCTATATTTTATTTTCAATAGAAATGTATAATTTATATTGAGTTCATGAGATCTTTTAGGTTTGATTATTTTTTTCAGGTTCACCTAATGACTACTATTATGGAATCCTTGAACAATGGTTTTTTATGCTCTATCCTATCGAGTTTCCAATGGTTATTGTTCCTCGATTGGGGATCCTTGTGGATTATTATATTAGAAATGTTGTACCCCTTTTTTCATTATTTTTTTGAAAACCTTTTCATTATAAATATTATCTTTATCATTTTTCATGAGATTTTGGTGCCTTCATAAGAATATTATATTCTGTCTTTCAATATTTACATTATATTAATATAGTTTTTGGATATTTTGTTTGTGGAATATTTTGAATGATTTGGTATCATTTTTTACATTTAATTAATTAAAATAAATTATTATAATGTTCTAAAATATGACTTGTGTTCAAAAATAAATTTGTAACATTGGTTGATGAAAATATTTTTCAAAAAATAGACTGGGAAGAATTATTTTTTTATTTAAATTCCCACATTTGGGTCCAAAAATTATTTTTTTGAATTATATAAATTTGTGGATCCATCAATGTTTTTATGCAAACAATGTATGTTATAAAAAACAGGATAAAATTATTTTCTTTCCATACATTTTATTTTGTGTTAAAAACAATTGATTATATATTAATGATAATATTTTTGAAATGTTTTATTAAAGGAATTTAATATACTATTTTGTAAATTCATTGTTGGCCTATTGGGAAAAACCTTTCATATATAGATATATGTGTGTGTATAAATATCATGTTCTTATATAGCATACTAGTTTTGGATATCATATATGTTCACATATTGGTAGTCTGTTTATAGGGGATGTGGATGAGGTTAGTGACTGTGTTTCATATAGAGATGATAAAAAATATGATTTAGTGATTTATTATTTTTGGATATTCATGTCAATCATCTATAATTTGATATCATTCAAAATTATTAGACTGTACTTTATATAATAATATGTCTTATCATTATTTCAAAATTTTATTTTTAAATGTTATATTTATTTTATTATCGTTTAAATCTCATTTGGATGATTTACAATATATTCCCAATTTGGCTGGATTATATTATTCACATATATTTGCATCATTTTCCATGATATCTAATGTCTGGTTTCAATATATAGGATTTATGAAATATTATTTTTCTTTTTGATTTTATAATTGGGGGATAATGTCATTCCCAACAAGTTAATTATTTTGACAACCAAATACATGTTTCCATCCTATAACATTTAGGAATGCACATATGGCCATGTTGAGAGATGAGAAATATGATGTTTAGGTTAATCTGGGATTTTTTTAAAAACAAATTGGTATTGCAATAATAAATATCCCAAATTCATAAAAAATTATGAATACATATTATTAATGAATTATTTATAAATGATAATATCATGTTTAAATATATTTTGTTGTCTCAAATGTACTCTTTGTCACAGTTTCATTATTTTTTTAAAAAATTTGTTCTTTATTATATATTCGAAATTGATTCTTGATATTATTGTACATGTATTGAAGGATTTACATGTAGATATGAAAGATGATTTAGTATATATTTAACTTTTTCTTAGTTTTTACTTATAATTATTACGTGGATTTTGTTAAATATAATTTATACTTTTGAGTTATTAGAGTTATTATAATTTTTTTACCTTTTTCGTAATGTTTCCCATGATTTACTATCTTTATATAAAATATCCCTTTGGGATGTATGATTTTTCACTATTCTATAATGGTAGGGTTTGAATATCTGTTATTCTATTGTTATTCATGAGGAGATAACAAAATTCATAATTTTCTCAAAAATTACAAGAAATAGATTCATGTACATTATGAACGACTAGTTTTTAGATATATTTAAATATATTTAGGTTTAACTCTTAATTTGAGTAACACAATAATTAGTTTATGTAGATACATACACATCAATATGATTTCATAATACTTTTTAGTGTATTGAATGTGATTACATAACTATAATAACATTAATAATTCATAAATAAAGTGAATAATAATAGGTAAAATGATGAGGTTAAAATGACACATAATACTAAATGTATGATTCCATTCAAATTGGATCTTTTCATGAAATAAATTATCCATACATTTCTATTTATTACAAAACATAGTGCCTCATGATTATGTTATGTACAATTAGAATGTAATTTGTAGCTTTTTAAAAAATTTGGTTGCATATTAATACTATTTTTTCCATTACACATACCTTGGAAACAAAAATAGTTATGATATCCAGGTAACAATGTTGAATTTATCTATATAATGGATTTAACAAGGTTTCTTTCTTTAATCTATCATTGATTTATATTCTATGTAATTTGGATAATTCTCAACCAAGATAACTATTTTGGGGAGATACACCATAATTGATTCATTTAATAGTGAATGTTAGATATTAGAATACTAATGATTAAGAGGTGATTTAAAAATTGGTCATCATTTTAGTCAGGGAGAATTTAAAAATGTTTTAGTACCTTAAAAAAATTCATGATAATAATATAATAACATACTTTATTATATTCTTAAACGTATTCTTCATCCAATTAAACATTAAGATAAATAATTTAATTGGAATAATGTATTTAGAAGAACCTATGAATGTTTGTTAAAGAAGAGTTATCTGGTAACAATAAATTCACTGCCTCAATGGAACACCATCTGGAGTGAATATATGTTATTTTATTTACTAAGATATTTTTGATATTTTTTATTAAATTAGATTTATTTAAAATGTATTTATAATTAATTTTATTGAACTGTAAATAAGTAACATTATGATGAGTATATAAATATAGTGATAAAAACAAATGACATTAAATATGATTGAAAATCATAAGGAAATGGTAACACTAGCTTCCATTGTGTTTTATTTTATTTGAGGAATTCATTTTAGTTCTCATTAATTGAATTTTTTTATCATTGTAACATATAATGAATATTCTTCCAGTTATTGTCAATATATTTAGAATAGATGAACTAGGAATATAATGTCAAGGTTATGGTGCTGTATAGAACATATAAGGTGGGTAGAAGTTAAAACAAGGTGTGGAAAGGGTTCTGAGAGAGTTTAAGAATGATTATTTACGTTACAACTCATGGTTATTGAAACTAAATAGTAATATAATAATAGAGGGAGTATTTATTCCCAAATACAGAATTGTATGGGATACATTATGGGGTTTAGAAACTCTATATTCTATACCTATTATAAGTGTTATGGAAATTAATCATTAAATTTAGATAGGTATGTGGTTAAAAAAATTATGTGTTCTAGGGGTATGAATATAAAATAATTTAAGATTAATTAATGAATATATTGACCTATTTTTCAATTCATGTAATTAAGAATATAGTTATAATATTAATTATTTTAAATAAAGAGACTAAATTATTCTTAGATGGATCTATATAATGGGTGTGGATAAATATATCATTTACCTTATATGGTAAGATATGTTTTTTTGTTTAAATTTTTTTATTAAAAAATTTTACATTACACTCATGTCTCATGCCTGATAATAAATTATACACTATTTTAAGGAGAGGATTAGAATAATATTATTTTTCTCTAAAAATGATTTTATCATGAAATTTATTATATTATAATGGTTATGAACCCACAACCCATAAATGGAATATTTTAACAAATAATTTCTTATTTTCATTGATTAATACACAAAATAAATAGATTTAAAATTATAATATGTCAATCAATGATTATGTGTAAAATATTTCCTCTAAAAATAAGTATGATTTCTTTCTGATGAAAAATTATTTTTTGTATTATAACATGATATTATATGTATAATATTATGTCCAATAGGCTAAAAAGTGTTATTTCAATTATTTAATACCAATGTTAATATATAAAATATTATACATGTAAAAATTAATCTAAGCTTCACTTAATAACCTAAATAGTCAGGAATATCTAAATGTTAATAAAAATTTACGTGTTTTATTTTTTTAACATTAAGAGGTAAATATATATATATATATATATTATGATGATTATGACCATTAAAAAAAGGTATGTACCAATATTATGCCAAATAATTATGTAATTGAGGAATATATAAATAAAAAATTACATTTATTTACAATTATAATGCTAATATATCCTTATCCTAAATGATTTTAGTATGTTTTAGTAAGTAAAATGGTAAATATTTTCATTGTGTACTATATTATCTCACGGTAAAAGTTTTATTTAATTAATAAATCATTTAATGGTATCAATCGTATATAGTGTTCTATAAACAAAATTAAAAATTAATATTGCATTGATTAATGATGTGTAGTTAATTTTTTTGAATATGTTTAAGGAGATTCACATTAAGAATATGATTCCAATATATCTCAATTTGTCAACCATTATTAATTTTTTGATGTTAATCACTAAATATATTTAGGGGACGCTATTATCATATAGTCACTTAGAGAAGTTGAATAAATTTCATATAATTGCAGTGTGTCAAATGACCCCTATAATGTGTTTCCAATAGAAGGCTGATTAATCAGTGTCATATCTTATATAAAATATGAATTATAATGTAGGATTCTATTATGTATTATTAAAAATGATTCTTCATTATATAATATATTTTAATAAATTTATTCTCTATTTTATACTTCTTTTATATTTTCTACATTAATGTATATACTGAATAAAATATTCTGAATTTTAAGAAAATTACTAATGAATGTCAGGAATTCAGTTATAAAAATATAAATATTGGTTTTTTTTAGGTTATGATTCCATGTTAATATTATCCTAGAAAATTTTATAATATATAGATCTATAAAATTATCACATGATACAAACATATTTTTTATGGGTGCACCACAAGGTATTTTAAATAGATTGATAGAAAATAGGGGCTTGGTATACTTTTTTGGATAGATGATATATGGATCCAAAATAATATGACATTTTCATGAAATTAATTATGATAACTATCAAACATTGAAAACATTCTTATTTATACCATGGGTAATTTTTTATAATGGGCAGGTTTGTAGTTTTTAGCCCATGTCCTTTGATAGAGCTAAATATTGATGATATATTTCAATGAATATGATATAATGGACATATAATACATCAAAATAGGTAGTCTAAGGAACTTAAAAACCCATCTATATGGAGGATATGATGATTTTATCTATTTAAGAAATGGGAATTTCATGCACTCAAATATAATGGTGAATAACATGTGATGCATTCATTGACCATGTATGATTATACTCAGAGATTTGATAACATTTGATTTTCCTTTATTGGAATATAATTCTCGATGCAATATAGTCGTTAAATATTCAATACATATATAATCTATGAGAATAAAAACTAGATTTTAATGTGACTTTTAGATATAGGATAAATGATATACAATTTAGGTGAATGCAATAATATATTGGTGTATATTTTGAGTTGAAAAGATACAAATATTAGGGAAACTAATTTAATGGATTAATGGATCTATATATTGATGATTGATGTAAATGATATAAATTAATTATGGGTAATAATGTCTGTTTTAAAAAATTTGGACTTAGTTCAACATATAATGATACTCTAAAATTATTATAATGTTTTTTACAAAATTGTTTTATGGGTGTTCCTGTATAATTTTCAATACTATTATTCAATATGAGATTACTGATATCTTTAAAAGTTATTAGGTAAATGTCTAAAACATTTTTGGATAAAATTTTTTATGTTATCATATATAGTATAATATAATTTTATATGGCCAATATTCATTATGGATTTATTGATATTCGGAGGTTGAAACATATATTACAAAAAAATCATGTATATATATATTACATACAACTATATCATATCAAATTATAGAAGGATATTTTTTGGAAGATTTTTAGTTCCACTTCATTAACAAAAAATATTATATTACTGGGAGAAATAATAAGTATGTAGTATTTAAAAGGTAGATACACATCTGAAGATATTGGAATTCGTATCATTAGAGTAATAATTTGATTAGTATTTTTTGGTTATCATCGTATAATATGTCTTTTAGAAGATGAAATGCATTATAATATTTCTTTACATATGATGATTGTATTATATAGTTGAGTAGAATATATAAACATGTAATAATGCATGAGTAGATGTGTGAAAAATCTAATAACATATTCTAGGGATAATTAAAGGGTAAAACCTCCATAAAATAGGGTAAAAAATATTGGGAAATCCATGAATAAATTTATCTAACCAATAAACCTCTTGTCTTACAATATCTATATCAGGAGGTACTATCACAACGCAGAGGTTGAAGGATCACACGTGATAGATGATAGATTCAACATCTTGTTAATGAATCCAGGGGAGGGATGTATTCTAGTACCCACGACATTGATTTCCATCAAATATGGATAATGATTGAAACTTCTTTGAACAATGGTAAAGTGTATAAATTTAATGAATCCTCACATTTATTATTCATGTTTTTATATTTTTTGAATGATTCAATCATTCAATAGGTTTCTATTCACTACTTATATACATTTTTATTGGTTGTTAGATTCAATTGAAAACTAGTTATTATTTAAAAATTATTATTCATCAATTATTTAATCAGTAAAGGTAACCTAAATATTAAATTTGGAAAAAATTACACTAATTATTTTATGAATGAAACACTAAAAAACATTAAAGTGTTTTCAAAATCACAAAAATATATTTAACCTTTTAATTTAATTCATCCACTGAAAAAAACATTATAGCTATTATATAAACCTAATCTTAAAAAACATATTATAACAAAATTATTTCACTATGAGGAACTTTAATTATTTGATCACCAGTATGGATTACTATAATATTATAAAATATTTAGTTTAAAAAAAATTATACACATAAATTTCAATAGATATGATATTATTATAAAATAAATAATTATTTCTATTATCAATTTTAAGATTTATACCATAATTATTATAATTAAAATATTAAAATTTCAAAATATTTTTAGGAATATAATTACCTTCAACACATTTTTAAATTTTCTTGTAAAATATCAATTAAAATAAATTCACCATCATAAAAAATAAATATATTTCTAAATTTTTTAGATCTCATATTGATTCCAATTTCCTCACACATAGTGATTTATTCACGCAATTAACATAAAAATATTGTGATTTTTAGTTAATTAATGAGACAAATCCAATTTCATTATTTATCATAATTTATCTATAATAGGATTTAAAAAATATAAAAAAATTTTAGGGAGGTAAAGGGATATATTATATAATAAAATTTTTATCAAACATTCTCCCTAGAAAAGAAAAAACAAAATCAAGTCAAAATTTTGTGATATTTGAAAGACATAAATTAGAATATTAAAAATAATAGCCTTTAAAAATATACAGCACTAGATGATAATTCATTCCCAACTTGATGGATCATAATTCATTAACTCTTTCCACATACCAAAATTCTCAATATTCCATATACTCAAACAATGATATCACTTAGTCCTTATATCAATCATGAGCTCATGAATACTGTCAAACATTTCATTTTTTCCTTATCCCTTCATTATGCTCATATCATATTTTTTCCCAAAATATCTCAATCACTTTCCATGGTTACCGGTACCATAAATTTATTGAAAACCACAATAGACCAATACATAAATATTCCAATATTCCAAGATACTATATACAACATTATTTTGGAATCCCATTACATAAACACTTAATCATTCCACCACATCGTTGTCATATTCAACATCACCAATGGTGATCGCATGTGACTTCCCTTTGTCCTTTTCATAATGTGGTTACTCATGTCGATCATCACTAACCCTTGGACTAGTGCATTTATTACCATAATTCCCCATTTCCTTGCACTTGAAGCAATGAAGTGTAGTAGGATCATTCTGTGTATCCATTCCTTTGTTTTCATCATTAGACATCTTCTTCCCCTCATTTCATCATTCAAATTCCTAATGACTTTCCTTTCCACATTTGAAACATTTACTTGTCCCTTTAAGACAATCTCCACCATGCTTATTTCCACACATTGAGTATAAAAAAAACATTCATCTTCTTTTCACCATTATTCTGGGATTTCTCCTTGAACACCATCTTTCGTTTCTTGTCAAAACTACGAGATGTATAAGTAACACCAACTTCCATTTCTACCTTGATAGCACAACACACAATTTTTTCATAGCTACTGAAGTCTCTTATAGCTAATTCCCTTCGAAGAATTGGTTTTAATCCACTAAAGAATCGATCAACTTTACTTTCAGGTTGGATGATAAATCCAGATGCATACCTTGCAAGCCTTGTAAAATTCACTTCGTATACACCAACAGATTCATCATCCTATTTCTTTAGTTCAAGAAACTCCTTCTCCATCTTTGTTCGAAGAATATGAGGGAAATACTTATTGAAAAATAAGTTCTTGAACTCATCCCATTCCATGGACTCAATTTCATCTCTTGGCATCGTATTATTGATAAGATTCCACCATTTATCAGCTTCACCTTCCAAACGATATAATGTTAAGATGACTCAATCATGTTCAGAACATTGAAGAAATGAAAATATCCTTTTAGTGGTACAGATCCATTGTTCAGCAACAAGTGGATCTGAAAACCCACTGAAAGAAGGTGGACGTTGCCTCATGAAGGACTCAATAGAATATTGTTCCCTTCATTGATCATTTGGAAGTCTAGAATGATTCATATCTTGTGTAAGTATATCAATACGATTTTGTACTCCATCTCCCATATGATTTGTTTGTTCAGAAGGAAAATCATTGCATTGTCCATTACATTTATCAACATGGTTCCTTCTGGTTCTAGCCATCATCTCAAACCCAAAAAGAATAGTGTGAGAGGCAAAAATCATGCTAGGGAAAACAAAATAATAAAGGGGGTGTACCTTCAATATCTAACATCATAGGTTACCTTCATTCTAGTACTATAACCTATACTTACACTTAACCTTAGGGACATCCCTAGACATACCTTAGAAATATCTATAGTGATCTCACTAAAGTTCTCGCATCCTAGTTTCCAGTGGTTGACTAAACCTTTCCTCTGATACCAACTGTAGAGACCCTAAGCTTGAAGTACATGGACATTAAAATACTTTTGCGGAATACTTAGTACATAACTAAAACACAAACACAAGGATCGTAATAGTTTAGTGCCTTTAGATACTCGGAATGTAATCTTCTAATCATGGTGAAAGATCTTCAACATCTCCTATAAAGATCTTCCACTTTTTTTCATAGCTAAAACAATTCTTTATATCCTGGGGAAAAGAAAACATAAAAGGGTGACCTCAAATGCACATTAAGGATAAAAAAAAGAAATATCAATCACATCATATTAATTAGAACATAACATTTTGGAAATCTTAACCTGCAAAAGAGATCATAATATCATAACATGGGATAAATCATAGTAGTGAAATGTAATTCCAATAATCATAACTTAAAACATGAAACTTTGTGGCGTTCACACATAATCATAGTCAATCATTTCTTATTATTCAAGACTCATTGCCAAGACCATCTTAGTGGACAAAGTCTATTTTTGTACCGAGTTCATCCTCGTTTTAGTCCTGTTTCACTGAACCGGTTTAACCTGCTATTCCGGCCATGTCTATCTCATGAGATATAAAATCTTTACCCAATGCATTTGAGGGAGATATAGGTCCCACCCATCTCATAATGATACCATTGTTATGTGTGTCACAAAATCATTAACCACACATCATAGCATAACCCATGTAATAAAAATGGGAATCTTAAACATCGTGACATCATAAAAAAAATTCATATAAGATAAAGGAATTCATAAAAATAATTCCATAACAACATAGTAAAATCAATGTAATAATAGGGATAGAAATAGAACCCTTTATTATCTTATATGGAAAATAATTTTGATAAAACACTTGAACACCATTCTTGTGGAAAATATCCTTTCTACTTCAAAAAAAAATCATTTCTTAACATGTCATACAATTTTAAACTAAAATAAGTTGATTAAAAATAAAATTGAAAACTTGTAAAGTATTCTTCTTGGAAAATATTTTTTAAAAAACCATTCATGCCATATAAGTTAAAAAATATTTTTCTCGTACTTTTGTCGGAAAAGTCAAAAAGTACCTCGTACGAAAAACGACAAAATATTCCTTTCATATCATTTACTAAAAACTCACTGAAGGGTAAAATTGGATTTAAACAATTTTAGGTGGATGGAAATAATATTACATATTGAGGAAACATGGATGTGTATGATAAAATACACCCCAGTAAATTTCAAAGTATAAACAATCTCGGATAAAATTGAGATTGTGATATTTCCCTTACCTTAGGTCTAATTTTATTCATAAGTGTCTGAACCTCCTGTATAATGATTTAAATAATGTCATTCACTTATTCCAGAATCATACTCATTATAATTATGTCATATATGGTTCACTTATGACTTTATTTTACCCGTTCTTTTGTAAATTCCATGTTAAAGAGCGTTTTGGGTAAAATAGTTTCATTTGTCATCCGTGTTTTGACTTGTAATTATTCATATGATTACATAGATCATGATTACATAATTACATAATATAAAACATGATTTATATAATATATATTCAGAATATTCATATATATAATAAATCAATAAATTGAATGAAATACACAGTTCATGGAGACGGTATGTCGTACGTACGCATGAACACTGTTTTCGTTTCTTTATTGAGTTGAATGGAATTAAATAGATGACATACATATATATAAACATAAATACAGTATCATTATTATTTCATATATTTCATTATTACTTATTATATATACTTTATAATAATTCATGAATGGTTAACGTGGAGAATGAATCTCATCGATTCGTGGAGACGGTATTCCGTACGTACGCACGCGCGGTGATTTCATTTTCCTTAGGATGGATAGATTGTGAAATAGGGTTTTTAATACATATAATAACATATCAGTATATGAGTGATACTGATGTTATTACTTCATAATAAAACAACCTAATAAGAAGAAGTGTAAGAAGAAATAAAGTTGAAAGAATCGGTAACGGACATTACCTCTTCTTTGAAGCGCCTCTTTGAGTCCTCTGCTTAGGGCACTATAATTGGTCTTTGAAGAAGGCCAGAACCTCTAGGATGTTTCTAGGGAATTGGAGAATATAATATTTCAGGTTTTTTCAAAGATTTAAGGCTCAATGTGGTGTGAGGAAGAGGGGGAGGAGGTGCCCTTTTATAAGGGAGGAGAGGGGCACCTTTGGAATAACTAAAAATATTATTTTATTATAAAGCCAAATTCGGTTTTAAATAGCTCCAAATTGATTTATTTCGAATCTATGGTGGGTATGGGTCGAAATCCCCTCATAAAATAGAATTTAGACAAGTTTAGGTCCTTATACTATTCGTATATGTTAGTTTTAACTCTTAGTTAATTAGATTGACATTTACCATGTCACTTTGTATTTTTATATTATATAGTTAATAAACATACCATATACATCCAAGGGACCCCAAAGAGGTATATTAATGATACACCTATCTTTATATAAGTATCTTTGATGAACCATATATTTTTAGGAATAAAATAACACTCAATAATATAATATTTATTTTAAAAACTATTTTATGTCAATTTTGACACTATTCAATAGTTGATTTTTTGTGAAACTTATAACAGATTTATTACTTAGAAAAAAGCTAATTATTCATTAATAAAATGTCCTATTAACCTATAAAATTATTTTAATTCATTAAAAGTCTCAAATTATATTTATTTGGGTATTTATAATATCAATTATGTTAATTGTTCACTATTATTGTAATTACTGCATATTCATTGTGTCATAAATAAATTAAATTATTTAATATCTAAAAATTATAAATAAAATATCATTATGTAGTAAATCCTTTTATCATTCTAATGAATATTTACAATCTAAAATCCAACATATATAACCTTATGTAAAAATTGTTTTTTCTAATAGATATATGCTTGTTTCATTTTTGATTTCATTTTAACTTAATTAAAATAAAGTGTCCCTATCACTTACAAGTGGCACCATGGGTTCCCAAAATTGACCCAAAGATGTCCATGGTCGAACATGTATCCGAAAATAATGTTATCAAACGTTTTAGAGTAATTTTATATTATTGTAATATTATTTTTTAACCCTTATTTACCGGATTTACCCTTTAACCATGGTAAATAAAATATTTACAGAATTAATTATTCATAATGTCTAAAAATAAAAATTACATATTTACAAAATTTGAACATCCTGATTACAAATATGGAATCCATTTTTCCAAATTCATAACACAGAAGTGGAAGAAATTAATTTAAAAATAATTCCCACTGTCAAAACAAAAAGCGTGTTTTTAAGATATAATAACCATCAAAAGATTGATACTTGTTTATGTTCGGTTTAATTGGGAAATTATGTCCAATGACCAAAACTGTGTTAAATGGTAAAAATATATTATAAATATACTTTAATACCTTTCAAATTCATAATTTATCACTATTAATTATTTTGATTAAAAAGGTTGTTTTTAATTAAAATTTAGTAATTTTCACTATTCATCAAAAAATATTAGTTATCCAAAAAGTACCAAAATTTTACCTTAGGCTAAATTCAATACTCCGAATCCAAAAAAAGTCCATTTTCAGAGATAAAATTTCTAAAATTTTAAAAGGTGGTTATTACTATTCAAAACGGCTAGTTTTAATAATATTTTAATAACATATCGTTGTTTAGTGAAACTCGGTTTTGCGTACTACACATGCTATCGAGGAAGGTCGTTATTGCGTGTAATCAAGGAAAGCCAAGGATGTGTGATGTGCAAGAACATTTTGTTGTAGCGTATAACACATGAAATTAATGAAATAAAAAAGAATATTTTTCATAAAATATTGGGGTGATACAATACATATATCCCAACATTTGATCTTCTTATACTTTCAAAAATTTTAAAAGGTCCGACAATCCTTTGAATAATTATTGCTGATTTTTTCTGTTTTATGTGACCATGTTGAGTGAAAACATTCAATAATACCTTATATTATACTAATAATTAAAATTACGTATAAAAACTCACAACATTGTATTTGTGGTGAGTTATTATTTTCTCAACATGATTCTGTATTAGTTAAATATCATCTATTATATCTGGTAGAATACATGGTCTTACTAAAGGAGACTCACAACCATCTACCCGATATTTTGGGGATAGGCTAGGCCAAATATAAAGAGATTCAAAGGGTTTTACCTTTATAAGATATTTATAACTATTATAAATTTAAAATTCCATCATTGATATATTGTTGTATTAAGATATTATAAAATCAACTATAACTGCATATTTTATATCTTCCAATATTGGAATATCATTCTCCATATGAAGAAAGATCCATGTATGATATATCATGTTTATTTCCACCTAATCACTCTTTGTACATTTATGTACTTTCCAAAATCAAATGGTAAAACAAGATTATCTGTCAAACATACCCACTAAAGGTTACCTGTGTTATTTGATGATCTTATGTCCCAAAATTCCACAGTCTTTAACCAATATTAAATATGTTGAAAATTGTTTGATTTAAATATTCTATTTATAATCACCCAAATCAAATTTAATCTATAAGGTGATTGGTGGGTTTTAATGATTAAAAATCTAAATGTATCTTCACTTTTTAAAAATATTAATTAGTAAGGGAATAAATATTCATATAATATTTGAGGGTTCAATTTTATCCTTCTAAAAAGTAATTCATTGAATCATTTAATCTGTGATATATTTTATCATACTAAGACAACACAATGGATACCTCATATACTATTACAACATGGTTTCACATAGATGAACAAACTATTGAGAATGATGGATATGTTTCATCATTACCTTCCTCAAAGAAAGAGGAATCATAAAGTGATTCCTAAAGATAATAACACTATTATAAAAAATTATACATTCAATAGTAGTATCAACACCATTTTATATTCCCATGATAAATTGAAATTATGAATAATATGTCTAACAATAATGAGTTTATTTGATAGGAGTGTGGGTAATCATGAAATATGAAAAAAAAAATTGAATTAATTATACTTCTTCTCTTCATGTTTCTAATAATATGATAATTTGAGTCTATTAATGATTAGATTCTTTCAAAACAGATATGTAAACATCTATTTGAGAACATCAGTGACAACGTTCCTTTTTATGGAGTATTAGGGAGGTAAAATGAAAATGTATAAAAATATATCACTTAAATATGACAACTATGAATCACATTGTTCAATGAAAATATACAATTTATGATTTTATGAACTATATAAATTATAACATTTTTACAAAATATTTTTTATTTTCAATTATTTAATGTGTGTGTATCTATAACCATTCTAATATCATGTGTTGGGTATTTTATCTCATGTGTGTTTAACTAGCAAGAACAATACCCGAGATTGTGGTTATTTTATAACAAAAAATAAACCAACCCTAAAGATGATGTATCGTAATATATAAAAGAACCATTTATAAGTTATTATAAAATTAAGAAGGTATATCATGTAAATCATCACAAATAATCATAAAATTAATCCTTTAATTTCGGAATCCATGAAATTTTCACCACTTTATGAGTGAATGTCATCAATGGAAATGACATCTTTGATAAATTATTTACAAATTAATTTTAGTATCCAACTTAATCCAAGAATATCTACATTATAAAACCATTATTCAAAACATCACATGATATAATAATGGTCTCCATTTTATGATCAACCGATATAGCCTATTTAGATTCCACATATCCCAAAAAATTCTTATTCGATCTAAAAATGAAACTGTAATATCATTCTATTCATGTAGTGATGTAAAAGAATTCCAAAAATTATTATTTTTTGATGATCATTATTATTTCATAACATTGAATATACCAATATATCCTCCATCTCTAGAAAATATGATTCATGATATCAAAGAATGATATGGTTCATAATTAGAAGAAAAATTGTACCATCATTATTAGACTAAATGGAATAATGAGATACTCAAAAAGACTATATCTAATTTAGAATGTACTCTGAGAAAAATAATATTTCATCCCCTTGTATTAATAATACCTAGAGATAAGATAATTTTATTGATCATAATCACCAATTTAATCTTATCAATGATGTTTTCAATATGGAGTAGTGGGTATATATTTTTAATGTTCACTTCAAAATGGTTTTGATAATCAATACATGGATGCAGAATTCCATTATATTTTTCTACAAAGATCTCAAAAGTTACCCACAACAATTCAATAAGAACAATGAATCCATTACCTACCAAACAATCTAGATTAAAATTTAACTTGTATAATTCTCTAGGATTCATATGATACTACAATAATGATATCAGTTGCATCCTAAGAACAAGTTCTAAAAAATATAATTTTTCTCAAGAGGAACCAAAAAATAAATCATTGGGAATTTATTCTTTTAGATTACTTAGCACAATAAGAAATTCATTCTAATATTTCCTATAGTGAATACTAGAAAATATAAGTTAGAAATCACGAAAAAAACAATTTAAGGAAGATTAGGTATAGGTTGACATGATATAGGATCCAACTCCCCTTGAAACAAATGAGAATTCCGATTAAAATATAAAATTTACAATATTCGATCTTAATAATGAATATGTTCGTTAAATTAAATTACTAATTTCATGCCTAGAACAAGATCAAGTAGATCCATGTAGAGAAAAATATTATTCCATATAGGTTTGACTTTATAAATTGATATATTGAATCAGAGACAATGAAAACATTACTTACTATTTTCATAGGAGGATTAGGTATCGTCATCACCTAAGTAATTAGTTAATTTGAATGATTTCATGGATCTATAATTACAAATTAATTAAATTCTTACATGGAAAGTATATGAAATAATGGAAAATCTATTAATAATGAACATAAAATAATAACATTCACTATAGCTATCCCCACTATTGATTTGATTGGTTCTTACAAATATTTAAATAAATGCCCAAATTCAAAATAAATATTCTATATCCCACTAAAAATAGGCTCAAATTTCAATTAGATCAACCAAAAAGTAGAGTTATCCCTAAAGATATTCTTCTGATGATGATTTCTCATTGTGTTAGAGGAAACTAACTACAACTCAAATTCATTTGATGTTTAAAAACACACATACTATGACTCTGTCAACATTATTAGGTGATACACATTCTCAATCATTTTTTACCACTAATAACCTCGCCCTTTAACAATTATGGATAACAATTGAGATAATAAAACATTCTTTTTTGTTTCATATATAGTGTTGAAAGAGGGTCATTTTATTTAACCTAATGAACCTCCTCCTTCTTTCAATTCCTTTCCTCATGTGATCCACTTTGATCCACACCTTATGATTCATATTTTTTAAATTTTTTTCATAAAATAAAACAATTTTATTATGTTATTTCATTTCTTTTCTACTTGTAGAATATTTATTTTAAAATACTCCATTTTTTTCAATTTGTTTCATTTTTCACAATTGTTCACCATATATTTTAATTTTAAATACTTATAAGTATACATTTTGTATGTGTGTACATATATATATATATATATATTTGTTTCTATGTGAAAATTTCTATATATTAGAATTTAACTATTTTTAAATGCCATATTTATGTATAGATATATCTGTGTATATATATATATATATGTTATAGACACATATATTATGATTTATACATATGGATATATATATTTTTAAATATTTGTTATTTTTTTATCTTGTGTATATATTTATAATTATGTGTGTGTGTGTGTGTGTTTTATAGTTTATATAATTCTATATGTTTTACATAATATATATATATATATATATTATTTAATATGTCTATGTACATACATATTTATGTATGTATGCATGAAGGTATGCGTAGATTTATGTATTTATGTATTCATGTATGATCATATTATTAATGTATATGTATTATAATATAATAGTTTTGTACATACTATATGTATGTTTATATAACAATATATTATATTTCTAAAAAATACATATATACATTCATACATACATACATACATTTATATATATATCTTTGAACTATTTGGTATATATGTATATATAACACATAATATATTTATATATATTTATTAATATATATATATATATATATCATTTCTGTTTATGTATATAATTATATATTATGCCTATAATTATTTTATATATTTATATTTAACTTAATAATATTATTAGTTGAACCCAAGTATTGAATAATATAAATACTTAAAAATAAATGTTTTGGATGAAAGAGGATATATATATATATATATATATATATATATATATATATATTTGTGGTGATGATATCAGATTGTAAATAACTACTCATGAGTTTTTTTGAATCCAATCACCCCAGAAAGTAACAGTATTTTATTTTTGAATAAAAAAAAATATTTTTTATTGTAATTATAATTAATAAATATCAATGTATAACCTTGCATATATTTCATTAATGAATATTTCTATGGAGATAATTTTTTTTCTTTTGTTATGAAAGATATTGAATCAATTGTTAACTCATTATATGAAGATTGTTTCTTTATGACATCAAAATAATTTTGTTAGACATTCTTAGTGGTGTTGATTTATTTTATTTTAGAGGTTTACATATATAGTAAATTTTTATATCCAATTAGAGACACACATAATTTATTTTTAATTTCTTAATATTGATATAGATGATTTCTTCTCAACATCAATATTATACTCACCCTTATGATGTTCTTTTTTATATAGAGGGGGAGGAATAAATTTTTCTAAATCGAAAACATGAAAACAAAAGTGACATCAATTACTTTTTTTAATATAATAATTTATGAAAATGATAAAATGATAAAATTTTATGTTGGATGGAATTACCATGGTCAAACCATTGACAGCAATTGATTAAAACATATTAGTAATATTGGTTTTAGTATCTAGATTGAATGTTCCAATCAACATTGATATTTGAAATATTTTCATAAATATAAGGATGGTCATATTTTGGGAAGATATTCTAGTAACATACCTTTAATGTTTCTATTATATTTCCAATATATGAGGTCTTGTCATGATCATTATTTTTTCTTTTAATTAGTTCACTTAATCTAGAAAATATTAAATTGCATTTTTAGGCATGTTTTTTGAATGTCCCTTTCATATTTTAAAAAAATTGTTCCCTCTAGGAACATGAGAGATTCAAATGGTAATATTAATCCTCAAGCATACAATATTTTTAGAAACTTTAACTCTTTGGATCCTTTGAATCCTTTCATTTAATGATGTGTTGAACAAAATTTCAAGGAAATTTGTTTGAGATTTAAATTTATCTAAATGGTTATCCATAATAAATTTATTTTCATATAATTTACATTATAAAAATAAAAAACATAGTTCATAAAATAAAAAACATGGAAAAAATATATAATAGTAATATTATAAATAAAAAATTTGGTATTCCATAGTTGAAATATAACTAGTATATTATTATATTGTATAAAAATATATTTAATATAAAAATTATTAGATTATATGTGTTAGGATACTGACTGATAAATTATATTATCCTATAAACCCTTAATCAAATTTCATTTGGTGAGTAAGAATCCTCACATTAATAATATGGGCCAACATATAATAAAAACACTCAAAAGTGAGGGATGATTGTGTAATTTTGAATGAAGTAAAACTTATTATTATATTATAATTAAATGCACAAAAAAATTATTATGTTTTTATTCATCTTGTTTAAACAAAAGATGATTCAACTACAATAGATTAAAAATAAATACATTCATTGATTTTAAAATATTCAGAGTTATTTGTATGGCATAGAGGGGTGAGATCTAGAGTCTCTCCAAGAGATTTCGTTGAAAATGGATAAAATATAAAATCATTATGACTATTAATATAAATATCTATAAATAATATTATTAATAAAATATGAAGTACTATTTGAAAAAACATCCCAACACATGAATATAATGAAACAAACGTAATTGGTGAACAAACCACCATAACCAGCATAGCTAGATCTGTAATAAACATGGTTCAAGTGTAGTTTCTGTAGGATATGAAATAAAATAAGTATGAAATTTATGTGTGTGCATATTCCTAAATTTCTTTATCAGTTATAATCCATTATTAATGTATTAAATTGAATCTATTTTGAATGGATTATATAGTTGAACATATTAAATGAAAAGAATGAATAATTCCAATAGAAATAAATACATATTTCATTGTTGAATATGGATGATGAATTTCATTACATGAAGCATGTCCAGGATGGATATATAAATGGAATAGAAATATAGTATAGGGAATGAATGATTACAACTATTCATCTATATTCACTCTTCTTCTTATTACACTATTTATAATGAGATTGAAGGTGTTAAAACCCCTTTAGTTTATCAAAATCCTATCATTGTGAATGGGGATCCAATGGCCTATGCACTACACTTAGAGTTAGAAGGATTTAATCTACCTCTATAGTTATTTTATCAAATACACCAGAAAAATACCCAGATATTGAAAAGGCATCATTTGTGTGAGGCATGCATCTTTAAAACAGTTTTTCAATCCTAATTTATCTCTGCTTCATATATTCTTGCATTCATATCATAGATACTTTGGTTTATAAATCATTTCCAATATTATTATTAAATATAATTTATCCCCTAAGAAATATAAATTCAGTCCCAAAATATCTGAGATTTAGATTTCTGAAATCACATAACAAATGAAAAAACACATAAAATATAACATGTTTTTATCTATCTATGCATAATTGGTAATCCAAGATAAAATAAATATTAAAAAATTATAATTATTTAGTATGTTTTTTATAAATAAATATTTTTCTTATTTCATAAGAAAATTTAATTATGAATTGCATTAGAAATGTATAAATTTTTTATAATTAATGACAATTATATTTTGAAATATTTATAAAATATAAAAATATTTTTGATATTTAATTTAATAGAAAATTTTTATTTTTAATTGATACCTATTTTCAAATATATATAGTTTATGAAATAGTTTATAAAACATAGTAAAATTTATTTTTGTAATATTATAAAATTTATTGATTATAAATATATTAAACATAATTATATAAATTTGTATGAAATATTTATGAATAAGTCATTTGAAATGTCTAAATTTAATATTTAAAATATATTTTACAAAAACAATTACATCACTTGTGGTATATAAATAAAATTGATTATTTATAAATATTAAGGATGGTTTATAAATAATTTATAAATTAAATAATAAGGCCAAAATATAAAAATTTATATTTAAATTATGAAATGTTAATAATATATAATTTTAAATTATTGAAATTAAATATGGCTTAGTTTGTGAAATTACTTAAAATACATCAAAATTAGTATTGATGGTTTATTTAAAGTTGGTTTAAATAATATATAAATATAAGATATTTAGATTATGTAAAAATTATAAAATATTAATTGGATTATAAAATTTATTATAATTTTTATAATAAAAAATATTTAAAGTTAAATTCGATATATTTTTATATTGTAAAAATTTCATAATTAATGAGAATATAAAATGTTTATATACATTAATAAAAAAAATTTGCATAATTTTTAAATGGATTATTATAAATTTATTAACTATAAATGGTTTAATATTAATATATTTAATGTTTCTAAATCATTTATTACAATAATAGCTTTAATATTAATGAGTAATGATTATAAATATTTATTTCAAAATAATATGGCTTATAAAAGATTAAAATTTTAAAATAATATGGTATTATATTATCTGAAATATTTGTATTCATTAAACATAATTATTATTTAAATTTATAATTGATTTATAAAATATATTATAAATTACATAAATATGGATTAAATATAAAAGTTTACATTTGAAATTATGATGTTCCCATAATTAATTTATTTTAAAGTGTTTATATGAAATGAAAATATCAATTTAATGATATTTTTTAGACATAATCAAAAATGATTTTACAATAAATATCATTAAAGGTTTAAAATTTTATGTTATATTATATGTAAATTATATAAATAGATTATATAATAAAATTTAAATTATGAAATTTATTTGTCATAAAATCTCATATATTTCAATTAAAATCCCATGTAATTCCCACTAGAACTCCATTTTTTCTGTAATTTTATAATCCAATTTTAGGTTGAGTGGTAACCTCATATTCCACAAGGATACATGAAAAAAAATCAATATGAAAAACCAATTGACAATGTGAAATCAATACAAAATTTAAAATTTAAACATATATCAAAAAAGATGAAGGGATGAGATTGAAATAAATGAGTCCTAAAGTGAACATTATTTTATCCCTACATAATTTCCTTTTATAAAATCGACCCCAACAAGATATTTTAACAGAAATCAATCGATCTCTCCAAAAGAACTAATGATCATCGTAAACCCTGAGAATATAAAATCCAACCATAATTCACCAATAGAAAACTATTGAGGAAGCCAATGGGAGTAGTAACCTAAAGCACATTTCTAATAATTATTCAAGTGACTATGACTATAAGAACAATAAATACCATCAAAATAGTATGAATTTTTATTACCACAAATCAATCCATTACAACTCCTCGTCATCGGAAACATTATCATTATCAAAAATCAACAAAATTTTACCAAGAGATAAATTTCCAAAATAAGTGCAGAATAAACAACATGAACATACTTCACTATAAAAAAATATAATTTCAAACACACTGACACCCACTACATCACCAGAACATATCCACATTCAAAACTGAAACAATAGGAATCATCACCCAGTAAAATATCATACTTTTTGAGCCACACTACTTAGGTGAACCATTAACATTGAACACATCCACCAACACCATCTTCAAACAGCTATAAACACCAACATACTAAACTAAGATAGAGTCCTATATATAAGGAAGGGATGAAATATTAGTGTTGGGTGAATGGGACAACTGGAAGATCCACTGAGCATATTTACTAACTTAATCTCAAATTGCTAGTTGCTTTTGATCAAAGCAATGTGGATTTTGGCATGATGGTTAGGGAAATAAAATCATTAAAGAAATTGTTGTGGTACCCAATCGACATCAAACATATGTGAAACATGTAATTACAATGGAAAGGAGAACCAAATTCAATGAGATGAAATAAACTAAAATTAAAATGAATCCATTAGAAATAGAATATAAAAATGCAGATCCAACTACCATAATGGCTAGTGTAAGGGGAATAATTGAGAAAAAGAATGTAAACCATGTAAACAGAGGAAGAGAGAGTGATATGGATGGAAAATTTAAAACCACTGAGTTATAAGGCACCACCAAAGTGGGAGAAGAGGAAACCCAAGATCTCATGAAAGATAGCTCATCAAGGAGATAAAGGATCTATTTAGAATTCCACGTAATCTAAAATAAGATATTGTTCATATTAAATTTTGTATAGAAGTTTTTATATCTAACATTATGATATATTTATAATGTTTAACTTTATAATAAAATGTTCATAGTAAAATTGTAATTTTTGAAATGATCATAAATTGTAATCATTTTTAAAATTAAGAAATTTTAATTTATATAACACAGTACATAACTTACATAAGTATATAAAATTTTTATATTTTTAATATTATTGATGAATTTTTATTATGGTAAAATAAATGTATAAAACGTGATGATACCCAATTTTTAGAAAAAAACTTTTGTATGCATAATGATGAATTTGATCTAATCTTATTGCAAGAAAAAATACTATATGAACCATAAATTTGTTTATTTAATGTATAATATAAATAATTAAATAAATTATTTCATGAATACTGAACAACATAATTAAATATGATAAAAACACAATGCACACATAAAAATGGTTTCCCATAAAAAAAATTCCCTTTTACCAACAAAATATCATTATTTATATCTCTAGTAAATTGTGAAAAAACATATTAATTTATAAATTTATATAAAATTAATATTTCAGAATTTATTTATTCAAATTCATACTACTCAGTTTTATTAGCATGGTTATAATGATAACATTTAAATAATATTATAATAGTATATTTTGTATCATTTAAACATAATGTTGTGTGTAACATAATCTTTTAACAAAATTATATTTATTAAAAAATAAATATATCATAAAATATCAAGGTGTTACAATATACCATTACTAGGTGGAAATGAGAAATGTGCTAATAAATATATCCCCATTGATAATTTTTACTTTTGAATGATTGAAAAATATATTTAAACATTTGTTTCATGATCATTAACTCAAATTTACACACCAGATATAAATGAGGTATTCCATTTATAGATAATTTTATACCAAAATAACATTTATTATAAAAATATTTGATTAAATACTACATGTAATTGAAAAATACTAAATAATCATCTATATTTAGAAATCCAAAAAAATATTCCACCTGTTAAAAGAAAAAAATGATCTCAGATTTTTAGGTAACACTAGGTCAATTATTTCTAAATCATTTATAACCTATATGAATACATTGAACATAATTTTTATCCATTTAATTATTATTATAACAAAATGTGCATATATTTATTATAAGTGTTCTAGAACATCAAAACATGAGTTATAATCTCAAAATCAATTAGATTATTTATGATTTTCATAAAACTCTAGGACATTAATTGATAAATAATTTTTTATATATAGAAATTAGTAAAACAAAATAATTAAATGTGGTTGTATATTAATGACTAAAATTTAATTCTTTCAATTTGAGATATTTTATTAAAAATCATCCATCACATGTTAAAACTAGTCAAACATTATCAAATTATAGTGAAACTCTAGGAAAATGATTAGTGATTATTTTTTGACATATAAGAATGAAATAAAAATAATTAAAATATCTAGTATTTTTAAATTGACTACTTTTACATGGATTCAATTAATGTATGATATTTTAGTTCAAAACAGACATTAAATTATGAAAACTAAAAAAACATAGTTTTTCATGAAATGAAAGGACACTGATTTTTTATTTATTTTTTACATATTGAAATAATCATATATTATTTGGTCACATAGTGTTATTTGAATTAAATACAAACTATTTTACTAGTTAATTTATTAAGAAGAATAAATAATATATCACATAATAAAAACTAATCAAACAAAATCATATTTTTATCAAATTTGTTACCAATAAAATTTGATTCAATTGTGAAATATAAAAATTAATCAGATATCAATCATTCAGAAGTTTTTTTCCAAAATGTTTACTATTTATATTTACATTTTCAATTATTTTGAAATTTTTAATGATTTATTAATAAATATTTTTTTATTATTAATTATATGTTTCTTTTATCAATTATAAGACCATTTCACATAATTATTTAATGTAAAATATGGATTCATTGATAAACTATTCTAATCATGTTGTCGAATGAAAATGTTATATTCATTAATGTTATAACTAAATATAAATGTAAGAATATGTCATGAAATAATGACATTTATTTATTTTTTATATTTTTTTGACTATAGTTTTCCTCATACTAATTATTCAAATTATTTTACAATAATAATTTTGCATTTTTTTTTCATCTACAATAGAACTAAATTGGGGCTATATTAGTGATGTGGGACATTTATTAATAATTTTTTTATCATTGGTAATGTTTTTTTTTTCTCACTGATTTTAATTTCTTCAAAATAACCCCCTTTGTCAACACTATCTTAGTTATTGATTAGCTCTGGGGTAGTCATCTTTATCATTGAAAAATTGTGTTCCATTTATAGTGACCCCACTCTTTTGTGATGGTTTCATTATAAAGAACCATTATTGATGATCCACTAATCCATAATGATTATAATATTTGGGATCCTCTTTGCATGAAGTATTATAATTTCTTTATTTTCCATATTGATTACATACAAGAGGATTATTCTACGTAGGTACTGAAGAATTCGACTGATATAGTCACCTTGAACATTAATTGATTACCCATATTAACACATCCTGAATTAATTTATTTTTCATAAATATTCCTTCACTAATACTAAGAACATAATAATATCTACCAAATCATTATAATTTGGCATGATCTATGTCATATATAAATTATTTATCAACTACCATATCATAATTGGGTTTATCGAACAAAATAATATTGATAGGATATTATGGAAAAGCCTCCATTTAAATTTTATAGATTTTAAAGTTACATTAGTGATAAGAAATGGTGAAAATTTTACTAGATTAGTGAATTACTTCAGGAACCCTATAAATTTTTTATTTTCCAATTGGATACATAAGAACATTAATTCTTTATCCAAATTAATAATCTTAGGATAAAACTATTGAGTGAAAATAATTTTGAAATCCTTCTATGAAAAATTATCATATATTTTATCCTAGATTAAGGACTAATACCAATTAATACCATGTACATCAATAATAAGAGTGCTTCAATTCACCCTTGAGGTCTCAACAGTCTCACAGAATTAGGAAATCCTAAAAATATTCTCTTACAAATCCTTTTCTTATAGATGATAACTTGTAACTCAAAAATCATAAGAATTATTTCTATTTAACTTTTTAAACCCATTTCAGGCTTGAGATAGGGAAGTATTAGCTTATCTTTTCAAGGAATAGATAGTTTGAATAACTCTATGGAATAATCTTTCATCAACTATTGAATTAACATGTTGAAAAAAAATTCTTATCTCTTCCAGAGGACCGAGAAGGACTCTACTAGGTGGTATGACTCTATAAATACCACAAAAAAATTAAACATGATTATATCTACAATTAAAATATTCAAAAAATCATAAATGAAATAGAATACATTGAAATAACAACAAATGATCTCAGAAATACCATAATATAATCCTTAATAATGAAACAAAAAGGAAATAATATATAATATTAAAGGAATAAAATTTCAAAAAATGAATGGAATCCATGATGACCTACAATAGTTTCATGGTATCAATATCATGTATCATCCATGAAGACCACACTGGACTATTTAGGGAGAGGATCACAATTCTATATCAAGCTCAAAATCTATAGATGGCTAACTATAAAATAAAATCATTCTTCAATGTTTACACCCAAACCTATAAATTTCATAAAATAAAGAAAAGAAACAAAATATAAATATCAATAAAACTCATTGGAATCAAGTAAACATGAAACCCAATAATAATATAATGATCGAATCAAATCATCATTTCCTATAATCTCATGTAAAGTCATGGATTGTCATGAAAAGTAATGGATAAACAATTTTACATAACATAACCCTCGATTTTGATTCATCTAATCTCCTATAAACCTTATTTCCCTATTAATATAATAAAAATTGTTATTTCATGTGAATTTTAAATGAACCAAACATGGATACCATTTCCAAATATCTAATACAACCCATAACAAGGCCGTTATCCTGTTATTAGACACCCTTGTTTTGCAACAAGTTCCAATGTCATGATTTTAAAAATTTGTGATTGCTTTTTCATAAATAAATATAAAACCGATTAGAGGATTCAAACTGGAAATCCAAAATGGCCACTACATATATTAGAGATAGAACCCATATAAGATAATAATATTTGAAAATAAATAACTTCTAAATGATACATGAAATCATTCTAAAATAATAATGAAACCAAAAAACATATATATATATTAAATTATAAACATAGTTTTCAACTTATATATACATCCTACCATCATACACAATGGTACAAATTATATATAAAAATGGAAATGAAAGGAAAAGAATGTTAAAGTGATATAATACATGAAATGATGAAAATTAAATAGTTAAAATGATTTTAACATAACCTGAATTGAAAAAATAATATCACTATTTTTTATTTTTATTTTTTATAATGTTTTTTTCTTTTATTTTTCGACATAAAATTGTAATTGTATAATTTTGATTGTTTTTTAGAAAAAAAATCCTAATTTTGGGAATTCATAGAAATAATTTATTCTTTTATGATATTATTTTCATTATAATATTTTATGATTTATCACTATTTTTAGATTATATTAAATGCAGATATGGAAAATGTGTATGTGTAATGGGAAGAAAAAAGTTGTTCTAGAAGAAAAAATAGATGTAAAAATGCTAAAATCTACTTAAATGGGGGCATGAATGATAATAATAAGAATAAATAAAATATATAATTCACATTTTGGGAATAAAACAAAGAATAAATTCACTATAAAGGAGTGTCATGGAGAATCTGTTGTGACCCATTAAACCTCAAGTATGAGGTTGATAATACACTATTACTCCAATGGAATTAGGGATCTAGCACTACAAGGATCAATATTATCATCAGTGAATGTTTTGTTGACTTACCAAGAATATAGTAACTCCAATATAGTGTATGGTATACTCTTTAGGTTTTTTTAGCCCCAACACTAACTCATGGAATTCAATATATGTTACATCTATAATATAATATAAATCACATTTCAAAAATAAGGAACAATCTTAATAAACTCTATCTACCTTGGAATAACCAATATCTGGGAATCCAACAATTTGAGAGTATGATATTATTCTTCCAAGATAATTTGAATTGTATTAAATATATATTTAATTCCTTCATCAATGCATCTCATATCACTCCATGAGGATATGTTCACTTCCCAATGAAATATCAACCACCCAACATATGATTCACATACATTCAAAGGAATCCCCTTACATGAATGTGAGTTTTTATTTATGAGGAATAACAGTTGTTCGAATCCATCATAGGATATGTTAACTCCAACAGATTCTTATTATCTAATTTTATAATTTTGTACATGTTAACTAGTGATGTTTCATCAGTCTTCAAAAAGTTTTTTTATGGAAGAAAATCATAAGAAAAATATACCAAATATTTAATAAGGACGGAAGTAAGGGTGTTAAATCATAGGGGGTCATGGATCAATGAATATTTTATGTGGACCACCTTTATAGGATTTGGGTACCAATAGTATCTTTATACAAACATATCTGCCCATTTTTGGGTAATCCTTGATTATATTCTTAGATTGAAACAAATCTAAAAAAGAGAGATGGATACTCAAATGGATAATGAAATAAGAGCGTAACTAATGAATAATTCATGTTTAAACCTCATGGAATGATCTATATACTCAATTTATATGTGGAAATATCATAGTTAATGTTAAAATTTAATTAGTAGAGATCGCATGAATAATTCTAAGGTTGTTATTTTGAAGGAGAATAGTATAGAAATAGAATATTGGCCATCAAAGGAAACTACACAAAAATCCCTAAAAAGATAATTATTCTTTAATTATATTTTTATTAATATAGTATCAACTTATAAGGATAAAAACATAGTAAGGAATGTAAATATATAGTTGTGGATTTTTTTTAATTTTTTAATAAATAAAATTCTACCTATCTCATATTTTTTGTTAATGTACAGATATTCAAATAAACTAGTAGATGAACTTTTAACAGAGGTAATTGGAATTATAGTTTAAATCCAATATCATGGACTTGAAATAGGTATGTAGTTCAATGAATCATGATAATTTATAAGGAGTATAAATAAATGGTTAATCATAGACACACTATGGTTTAATTATATTTATCTATATTTCACATGAATACTTAAGGGAACTCATGATTTTATCATGATGTTGAAGAGTGACTTGATAGGTGACATGTAAAAGCAGATTGAGTTTTATAAGGAAGACCTTATAAATTCATGAATAGGAAATATGAAGCTATAAAACTAACCCTAATACCCCCATTATTTCCTCAATTAATACACCTATAGTTTTGGTCCTTTATAATTTATTATTTGTATTATGAACCTTGATTTATTGATTCTCCATATTCTATAAGTTTCTTATTAAATTATACTACATTCATAGAAAATAATATTCATTAAATGATCACACTTTTAGACAAATTTTTTGAATTAAATCAATCATTTATATTGATATGAAATAGGTATCTTCATGTTTATGTGATCAAATAACCTATGATCATACAAAGAGGTTCTGTAACTTTAAAATTTTTTAGCCATTAATCACATTTAGCCTTTAATCTAGGTTTGGTAGTTATAATATATTATTTAGTTTATATTACACATAGTAAACTCGGAAAATATGAATAAAATATGATAAACTGTTCTTAAAAATTCATAATTTATATTCATTATATATCTTATATTTTTCATGGGTATAATTGTTTGATATTTTGAGTATATTTATAGAATAGGTTTGTGTCTTGATCAATTACAACACATTCCATAAATATAGATACATTTCCACTAGGGAAGGGAAAATAAAACTAAATATATGGAGGAAGCAAATATTATATGTAGAGAACATAAAAGAGAGAAACATGGATTTAATGAAAACATATTTCAAACTTATCATATACCCTCAATTATGAGGTACTCTCGAGTTCCTAGTTCTTTAACTACCCCTTATGAGTCACAGATACAATGAATGTATAAAATAGTGAACTCAGAAAGTATCATTTAAAAAACACTATCTTTACAGGATTACCACCATGGGATTATTTTTATTTCATAAATGAATTCTTATCCACTATTTTTAGTTATTTCATCAAGACCTTACATCATGTGATATTTTTCCTGGATTACCACTCTCTAAAAAAGGTGGCATTCTATCACTTTAACAAGTGATTTTTGTTCCTTGATTGCAAAAGTAATGATGCGATGTTGGTTCCCCCTTCTATAGATTCATAATTTGATCTTGTTCCCTAGTCTGGTTTTTCCTCATGTATTTGATTCATGTTATGTGAACAAATTCCTAGTTCCATCACAAGGATGAAACGTGTTAATTACACTGCTTTTATATCGATAGGGAAGAAAACTTCAATCAGGAGAGTAGTCACATTGGGAACCTCTTAGAATTTTTGGAAATTTTGTACATTGATCATCTTTGAATTTTAATCCATTGTGGGAATCTTATATGAGGTATCTTAGGCATGGAACCCAAGCCCTCTTGCAACTATTGTGAGGTAATTAATGTTAGGGGTATAAGGCTTCTAAGTATTTTTCCTCAATAATCCATGCCTTATGTGTGGGGTAGGAATTTTGGGTTGGGGGTTGAGATTAACTTATTATTGAGAGGTCCAGAATGTTTATGTATTATAGAGATGGGTTGGGAATAGGGTTAATATCTTCAGGGGCATGACAGTAGCTGGATTAATGTATATTGGGGATAGGATAGGAATACGATTATCACTATACAGAGAATGAATATGTGATGGTTTAATATGTTTTTGGGAAATAATGGGTTCATTATTAACATATTATAGGGATATGTTAAGTGATTAGAATTATCATAGATGAGGATTTGAAACATGCATCCCTAGGAAAAAATATTTCACACCTAGTTTACTGAAGGAATAATAAAAATGTGTCATTGTTGTTGATCGTAGATGTGAGTCCATAGAATGGATGTTTTCACTTCTGGGTGGAAGGATAAAAATTCCCCTTGAGGAAGCTCTATAAGTTGATCATATTGAGAAAATAAGTAGTATTAGAGCGGTGTGTCCCAATCAAGGAAGACATCACACCTAGATATATGATTCCGAATTCCAATTAAGGTGGTTCTGAAGGTTGATCAAAATTCCCACCAAAGGTGGATCATGGAGGGGTGTTCCAAGGAGGGAAGACACCAAATCTGGTTTAATTGATAAGAAAGCATTTGGAGGTGGATCTAAAGGTTGATAAGATTTCCAATATGGTGCTAGTCTGGCAGGTGTTTCACTGGGAGGGAGTACATCACACCTCAGTAGAAGTTTCAGAACTCCCAATGAGGTGGAAATGTAGGTTTTTCAAAATACCCAATTGTCATGAATTAGGGAAGTGTGTACCTAGGAGGGAATACATCACACCTAGTTTTATGGATAATAATTTCCCTTAAGGTGGATCCAAATATTGATTAGAACTCATAACTGGGGCTAATAGAGGAGGTGTGTCCTAGGGAGGGAATACATTACACCAAGGATAATAGATCAAAATTCCCATTAAATTTGAACCATTGGTTGGCCAATACACCAACATGAGGTGGATTATGGTGGTTTTTCTAGTGGAGAGAAAATCTTACACTTGTATTGATTGATCATAAATCCCCTTATGATAGATCCATATGGTTGATCAGTATTCCCTATAATGGAGGACTAGGGAGGTGTGTCCTTAGGAGGGAAAATGTCACACCTAGGTTGATGGATCAGAATTACCCTTAAGGAAGATCTAGAAGGTTGGTCAAAATTTACTATGGAGGTAGGTCGGGGAAGTGTGACTCTATGATGAAGGATTGCAGACTTTTTTTTCATAATGTTTGGTTTAATTCTAAGGGAGGTGTCCTAAATAACCTATTTATGAGATAGGGATCGAAACCAATGTTATATGATGATGTAGTTTAATTTCATGTTTTATGATTTATCCATGTAGTTTAATTTCATTTGGTAAGGAAATTCATGTCACATAAGGTGTGACTATGTGATATGGTGTGGGTAATATGTGTAGAAGGTACCCTATAAAGGAGGTTTATCACATTGTGTGAGGAAAGGTGTAATCCCATGTGGTTCATTAATAATGTATCCTGCGTATACTGCACTGGGTTGGAGGTGTGGGGTCATCCCATGTCAATCATATACAAGTAATATTGGGTTCATCACATAGGGTAAAACTATAGTTTTAAATAATGTGATGAGGAAGATGTCATGTAATTTATTGTCATTTGACAAGGATATTGAAATGGATAGTTTTATGTCAGGTAGTTCAGACATGATTGGGTCTCTGACATTGGGGGGAGGATAAGTGTGGGAGAGGATCATCATATATAATCTACATCAATATAGGTTGATTGAATACCACAAAGATTCCACCACTTGGAATTACATGACAATATCTCAAGTTCTATTGGTACGAATATGGTATTAGAACTACCACAGAGGATTGGTTAATTAGGAGATCAATGTTAGGTTACCTATTTATAAAAGAAATTGGAATTACGGTACCTATACATAAAATAAATATATAGTTTAGAGGCCTATTCTGCACTTGAATTGATGTGGGAGGAAAATAGAAATGGGTGGAACTGGTCACACAAGGACTCAATGTGTGGTAAAACTGGTCCTAGATTAGTATGGGTGACCTAGTGAGTTTATCATCATGAAGTATTCATGATAATTGTAGGAACAATGGACATTCACATGATAGGTGTATTATGATGATTGGGGATTTTAAAAGTATGGTCTTATGAATTTTAAGATACTCATGGAGGTTAGGGGATCCTCAAAGAAGTATGCATCTTGAAAAAGAGTGACCCTACATTGGGGTGAAGTCTATGTTTACATAGGGTGGGTTAAGCGAATGGTTTCTTCCTCATGGGTGATATGATCCTAATGAAGTCCAAATTTCCATAGGTTGAATTATTCTTCTATGAAGGAAATGGGACATTTTTAAAGGCATCTCCTCTTATGGTGGTGCCCCTCAAGAACACAAGGTAGGTTGTTTACAAAATATTGGATACATTAGGGGATCTATTTTCTCTCTCACTCATGATTCTAATGTGGCCTTTGGATTTATAAATAATTCATAAGTTAAATAGTTGTGTGTATCTCCTAAAAATTCATCATTAATGTAGTATTTATAGTAATTAGGGTATCATAATGATAGCATCCCGCATTTTTGTCACATAAACTTTCATTACATTATAAAAAACTGAGGATCTTAAAGGTTTAGTGTCATGGAAACCTGGAACATAATACATGAAAAAAAACATTTTTCTTAAATACTTGAAAGGATTGTCCTTATGTTCATCCTAGGATCATTAATGCATCTCATAACCTGTGTACATACATCAAAAGAAAGGGTGAGCAGAAGGCCCAATAAGGGAAACAAGGGAAACATTTAACATGTGAACTTGAGATACATCAATAAAGTCATAAAAAGAACATTAAGGCATGAGAATTGAATCATGAGGCATATAATAATAAAAATAACATATTTCATAACATGAAGATGTGGCTACATCATTTAAAAAAGACAATCGTTTCTGTTTCACCAAGGTCCATCCCCATGGTGTCAATAAAAATTACCAAGGTTATTCACCAATGTATCAGTCTAAAAGGTCATCTCTATGGATTAAGCCTTTACCCTTTTCATTGGAGCGCTACCAGGTCGCACCCTTAAATTTTCCTTTATTATCATGTGATCCACATATATCAACATCGATAATTTCATAAAAATCCCATATAGCATAAAATAAATGGGTTTCATTTCATAATCATAACGTTTTAAAAACTGCTAAAAACACATGATCTTTATGTTACTTTAAACTGAAGGAAAAGGGAAAGAGGGTTTCATGTATGTTAATCCCAGAATTTAAAATATAAAAATATGATATATATGTGAATACCCTTTTGGAAATATGACATTTGATTCTTCACTTAATAACATAAAATAATTTTGAGATAAAGAGGGAGGCATTTTGAGAGGAAAATTATGCAGCATAACGACTATGATACATGGTTTTAGAAAACATTGAAAAGAGAGGGGGAATGGGTCAAAAATTCATAAATGATCCATAAAATAGTAGGGGAACATAATATAAAAGATTTAAGAACATGTTAATGAAATTTGAAAGACATACCATATGAAATGAAGAACATGAAATGATGACAAAAATAAGATTTCTCTAATGTAAATTTGGCAGCCTAACGGCGTCACTTAACTTCAACAAAAATGATTTGACCAGATAAAATAGGGTCTCTAATAAAATGAACATAAAATTTCAGTAATATATATATATATATATCATACCCCAACATAATAAAAAGGAACATGAAATACTTGACATGAAAGTAGAACATTGAAAGTTCAGAAAGGTGAAAGAATCCCATAAAAATTCGGCAGCCTAATGGCGACACTTAACATCAACAAAAATGAATTGAAAATATCAAAAAGGGTCTCTCATAATATTAATATAAATGATAATTATGATAGATATAGCGATCATACCCAATCATAATGTAACTTGAAATACTTGAAAAGGAAATAGAACTTGAAAATGAGAATGGTGAAAGAATCCCTTAAAAATTCGGCAGCCTAACGGCATCACTTAACCATTATTAAAACGAAATGATGTTAGTAATAGGGAATCTCTCATCCTATGAACATAAAAATGATAGAATAATGATTATAAAAGAACCTCCTAAAACATAAGAACATGGAGCATAAAAGAAATGACATAAAAGAGATCACTTGAAAAGAAAGAGAGGGGTCAAATCCCTTACCTTAAAATGTAACTCTTAAAACTAAATGGTTTGGACCTTGAGTGCTAGGGGGAACCTTGGGAGGACTCCTTGGTAGGTAATGAGACAATATAATAGTTGGGGGAGTGTTGGGAGTAGAATGGATGAGAGGATGTCTCGGTATTTATAGGGAAAGTGAGGGGACAAGGCATTAATGGCCATGGGACACCTCATTGGTGGTTTTGGAGAAACCATGGGCTTTCCCGTGGTATTTGCCCCTAGTATTGGCAACTTGAGACACCTCACACCTTATCTTACTAATAAGAAGTCAACCATATTGATTACATACTTAATACATCATTTAATGAGGTCATTAAACACCCGTAACTTAAAAACTATATTTTCACTATTAATCAAAAATTCAACATTCTTAGAAAAAACACAAAATTTCACCTTAACCAAATATCGATGCTCTGATTTCAAAAATGAACTCCATTTTATTAAAATAATTTTCTAAATATTTTTAATTTAATTTTTAAATAAATACACTATTCACTGAAAATTCATTTTTTCGGAAAAATCCCTAAAAAATAACGTAACATAATATCGATGCTCTGAGTTCAAAAATGAAATTAATTTTATAAAAATAATTTTTGAATTATTTTTAATTTAATTATTAATAAAAAAACACAATTCATCTGAAAAAAATAATACTTGACTAATAATTTATTAAACCGTTATTTAACCATTTTATTGAATCACATTACCTAATCAAGGTGCCTAGATTATATTAATAATTTCTTTATGTGAGATTACTAATCCATTTGGTCACATTACTAATCCTAAGAATAAAAACACTATTCATAATTTACTATTCATCAAAAAAATTATTGAACTTATTAGACTCTAAATTTCATACTGAACATAATTGTAGAAGACCAGTTTTTGAAAATCAGTACACAATTTTAATTATTTATCGTTTACATAAAATTTTATTAAAATATTCTTTTTCTAAAATTCATTAAAAATATGCATTCTATATTTATTCAGGCATTTGAAAATTCATAAACCTCATCATAAGAGGAAATCAAAATTTTTATTTAAAACAATGGATTACACAAGGCAGTTATGGTCTCCTTATATAGCCCCTTATCACACCAGCATAGGACCCAAGTGTAAGGTGTGCTAAGGTGAGAGAATCTGAGAGAGGCTTGGACTACATCGCATGATTAGTAATTTCTATCAGATCGAACTTCTCATGAAGGTGATTCCTTTATAGCTTCACACGATGAAGTTTATCTTGGGTTTTCTCCAGAGCAAAGCCTAGTTGTGCTACCTCCTTCCCAAGTTCCATTAGATGGGCTTCGATTGGCCTGAGACTACTGGATGAGGCCATCAAATCTATATTAATTAACCAAGGTCACTTGAAACATTCAGTTTTAAACGGTCATACTGACTAATGGTCATATAATAGTCAAAACCCAACAATATAATTTGTATTATACTCATTATATCAAATGAAATAGTTTTGTTGAGTATGAAAATAAATAAAATAACACACAAAATTAGGAAACAAGATTTAATCAAAATTTCAGGTCATTACAATGATGATTAGAGTATCTTTCAATGATTTAGTATCATAATGAGTGGATGAGGCTATGTGATCTTGAATGACACTACATGTAGATTATCATGAGTCCTATATATGGGAATGCAGGGCTCCATGACTCATGATTTATGATTCATGGATGTGACAATCAGGACTTCACATAGAAGATGCATTAGCGAGTGTCTTCCATTTGTAATGGTGGAGAGCTTTGTAAAATACACCCTTATAGGTATTTTGGATTCTTTTTTATTGGATATGAACTAAACCAGCAATGTATTACATGACTATTCCTATAACATGTTTATTTCTGCATCATAAAATTCCTCCCCCCCCCCACACACTCATAATTAGAGACAATGAGAATATAAGCACCAAATTCTATTGTATAATCAACATAAATTGTAAATTTACTCTCAGTTTTGAATACTATTCATGATGTCAAGTGATTATGCCGGCATGTGAATCCTCCTCACAATCCTGTGTGTATATTCACCTATAAATATTGTTCGGTAACCCATAGAGGTACCATACTAATTATCTAAATATTAAATTCCATGATTCAAATTCATGAAGCATTCCCTATTCATGAGATATCAATGATCTTGATCCTTACTTCTTGTGAAGCTCAACATATTTATGAGCCATGCTCCATGAACTAGGCTCCATGAATATTGTTAAGTGAACCATATCTTATTGAAATGACCTCCCCGAACCTCACAATCACGAACTGATCTCTATGAGAATATCTTCATGAACCAAACCCATAATAACTCTTATGTCTTGATCTAAATGGATTTGGAAGGAACAAATGCCTTTGCCACTCAAAAAAAAAAGAAATGGTTAGGATCATAATTGTCAGCGAATTCTTTTAGAGAGACCTGGAAAATGATTCACTCATTTAACTGCTAATCGAAGCACAAAAAGAGTAACCATTATGAAATTGGATGCCACATTATGATTTCAAGACGATTCAAAATGTGCTTATCCCAAACTAGAGAAGAGACTATCATACCTTCTAGAGAGTTGTCAAAAATCTCAGTAGATCCAATTTATTGGATAAAACATTGGATAGATAAATTCCTTTTTGGATCTTAAAATGAATCTCAACATATATAATCATTAATAATGAACTTATATAAATAAAATAAAGAAAATTATAAAATAACACAATTCCAGACATTAATTTCAAAGAATAAATAATTTTAAGACAATTAAAAATGTTTAATATACTTTACACAATAATCAATGGATAAATTTATAATATGAACAACATTAATTATGTGCTTTCAATGTCATCGCACCCAATCTCATGAAAAAAATTATTCAGTATTGATTTTCTAAGAGAGACATAAGGTTAATCATAGACATTGGAAGTATCCCATAAGCATATAACAATGTATGGATTTCCCTATGAATGTTCTTCCTAGGGTTATCGTGTTGTAATATGGATTATATAATCACCGTATAAGTGATTATATTTATTCTATAAAATTGATTATCATCCCATAGAACATAATGTGTTAAAATATAAAGGTTATGATGTATTATTTGACAATATAGCTTTATTTGATTGGATATTTTAGGTTTGTGGGAGATGAATTAAGTCCTACAAACTATGATATTATCTAAATAGTGGTAATTGAGAAAGATGATCAATATCAATCATATCTGAAGTTTGAGTATTTTATATTATAATGTTATAGGTATTATGTGAGTAATATTTACTATACGTAGTAAAATGGGTTATTATATACATGGCAGTGATATATTGAGGACAAGGGTTAAGGTGATGTGAAATTTTTGTTCATGTTTATTCTTATTTATGGTTTTTCAGATGATAGGTTTAAATAATTTATTGTTGAACCCATTTTGTGGTTCATCCCTAAAAGAACCAATTATTTTAATAATTCACCATATTTAAAATTCAATTCATAAGGAAAATTTACATGTTATACCGATTTCATGATTTGGATTCAATAAGTACATGTAATGGATATCCCTTAGGGAAACCCTTGGATGCAAGAGAAGTGATGTTGAATCTCATGGATCCTATGATGTTTTTATTTCCAAAGGGAGGTATATAATTTTGTATCCTCCTATGATTCAGATGTTAACCACTTATTAGTGAAATGATTTGAATTTTAGTTGACAACCATGGTATAAACATATGGTATGATTAGTATAATCCACTCATATAAAATAAATTTCCATACATTTTATTATCATGGATTCCTAGATAGTTACATCGACTTGACATACATTTGTATTTTAATTTTTACAACATTGAAAATATACTCAAATATATTTATTTTTATATATTTTTGGGGCCTTATTCGTATATAATTTTTTATTTTTATTCTGACACCATACACAAGATCCTTAGTGGACATATAGATATTATATTTGAGTTATAGGTGAGGGAAAAGGACTAGAAACATAGATTGGAGTTGTTTTAGCTCAGTGGGGATGAGTTGATTTTGTCACGGTAATTTCAGAAGACCATTTAGCATTTTGAGATGAGATTTCAACTTTTCAATTAAGATGTGATAATTCTGAGGGGAATTTAAACCACCACCGAGAAATTTATAATTCATATATTATTAATAAGGGACATTGAATGCTTTCACCATTCATTATAATGAAAAATAATTTCAGGTTCATTTTATTTAATAATAAATTGGTTGACATAATTTCCTTTATCCAATATTATTTAAAATTGTTAATATATAAAACAAAAAAAGAGAGATGAAAATAAATATTGTTCATCCAAACTAATGTACCCCTATTAAAAATTCAAGATTGGGTATGCTTCAATATAGAAGAAATTCTTATTTATTTTGAATCAAAAATAAAAAATTTATGTGACCTGAATAATGTTTTTTATTTTTTTATATAAATATTGACGAATCAAAACCCTAAGTAACTTATATCCCACATCATTTGATATGGGAGGAGTCTTGCGTAAATAAGGAGGGAAAAATAGTGAGAGGACATACCCTTGGGCTGCACAAGCTTCACGAGTCTATGGCCCCTCTCTCTTATGGGGGTGAACCATGTGAGAGGTGATTCCATTGTGACACACTACTTCATTCCCCCCATGATCCTATTTTTCCATTGCACATACAATGGTCCCTCATTTTCTTTTATGTCATCGCACTCTTTTTGTTTATAAAACATACTGATTTGGTGGAGGAGGAGGTTAAAAGAGTCAATGAAAATGGAAAATATATATGGGAAACAATTGTGAATATGACATATCAAAAATTTATTATGCTTCATAATATTATTAAATAAAAATATATATTTCTGTTCATGTTTATTTAAATGGTTAAGAAAAAATAATCACAAACTATAATACCCGATGAAAAAATATTTTCAGTTGCATTGATGCATCTAGAAAAATATGGTCTCATTATTGGATTATGTTTTAGCATGTCTCATGGATCATATTTTAAGAATATAAAACAACATAAAGATGAAAATAATATGTTGAAAGTATTTCAGGCATAAATATTTATTTTGAAAGGTATTATATTCCAATCTATTTTGGTAGACCAATGTTTGAGAAAGGATCAAATTAAAATGGCGGTGGAACAAATATGCTCACAATAAACAAATGATCCAACTATATATAAGGACAGATATTCTCCTCAACCATATATATTTCCCATTATAATAACTTTTTTCATTAATCAATATTCTATATGTTAGTCAACCAACTTCTGATAACTTTATGTTTCTAAAATTATATAGGGTATAGTCATATGGGATTGCTATCTTTCAACACCCTCACACCTTTTTATTGTGAGGGGTATGGTGTATAATATATAGGGAGGCATGATACACCTGAAAAAACTCCAAAAAATCACATGAGAGTATAGATTGTGGTAGATCATCAGTAGACTATTGAGTTTCATGTTATACTTGATACTATACATATTACAATGGTTAGTGATGTTATTGAATCATTCATAGCATGGGCGTCTAAACTTTTAATGATAAATGGGTTATGTCTTCAAAAAATAATATGAAAACCCTATAGAAGTTGATTAAAAAATAACTGAAGTGAGGTATTGTATTATATATGGATAAAGTGATGAGGAAATAGAAGTATAAATTAAGTAAATCTAGTGAATCAACCTAGAAATCAAAATGGCCTTATAAGAGTATATTTTCCCCACCACTTATAGAGAAACCAAAATTATCATTAAAATTTAACAATTATAGCACATTTAAATATTAATGATTTCATTACATTATATACAAAAAATGAAACATACGGAACTTTCATAACATACGTAGTTGTTCTCATGAGTATAAATGATATTCTCAAGAATTAATGGCTAGGAATCTCATTTATTAATACATATATATGGTACATTATCATAATACATCTATCCAAATTGTGAGATAATAAGATTATTAATGTTTATAACTATTTATATTTTTTATAGGATTTATATTAATAATATATAAAAGGTAAATCATGTGAAGAAATATCTGGATTCATAAATCACTATGTCATTTCAATAGAAAAACATAATTTGGATAATGAAAAAATTTAGAAGAAAATAGGTGATATACTAAAATAATTTGTGAAAAAAATATAGATTAAAGACTATTGGATTCCTAAAATGCATAGGTAAATCTACACAACCTAATGACATAAAATATATTTTTATTTTATAGATTATTCATTTGTTTTTATTTTTTAAGAAGCCCTATATATTGAATGATGTCAATCTGGATACACTAAATAGTTATTTTTTGAATCAAATGCATGTATATCCAATAAAATAACAACACCTGATGTGTATTTATCATTTTCAATACTTTGAATTCATTATTTTAAGGATAAAAATCAATTTATACAATTAGATATGTCTTCTAAAAATTAATTTTTTTGATATGGAAATTGCTAAATATAGGATAAATCATGTCATGAAGTCGATAAATGAACATAAAAAACATGTGGATTACTAGAAATAGAAACTGATTAAGGTATATATTTAATGATTTAACTATCAAAACATATTTCAAAACAATATACTTTTTTAATGTTTCTATAGTTTCTAGAGTATGATAAAAAAATTATTATGGATATTATGTTTAAAATTTTATGAGAGATTATAAACCATCAAAAGACTAGAATCATTGAATAGGTAATTTTTTTATGATAATTTCAATTTCAATAAAAATATTTTTTAATCATTTTTTTCAATATTTTCTCAGTACTACCATGATTTCCAAATTCTCATTGTACTCAAATTTTGATGTAATGTTTTTTTACAGATAAGAAGGATTCATTCATAATTTCTAAATTTTTGTTGAAAACTAATTTAGAAGATTACTTGCTATGTTTGTGACCAAAAATGGTCTATGACCTTAGAAATAATTTTTGGGTGTAAGGCCTTAGTGTCATAATACTGATATATTGTTTTTATATGTTTCTCGTGTAACTGTATAATAGATTAAATCCATTTATTTAGAAGCATTGACCTACATGTAATAAATGTTTTAGTGATTAGTGAACATAGATTCATTGGAGGAGGTATAGGAGATGGTGGAGGTGGTGGAGGAGGTGGAGGTAGAGGTCGAGTCAGAGAATAAGATAGAGGAATAAGTAGAGGTTGAGATCGAGGTAGAGGAGGAGATGAAGTGTTATCTTGAAGACAATAAAATTATTTTTAAATAGAGTAGAATGAAGATCATTCCACAGTTGTGTTTGGGAACAATTTTTAAAATGTGCGCAAAATACTTGTTACTTAACAGAATACCCAATTTTCCTTTGTTCATGTTTTCTTATTATAAAATTTTTATCATCACATGATTAAGATATAATTTATAAGAATTTCATTAGAGAAGTTTTTTTCAACAATAAATCAAAAACAACTTATTTTTTCGAAGTTATTATCATAGTATACAATTTATGTTAGTATATTCCAAGTACGATTATATATTTTTGATCTTTGAAAGGTACCCATATCCATGAAAAAATTGTGCATCAATAAAAAAATAGATCAGTTGTTTGTCGATGGATTCTCAACACTACAAAGAAAGTATCTTGGTAGTAGATCCAATAGTCACATGAGAGTCATAAAACACCAATCCAATCATCAAATTGGCATTTAATACAGCTAATTTATTTAATAAATATATGTGTAATAAACCACTAAATTAAATAGGTGTATATGAGAACTCCTTTGAGGGAAGCCAACATTGAGATATCATGGTCATTGGGGAGGGATATTGACATCGAAAACTCAATATAAAATGAAAAGAAACTAATTTGTAAAGAAATCCACAATAATGAAAGACAAACTACAAATGAAATCATAAAGCACTGAAAATACAAATGAATTACCATTTGAAATAGAAGATAGTGACTTGATCCAAAACCTCTAAAAAATAAATAAATACAAAATTTCATAAATGGAAACATGAATTTTAAGAAAACAATAATACAGTGGTTGTACTTTAGTGGGTGGTGGAATTATTTGGTCTATTATATCATTAATTAAATGAAATATATAATATCACAAATTCATTTGAAATCCATACAAGTATGATTCATTATTCATGTGCGCATTCATTAGGTAAAAAGATTCATGTTAAAAAGATCATTAATAAATATCTCATCATCCTTATCACAATAAAATACATGAGAATTGGGATATTTCCATTTTTCAGAGAAAATAATTATGATATTAAATTACAGTTTATCATTAGCCAAAATATTCAAACAAAAATATATAATAATTTATAGAACAATCCAAGAAGACATAAATGAATACACTAGATATTAGGGTCATTTGGATGATGTAATGGTCTTTAAATATGTTTAGTACATTCAAAAATGGGTTAAAATTTTATAATTCAGCTTACTATCTTAATAAAATATATAATGGGACACACTATTATTTTTTCCATAAAATAATGTAATTGTTTAATCAAGGATTTTTTAATGTATATAATGGAAAAAGGGAGAGATATATTTTATTATGTTCCATGAAAACAAATAAGTAGATATTTATTTTAATTGCATAAAATAATTATAATATTTTATCACTAATGGTTAATGTTTTACAGAAATAAATGACTTCGTAGACCAGGATGATTCACTCACATACTGGCATCATGCACTCAATAAGGATGATTCAATCATGATGATGAAATTTTCTTTTTATAATAAATGGAATTGAACATTATTTTTTATCTAAATAAAATTTTGATAGATGATCTAGAGTGTTGAATACACAATTGGAAAAAAAGATGCATTGGAATCAATCGTATCTCAATGCAACAAACAATATACCTGGTATGACTAAAATTGTGTAGTTTCAGTTTTCAATAGATATTATATTAATTTATTTTTTCATAATTACATTTAATTCCATTATTGAAAATATTAATAACATAATAATTATTTCATTATCCTAGTGGATTATTTTTCTCGTGTTGTGGTGGCTTGTTCTCAATTTCACATACTCCAGAGAGATTGGACTTTAAGACATAAATTAAGACAACAACAACAAGGAAATCAATGAAGAGTGTATTTAAACATCATTTAAACCTTGAAAACTCACATGTATTGTCTATATAATTTATAATAATGATTAAAAAGTCATTTTTGACATGTAGGATTCATGATCAAGTTAAATAGGCACATGATATTACTGGTATGACTCAATGTGTGTGTTTCATGTTTAAAATGACAATTGAGTAATAAACACAACTTTTATAATAAAAACTAACAAATAATCATCAATATATTTTTATTCATTACCAAAATGGTTCATATGTCATTTGGTACTTGTCGGAATCACCAAAACTTTAATATGATGCATGGTGTGACTGATATGACCCAAGGTGTAGTTTTTATTTAAGATTTACTGTAATTTTCCTAAAAAGGGAAATTGACATACTAGAAAAATAAAAAACAAATTTTCATTGTTTTATTACTCTATCTAAAAAATCCATAAGCCATTTTTACCATTTAGGAATTTTCCTCACATTAGTCTAATACATGGTGTGTTCTGTATAACTCAATATGTCCGTTATCAGTTTATAGTTGACATTTATGTATAAAATGTGTTGCTCAATATAAACATATGAAACATGATTTTATTGTAAAATTAATATATTAAAATGATTCATAAGTCATTTCTGATGTGTAGTAATTATCTCATAACAAATCAGCATACAATTTGACTCGAATGACTCAATGTGCATGTTTTCTATTTAAATTGTAATGTTAGTGAATAATAGATGTGACATATTCAAAAACAATAAAATTAATTTGTATTTTTTTTATACATTATTAAAATGATAAAAAGGTCATTTGGGTTATGATGGAATTATCCACAACTCAATCTGATACTTGGTGTGACCAGTATGACTCGATGGGAATCTTTTTATTTAAAATTGACATTAGTTTTAGTAAAAAAAAGACATATAACATAAACAAAATCAAGAAAACACAGTATTATTATTTTTATACATTATTAAAATGATCTATAAGACATTCATGTCATGTAGGAATCAGCCCTTCCTCAATCTAATACACAATGTGTCTCTCATGACTCAAAATTTCTATTGTTTCTTTAAAATTGGCATTTTAGATCAAAAAGTGACACTCACTAAAAACCAAGAGATCTCACTTGGATTGTATTTGTAATTTATAAAAAATGCATTATATTTCGTTTTCTACATTTTTGAATCAGGCTCACCTCGATATGATACATCATGTGACCGGTATGACTCAAGGTGCATGTTTTGAGTTTAAAATTATATTTTAGTAAAGAACACAAGAGACATACTCAGAACTAATAAAATTCATTTATATTGTTTTGATACACTATTAGGATGATACATAATTAATTTTGGAAATTTATTAATCATTCATACCATAATCTAATGTATAGTGTGACATGTATGACTCGAGGTGCACCTTTTTTAATTAAAATTAACATTACTTTTAGTTAAAAAGACAACTAACATGATCAAAACCAAGAAAAAATATTAGAATGATTTTTACATTAAGAAAATGATCCATAAATCATTTTTAATGTATAGGTACTATATTAACATCAATAAGATATAGGATGTTCCTCATATGAATCAAAGTGTGCATTATCGGTTAAAAACTGACATTTACGTTTAAAACATATCACTCACTAAAAAAATTTAAAATGAATTTAAATTGTTTTATAATTTAGGATAATAATTAAAAGGTCATTTTAATTTTTATGGATTCACTATCAAATAAAAATGAAACATTAGGTTAGTGTTATCCATCAAATATTGTGTTTCTAATTTAAAATACCATTTTATTGAAAAACACAAGTGATGTACTACAGTCTAAGAAACCACATTCAAGTTGTTTTTATACATTATAAAAGATATAAATAAGCCATTTATGACATATATTCATAATAATATCCTCATGATGATCTACTCTGTGACCTATATGACTCCAAGGGAATCATTATTAGTAATATTGAAAATAATGTTACTAAAAATAGATCACTAACCAACCCAAAACTGAGAAAAAAAAATCATATATTTTGATACTTTAGGAAAAATATTCATAAGTAATTTTTGACATGTAGAAATAATCCATACATAAATATGACACACGATGTGGCTGGCATGAATCAATGTGATTGTTATCGTGTTAAAATTGATATTCTTGTTTTAAACGTTTCACTGACTAAAAATCAAGATATCCCACTTGGATTGTCTAGATAATTTAAAACAAAGATTGATAATTCACTTCAAATGTATAGGAATTAGTCTTATATGAATCCAAAAAATCATGTGTCTGGTATAAGTCGAATATATTGTTTCCATGATAAAATGATAATTTAGTAGAAAACATAAATGACATACTCAAAACAAATCAAACACATTCAGATTATTTTAGTACATTAGTAAAATGATACATAAGTCATTTAGGACATGTTAGAATAATATTGACATCAATATAAATCACAGTGTGACTAGTATGACTCTGTGTACATATTTTGTTTAAATTGACATTAATTTTAGCAAAAAAGAATACTAACACACATAAAAATAAAAATAAAACACTATTGGATTGTTTTTATACTTTATGAAAATGATACATAATTCATTTTTGACATGTTTGTATCATCCGAAACTCATTTTAATACATGATGATCCATAATAACTCAATGTGTCCATAATATAATTAAAATTGTTATTTTTGTTCAAAAAATTTCACTCATTCAAAACTAAACAACCACATTAGATTATGACCAATATGACTAAATGTTTGACTGGTATGACTCTATGTGTGTCTTTTCAATACATAATTGTAATTTTAGTTTAAAATGTTCATCACATTACCAAAACTGAGAAAATGATCCTACATTGTGATCTAACCACTCTATCAACTAATATATAATTAATTTACATATCATTTTTATCATATAATAATTTAGTTATTTTCACATAGTTAATGCTTGAGGCCAAATGGGGAATTTTGTGACATGTATGAATCAACCACAATTAAATCTAATAAACAATGTTCCTAGAATGATTCAATGTGTTGTTTAAAATTTTAACTTTCTATTTAATTATTTATATATATTATTACAAACAAAAGATTGTTTTACTTATATAAAAGTGTTCTTGTTATTGATAAGGGTGGTTTTATCTTTTAAACAACTCCATTATTGTTGGAATCTTTATTTTTATGATCAATAAATCATGATTCTTATGATATTAATGAGTTATATGTTTTATGTAATATTTTTACATTATAATGTATCTTAGAGAAATTTGGTATGTCATGACTCACCATCAATATTGTATCACAATCATGAGGACTCAACACAAAGGATGAAACTGTCAGATATGAGTCACCACTGGTATGGAAATTTGGATATGTGATAGAAATTGTCACTGCTTGATTTTAGTCACGATTTTGGATTTCATCTAGATTAAAATTTTAGAAAGTATAGAAATGGGCCACTTCCAACAATGACTCCCCATATGTAATGAAATAACACAGAAATGAAAAATTAACAATGTGTGGAGATTACCTAACTATAGATGTGACTCACTGTCAGTGTGAAAATTTTATTAAGTGTCTAGATGACCAAACATTATACTTGAGTCACATTTGAGGTGACCATCCACCATAATTAATATGTTGTAAAGTTGGAAGTCACTGGAAGATTCTAAATCCCCACCAAAAAATTTCAACATTCCAAATACTAACTACCAGATTCGGTGTCGCTGCTAGAGTATCTCACCACCAATCTCAAGGTCACCGATAGATCAAGACACAACTAGATTGTTTCACTGTTCTAAATAATCACCACAACTATTATATATATATATTGATTTAATATCTCAAATGTATATTTAATGGAATTTAATTACAGAAATATTTTATTTATTTTCCATTAATTTCTTTATTGGGATTTATTAATGAACATTTCAACCCTGAGTACAAGGATATAGGATTTCTATATTTCTTCTCATGTGGATGATCTTTCATCAACTACTGATAATAGTATATGTAGACTTCATTATGAATACAAACATATAGATATGAACTACATAAACACACAAAAATTTGATCACGTGAAGAAATATGGACCTCATTGAATGAACTAGATGATATTGTATGTTTAATATTTCATACACATGAATGTGTGAGTGGATATTAAATAACACTCAGATACTATAGTCTAAACACAAGGAGTCTATGACAGTTTATTTCACTAAAAATCTCAATACCTCAATTTTTGTCTCATCTCATGCTATATTAAATAGTAACAAGTTATAAATCATATCAACCATAGAACCACGATTATTTATACACTCTTATATTCTTGGTTTTTTCATCTATGTATATATTTCAAGTAGTGTGTGTATACTATGTTTATTATATGCACACATTCTCCTTCTGTAAACAACAATATAATGTTATATCTTCTCAAACTCTTTCTACCCATTTCCCATGATTATTGGGGAAGGGGCCCCTGTATAGAATTTTATATTTTGTACTCCCATGATTAATGTAGAAGAGGTCCATGTGTTCCATATAATGTTGTAACAATTTTTTAGTAGCTGACATAGTTTGTGGATGAAAATTTTATTGTTATATAACCTGCTTAGCAGTTGGCGATTATAGAGTGGAGAGAACTATTTCTAATCTTGACACTGAACCTATTTTATTTATTTTCAATTATGTGCTTTGTTTTTTATTTCAATTATTTTAAAACTAATTTGTTTTAAACTAAAAACGAAACCATTACCTGGATAGATTATCTTAATTAGTTTATTTATAATATTTTGTTTTAGAAAAATAATTTCAAAGGTTAAATTAATGTCATGTATTGTATAAATGGAGGAATGATCAATATTTGAGAAATATTCTAAAATATTAAAACATATATCAATCATCTATTCTTGATAAATTGGGAAATATTTAAATTAATTGTGGGATTTTATTTAAAACAATTTTAATTTAAATTTTTATTGGTTACTAAATTCACCCTACCTTTTTAGATACTCACGCATTCCAATAATTAGTGTTAGTGTATTAATATTTGATATAAAAGTGTTTTCAGAAAATTTTAATTGTGATTTTTGATTTCTTTTAATGATATCAAATTTCTATTAGATAAAAATTTATCTCCTTAAATGTGAAATAGAGAATATGTTTCTGTTATTAACATAACTCTTTCATTCAATAGAAATAATTATCATTAGTATAAGATCAAAATGAAAATGAATATTGAAAGTATGGTTTTTGAGACTTGGTCTACAAATGAGGAAAATTATTAGTTACATTATAAATCTAGGAGTACATGGGATGATGATAAAAATTTAGTCGACCACAATATTTGAAAATCTATGAATTCCCTGTATTGTGCCTTATGAGATAATGAATTTAATATACTTTTTTCTTGTAAAAGAGCCATTCAAATTTGGAACAGATTGGTTATTTCTCATGAAGGAACAATCATTGTCCAATATGTGTTATTGTAATATATACTATTGAGTATGATACTTTAATGAGTAATCCTAATGAATTAATTCTGGATATATATCTTAGGTTTATCAAAAAAAATTAATATTGTGATCTTATAGTGGAATCTAGTGTCTAATAAGTATCAAATTGTGAGAATACACATATGAATTTCTATAAGATGGATAAGTACATCAGTATCAATCATATAATCCAATTATTTTAGTAATATACTAGTTATGTAATTAAATTATAGTTTAATGATGTACAAAGAAGAGTTAACATTCAATATATAATAGGACGGTGATTCAAAAAGAATGTTAGTATACATCAATTATACTACATCCAAAAAAAATAAAATTAAAAAGGAAAAGGTATGTGATGAATGTTCGCGTGATAGTGATTCACTACCTCACAAGGATAATGAAACAATCTATTTTTCAATAAGATTCATGAATTTATATATGAAGAAGAAAGTTTTCATAAATAAAAGTTGTAAAAGATAATATGATGGAAAATGAACTTGTAAGATATATTAGAAAAAAGCTATTAATAAAAATGAGATAACCAACTATGAATGAAAGCATAAAGTAAATTTTAAAGCAGACTATACCAAATTGAAATATAAAAATAAATATGTTGAAAAAGATATCATATTCAAGAAATCCAAGAAAGAAACATGGTGTTACATAAATAATAGTTTTAAGGACATAGACTATACGCCTAAATAGAATTATAAGAGAGACAACATGCGATTAATAAATAATTTATCTGAGATACATAACGTATCATATTTTCTTAATTCTGATAACATTGAAAGTGAACATTATAATGAAGAGTTGTATCATGAAAAAATGTATTAATAATTTATAATTCTTAATAAAACTTTCAATAAACGTCAATTAAAAATAATTTTCTCAAAAACAAAATATTTTATCTATTAATAATAAACCAGATCTTACTGTTGAGATATAGAAGAATAATTAGTTTTTAAAAAAATCGTCAACATAAATTGACAAATGAACTATGAAAATAGATATATAATTTTCAATAATGGTAGAGAAACACTTCTTCTGATTTTAGGAATACAAGTATATTTGAAATATCTTACAATTATAGAATACCAAATTAAATAGATAATAATATTAATGATCACTTTTGTTTCTAAATATCACTTTGATAATTTTTAATTCTAGTAATTTTACTATAGAACCAAAAAAGGTGTTTATTTCAAAATGTTTATAGTCTATTTATAAGAGAACTATTAAAAAAATATTGGTTCCGAAGTGTATGATTACTAACACGTCTTGACCTATGAAAATCTGGATACCAAAATCATTCCTTGTAGAAATTTATTTTTAATAACGTTTCTTGAATACCTCCTGAAAAACTATAGGGTAAATGCATCGAGGATGTTTATGTCATATCATGTTACAGTACTAATTTTTAAAGGTATAATAAAGTTGTATAGTGGTAATGTAACCTTTAGTGACAAATATTAAAAAAAATCAACCCTTTCAAAATTGGTAACACAAATTCTATTTTAATTTATGATGTACTATTTTTTATGGTTTAACGTATAATTTTATGAGAATCTCATAATTAGGTTTTGATGGATTTCATGTTTAGTTTTTTAATAATTCATGAATTTCTTTCTAATTATTATTTATTTTTTACAACTTTAAAAAATAAAAATTATTATATTGTTGGTCTTAATTCATTAATTTCAGGAAATGTTTCCTTCCTGGGCACCTTTCATAAGGAATTATTGTTATTGAATAGAATATTAAGCCACTATAATATTAAATCACTTAGGAATATAACTAAAAAAGGGTTAGTCATGGATTTAAACAAACTAGAGTTCCCAAATAACATTGTATATAACTCCTATCAATATAAAAAGCAACACAAGGATTCTATTAGATAAAATAAATAAGTTTCAACTTCATAACCTCTTTATTTGGTTCATATGCATTTATTTAGACCATATATAGTTTCTAGTCTAGAATGGAGGCACTATATTTGTTTCCTAATAGTTTGATTTCAAGGTATACATGGGTGTTCTTTATAGCTCACAAAAGTTAATTATGTTCTTACATAACAAATAATGATAAATATATATTTTTTAAAAGTTAACATAGAATTTTGAATTAATGAAATGACCATGTCCATGAGTTTGATAATCAATACCTTGAATCCTTTTTCTCCCAAAATTGTTATATTCATAACTTATGTACTCTTAATAATCCTTATTATAATGGAGTTCAAGAAACCTATATACTTCTTGGTAGAGTTATAAAAACATCCTATTATATAATAAATAGAGTTTTAATTATATATTTCTTCAATAAGACCTATTATAATCATTATAATTGTATAAATCCTAAGGATAACTAATTTTGAGTTCATTATTTTATAGAATTTATTGATAAAACTATGGATAATATGGAGAAATTTTCCTCCAAAAGTGATGATGGAATTTTATTATGTTATCCAAAATTAATTAAATCATATAGTGTTTATAAAATAAGGACCAATATTAAGGAAGAGTCTATTCATGTAAAATTTGATGATACATATCCACACGATCTTAAGACTAATTTTGATAACCTTGGGGAGTATTTATCTTTTCTGAATATAAATTACAATCATACTAATTCTGCTATGAAGTAATCAAAAAAAATAATCCAGCTAAGAAGAACATCCAGAATGTGAACCTGAACTTATTGAGAATCCTAAAGTGACATGCCCCTATTTTCGTATAGATTTAAGAACTCTAAAGTACCATCATTTAGATTTTGTAGTTGGAGACATAGATATAGGTACAAATACAATATATTCTTTAATAAATCAGTTTTAACATTAACATTATTTTTATATCCCAATCTAACGAACATCAATGTTGTAATGAATGTTGAATTATAGGGAATGGAAATTCCATCAGAGCTAAATTAATTTTAATGAAAAATATATGGGAACATTTTGATATACCCAAGTACACTTTGTCTATATAAAATAAATGGGTGATTAGAAAAAAGGTAGATGAATTTGGCATGATAGTTCGTAACAAATACAAAATAGTTTCACATCGGTGTAGTGAGGAAGAAGGAATTGACTATTAAGATACATTTACACATGTAGCTAGAATTAAATCTATTAGAATAATTCTTTTCTATAAAGCTCGAATATAATTCACGCTTTATCAAATGGATATCAAGAGTGAATTCTTAAATACATAGATAACTGAGGATATTATTGTTGGAAATCCCATTGGATTTCAAAATCCTTATTTTCCAAATTATTATTTAAAATTATGATTATATTTAGATGGTTTAAAAGATTATCATAGAGAATGGTATAATATGCTCAACTCATATATTATTTCAAATGGTCTTTCAAATGGTAGATCTCATCCTACCATTTTTATAAAATTAAGTTCAAAAGCTATATTAGTTTTAAAAATTTATATAGATGATATCATTTATTGGTAATCATGAAATTCTTTATATACTAAAATTTTTAAAACAATTAAAAGTTAATATGAAAGGATTTTAATGGGTGAAATAAAATTCTTTCTTGGTTTTCATATTTTTCAGAATAAAAAAGTAATTATTTTTAATCAAGGAAAATATATCAAAGATATTTCAAAACATTTTAACATGGATGGCTCTAAATGTAGTGATAACTATATTATTCTAACCTATAAATGGGATATTGATGAAGCTAGAAAACCAATAGATAAAACCAATTATAATGGTATGACTGGATGTCTTCTCTAACCCAACTGGCAGTTGAATTGATATTATGTTCATTTTGTTCATGTATTCTAACTTTGATGCAATCCAAAAATAGTTTCACATTGTTTTTTAGACATAATTTTCATATAGTTCAAATAAATAACCAATTTAGTACTATTTTACCTTCTAACACCCCAAGCTTCTATGGTACACTTCTCTTTGAATAATACAATAGCGTGTGTTGTACGCATTTCGAGTTCTAACACACACCACAACCAATCAAACAGGTCCTTATAAATAGTAATACCCACTTTTTTAACTTTTATAAATTTTATCATTCAAAATGGAATTCATTTTTGGATTCGGAATATCAAAATTTGCTTAGGGTGAATTTTTTGGTATTTTTATGAAAACATTCAATTTTTGATGAATAGTAAAAAAACACTGAGTTATAGTTTAAAACTGATTTTTTATTTAAATAATTATTTTTTATATTTAAATTTAATTATGGTCAAAATAGATAAATAATACCTATATATGTTAAATGTAATTCATTGGATTTATTTTAGAATAATTTTAGATATATATAAAATTTATGGACCTTTTCACCGTCTTTTGCCCACCTCCTATGAAAATTTTGAAATTTACAAAAAACATAATTTTACCATTTTTGTGAGTGGATTTTCAAAGTTCTGAGAGACAAGGATAATATCAAGGATTAAAATGTGGTTCAATAAGATAAAAATAATTTTTTGTGAATAGTAACTTTTTACATTTATTTACCATGATTAAAAGTAAATAAGGTAATTAAGGGTAAAATTGATATTAATATTACCATAACACATGTTCTAATTCTATTTTAAAAGTGTATCTCGACAAAAAACAACCTTAGTAATAAAATATTATCATTTATGTCCACATGGATTATATTAGGATATTTATTATTATTTAATTCAAAGAAGAGTTAAAAGAGTAAAAATCAAAGTTTAATTATTAAAACATTATTATTATTTTGTTATACATTAGATAAATTCTATTGTAAGTATTAATTAGAAAGATATTATCATTTACTACATAATGTTATTTTATTTTTAATTTTTATACATTATATACTTTAATTTATTTATGACACAATGGTGATGCAGTGATTACCAAATTAATGAGATATTAAAATAATTGATATTATAAATATCCAAATAACAGTAATTTGAAACTTTTTATGAATTAAAATAATTTTATAGGTTAATATGACATGTTAGTATTGTGTTAATTATAATTTTTCTAAGTAATAATTCTGTTATGATTTTTAGAAAAATCAAATACCAAATAGTGTCAGAATTGACATAAAACAGTTTTTCTAAATAATATTAAATTATTAATTAATTTTCAATTCATAAAAATCTAATGTTCGGCCAATAGAATTATATCAGGATAAGTGAATAATTAATTGACCACATGGGGGTATCTTGGATGTATATATGATGTTTATTAACTATATAATATAAAAATACAAAGTGTCATGGTAAATATCAAACTAATTAACTAAGAGTTGAAACTAAAATATAATGTTAATATAGTAACCCAAACCTGTCTAAAACCAATTGGTTGAATGTTTTTCGACCTATAACCACCTTAAAATTATTATAATCCACTTTAGAGACATTATAAACCGAATATGAATTTATTATAAAACACTATTTCTAGCTTTTCTAAAGGTTCCCTCACCCCTCTTATAAATGGGAACCCCCCCCCCCTTCTCTCTAATTCATACATTAAAAGCATTTGGTCACGGACATCCTCTGCCCAAAAACTCTCCCAAATATACTCCCTTCATCCTATAGGGCTTCCTTTAGTAATAAATCCAGCCTATGAAGTCCCCTTGATCAAAACAAAAGGAAGAACTCAAAGAAGGAGTAATGTTTTCACCACCATCTTTCAAGTTCCTTTCTTCTTCAACTTCTTCATTATTTGTTAATTCCATTATAAAATAATAACTCATGTATATTAAATATATTTTGATTTTATTATAAATATGGTACATCAATATTTATTTTTATATCCATCCTTTGAATGACATGTCACCATACGTGCGTACGTATGGCTTACCGTCTCCACGTTGTGGTGTAATTGTTATTCCAAATATTATTATTTGGATGCGTATAATAATGATGTGTAATTCATTTAAATAATAAATATAACATTCTATTGATTCTTTATATGTGATATACTATCCAATTATATACTATTTTAATATTAAAAGAATGATATTGTCGCTCGTGCGTACGTACGGACTACGGTCTCTACGAACGTGATGAGATTAATTTCCCAACGTATCCTTTCAAGGATAATTCTCATTTGATGTTTAAAAATAATTTTTAAGGGCTTGATATTATTCTGGATATGAATAATGTAAAACCTATCCATAACAAACACAGCTTATGTAACAAAAAATATAAAATAAAATGAGTAAGTTAGCACCTGAAATGACGATAATACTAAGAAATTATTAACAATTCAATGTTAAAAAATCATATATGATATAATATTAATGTATATAACTATTATATAATTTAATATCAATTATTTATCCATTATACTGGAGGTTAAACTACCCTCAACCATGGAAGTGTACAAGTTAATAGTTTATTTCACAATCTCTTCATTATACGAGGTTGTTTATACATAATTATCTACTGGGACCTCTTTATCATCCACATCAATGTTTCTTGAAAATGAATTTCAAATCATTCTTACTATTTTACAGACTCTGGGTTAAAGTAATTAATAACTATTTTGACATTTTATAAGATGTTTATTAAGGAATATTTCTGTCGTTTTCCAAACAAGGTCCTTTTTAATATTTTCGATATAATTATGGTAAGAATGTTTTTTAACTTATACAACGGGTGCAGCTATTTTCCGTAGTTATAAAATATTCAAAGTTTCACTTACAATATTATAAGGATATTTTCAAATTAAATGTTTTATATTATAATTATGTGGCTTTTAAATGATTCCAAAAATAGATATATTTCTTTCCAATAGTTTTTATTTCATCTATGTCAACATCCATTGATGGAATTTATGCTTATTTTATGTTTATTTATTATGATACAAAACCTCCATATTGTATTGAAGGTTTTGTGATATGATTGAATTTGGATGTGTAACTTTTATACCATTCATGGTTTATGGAGAAAGTATTGATATTTCATATGCTAGTTTTAATACAAATGTTTATGTTATGTTTAAACCTGTTCATATGCGGAATGCATTGGACTTAATTAGTGACGAGTGGAGCCTGCTATAGCTCCTCGATGCATCGGTAGGTCACATTAGACAATCTAGTTTCTTGGCACGAGGCCTTGAAAAAATCTTATTTGAATTCTTGGCATGATCCCTTGACTATGTGGTTATGATAGTCTGGCATTATGCATTCCATCATTATGAAAATGGTTATTGATATTTCATGTGATTATTCGACTAGTAGAATATTCATGTGCATAAGTAAATTGAATTATTTCATTTTATCTTTCCCATATTATGTTGATGTTCATGTTTAAAAGGATTTTGGTTTAGTTATAAATTTTTTTAAATGTTTACGCTTATTAATAAATATTTCCTCTATATTATTATCCTTCCTGACCATCTAAGATCACCCCTTTCAATGTTTTACTTTTCCCAAGATGTGAAAATGTAATTTATGAATGACCTGCTCGGATAGTATAAGGGGATTTGATGACAAGATTTTGTGGTTGTAGTTTTCACTTTATGATGTAATGTAAACTTTATGAATGTATCTATTTATTCCAAGACAACTAAACTAATCGGTCTTTCGAGACCCGATCTTTTGTGATCATGCCAATATTTTGTAATAATGCATAGACTCTAGGTAACTGGGGTCTTGGCGTTACATATGTAGGAAGAAAATAATTTTACATAGTTAGTTCTTATAATTTTTATTTTGGTGGATGTATTTTATATTGAAAATTAGAATTTGAACATCTCACCTTTTAACCAAGTCTATAGTTTCTTATAGTATCAAGAAACCAAATTCTATTTCATTGTATACTATTGAAGCTAAATACACAGATACATGTATCTTATATGAATAAAAATTGAATAAAACGTACGTTACTAGACTATGTATATCAATTACAACATGTCCCAATAAATTTTGATAACACAAGTGGTATAATAATTTCAAAGAAACCTATATCACATTATTGAACCATGAATATTTATATAAGAAATAGACTTTTGGAATATTATTTTCAAAAGGGGTATATCACCATTGAATACATTCATACAGAGAATCATATTTCTAATATTTTCTCATAGAATTTTAATTATGGGAGAATTAATTACCTCAAACACGGGTTTTGTATGTTCAATTTTGGTTAGGTTTAATTTTATAAGACATTCCATTGAATATTTTTCATTGCTGAAGATTTCTCACATTTAAAGATTTCCTGTCCTTAAAGATTTCTCACCATTTTGAATATCTCATCATTCTCAAAATATCATTATTATAAATTTGTCACCATTGATTCTTCTCATTATCAATATTTCTCACCATCGTTACTTCTCATTATTGCTATTTCTCACTATTGAATGACTCACCATTGGAATTAACATACCTTTGTATATTTTGTGTTTGATGTTGTCATTTTTAAAATAATTGGTTTTATTTTCATTAAAGATTATTTTATTTTCTTATTTGATTCATTTATTTTCCATTTTTTGATTTTAAAATGTAATTTTGATTTTTTTAATCTATAATTCAGAAATGAGATAAATTATAAGATTTTTAAAATTTTGATGTTCAACTCTCTCTTGACTTTTCTATCAAGATTTATTGTGTTATTATATCATACCATCCTTTTCATAAATTACTATTACATCATTTTAATGATAAACATCATAGTAATAATTACACAGAGAGGATCCAATGGAATATTGTTTTGGGAAAACTAATATTATACATAACAATTACAATATCAAGCATAAACATTTATTTAATTTATTCTTCTCTAGATTCTTATTGGCACTTGTCCTCTCCTTAGTACAATTTTCCACCTGAGGATATACATCAAAAGGGGTGAGATAGAAGCCCAGTATGAGGACAGATAAGAATAATACAGCATGGGGTAAGCATAATTATGACATGGGAAAAAGATCATGAACATGTGAGGAAGCATAAATATAATACTCGAAATGTGGCAATGCATAAAAACGAAACATCATGTCTTAGTGGTTAACTACCACACATACTTGTGAACCAATATAGAAACTTTTTCACACATCATTTCACGTTTTATCATGAGATTCATCAGTTTACCCAATTCATTGGAGTGTTGTATTATTCCGGGTGCACCCGCCACATTTAAACATTCATATTGCGCTATAAAATCTCAGGTGCACCCGTCACATCATAACATTGTAATTTATCATGCATGACTAAATGAACATATAACATAAATTAACACAACATTTCCATGAAAATGAATTGTTTTCATCTCATAGGAACACATTCATAAACATTGGGTTCCAAAAATTAAGATGGAATAACGTACTTCACATAAGAACCGTAAATGATGAATGAGAAGTAAAAGGTGTGTTCTTGAAAGAAGAGTTATTTTGGAAAATATTTTGTTTGAAACAAAAAATAGTGGTAAACATTTATATCCCAGAAAAGGAAATATTAGGATAAGAAAAGATTCTTTAGGAGTAACAATATTAAAAATGGAGTGAAATAGGGAGAACATGAAAGACAAAATTTGGGTTTGAGAATTTCCCCTTACCTTGTATACCAATGCTTCCTTCTCTTTAATGTCCTGTATAATAAAATAATATTCCATAATTAGAAATAAATAACCATTTTTTCCATTAATATGGTTCATTATGGTTTCAAAAATTTATTTTATGTGTCTTTGGATGAGTTATAGAGTTTAAAAACATTATTTGTGATTGTTTGTTTTTATGATTTCCTTGAGTGACTCATTTGTATTGTTAAATTGATGTTTGGGTAGAACATGGGTAAAAATCAAGAAAAGATATTACATGTTATTAATGATATTAAAGGAGTATTAATCAGAAAATAATGATTTATATTTGATCCATGTGGATGTATCATTGGATAAGAATTGAATGACAATTGTTTGGGTTAATTTGAGAGATTTTTCGATCATAGTGAATTTGATTTATTTTATCACTATAAATATGGTAATAAGATAGTTATAGAACATTAAATAGGATATAATACATATAAAATGTTCTGGTTCAAACATAAGAATGGTTTCATGGCCTGATCTAAAGGTGGAAATGGAAGAAGAAAGCATGTCGTTCTTGAAGGTGATAAATTAACACCTCACGAACAACGTTCTCTTTAATAAATTAAAAGGAAGAGGTAAAGGGGGTTGGATTCTATAATATACCATTAGCATCATAAAATTCCATTATATGTATAATACTAGAGTTACAATACCATTTATATGAAGATAGGTTGGGAGATATCAAGAAATGAACATGAACTTGAAAAAAAATTAAAGGAGAAGAGGGAGAGAAATTACCTTTTAAATTCTCCTCTTGAGATTCTCCTTAATGAAGATAGGCTTGGTATTTTCATGAGAACAGCCGCTCTTTAACGTGGGAGAGGGGCTAGAGACAATTTTTGGGTAGAGTTTATATATTTCTTGGAGCTTGAGAGTTGTGACGAAATGAGGGTGTGAAGGATGGTTTTTATAGTGGAGGGGAGAGGGGTTTTCTTAATATAAAATTAATTAGTTCTTTAATTTTTCATAATAAAAGGAATAGTGAGTCTTGAATGAAAAAAATTTTAATTTTATCTTGTGATCTAGAACCAAGTGGTCTTACATCAGAAAAACATCACACATGACTCTATAATTAGTTTATTTGGCTTAGTTTTTGAAAGTTACGGTAATTCACTATTCATCCATAATTCATGTATCTCAGAGAAATCCCAAAAATTTTACACCAACCATTTTTGGATGTTTAGAATCCAAAAATGTTGTCCATTTTTTTAAAATAAGTTTCTATGTATTATTAATTCAATATTTAATTAAAATCATAATTTACATAAAATAATAGTTTTTAAAATTAAAACTGATTTTATGGTGCTTTCAAAATTTATGTAGGGTCATATAAAATTATCTAAAAACAATAACATATTTATTTGATAATTAATGAACAAATTTTAAGTAATAAAATTCTTTTAGAATAATTAATTAATTATAAATATTTATTTATGACTTAAAAAATTCCAAAATGTTCTCTAAGGTCAAATTGTCACTTTCTAAGATGTCTAAAATTTATTTAATTATTCATGGGTAAGGTTACTCTTATGTTTGATTATTCACTATTCTGAAGGGTCATATTAATATTCATAAGGGTATGTTACTATTCATAATGGTAGGATACTTTTCACCAAAAAATTATTTTTGTTCTATTAGACTCAAAAAATCATCTTAATCATAATCATGTTTGTAAGATTCTCAAAATTCCCAATACAAAAGTGAAAAAATTATGTTTTGAGGTCACTTTTCACTTATTAGTTCATTATGCTGTGTTTTCATGGGATTTTATGACATGATTATATGAAAGGAATTTCCAATGAAAAACATTGGGTCGTTACATTCTTCCCCCCTTAAGAAATATCGCCCCCAAAAATTTCACATTACAAAAACAGGTGAGGGTAATTCTCCTTCATCCCTCTTCTGTTTCCCAATCATCTTCTTCAAACTTATGGTTCCTCCACAACTCTTTGACAGGATGGGTGTCTTATAGCATAGAATCTTATCTCTCCGATCCAGAATCTTTATTGGCTGTTCCTCATAGGAGAGATCATCTTCCATCTACACCACCTCAAAGATTAGTAATTGTGAGGGGTCTATTATATACTTCCTTAGTATTGATACATGAAACACATCATGAAATTGATCTATATCTGGTGGAAGTGTAGGAAGATAGGCCATGGCTCCTATGTGGTCAGGTATCTCGAAAGGGACAATATACCTTTGGATTAACTTCCCTTTCTTCCCAAATCGCATGACTCTCTTCCATGGAGATATTTAAAGGAGGACATTATCTCCAATATCGAACTCCAAGTCTCTTTGACGGTTGTCATCGTAGCTCTTTTTCTGACTTTGAGCAGCTTTGATGTGTTTCTGAATGACTTGAACATTTTATGTCATCTCTTGAACAAGAACGAATCCATGTAGCTTTATTTCTCCATATTTATCCCAACAGTTTCAAGTTAAACATCACTTTCCATACCGAACATAATATGGAGAGATCTTAATACTCGAGTGTAAGATATTTTTGTATAAGAACTCAACCAATGGGAGATTCTGATCCCATCCACCATTGAATTCTAGAGAGTTGGGTCTTAGAATTTCTTCAAGCATCTAAATAGTTTGTTTAGACTGGCCATCACTTTGGGGGTGACAGGTCATGTTGAATTTTAATTCAGTTCGTAAAGCATGTTGAAGGCCCCTCCAGAATTTCGATGTTAACTTTGGATGAGGATCATCCCATGATGGGAGATAGGGTGTCAACCCATGTGAGTCATACATGGGGAATTCTCAGTTTATGTCACATTGTAAGGGGTGTGGGATCATACCATATAACTCATACATAAGGGAATCATGTGTCCATTACACATTCTAAGACTACAGTATTCTATCATGTGTTGAAGAAATTTTCATGTTGTTTAAGATCATACATCTAGGATTTGGAAGAAGGATATTTTACATCATACATCTCATATGTGGTTGGGGATCTCACCTCAAGGGAGATCATGTAATGGTGGGAAGAGATTCATCATAATGAATTCTCATAGAGATAGGTGAACAATCTCCCACTAAGATTCCACCCCTAATGAATATGTGGCAAACACACATGTTCCTTTGGGTGGAACATGGAATTGGAATTGGTATAGAGTAATGGACAATCAGAAGACCTAAATTAGGTTTATGATTCTTATAATCGATATGGATTAAGGAACCTATTATTAGAAGAAATAGGTGGGATGATGGATCAAGAAACACTTGAAGTTAAGTGGGATAACACATTAAGGGGTGGAACCGGTCACATAGGTACTCGGGGTGTGGTTGAACTAGTCCATTATTGGTATGGGGTCACTAGGGACTCGACATTCGTGAAGTGGTGTCTGATAGAGGAATCCACAATGGAGAGACCCAAGAGAGGTTCTTCACGGTTATTAGATTCTCATAAAAGAGGGTATTATTAATCTCAGGATCAATACAATGGTCCGGGGATTTTCAGAAGAGTATTATTTGTGAAATAAAGTGACACTTATTATAGGTAATGTCCTCATTCCAATAAGGTGTTCTTCGAGAAGGGTTGGTTGATCACAAATGATGGGGACCTCACCAAGGAACAAGATCCACAAGGGGAATTATTTATTCATGAACTGAAAGATACATCATGAATGGAATATTCACATTGGGTTAAGTCTATCATGAACACAAGGTAGGTGGTTTTATGAAGCTTGGATACTTTAGGGTATCCATTTTCTCTCTCATTCATGATGATTATATTCTTCATGAACTCAAATTTAATTTTATAATAAAAAGGTCACACACATACCCTAAAAAGTCATGATTAAGCTATATTTATAGGAATGAGGGATTTCATATTATTGGAGGATTTGTCAATGGTTTGTGAGCTTTAGGAGTGGATGGAGCACCATAATCCGGAATGAAATTGTGTGAAGGTTACTATCAGGGACCTATGAGTGTGTGAAGGGCTCGATGACTCCTAATTGATGATTCCAGGAGGTGGCCACTAGGCTTTCACGTAGTCTGAGCCATTGTGAGAATTGTACATTCTCAAGTGGTTTATCTTTGGGTAGCATTCCCTGATAAATAGACTTGGATACTTTAGGTATGATTTACTCTATACCAACCATTGATTCCTCGAACATTCCCATGAAATATTTATTTCGGTGTCAAAATCCATATTATAGTACTAACCACAAATAAAATAGAGTGAAGACTATATATTTATTTGATGATTTCCATATCTCCTAAATTATTAGGATTTTATTTTTTGTTAAAATAATAACAGGATTAATTTAGGACATGAGAGGAGATATAAAATGACTTGATTAATATATTCTATCCAATATCAAGAACCATAGACATGAGGAAAATATTATATACCGTTTTAGAAAAAAAAATAGAATCCTTTCATGATCCATAGGAATTATTAAAAAAATAATACCAATAATTCCCCCATCACCCATTCCAATATATTTGACGTGTGAAATTATTTTATGAAATAATTTATGTAACCAACCAACCCAAGTCAACAAAAAAATCCCCTCAAAGTGATTTTCCCATTAGGAAAGAACAATAAGAAAGCAACATGAATCATATAAAACCTGAATAAGGAAACTAAAAGGTACATAGCTAAAGAAATAAAACACATCCATTAGATATAAAATGTTAATCATAAATGGAAAAACCAGAGAGGTAAAATAGATCAGAATAGATAGGTCTCCATGACACCAACTGTCACCTAAAATCCATCCTGCTATGATGGTGGTGACCACGAATAGAACAAAGCATACTATATAATACACATCCCTTTACCTGCAAAGTCAAAAATGAAACAATTATGATCTGATAAAAAACCACTATAGAACACAACTAAATAATATATTTAAGTTCTATTACCGATAATGAATTTTCCTTACATTTTTAAAAAAATATAGTTTAAAAATATATTTCCTAAAATAAATTTTTTTTCAAAAAAAATACTTTGGATTCTATAAAATCATACCATATACACCAAATCAAGGAAAATGTCAAGAATAGAAGAAAGCATGTATGCATAGGAAAACCAACCGTAGTTACACCCTAATATAACCATGTGAGATGATAACCTTGAAATTTTTATCTTGTGATAAACCAGTAATCAATTAAAATGAACACCCTTTGGATTTATACATATAATAATAAGTTCTATAAATAAAAAAATTGTAATTCATGCCTAAGGTGGATCTACCCAATATAACCTCTAGTGTAATTATATAAACTAAAGTGACAAAAAACCTATTACGAGATTATACATACAAATAATGACATTCCTATTTCCCAATACAGCTAATGTACCCTAATGTGTTATGTTTGTAAAATCCATTTCAAAACCATGATCACTTTTAATAAAACATTTTCCTATTGAAGAATTTCCACTTCCTGTCTTGAAGACCCATTTTAGAAATAAAACTATACTTGAATAATACCTAGAACACTCATTGTGAACTATTATATTTTAAATAAAATACCTTTCAGATATGAATCTATTAGATAAAACCACCATAATCATAATTTAATAGATTTTATAAAAATATCCATCAGATTTCATAATAATATTGATAAATTCATGGATTAGAACCCTTGTATATAGAAACCTTCCTCATGAACAATGGAAACCAATTCGCATTCAACAACAGAGATTCTAAACAATAATATTGTCACCTGATAAAATATTAATGTAGGAAAATGAACTAGATCAATATAGAACAACAAGCTATTAAAATCCATTCCGTATACATAATCATTGCTTCTATCATGAAGAATAAAAACAGAGAAGCATAATTTCATCTTAGAATAGACAAGTGACACAACCGTGTTAGTGATCGAACACTGAAAGGGGTTGTTTAGGAGAAATAAAATCTCCCAAAAAAACATGCATCAAAACCTAGGGTTCATGTGGGAGTCCATTATGAGTAATTTTGAAATAAATAGTCATTAAATTCCTTTAAATATACTAGGAAAATTTATTTATGGTTTAAACACCTCATTTATACAATAAATATCCCATAACTCATTCACACTTAAAAACAAACCCCCTCGAAAAAAATTTACCAATATTTATTATTTTATGCTTTAAAAGCATATATTATGGCGTAAAATGAATATATAGTGTAAAAAAATATTTCATGCATTTTAAGATTCAAATGTTTTAAATTTTATCAGTGATTTTTCCTCACGAAATATTTATGTTGTAATATCTAAATTTATGAAGAAAAATTATCTTTCAGGTAGTACCCATAACAGGTTTTATAGAAACTCTCAAAAAAACACGAAACACAATAAAAAACACTTAACTTTAAAAGAAACATATAATTGTACATGTGATGTTACAATTATTCACACTATACAATCATTCTATCCCCATAAACTCTTTAATATTCCAAACATGAAAATATAGAAGGATATTGCTACCTCATTAACAATTTTTGGCTCCCATGTCACATGTATATACAATTCACATTTCTATAGTGCATGGACCCATTTAATTATTTTACTACATATTTCCTTGTACTGAAGTTACAAAATTTAAACTGGTGGCCCAACCACAGTGGTGTTGGACACAAGATCAAAATCCTCACATTTAATCATATGGGAAGGATCTAGTTGTAACTTCTTCAGCTAGGAAACATGAAACACATCATGAATTAAAATAAAATGATATAGAAATTCCACTAAATATTCCACCTTTATATATCATCCAATGAATTAAAAAGGGGGAAAACCTTGAAACCAACATAGCCTACTTAGCCAACCGAAATTGTCCCATGTGGTGTAGAAATATGAGAAAACCTAACCAAAAACCTAATATTATATTTGCTGATGATGAGGTTATATATCATATTTCTGATGACCCTATGCTATGATCAACCAATTTTAGATCAGCTGCATCATTTCCATAATTTTTTAAAAAGGTCTCAGTCTAGAAAAACAATGATCTCTTAACCCTTATCAGAATATGGGATATCTACATGGCAGCACCTTTAATTCCTCAAAAGGATCCATCTTAATAGACGCTGGATAAATATTATTATATGTAGTCTCAACCAATTAAAATTAATTTCCCTAAGAACCACTAAAATCAACCACACATTCCCAAAGGGTATCCTTAAGAACCTAGGTAGATATCTATTCATGGAAATCCATCAACGGATGATATGTGATGCTCAATTTAAACTAGAAACACAACAACTCTTTTAAAATTTTCCATAACCTAAATTTAATCCTAATGACTCTGAATGAAAGAATCACAATGATAAATCCATTATATTTTATATCCTCTAAGACAAACAATTCCCTGATATGTTCCACAATATTTATCATCTTAATGTGGAGGAAATGCATTGATTATGTGGGTCGATGAATGATAAAACTAATTTTATCCATCCCCTTAGGTGTAAATGGTAAACCAATGGAAAAGTTCCTAGAAATATCATCCCACATCCATACTATAATGGTTAAGGTATGAAACTACCTTAAAGTTCTCTCGTTCTCTTCTTCAATTATCTTCCATGTAAGACACTGCGATACAAAATTTATAATGGACCATCTTATCCCTAGCCATTAATAATTTCCTTTAAAATCATGTTACATCATGGTAGTACCATGGATCAAATACCAACAAGAACAGTGTCCCATATCCATCAAATCCTTTCTCTGAGAAATCAAAATTGCAACATGTTACAGAATCACAAGAACAAATATAATTTCAAGACCACTCACATGAGGTCTCCCCACCATTTATTATTTTAATAAATCAAATTAACATATTTTTTGTGACCTTCTACAGACAATCCCACTCATAAAATAATGATGTATCCTTTATTGAAAAATATTATACCTACCCATGAGCTTCTCCCGCTACTAAGCTCCTCAAAAGAAAAAACACATCCGATACCACTATTCGAGCAATTCCTTCAAGGCATGAGTTTTATTTTCATTTTCAAAGTAAAGGAGAAAAAATCCATTTACAAGGATTATAAAAAATTCTAATAAAAATTCTAGATGTACTCACCCTAGTGACTCAATTTCATGTATGGATACTTCTATGTAAAAATATACTTCAAGATTTTGTGATCATATTATAACATAATCCTCTTCCTAAGGAGATAGTGACACAATGTTTTCAGTGTATCCATAACCACTACCAACTAAAAATTATGTGTAGTGTAGTTATTATTATGAGGATGTAAATGTTGAGAGTCATTGACACCCGCAATTTCTCTTCCATCATGAAACATGATAAACCAATATGAAATTCCTGAAAGTAACCATCATATCATAATCCTGATTCCCTGATGAGTCAAAATTGGAGATGAAGTAAACCACGCAATTAGTTCCTTAATGGATCTATGAAATTTATTCATTCAAAAATATCTTTACACTATTATGGGTTCAATCTATCATCGAATATGGAATCTTATAGATTTCTTGAACAAACTTCATGTAATAACCAGCCAACCTCAAGTAGCTTCAGATCTGAAACAAATTTTTGGGCTACTCCTAATACATAACAATTTGTATAATATTACGATACACTAAGAATGTCTTCTAAAATATGGCATTACCCATAAATTTTTCTTCCTAAATCCAAATATCAAATTTATTAATCTTAAAATAAATGCAATGTTATCTCAGTGTTCTAATGATTGTATCCAAAAAACCATTTACTCCTCCTCTATCGTGGTGTAAACCAAAATATCATCTATGAATAAAAAATAGATTCTATGAACCATTTAAGGATCCAGATTAACATCACCATCAATACCATTAAATAATTTTTGTGACCGAACGACATAACTAGAACCATAAAATGACTATACCAGCTCCTAAATGTTCTTTTATATCCACATCTAACACATTAAACTATTGTTAACCTGACCGAAGGTTAAACCCTAAAAACCTTTAATTCCCTCTATGAATATAAAATGAATCATCAATATTGGGAAATAGACACTTGTTCCAAATGGTTACCTGGTTTAGCTCTTGATAATTGATTAAAATTATGAGGCACTCATCTTCATTATTAGAACAAAAGGATAAGAAAATACAACACAAACACACAAGGATGAATAAATTAATTACCTTCAAGGTTATCAAGATAAACTTATTTTCCTATAACCTATAATGTTCCATGAAATATTATGGTTTTCAAATGGGAATCATATCATGAAATTGTTCAATGGTAAACATAGCATCTCTGTAGTGGAAAAATAGAAAAAAATATGAAAAATCCTCATGGTATATACACACCACCATGCGATGTAGACTACTCAAATAAGGGTCAAAGGAATTAAGGAAAATCACTAAACATGTTATGATATAACCACAACATACAAAGGAAAATATAACACTCTCCTATAACATGAATCCCACTAATTTAAAATACATGAATGATCCCATCATAAGAAAACAAATAATAAATGATGCTAACTTTCATCATAATTGTTAATTATAATCATATAATACATACCAATAATTTGGTTTAAGATACCAATATTGCACAATAAGAAGTCCAACTCCATCTCAACATTAGCTATCATGACCACTCACATGGGAAAATTGAAACATTGTTCAATCCTATTCCCCAAGGCATGTAAAGATCCATAAAGAATGGAAAAATCTCAAAATTCCTTCCCAATAAGTAAACATACATTGATGATATGAAATAATGAGTAACCCAATTATCAAAAAAATCTACCACCACAGAAAATAATATAAATTCCATACCTCTAACGGTAGTTGGCCTTGCATTATATTCCATTGATGCATTATTTTCCACAAAATGTAAATCAATATCAGCTCCTCCATTTTTTTTATTATACATATAAACATACCTTTTTTCATTATGATAATACCCATCACCCTTGGATGTATTATTTTTATCTTCGTAACCCTAGGGGAGAGTGGATACATCCTTAATACAATGGGAAATTCTTTAACAAAAAAGGTCTCAAATAAATAGATTTTCCAAAATTATAGAAAATCGAGTGTCTCTATGTATTGGTAATCTTGGTATGACCATACCATCTAAATTGATTGCATAAAACATTCTATTTATTTTATTCGGACCCCAAAATTGAGACGGATGAAAATTGGATACCTTTTTAATTCATTTTCTATACAGAATATATAGCCAAGCTAATAAAAATACAAAATAAAGCTCCACCCAAAAAATATTTTCCTAAATGTTTTTTACATTAGACAAATAAACATTATAAAATTACTCAATTGTGGTCAAAAGAAACTTTAGAATCATCATAAAAAATGAGCAACCATAATCCCAACTCAATCCTCAAATATTTTAGGTATTAATTAATTATTAACATTAGTTCCAAATGCAAAAGCTCAACAAAATGGGTGGAATACTTCAAAACTCTATGCTCCCCTTGAGATAAGGATAGAAACTATCATGTCATTTCTACACATAACATATCTAAATAAAAGTACTATTTGAATAATTTCTTTAATTAATTCTAGGTAATAGCCCCATGAATCTTGGATTTTACAATACATTCCCACCACATTCTACCCGACCCCTAGATCATGTACATAAGAAAACAAACATGATATTATTTAGTAGTTTTCATGAAGTTGAAGATCCTCTCCATCATCATTAACAATTCATCAAACACCTATGGTTCCTTTGTGACCATTAATGGTTGATGGATAAAACTAAGTAAATTTTGAGTCCTTTTCCACCACTCGTCTTGGGTTCCCAAAACTTGAATGAGCCTGAGAAATGATGGTTTTGACTATAAATTCTACTAATCAAGAGACCATTTGATGATTTTTCAATAGATACTATCTCATATCTTCCAATATAATATTTGAAAGTCATATTATAAGAGGACTATTTTATTAAACACAATACAATGGAAAAAAAATTATGAGTTGATTCCCTAAGCATAACACCAACTTGAAAAAAGTATATTAATACTTTAAAAAAATGATTTAAAAAAATTGATTTCTATGAAAAAAATTCAAAAAATTATGAAAGTAATAGGTCCATTTAAATAAACATAAAAACCATTTTAATCAAATAACCCAAACCACCAAGTCTCAATATTTGAAAAAATATCACTAACCACCCATCGTAACTCGAACTCAATCACGGAATTGAGAGGGCCCTGAAACCGCACCTAATTACTATCTAAATTTGGATGGTCCTAAATTTTGTATACCCAATACACAAATGAAAAACAAGGTGGTGTCACAAAACATTAGTCTACATATTCCCTTATGATACTGATTTTTCATGAAACAACCCAAATAAACAAGATAATCGATCCAATGTGGTCCACAGATAGGAGAAGTACAAGAAAAATTAGAAATATTTCTCATGTAAAACATAAACTATGTGAATAAATAATGTTAATAGTTGAATAAATTGAATATATACACAATACATACATTGTCAAGACAAACTATAAAAATGACAAAGATAAAATAGAGTGGACTAGAAAATTCTCTTTGTGACAAACTATAAAAATCAGACCATCAATAATTCATTAGCTATAGATTTAAATCAAATATAGTTTACAAGTCACGTTCATAAAATATATTCATTTTGTAAAACATTCATTTTGATTCCATAAAGGCGTACCATATTCACCAAATCTAGGAATATGTTATCAATAGAAGAACATATGTATTGATTGGAAAACCAAACTTGGATACTCTATAAGATGAGCATGTGAGTAGATAACCATGAAAATGACATCATTTGATATAATAATTGTTATTGAAAAATCACACCATTTTAGCTTAACATAAGGGAATATGTGATAGACATAAAAGAGAATCCCTTAGACATGGCTAAGGTGGATCCAACTAATATAACCTCTACACAAATTACATGCACTAAAGTGACATTGAACCACTAATGGAAATACATATAAAAATAGTAACAACATTATTTCTCGATACACTTGGGGTAAACCAATGCACAATGTTTTTAAAATCCATTTAAATCCAATGATTAAATTCAATAAAAAAAATTCAAATATATTTCTTTATAATTTCTAGATTTATGAACTATTTTAAAACCAAAACAATCGTTAATGCATTCATTGAACACTCTGTCTTTATGTTTTTTTAATTAAAAGCCCTTATAACATGAATCTATATCAATATAAAACATACATGGTCCAAAATTAATCAATTCAATTATATAATAAAAATTATTTAAAATGAAATTATAAAAAATCAATAATTTTAACCCCTTTATAGAGACACCTACTTAAATAATGGAGAAAACCTAGTCACCTTTGGCAATGGAGATTGGAAACCATTTGATCAGCCTAAAAAAGAAAAGGAAAGTGGGAAAAATATAAATTATTGATTGAAAAAATGATAACAATATTTTCCACAAACACGACCATCACAACTATCGTGATCAATGTATATGAATAAGTAAAAAAATTCGATTACTATTGAGTAGTGACACAACCTTTTTAGAGATTCAATATTGAATGTGATTGTCTAAAATACAGATAACAACGCCTAGTTAAAATGAAGTAAGCCTATAGTTCCAATGGTATGCCTTTACATCTATTGAAGAAGTAAAATGGCATTTAGTTCATTAAAATCTAATGGGATAAAGGATTTATGGTGTAAAAAAAATATTTGTAGCAAAAATATCCCATAACTCATATATGCTTAAAAAACCTCACCTCCAGTCAAATTTAGCCAAATAGGTAATTATATAGTTTCAATGTGTATCTTAGAACAAAAAAATAATTAACATCATAAAATAATATTTTACAACTTCTATGATTATTTTTCAATAAAAAAGTTTACAACAAGTTCCTAGCACCATATTTTGGTTGTAAACTCCACATTGATGATATAAAATTTTCATGCAAGCAGTCCAAGTCCCATGTACTATAGAAACTCTTAAGAAAACTTTGAACACAATAAAAACCATTCAATCGTTGAAGGAGATGTACCTTTTTTACTTGGTATATTAAAATTGACCCTATGGGAAAAGTAATAATGGATATAACAGTATGATGTAACTATGGTGACATGATAGCAGATAAAATCGAACTCCAATAAAATATTCTTATTAATAAATTTTATGAAAATATCTACATATGGGAGAAGATTTATTTTTAATGAAGGGATATTAAGGGATGATTTGATATCATGGATTAAGAATTTGTATAGAAAACTTTATAATCCAATATCAAGGAAATAGGGATAAAGGGAACCATGTAATTATCCCATCATGTGTATGCATAAAACATCTCACTTAATGAATTTGACTTTACTTCTCATGATATATCAGCTAATCATGGATAATAATCTCTTCATATGAAAAACTACGGGAGATTCCCAATAAGGAATGATAATTTTTTAATCACATATGATCTACGATTAAAGATTAAATCCAAATAATCATAAAATTAAAAAATAAATAATAATCTCGGAGGTCAAGGTAAATATCAACTAAACCACAAATCTATTTACTAATATTAAAAAACCAATATGGATATAGGAATCAAACATATACATCCAAGAAATTTTATTAAGAACATAGATAGGTAAGGGTGTAAATTTAAGATTAATGTTTTTTTTATGATCAAATCATGGCATTTGTCAACAATAAATCAACTAATAAAATTGAACCATGATAGAATTCATAACTAGTGGAAGAAAAATAGTCAAAGGGGGAGGTGGATAGAATAGTGTATAATATAAAATACAATTTAACTAAATGATGAAAATGGTTATTAAAAATAAAAATAAGATAGTGAGAAGAAAAATGAGAAAAAATAATTTTATTGGCTGAGAAAAATAAGAAAATACTGGAATGAGATTTCAGAAGAGTCATTATATATCTATATAGAAGTGTTTTCATGGCATGTGAGCTACATGATCTAATCATTAAAAGAAACAGATATTTTGTCAAACATAATGTAAAATCTATAAAGAGTATAGTTATGGAATTTTAAAATATCAGAGTTGATATTCAATTTAAATAATGACACTACATGATTTAATCTTATACAAAATTCCTAAAAAACAACATTTGTGTAAAAATTTGGGTAAATGAATTTGAAATTTTCTCTACATAGATAAATATAGTGTTATTCCCATAAAAATTAAAATATACAAGGAGATTTGAGATATTTTATGAATTTTAAGGTGATGGAACATTCAAATTTATTATTTATTTGAAGGTATTATAAATTTAATTACATTGTATGTGTGAAATGTGCTTGGATTTGGTGAGATTAGTCTTACAGAAGTCAAAATACGACTAGAAGAAATATCATTTACATTTTCAAATGGTGTGATTTAATATTTATCATTAATATTTTGTAAAAGTATTTCTTCAACATATTTCTTTTTTTAAAATATATTGTAATAATGATTTTTTATACATGGAAGATCATTTTTCCACTGAAGGTACATAAATTTATGTTGTAATTCATTGGAATTAACATGTATATATTTTTTAAATTTTATGGAATAATTTTGAGACTACATTCTCTGAAAACATGTGATTTTGAGGCCCTATGATCATGTAATAAAATTTTGATCATTTTTTAAGGTATTTTCAGTAAACATGATTGAGGGATTTTCTATCTTTTGAACTTGTGCTCAGATCCAAAATCGAAGGATACTATTTAACTCAGAACATTGGGATTTGTCATGAAATTACTTATCATCAGCCAGCAAGGGTCAAATCAAAAAGATAAATTTTGGTTCAATAGGAAAAAAATAAAATAACATTAAAAAGAAATTATATTTCTTTTACCCAACATATGAGAAGAGACACGGTGGAGTTACAATTCAATGAAGAGTCACATTAATATATCTCCCAAATGGATCAAAAACCCAAAGTGTAATGACACATTAAATTTAGTTTAACTGCAATGCTATTTCATATATTAAACATCATAAATAAAATATTGTGACATGTTAAATTTTATTTTTTAACGCCTTGGAAAGATGACAATTAACCACCAGATGATTCTCTAAAAAAACACCAGTGGATTTACTATCCAATAGGGAACGATGAACGCCATTGAAAAACAACGACGAACACCATTGAAAAATTATGATCAATACTAATTAATTGATTATTGATAATTGCTCTATGCATCACCCCTCAGTAGCTACAGTCACTCAATCATGGTAGAGGTTATGTTTTTGTTGTTTTCTACCATTCTTAAATTCAAAAAATAATGTGGATCAACCGATGAACAGGTTGATCAGCGGATCGTGTTTTCTTGCAGGATGGTGGCTTCTGGGATTTCATTATTTGGGATTAAATTATCACTAGATTGATTTAATGATAATCCTCATACCTTCCCTTGTTCTAAACCTCTAATGTAGAGGGTGCAAGATGACACAAAAAAGACATGGGTCCCTCCGCATGTGTGTTCTTTATGTTCGTATCCTCTTGTGATTTCTAGAGAAATATGGCGCCAAGGTAGGGATGGTAGTGACCAGAGAGTCCCAAAGGCACATACATATCAGAGGATGGACCACCAAAAAAGACCTAGTTGCTCATGGATGGTTTATTTGGTGTGTTACCACTATCAACATGGAAATTTTAGTGGTGCTCAGCCTTCTCCAGCTACTTGGAGGAGGCGACACCACACCCGGCAACCCGTGCTGGATGAGGCAGAGTAGTGGCAGTGCCAACCTGGCGCCACATGGAGGAGACGTCCCACAATCATGCTGGCTTGGCGATCTGGCATGTCGCGGTCACTCGACAGCAGCAGGAGTGAGACCTCTTGTCTGGAAGGAATCATATGATCTAGACACAACATCATGCCGCATCTTGCCCAGGTGTAACACTAATACGCCCCTAGAGGACCTGGTTTCTACTGTTGGGCCACTCCACCATCCAGTGACTATGCTGGACTTGTGACCAGCACGCCGTACCCACGCCCTTCAAGCCATGTCGGAAAAGACCAGGTCATTAGGCAACTCGGTGGGCTGGACACATGGCCATACTTCACCGAGCCCGTCTAGTCCCACAGGCTAGGCCAAACCAGACCTACCCTGATCAAAGCCATGTTACTTCAGGTCATTCAATTCATATCGGGGTATGTTGGACCCCCAGGTTGGGATGCACGACTCGGTTCAACTACGTCAGACTGGGCCGACATGCTATTGGCCACTGTTTATTAAAACACTAATAACATGTAAAATATGAGTCAGATTGATGATCTTTTTTAGCGTTGGAACCCTCTCAATGAGGTAGATCTATTGGTATGATATAAGGATTCATTAATGGAATTTTTTATGTAATGAATGGCTTGAAGAAGGTTTATCCCAAGGGTGTGTCATATGAAACCCTGTGGTGGGATAAGACCTGAAGATTGTTGAATAGTGACTCTGTGTGACTAAACTATGACCCTGTGGGAAGCACCCCTATGTGTCATTGCAGGCCCATGATGGGAGTGAGACTGTCTGACTCGATAGATTCATGTTATGTGATTGGTAGAAGTTCCTCAATTAGACATGGTGGGAAGAAAAATTTTGTGATGTTGAAGGACCACAATGGGAGATAGCCTATGTGACTCATTAGACATGTGGTACATTATTGGGAGGTGTACCTTTGCATTCTATGGATAGTGGGAAGTGGAGTCTGTGTGACCCGACAGTCCCACTATTATAATAGTGTAGGAGTTCTCCAGTTGTCTAGGTGTTTAGTAACGTGACTGATGATTCTTCTTTCACGACACTATATGTGTACCTGGTCGAGTGGTTTTGTACTTCGTTCTTGTGTTTCGTGCTATTTCTTCAGGTATGTGATTTGTGATTTTCATTGAGGATTGCTTTGTGGTATTTCCTTTGTGTTTTAGGTTCCACTAATGAGTATTTTGTTACTAACCACTGCACGGGATTCACCCACACATGTTTTGTCTGGTAGAGACAATTGACTCTTCAATAATGGACTTTGTGGACTAGGACCTGGTGAGGCCCAATAGGATCAGGCGAATGGGACACAGTACTTCATCTTCTAGTACCTATAATAATTTTAACATAATTTTTCATTTTTTGCATATGACTACCTACGTAACTTTTTAAATTCATTTTTTCATTTCCATTAGTTGGGTTTGTATTATGAACCACTTGTTTTCAGTTGTATTTGTACTCAACATTTTTTAGTATACTTGTTTTCCCATTTTTCTTTATTGGATGTGTTTGGGCATCATGCTGTGTACAGGTACTCATTAAAATGCATCCCACATTCATGTTCATTCTTTTGGCACTCTTCTCCATCCCCTAGCCTTTAGGAGGTGGGATTAGGATACTCACAACACAACTATGGGAGATGAGTCATAACAAAATTGTACCAAAGGGCGTTCGGTTCCACCCCTATGATTGGGAATCATTAGTTTTGTTTTTTTTGGAAAATTTGTTAAGTTTTTCATGTATGAAATTAGAATTAGGGGTGTCCAGTGTTGATGTGGAAGCCGATGTATCCATACAACAAAACCTTGAATTATTTTTTTCATCTCTAATCATGAAAACACGATTTTCATAAGTGCATCCTTATGTTCTTTTTGAATAAGTGTAATTTCACCAGGTATAACCTTCGAACTATGAAACATCTTGATCAATCTCAGGATGAATCTATGAGGATTATAGTCTTGGATCCTGATATAGGAACTTATCTACATCCCACCTATTGATGAGGTGTCAGGTTAGGGACCAGTACTGGATATTGCCTTGTCAGGTGGTGCACTAGTGTTGCCACCACTTATTAATCAGCAATTACTACTGGAAATACTAGTAGAGGATACACCCAAGAGTTGTACCTTGAAAAGGTTCTAGAGATAGATACCTCCCAGGTCTTGGGGAGAGATAGATCCTCAGGTTGATGAGGACTGGACGTATGTAGTGACATGGGTCTTCCCCTTACTAAGTACACCGCTTGACAAGATGATGATCCTAGCTGGGAACATTCATCCAGGATCGACTGGGATATGTTGGAGTATATTGATTCAGGCTCATGATGAGGAGACCCTCTATTAGGTTGTCTTCGAGCAGCTTTTCTGAGAGGTATTTTTTCATGTTCCCTTGTGGACTGTATGAATCTTGATGATGCATAATGTACATTTGGGAATCCAATCTTTGGATGAGTACTCTATGTAGTTTAAAAATAATCCTCACCACTCCACATACATGGTTCAAGACACTTTTATCAGGGCCACAACCATTGAATAGGGACTCGGACGGGAGATCACGGAATCAATAATGTATCTTAGAATCCCCTCTCATACTAGATTACTGGAGTGAGCCCTTCTTTTAGAGATCTTATTGGCAGTGATGATTTTGATATACAGATCAATCAGAAGACCACATGTGGCAGAGTCTTTAGCAAGTAGTAGACATCTCACACGAGGGATCAAATGGGCTAGGTCTTTCATGGGTTGACCGCATGAATCAAGGTCAGAATTGCGAGGCTTCTAGAAAATATGGAATCATCTCAGATTCAGGCATTACATAGCATGATACGGGCAGGGACACATGGCACATGACATCCCGAGCCACCATACAGATGACAAGAATATGTTCAAGGGACCACTGAGACATAGGAAGAGGTTCGAGCAGGGAGGTCCATATGGAGGCATGGATGGTATGGGAACATGACCTGTAGTTGGTGGTGGGTGATAGATTTAGGTACTACCACCACCACCCAAAGGTCCACCCTGACCTCAGGGAACATGCATACAAGGGATATCATCGCTTCAATCAGTAGTGTCTTATGACCATGTCACTATATAGATGATCTGAGTTACAATATGTGTCTTCTCCACCCTAGCTTCAGTACTTATAGACACATGTTCTAGTCATTATTTTTTAACCACAACTATTGTTTGGAGATCATAGATTCTAGTTGAACTGTTGGCTAGATCCTTATGCCTAGATACTTCTATTTGAGGTAATTTGATGATTAAAAACTCATGTTAACAGTGGGAGCTTATTCTAGTAGGCGAGAGATTCTTCTTGGAACTCCTAGTTGTAGTGTCATGGTCTTACAATTTCAACCTGGGTATAGACTGTTTATCGATAATCATTTTTTAGATCGAATTTATTAAGAATTATGTGTGTTGTGTTTATGGAAATGGGACCAAGTTTTCCTTCACCAGTGAGAATGAAACCCTTTCAGCACATTAAGAAATTTCTTGAAGAACTGTGCATCCAATCACTCACCAGTTGGCAAGCCTCACCCTCAGTTTAGTGCATGAGAGGATTCCAGTCCTTCCTGTATTGGTTGAAGATTATGAGATTTTTTTTCACGAGGATGTTTTGGGAATACCTCTTTATAGAGAGGAATAAATTTTCATCGGCATATACTCCTGGATGACAACAATATCCACATACGCATATTGGATGGCTCCGACATATCTTCATGAACGAATGGTACAGTTGGAGTACTTGTGTGAGAAGGGTTTCATAAGGACCAGTGTTTCACCATGGGTAACCCCGAGGATTTTTTTCAAGAAGAAATACATCAGTTTGAGGTTGTGCGTGGACTTATGGCTTCAGAACCATCTAACCATGAAGAAAAAGTATCCACTAGTTATAATTGATGAACATATCAATAAGATAATGGGAGTGATATGGTTCTCCAAGATAGACCTCAAATCTACCTATCATGAGCTTCTGGTACTGGATGAGGATGTAGTGAATACATCCATCAGGTTCTGATATGGCCACTATGAGTTCTTGTTAATGCCATTCGGTGTGACCAATTCCCCAGTAGTTTTCATGGGCCTCATAAACATGACTTTCCAGCCTTACCATGACTGGTTTGTCATGGTATTCTTTAAATAAATCTTGATGTACTCAGTGTCAGAGGGGGAGCATGCTACACGCCTGAAGATAGTCCATGATAAACTTTGAGAGAACATTCTTTATGGTATGCTCTCAAATTTCCAGTTCTGGATTCAGGAGGCCACCTAGTTGGGACACGCCATCTCAGAGGCTAGATTTGTTGTGGATCTAGTGATGATTGGATCGATGATCCTTTCAGATCCAACCAAGAGTGTGACATAGGTTCCAAGCATAATGGGGTTGGATGGTTACTATCCGAGTTGGTACAAATATTTTCCATAGAGGCATAACCCTTTTCAGCTTTGAAATGGAATGGAAACTCATTCGTGTGCATGGAGAAATGTCAGCAGAACTTCTAGGTGTTGAGGATGGGACTGACTAGTTCCTCTATCGTGATACTACTAGAGGATTCCATTGAGTTTATATTATTCTAAGACACTTTAGAGACCATACTAGGTTGTGTCATGATTCAGGAGTGAGCAGTGAGAATGTACAACTCACACTAGTTATTGAAGAATGATTATAACTACACGACCCATGACATAGTGTTATCATCAATGGTCTTTTCCATGAAGATATAGCAGAAATAATTATTGGATGATTGGTTTACAGTTTACTCTGTTGAAAAGAGTCTTATGTTTATATTCTCCTAGAAGAAACTGAACATTAGACAATGATGATGGATAGAGTTTCACCATTAAAATGACATTGAGATAGTCTATAATCATGGGAATGGAAACCGGGATTCAGATTCACTTAGAAGGAGGACTGATTTGCAGTTTCTGAGTGAGGTGATAGAGCAGATAGTCGCGATGAAAATATCCTTCATGGATGATGATGGAGCAACATAACTTCAATCAGTTACTTTGACTATCCCAATCGTAAAGCAATTCAAGGGGTCATAGACAATGGATGTTGATTGTGGGGCCTGACATGATCATTTATAATCAGGGCATGCTCTTAATAGATTTTCGATTGGTGGGGAGCATTTCATCCTTTTTAGAGGGTGTATAATAGTGCCAGTTGAGTTTTTGGAGGAGGTTTTGAGGTAGTTCCATTCAAACCCATTGGTGGTACATCATTGAAGGGTGAATATGTGCCATGACCTCTGACATTAGTACTGGTGGACAGGAATGAAGAAAGAATTTGTTGAGTTCATCCACCGATGCCTCACTTTCCATCAATTGAAGGCTAGGAATCTAGTTCTAGCAGGATTGGTTCTACCACTTGAGAAACCATATTGGAAATGGAATGATATTTTTATAGACTTTGTTATGAGGTTTCAACATATATACAGAGGCAATGATTCTATCTGGGTAATCGTGGACCGACTCCTCATGTTGGCCCACATCCTACAAATCTGAGAGTAGGGACCAGTACAGGTCTTGGGATGCCACAATGAATAGTAGATATTGCGGCTCCATAGAGTTCCTTCCTCAATAAGCTCATATAGTGATGTACAATATATGTACCGATTTTGAAGGGATTACATGAGACATTCCGAACTCAGTTGTGCATGAGCACTTCATTTCATACACAAATGGAAGGCCAGAAGAAGAGGAAAATAAAGTCCATGGAGAACATGCTTCATGCTAGTTTGGGGGATTTAGGTTGTAGCTAGGAGGACCACTGGATTCTAGTGTAATTTTCATAAAACAATATCTATCACTCCACCATTGGCATGGCACCGTTCAAGGCCTTGTACAAGTGGCGTTGAAAATCACCATTATGATGGACACACCTAGGGGAGTAGGCACTAATGGATCCATATTTGGTATGGGCTACTATTAAGAAGGTGAATATCATCCAAGAGTAGATTAGGATGACACCAAGTAGGCAGAAGTCATATTCTAACAGGAGGCAGAGACCCTTATAGTTTTAGGAGGGAGACTATGTGTTCCTTAAGGGTCTCACCACAATGGGGATTAGAAAGATATGTTTGGGGTAGTAATCTATCTTTGAGGTTAATGAGACCTCTTAAAATATTGAGCAGAGTAAGGATGGTGGTGTACCACCAGGCTCTTCCCCCACATATGTACCTGGTGCATGATGATTTCCACATGTCACAGTTGACGAGATACATGCATGATCCATCACACGTCATCGACTAAGTATATATTGACATTGACAATGGGGTGATGTTTATTGAGATCCCTATTGAGAAAGAGGAGTGTTATTATTGTTTCCTTCATTAGAATTTGATTCCTCTTGTGCGCATTTAGTGGAAGCACAGAAATATCCAGATTATCACATAGGATCAACAGGCTCAGATTTGTTCTCAATGCCCCCATTTGTTTGATTAGCCTTTTTTTGGAATTTGGGGACATAAATCCATTTGGTGGGGAGAATTTAATTTCTAATAATTTCCATGTATTTTTTTAAATTTTATGGAATTATTTATAGACTACACACTTTGACGACACATGATTTCGAGGCCCGGTGAGCCCGAAACAAAATTTTGAAATTTCTTTATGGTATGTTCAGTAAACTTGTGAGTGTGTTTTTATAAAATTTGAACTGGTTCTGAGATAAAAAATTTAAGTTAATATTTGAACACATAAAATTCTAAGATTTTCCTAGAAAGGAGTTAACTTAGGCCAACAAGGGTTGGATGGAAAAGTTAAATTTCGAACATTTTGGAAAAAAAGTAAAATAAAATTAAAAGGAAATTTTATTTCTTTCCCTCAAATGAAGAGCAGCGACATAGAGACACTACAATATGACAATATGGCACGCTAACGGAACTAATTAATGGCTTAAAAACCCACAACATAACAATGCATCAAATGTTTCATAATAACTATATTGTTTCATAAATTAATCTATGTAACTAAAAAGCTGAGATAGGTTTCTTTTGATTTGATTGATGTGTTAGAGAGATGAAAATAAATTAGAGGATGATTTTCGGATGAACCACTAGTGGATTTTAACGCCATGAAATAATGATGAATTCCATTGATGAAAGGAGAGAAATGACATCAACAAACAGTGATGAATGCTAACGGATTGTTGAAAAATTAGGGATCGGAGCTTTTCCCCTCATTAGAGACAGATCCTCAATCATGATAGGGTTATGTTTATTTTGTTTTTATGCATTCATAAATTCAATGATGAACAAAGATCAACCCACGAACAAGTTGATATGTGGATCATGCATTCCTTTAGGTGGTGGCTTTTTGGGATTTATTTATCTGTGGTTAATCTATAACTTATTTGAATGAATGACAATACCCATACCTTCCCCTATTTTAAACCTCTAACATGGAGGGTGTGGGACAACCCAAACAAGGACCAGGTGAATCCACACATCAGTTCATTGTGGTCATATCCTTATGTAATGGAAAGTGGAATCTGGAGCCAAGGATGTGATGGTGGTGACCCAAGAGGCCCGAAGTCGCACACAGATTAGAGATCAGACCACCAGAGCAGACCTGGTGGCCTGTAGAATGGGTCAATGGCACGACCCCACTAGTTCAGTGGTGTCGGTAACTGGAGGTGGTGGCCAGCCCTCGCCAGCCACATGGAAGTGGTGGCGCCACCTTGGGGAACCATGTGCTGGATGAGAAGACATGCCCATGTAGGCCACACTGTAGGAGGCTGGAGGAGGCCATGGTAGAGGTGATTGCATCCTGGCACCATGTGCAGGCGGCTGCCTAAATTTGAGCCACCCGAGCGATCAGGTGATCTATGGACACTCTAACATGGCTGGAGAGAGTACCCACCTATGTAGGGTAGTGTAGGATCAAAACACATCATTCGGCCACCTCTGGGCCATGTAAACTAGGAATCTGTTGGCGGGCTTCTCCCAGAGCAAGGGGACCTGGCTAGACCAATTCCCATTGTGTCGAGCTAGATAAGACTGGGACACTAGATTAGTCCGGGATATCCGACAACTAGGTGGGTTAGACCATTGGCCAAATTGGCCCAAGACCCATGAGGCCCATTAGGCCAAGACCCCTAGTCAGGCCAGACCAGACCTACCTAGACCCTATCTAGGTTAGTTTGTCTTAGACGAATAAATCAAGGGTATGTGGGACCCCTGCGTTTGGATGGAATGGTTGGTTAGAATGAGTTGGACCGCACCCAAATTCCACCAGACCCTGTTAAATATAAGGCTAATAACATTCAATTCGCGGGTCCTATTGACAAGATGTTTTTTGATGTTTGGACCCTTTTGACCGGGACGATCTTTTAGAATTCTCTAAGAAGAGCTTCATATAATTTGAGATGTGAATAATTTATTGAGGATCAGTTATCCCATGCACGCATTGTAAGGATCTCTGCGGTTTGCTGAGACATGAAGACTACTGAAAAGCGACTCTATGTGACTCGACAATGTCCTATTAGGAAGCACCATTTTGTGAATTTTAAAGCCCATGGTGGGAGAGAGACTGTGTGACTCAAGAGACCCATAGTACGCGATTGTGATTATTACCTCACTTGTCCGAGGTGGGAAGAACCCTTGTGTTACTTTGGAATACCATGGTGGGAGCGAGACTGTGTGACTTAATAGACCCATGGTACACAATGGGGAGGTGTACCTCTGTAGTCCAAGGTTAGTGGGAAGCATCTTCTTTTGACCTGTAAGGCCCACTATACTAATAGTGGAGTTGTTTTCCACCATCTGAGGTGTTCAATAATGTAACTAAGGATTCTTCTCTCACTACCCTAGATGTATACATATTGTGAGATCTCTTTTTCTTCGGGATTGTGATTCATTATCTGGCTTTTTTCTTGTTCCCCATGCTTTGATTTGAATATTACTTTGTGGTATTTCATTTTTTGGGTCCCCTACTGAGTATTTTGTTACTCACCCTTGTATGGGTTTCACCCACACATGTTTTTTCTAGTGAAGATGGTCAATTATTTGATGAATGACTTGGGGGAGTAGGACCTGGCAAGACCTGGTACGATCAGGAAGACGAGATGTACTACATTGGCTTACAGTAAATACACTACTGTGACCATCATGTGGGGTTTTCAGTGAATTGGTACATGAGTCACTTTGTCCTTTCTTGTTTTTATTCCTTTTTTTGGGTGTGTATTCTGGCCCACTTGTTTTCAATTACACTTGTAGGCAACACTTATTTCAATATACTAGTTGTCCCCTTTCAATTTGTGGGATGTGGATGGGCATTTATGTGCATATAGGTACTCATGAAAAATGTCTCCCACTTGATGGTTGATGTATTCAACACTAGTCTATAGACCTTAGCCTTCATGAGGTAGGCTTGGGTTAGTCGCCGCATGGGCCCCATGGGACGGGTCATAACAGTTGTGCTCCCTGGAAAAAAGACATTTCTATAGGGAGAAGATTAGGAGAAAATAAATTCATTGTAATTTAAAAAAAATATTGATTGAAATTTATTCATAATGATTCATTAATTATGAGGTGAAGGTTTTGTCATAAATTAATTCTAATAATGAACATGATGATTACAAAAATTCATGTAAAATAAGGTAGACACTATAGTGGATTTGGATGAATTTAGTGAAGTAGTAAATATGACTGTTAGTTTGACATACCTGAAGGATTATTTGGGGGCCATCAATGATACAAAATTATTGATAACCCATTTTTTAGTAATACACATAATTTATACATAATATTGTAACCCTTTAGAAATAAATATTCATGTTTGAGTGAAAACAATACATTTTTAGTAATAGTCTCAGTGGGACTGGACATCAAACAAAATGAAATCGTTATTTTTGCATTAACAACAAATATAATGTAATTTTTCACCCAATATAAGAAATAAATAGAGTTATTTCAATAAATTCTATGAATAAAATTATTCAGGAGTATATGTTCAATGGAATGGAGTATATTTAAAGAATACTATGTCCTAACCTGAAAAAGGATTAAAGTCTAAGAGAATCAAATTTCTTAATGTTGGGATAATTTTTTCCATTTATGATACTACATAGGTAATTTATACGTATTTTTTTAAATTAAAGGTGAAATTAATTATATCACTAATTAAAGGGATGAGTTAATTTCAACTAGAATTTTGACCTATTTGAATTTCACTTTTGTCTGTAGAAAATTGAACAAGGCAGTAAGAAAATTTCATTTCCTAGTACTATTCATTAATCAAATATTGGAGAACATGCAAGGAATTGTCATTCTTTAATTTAGTTTTACCATTTAGTATACCCCCAGCCAATATATAAAAAAATAATCTAGATAATAAAATATTAACATTTACTAATAAAACATTTTAATATAGGAAATTATCATTTGGAATGTGTGGAGAACTCATCACTTTTTATTTATGTATTATTGATATTTTATTATACATGGTAAATAATATCAATATAGTTTTTATGAATCATTTTTGGGTCATTTCCATGAAATTTTAATATTATTTGGAAATACTATAAAATGTTCTAGGTAGATGTGAGGAGACAAATATGGTACACAATTGGTAGAAATTACAATTCATTGTGAGAGAAGGCATAATTCTTAGCTGAGGAATCTGAAGTGATGGAATTGTGGTTCAAAAGATAACATATAACATATTTAATCACATACACACCTAATAATAGTAAATTTTGTAAGGTGCTTAGTTGGGAAGGAAGGTTTTTATGGAATATATATCAATGATTTATCAAAAATTGAATGAACATTATTATCAATTTTAAAAAATGAGTCAATATTCAAGTTTAAAAAAATGTCGAGAATATTTCAACACATTGAAGGAATTTTTCGCACCACATACCATAACATCCCTTTATTTAAGACAGCCATTTGGAATTATGTGTGATGGCAGCGAATTTTTTAGTGGTCTATTATTGGGAGGAAAAGCGATAAAAATAAATGTGTTATTTATTATACAAATAAGTTATTTATTGGGTGAAAAAACAATTATAAAAAAATATAGAAGTAAGTTTTATAATTTTTATATATAGTAGAAAAATTCAATCCATATCTCATTATATGTATATTATATACTTTTACAACCCAGTCTTAATTGAATCTTTTTTTCAAAAATGAGAGCTAAGGAAAATTTAATTTGTTTAATGTCTTTATTATCATATTTTGAAATGGAGATTTCAGTAAAACATGTTTATATATCAGGTAGATGATCCATTATATAGAAATGAATAATTAATATAATATTAAACCTATCCATTCAATGTATAATTTCAATATGAGATATTTTTCAATTAATAACCAAGGGACTACCTTGGCATTATAATTTTTTCAATAGCATTTCATCAAAGAAAAATCCACAAGGACTGAGACAGAATTTGGATTACATGTTTAAAGATAATGTATATAATTAACTTATATAGGATCCATTATTATAAAAACATAAATATTATGTAATTATGAGAAGGTGTGTTTCAGAAGGGGAGGATCTATCAATTCAAAACAACTACAATCCACTTAAATGAAAAAATGTAATAAATTTCTAAAAATAGGTGCTACAGTTTTCTATATTGGATTCTAATGGCCCATATTATTTATTGATTTTAGATAAAGTTTATTTAAAAAAAAATTATTTTAATGGAATGTTAATGTAGGGAAAATTTAATAATTTCATTAACTAGTGATATTTGTCGATGCCATTTTTGAGGTCATGTTGTGGAATTCATGAAACCACTCCCAAAATCTCATGGTAAATAATATATCATAGTGGATGTAGACTATCTATTAAAATTGGTTGATTAAATTTATTTACTAGATACTGTTTGGTATATATTTTTAAGTTCGTGTGGAATAATATATTCTAAATATTTTGAGTTTATAAATCTATCATATGTTATAATGGGGTTCATTTCATGAAATTTTAATTTAAAATGATTATATAAATATACAGATGCAACAACAAAATTTTAACTATGTTTCATCCATAAACAAATGTTTTCTCTAAGATAGAAAAAAATGATTTATAAGGCATTACGAAAATATATTGATCATCTCTATAAATGTTCTTTCACCCAATATTGATGATGCTCTCTGGAAATATATGAATTCTAATATGAAACCTATATGTATGTATCCATATAGAATTATATTTGAAAAAACATATTACATTATTAAGAAGATTAAACAAAAAGTATTTTGGGTTGTGAAAGTTATTAATATAGTATAAGTGTTTGGTAGAGAAGTGGATTCTTGACATGAATTTTTATGAGAGTTTAGAAGAAAACATTCAAAGAAATATAGGTTCATGAATAAAACATATGAGTTGTTTCAACAAAGTATTATTCTATAGAATTACATCAAATTAGGATAACTTTTTCTTTTATTATATAAAATAATTAACATATTTCTAGAGAATATTTTTTCATTATGTTATGGACCATAAAAAATAGTGGAATTAATTTCTAATAGGTATATAATGAATTATGGATTAAAATGGGAATCATTCACATAGGATGGACCCAGATTAATGTTTTAATTTTAAGGAAGAAATTCTGAAAATCAACCACTTTTATTACTAATTATTTATAAAATAACGAATATGGCTAATAAATATAAAAAAACACTCAATACTGAAACTTCCAAGATTTTTACTCATTTAATTATTATTTTTTAAAATTTTTATAATCCTGATTACTCTATCAGAGGTTGTAAGATAAATTTTATAAGATACATAAAAAGAATTTTTATTGATTAATAGAGTAGAATCATACATTACAAAAGAAGATATTTTAAATAATTTTATTATTATACTCACTCTAACTCTCACATTCAAAAATATTGGTGTATCATAATTGAAATTCCCTTCAGTTGGGCATTTTGAATTCTTAATAAAAACCATATCTTGGGGAGTTTGGTGTGTAAACTAATTTAAAATAATAACTTATAATTATTTCAATTAGTTATTTAGAAGAAAGATCAGTCTAAAAATAATGATTTTATATTATTTGAATATTATTAGTTGGTTTTATAAAATGACACTAGGGGATCATAATTTGATTTATACACACATGAATTTGAACATGAATTTCTTTGGATATTTTTTATAAGGGAATAACTCTTCAAGGAGGGAACCTAAAAGACAGGAAAATAATGACATTGAAACAATATTAAAATAGTAATTTTTGACCCCATTTAAAATTTCGAAGATAAATAAGACTTGGGAGTGTGTGTGTGTGTGTGAAAAAGTAAAACATGATCTTTGTTTAAATGACATTTGGAGAGATAACCACCCATATCATAATTCTAGGACTATGTTTTAACACCCTCATATTTAAATATGTTTTTTTACTTTAACTAAATAATATATTGAATACCATTTATAATATTCCATAATAATATAAAATTAACCCCTATATATTTTACAATGGATGAAAAATATCAATACATTTTGAAAATAATAAGTGAGATAACATTAAGAAAATTATAAGAAGTGTAAAACCATAATTAAATGAAAATATAGTTGAAATGACATATTTTAATTCCATTATTATTATTATCATGATGAATAATTTAATGTATTATAATAATAATTAATTCAGGAAATAAATTATTCATAGATAAATAATTAAAATCATTGGGATGCAATAAAAAGTATTTAGTGTTAAAAAGAATTATTTTTCAAAGAATATTATTTTTCTATATCTTACCAATTATTATCTTAATAAATTAAAATAAATACTTGTAATGGTATTATTCAAAATAGATATTTATATATAAAAATATAACATCATAGAAATAATTTAATTAGTAATTTATTTTAAATAAGTTAAGTGTACATTATTTTTTAAAATTAATTTTCCTTAATAAAATATGTTCTCCATTATACTATATTTTTTCATTTAAACAATAAATTTTATAATTTTATAATTTTAGGTTGGAAAAAAATCAATTGTTTTTTGGAATTATATATTATTAATTTTCTTAGGATAAATTTTTCGTATTTTCCAAAGGAAGTACAACTTTTGGTGAATAGTAAAAAATATTTTTTTATCATACTATAACATTTTTTAAAGAATCATGATGTGAGAATAACATAATAATTTATTAATACTTTTTCTAAACTAAATAATTATTTAATAATTTATATAATTCATTTAAAATCAATTTATTGAATTTAGAAACCGATTATGATATATTAAGAATTACGTTATATGTTATAAAAAACTATTATTGATTCCTTTAATTTAAATGATTAATTCCAATATTAAAATATGTTTTCTATTTTGTTTAATTTAAAAAGTCTTAATTTAATTAATTTTAAACTAATAAGTTTCATTCTAATCAATAAAATTCAAAATTATTTACCCTATATGATAAATTAATCAATATATTAACTCAAAAATACCCCTCTCATAAAGTAAAAATTACCACTACCATTTCCCATGGACAATCACTTTTCATTAACTTATCAAATATTATGATCTAAACCTATCCCATATATTAAATATCATAGAAACAATATGTATTTTATGGAGATTCACAACAATAAAACGTCATGGTTTTAGCAAAATAGTAAATCTTCAATGAATATGGTACTATGATTCTCTTTCATTTTATTTTTCTATCTACTTTCTACTCCCCAAATAAATATTTTTTTATACCATTATAAAATATTTCATATATAATTATTTGACATGTTAATGATATTTTTATTCTTTTATAACTATTTTATTTAATTTATAGAATAGACTCTCTATGTCTCTCCTCTATTTTGAAATTTCCAAATAATGGTCAGATTCAAATCCTTATGAAAATATTATAAATACATTACTTATCACCATGTACATTTAAAAAAAATTATTATGTAATATTAATTAATTTTAATTTATTATAATATACTAAAACTAATTATTCTAAATGAATAACTACAAATAATCAAAATGATAAAATCTAAAAAAAGGAATGATTATTTATAATATAACATTGTTAAATCCATTCTATTTTTAAAGGAAATACTAATTAATAATATAAACTGATTAGAACTGATTAATAATGACATAAGGTAATATTACTCACAAATGGGTTTATGTTTTAATAAATATAATATTATTATATAGGAGACACAAACGTGACAAAATAATATAGGCCCTAAGGTATGGATTCTTTGTCTCAATTTACATTTCATGAGACATATTTAAAAATATACACATATTCCTATATAAAAGGATATACATAATATAAATTGAATTTTTTTATCATAAAAAACATTTTTCATATAATTTATCTTTCTATTTCATGATCTCTTTTCATATTCATTTGGTTCATATGTTATGGAACTCTTAACTAAAATTCATTTCATTGAGATATATCATCCCTTCACTAGTTCTGTTATTATAAAATAATGTTAATTATATCCTATGATTATTTTATGTTTTATATAAATTTTTTTATATAAATTTACATTTCATTGATATAATATAAATATTGATATATTCATACATCACATGTTACCTTCATGGTAAGGGTTTATTTTCCAAGTATTCACTCATTCCAAGTATTGTCCGTAAATTCAATATTATCTCTTATATGACTAAAATTAATGATCATAAATGTTGAAATAATTTTTTTAATTTCTTTCAGAAGGAATTTATTATTATATTTCCTTCCTAATATTTATTTTTAACACATTACATTTTCTGTAATGGTTTTTCTTCCAATATCAATTTGAATTTCATATTATTTATTATGATGTTTCCATTATGAAAATTTTAATGATATTCTAATCTTAAACCCCATTAATTTTTTTTATATATTTATTATTAGGTTTTTCGTGTCTTCTTACACTCTCACTACCCCTTGGTTTACAAATCAATCAAAATGCTACTATAAGTGGAGCCAAAACTATCACTTTTATAAGGTTGGGAATTGTTATCTTCCATGTCCATATTCATTATATTATTTTTTTAATTTTCTTCACCATAATTATATAAAAAATTAAGGTAATTTATTATTACCTTTTAATATAATTAAAATGTTTTAAAAGGAATATTTCTATTTTTTCATGTGTAACATTTTTTTAATTTATTTATAGAAGTGTGAATAAAATTTCATTTTTAATAATTTCTATATGAACACATATTTCCAATTGTATATCCTTTTTTACTGAGGAATATTAATTTTCAGGTTTTCATATATTTTTAATGTAATTTATATTCAATTTTTTTGGAAACTTAATTTCCAAATTTTATACTAATTTTTTAGAAGGACAAATAATTGCATTTAATTTCACTTATATATATAAAGTTTTTTCTTCTACTACATATTTATTTTATTAAAATTTACTTATTTTGAAATTCTAAATCTTCTAAATTATTGTAAAATTAAGGATTTCATTATCCTCCATTCAACCATTTGAAATTTATTTTTTAAGTGACATATAAATTTATTTTTTGTAAACCATGTTACAAAATCATTATGAAAATTCATTTCAAAATTTTTAATTTATTTTTGTCATAATGTATGAACGATATTTCTATTTTGGAGTTATGTTTAAATTATTACCCTATAAATGGTCTTACATATTATAAGTTCATACCTCACCAGTTTGTAAGGGTTATGTTCAATATCACTCTTCATCTATCTCTTGAATTAAATTTGTTTTCATGCCTATGTTCTTTATTCTCATAGATATACTCTATATAATTTCCACTATTTCTATATTTCACTTTCTAATATTGACATAAATTTATATCTTTTAGTATATATAGTGTTAGTTTTAAGAGTTCTTGTTAATAAATTTATTCTATTTATTTACTAGTTATATATTTAAATTTTATATAATTGTTATTTCAATATGGTTGTATATTGATTATAAAGTCATGTTGATTATTATTATACCATTTATTAATTTTCTTTATTTTGATGAATGTATTGGACTTATTTATTGATGGGTTGACATAATATTTATAATGTCCTGCATTATGAATTCCATCACTATAAAAATACTTATTTTTTTCACATGAATAATTACATTATTATGTTATAAATTGATGTATTATTAGTTAATTCTATTAGTTAAATGTAATTATTTTATTATTATTTATTCTTACCCTATTATTTATTCATTTTCTATTCCATAATAGAATCTCTTATATGATACCCCTTATTAGGAATTTTATCTCACCCTTCTTATTTTCCTTTTCCCCAAGTCATGAAGAAGATTATTAAGTATGATGTTTCTTGAAGGGTATCATGTGTGTAAACAATTTTGGGAGTTTTTAAAGAAAAATTATAATATAATTAATTCTCATTTTAGTGGGAAAATTTTCATTTGGTAAAAAAAAGACACGGGTTTTTTTATTAAGGTTTTTTAAAAAAAAATTGAAAATTTAAAATTAAAAGGCCTTTGATTTGTTAGAGAATAAATATTTTTTATATATTTTTTAAATATGGATGATTATGTTATATTCTCTTTAGAAGGTGTAAAATAAATTTTTTGTTATTTTTTTATGTGCCAAAACAATGAGTTTGGGTCTGGGCATCTTAGTTAGTACCAATGTAGGGTTTACGTAACTCCAAAGGCCAAGATGTTATTATTTGAGAATAATTTATGATTTTCGGATACTATATTGGGTTAATAATTATAAGGTTTGTCATGAGTTTAAAGGCATAGATACCCAATTTTAGGTAATTTATTGTTGGATATTAAGGTGTTATATGTTACGTTTGATATTTTATTTTGATTTTAGGGGAAAACAAGATTGATTTATAGATATCACTTTGGGATGATATATAAGTTGATGTTGATGTAATTATGGTTAATTGGGGAAACTAGTTAATTGATTTTAGGAATATAAGTGAGTAACATATAAAACATTGGGGGGATCAAAATTAATTTGGTGATAAATAAATTTAGTGTATTTATGTGAAAATATTTATATCTTTTTTGTAGTATATATTATTAAGGTATTTGTTGATTTATATTAATTTTATGTTATTTGGGGATTATAGGGTATGATAGTTTCTAAAAGTATCGGTATCTATGAATGTTGGGTTTGTAATGTAGTAATAATTATCTTGAAGACTTAAGTCTTAATTATTATGGGGATCTATGACTATGATGCAATAGTGGAAACCATAAGGATAAAAATAAATATAGTAAAACATCCTACAATTTTGGTAACATAAAGAGCGTGTGGTTTTCATACAAGTAGATAAATGTTTACATAATAAAAGTTGATCTCGACTCTAAATATAATGTAACTACAGGTAATAAAAATTAAAAATATTGGTTGGGTATTAAATCAACCTTCAATCGTGCACAATAAGAGAGAATACCTACAAACCTAGTTGAAACTCTCGAGGGATATTCTATGATTGTTTTGTGTGATATTTATAAAACATTAGTAATGTTTTTCATTCATTTTTATATCATTTCTCATGCCTATGTTAAGAATACTCTAATTAATATTCATTGGAATGAGAAATTAAATTTGTAGGATGCAATTTATTTTGGCTGGTAGAATGTAACATTTGAGGATCTTTTTATTGTTTCCCGTTAAATTAATATTATGTTTAATAAATTGTGTCATATACAACAATGAAATAAAATTAACTATGAGATAATTTTAAATGAAAGATAAATATTAATACATCATGATAATAAAATGAAAAATAACATTAATAAAATAACATAAAGAGTAAAATCTTGAGTAAATAAAAAGATAGTAAAAATGATTTATTTTAGTTCCTTGATTATTATAATTGTTGTTTTTTATATATAAATTTTTCATGTTATAATATCATTTAATTGAATAAATTTAATTTACAGTATATGAAGAATTGTATTCAATGGGATTTTATTGAAACCATTTAGTGTTTAAAAAGACCTATTTTTCAACAAATCGTATTTTTATATATATTAGGTAATATTATACTAAAAAGTTAAAATGGAACATTTAAAAGGATTTTTATAATTAAATGTTACGCTCTAAAAATTAATATATTAACACTTATTTAATTAGTAAATGATAGAAAATAATATTTTCAACACTTAATGTATGATAAATCATCTTAATTAATAAAAATATATTTACATAATATTATATGTTTTCTATTAAATGTTAAAAAAACAAAATTTAATAATTTTTATTTCATAAAATGGGCATAACATTCAGAATACCTATGTATTAATTATATTTTCTTCATTATTGTGATTATTCTAAGGATGCTGTTTTTTGTGAAAAGTAAAAATACAGTTTTTACAAATACCTCAACTTTTATGATATCATCATGATATTGGATTAATTAAAATTTTATAAATTTTTAAAAAACAAATATATATATATATATATAATGAGTAAAATAATTTATTTTAAAAATATTTTGAATTAAGAAATCTATGTTTGATGTTATGGAAACTATTTTATATTTGATTCTATTAATAATATATTACTGACACTATACATACAAAAACTATTCCCAAGATTTAAAAAATTTATCAGGGTATTAAAATAAAATATAATTAAATTACTTAAATATAAACCAATAAAATTATTTTTCATCAAAATTATTCAAAATTAATTTTCCAATAGGATAAAATAATTAATATTTTGACTTAAAAATATCCCGCTCACAATGTATAAATACCCCTATCATTTACCTTGGAATATAAATTCCCAATAACTTCTAAAAGAAAATTATATACATATTTATCCTATCCTTGGTCACTTAGTAACCATTAGAACATTTTGTATTTACACAAACACAATCCATCAAGCTTTAATAAATGAGTATATCTTCAATAAAATGGTATCCCTGATTCTCATTCATTATTTTTTCGCACATACGCTTTCTAATCCACTGATAAATTTCTCTTTTTATATATTTATAAAATATTTCATATATAATTATAAAATATATTAATTTTATTATTTTACTAGTATATCTATTTTAATCTATTTATATTGTATACTCTCTCTCCCTCCTCTCGTATGAGATGTCCCAATAATGGCCAGATGCATCCTTCTATGAGAAAGATAATAATAATTTACTTATTAACAACTACATTAATTTTAATAATATAATATTTATTATAAAATTAATATAATATATTATATGATTATTTAAATTATATTACAAAAAATATAAATTGTAAATTGTAAATATCATTACATCAAAAAAAGCAGGACAATTAAAAATAAAACATGTATTAAAGCCATTCTATTTTAAAAAACATATAATTAAATATATATTATCATAATTGATCGTGAATGAAAAAAAGTCATATATTTTATTTTTGGAATTAATATTTAATAAAGATACATTTATCATATACTTGGATCAAACATTATAAAATAACAAAGGATCAATGATATGGGTTTTTAATCATAAATCACATTTAATGAGACATGTTTCAAATTATGCCCCTATTATTTTTTGAAATAATTTTCTTATTTTATGTTGAATTATTTTATTATAAATATCAATTTTTCATTAGATTTAAATATGTATTTCAAAACCTCTTTTAATGTTCTTTTGGTCAATATATTGCCAAACCTGTGAGAGTATTATTAACTGAATTTACATTCATTGAGTTATATCCATCCTTCATTGACTATGATTTTATAAGATAATTTGACCTATAATATATGGATTTTTATATTGTATTTAATTTTTTTTGGATTTATATTTATTTCACACAATTTATATGATGATATATTATTACTCCACTTGTTATGTTCATAGTAATGGTTTCCTTTCTAAGTATCAAATCATTTCTAGTATTATCCTTAAATTAATTATTTTATATTATATTAATAATATTAAAGTTATTAAATGTTTTCCATAACCTTTTAATTAATTTAATGAAGAATTTATAATATCTTTTACTTCCTTATAGATTTATAGTTCATACTTTACATTATTATGAATGGTTTTCTTTTCAGTATCACTTATAATTTGATACTCTTTATGAATAAACATAAATATAGGTAAATTATATGGTAATTATATCTTAAAAACATATATTTTATTCACCAATGGTTATTCTTGTGGTTTACATATCTTAGTACTCTCTCGCTGCCCTTTGGTTAACTATCCAACCAAATGGTTTCTTATAAGTGGTTAAGAACTTATCTCTTGTTATTGGTCATTAAACATTATCTTCGATGTTTATACTATTTATATTTTTTAGATAATGTTATTATATTAAATTCAATGATTTATGCCATTATTTTTTAGTAATAAATTAATTTATTTTCAATTGTTCAAAAGAATATTTCTAATGTTTTTTGCATGTGTAATTTTTTTACATTCATTACAAAATTTTGAAAAGAATATTATTTGTAACATATTATGTTGTAGTTTCGTTTCTTAAATTAATAATAATTTATATTAATGATGATTCCAATTAAAATTTTCATTTTTAAAATTAATTTTTATTCCTATTTATTTTTTAATTTATTATATTAAAATTAATTTCTAATATTTTAGAAGAATTAATAATGGTATTTAAATCCACGTATTTATATTTTTATCACCTAATTTGAATTTATTATAATTAAATAATTGTATTCTCAATGTATAAATATTTGTAATTATTGTAATATTATAGCTTTATATTTCTTCTATCAATCCCGTTGAATTATTTATTTTAAGTGATGTGTAAAATGTTCTTTCATATCGTGTTACAAAATATTTATAAATATTTTTTTATAAGTCCACTCATATTGTTTCTTAATATCTAATATATGAATCCCCCTTGGAATTATTTTTCATGTTTGTCCCTCTTAATTATCATATGAGTTTATATTCTAAGACACTCCTTGTTTTTTATGGCTATGTTATATATCACTCTTCATCTCACTCATGACATTATTTTTCTCTGTATATCCCATGTTATTTAATATAATGAATATATTATTTTTTATTTATATTGTTTCTATAATTAATTTTATAATATTGACTTAAATATATTTCCATTATTATATATGGGGTTATATTTAAGGGTTTTTATCAAGAAATTAATTCTATTTTTTGACTGGGTAAATAATGATATTTTTTTATACTTTTTATTCCAATATGCAGTTTTTTATTAAAAGGGAATTTTTATTATGTATTATACTATATATATATATTTTTTATATAATAAAAAAATTAAACTAATTTACTGATGGGTGGGGACTAAAATTATATATCCCATCAATGCATCTATATGTATTGTAAGATAAATGAGTTTTGGAATCAGTATGACTTGTAAGATAAACTAGTTTCAGTGTTTAGACAAATCCTTGTCTATTTATTTATGATGTCTTAACCCAAGATCATAATATAATATTTATGATATCCAACATACATTATTACATCGCTATGATGTATGTTTTTTCATGTGATTATTTACATTATTTTGAAATCTAGGGATATATTATATGATTATGTTATTAGTTATATGGCATTATTTTATTATTTATTATTCATACCATATTATTCATTCCTTTATTTTTCCTTGATGGATTTTGTTTTACTCTAACCCTTACAGATCATTTTATATTTCCCTTTTTATATTTCAATTTTCATAGGTTGTGAAGAAGATTAATAAGTATGATGTGTTTATAAGGTCATTCAGTGTGTATAAATTTTGTGGGATTGAATGAAAACATTTTTTAACCTAATGAATTCTCATATTAGTGGGAAAATTTTCTATTTTGTGAAAAAAATATTGTTTTTTTATTTAAATTTTTTTTAAATATTCTTTAAATCTATAAAATTAAAATTTATTGGTTAAGTAAGTGATTCATCATTTGTTATTGATATTGTCATTATAGATGTCAAATTTTGGTTCACTTCAGTTGGTATCAAACCATATTATAATGAACATATTGTTAGTATGAGATCTAGAAGTTTGGGTTTGGGAAATTTTAGTACTAATTAAAAATTATCTTGGTGTTCCTTATATGAGATATGTTTTACTTATAGAATAGTTAAAATCAATTAATAAGTGAAAAGGATCATTCCATGGCTTAAAATATCACAAATAGTGTGAGAGCCTATTAGTTAAAAGGAATTTACAATAATTGGGATTTTGAACCAAAATGTATAAATTTCAATTAAATTATAATATTAACATTTAAATTGTATAAAATAACTGAGAAACCAAGAAGAGAAAGAAAAACATATAAGAGAATTATTTGTTAATGTGTTTCATTCTGGGGAAATGAATTGGTTGAAATATATTTATTTAAAATAAATGACCAAGGAATTAAACATTAGATGATTTGGTATATTTTTTAAACATAGTAAGAGAAATAAATTGAGGAATAATTATTAGTATATTTTGGGGGATGGTGAATTTCACAAATTAGAGATTTTTTTTTCTTTTCAATTTTGTGTGTTTTTATAATATTTTTTAACAAAAAATGTAGTTATAGAATATTATTTATTTTTAGAATATTATATTAATTATATAAAGAATGAATATTTTTTTATTTATTTATGAAATTATATGATTATTAATGTATTTAATGATAATAACAAACATTTGGAGGAGTTTTCATAAAAGGAAGAAACCTGTGTAAGAGTAAATTGAATAAAAATTGGTGTAGTGTTAGAAAATATACGGAATACACTATGATGAACTAACCTAATGGGTACATAGACAGAAAACTCCCCACATATTCCTATAAAAGAACATGAGATAGATACTTGCACCAAGTGGGAATAACACAAAAATGGGAGGCCTTTTCTTATGGTACATGTAAACCAGCACACAAAAACACATCCATGAAATAGTAGATAGATTTAAAAAGCTAAAAAATAAAATTAATGTCTCATATATACAAAACTATAGTAAAACATAATTACTGAAAGCATATAAGGGGAATAACATGCCCACCAGAAATAGTAAAAGTGACCAACCTTCTTATAAGGAGGTGATCTCTGTCAAAAGAAACATTCAAAAAGATCCTTGACTCGACTCTAATAAACGCCTTGGTCGGTCTAGTTCACTATGATCAACATACCATAGGTACTATAGATACTCTATAAAAAACCTATTGTTTTAACATGATCGAACAAGTGTTAGGGAAATTTGTGCAAGTGCTAATATAATAATCCATAGTAGGCACCCCATAAAAAATAAAAATGGAGAAGCTGAAAGGTTTCATTTCATTCAACCTTGTGAGAGGGAACCCAAATGAGAGGGAAAATCTATCTCAAAACATCATATTCTATGCTTTACTATTCTTATAAATCCATAGGGGGTGTCAACCTAGACAAACTAATAATTCACAAGGACTCCAAGAATCACCTAGATATACTCGTCTCATACTCCAAGTCTAACGAGGTTCTGACCTCATAGTTTGCTAAATGATTATACTTGAGGCTCTAAAGGTAACATAATACTAGTATAACACACTCTAAAAGAACATAGATTTTTTTTATAACCATTATAAGAGATACGCACCATATGGAACATCTCTAGCATTCCTTATGGTACGTCCAAGAGAATACGACCCATCATAAAAAACTAACTTGGTCAAACTCTAATGACTAGAAATAGAAGACCTCTCATTTCGAACATTCTAATGTAAGATAAGAGAAACCCTTATAGATAGACCCACTCCTAACTACTAAAAATACTTGAGTAATAACTACTCTAGATAGTGCACCATGTGTATTCTCTCTAATGTGAGAAAATAGAGGGACATGCACCTCACCACTAATATTCAACCGAAGGAGTACTATCTCATAGATAAACCCGAAAACCTCTTTCACCCCTATATCAGGTGACCTAAACCTCACGCTATCAATGTATAACAAACTCCAAAATAGGTATCATTCAAAACTAGTGGATGAGAAGACTTATTGGGATTGATCACTATAGTTGAGGGAACTCTTACTCTAGTGGAGGACCGACAACCTCACACAAAAGGGGCGTATTAATCCTTATATGTGGACCTGCAACCTGGTACAATAGGGTAGTACAATAAATTGATAGAGGACCCATAACCAGGAATGACATTAGAGATCCAATATATAGATATAGGACCCCCACCCTAGTACAGTAGGGTAGTACCTCTCTAACAGTACAATCACTATAGGGGACTCTCACCCTGACACTGTAGGTGAGTACAGACCCTAGGCTAGAGGGCCCAATCCCTTTTATGATAGGGGAACTGATTTTGATAGAACAATATATATGTAGGGACCACCCCTATAGTGACATATGAATTCTGACTCCAATGATAGAGTACCCACACCTTGATGTGGTAGGGGAGTACCCACTCTATTTATGCATCATATTTGAAGGAAGTACTCCCTTAAATGGAAGGGTAATACCAAATGCATTGATAGAGGAACCTACCCCCAGTCCAACAAGTGACTTCATAATCTTTCCATACAATGAGTATGGATGGCCAACACCTATAGTTGGGGTTTGGCTTTGTGGTAAGAACCCCATAAATCTACATGAATAATGTGAGATCATAACCCATGGGGTGCGGGTTACTATAGTAGCACTGTTGAGCTACTGTAGAAACTGAGGAACTGTTGCAATGGCGGCACTATAGCGGTGCAGGGGAACTGTAGCGGCGGCATGGGAACTATAGTAGTGGCAGGTACCGTGTGGAACTGTAGCAGTGTGGTAATTGTAGCAGTATTATTCACAGAATGGGTCATGGGCCCATAATTTGGGCTTACGGGCTATATAATGGGATAAATTCCCACTGGGACTACAAGTTATGTAATGGGTCTCCCTATACTCAGTAAAAGAGGTATTTGGTTTGCTTTAATAATAAAAATAAGGCTTTGGCCCCATCCAATTAAAAAAAATTGATGGCCCGCACCCTAACATAATAGGAGAGCATTATCTTTATCTTCATGAATGATACTGGGATCTCGCACCCAGATCTATCAGGGGAGTGTTGACCTTATAATAACAAATCCTTGAGTATTTAACATGCACCCAGGATGTGGGGAGTTCCATCTTGAACAAAAGTAGATAGGTAAGGGAATCATGCACCCTAATTCCATAGAGGATTACTTTTCCCATCTTCTATTTGTAAGAACAACACTGATCTCCAGCATCATCCAATAACTACGGAATAGAGTTTCAGGCCCATCATACCTCACATCACAACACTACCATGAGTATGGGTTCCAAAACTGAATATAATCGGGTAAAACCACCCTACTGTAATAATGTGTCTAGGGGACTCATATCCTAAGGTGAGAGGGATGGGTGTCGAACATAACATCATCTCAATGATCCACCATGAAAACTTTACAAGGTTAAGCACGACTACTATAGATTCTCACATCAATCTCACCACATAGTATCTTATCAGAAAAAACACCATCCACCATCATGTTCTACATGAAAAAAAATCATAGGATAGGATACTTGTAATCCTAAATCTATGTCTCGGAGAATTAGATAAACAGTTCAGAAGATCCCATGAACATTTGAACGTGGTGTGCACTAGGGTGAACACGACATGTGGACCCATTAGAGCACATGGTTGTGTCCTCTTATTTAATGTGATTGATATAAATTTAGGCATAAATGGTTTATATGGGATATACATTGCATATCCTGCATCACCCCATCCCTCGGGCCATTCCTTTCCTCACACGGCTCAGTTATCTATGTCTCACGCTTGACGCGTCCCGAAGGTAAATTGAGTTTCCTGAAAAAATGGCCACATGGTTTTTTCATTCTTCCATTCCCATGTTGGAACCCTATTCCTATGTAATTTTCTCATGTACTTCTACACATCCATCTCCCACAACACAATATCCCTGGTCATGACCCATGGACACACAACCCGGTGTCACTACATGGTGTGTAACCCCAAAACATGGTTTGTAGTCACCAAACGTTATTTTACCTGAATGTAAAGAACACACAGTGTGTCCCACTAGATTAAAATCAATATAAACGATAAATTTTATAGTAATATCCATGGAAGTCACCAAAATCAACCTAGTTTCCCCTAGAACCTAAATATCGACCTAAATGGGATATGTAGCAATCATAATAGGCTCTACAACCTTAAAAATGCCTAAAAAGGGTATCAAGACAAAATCTCATATCCACATACCATGTGGAGAAATTATGAAGCTTCATGCATAAGATAATGAATGGATCATTCAATTCAAATATTTTATGATTATCAGTGTCAAAAAATACCTTAATCATTTCATCACCTCTATTCGGCCTTGGTTTTTTCCAATGCTCAAACGGGGGAGGGGGTTTTAGCTCTTCATTATGAAATGTGCACCAAGGTGGTGGGAGAGGTAGGGTTTAATTGGTATAATGTTTACTAAAAAAAATTAAAATCTCTTTTAACACCTTTCCTCTAAATCACCTTCGGTCAAAAACCTATTGCAAAAATATTTTATTTCACACCTAGGGTAAAACCATATAGCTCTAAACTCAAACTCAATATTGAGTTTATGATATGATAATTTGATCTGATGTTAATACAAATTTCAAGGGAAAATCATCACACGTGAAAAAAATATTTAAAATTTTTAACATCACTACATTGAGGCTCTACAAGCATCGACATCCCATATCGTCTCAAAAATATGCTTTAGAAATATTGATATATATATTCCAAAGTCTTACAAGTTGAAACCCAATTCATTATATTCTCCCTAACATAAGGATTATCATCCTTAAAAAGAGAAATCCTAGGACCAAGAGAATGAAACTGAGCTCTCTAATAGAACATCAATGAAAGTGAGCTCCCAGTGATTTCTAATGATCCTTACATGAATGAACTCAAGGGAACCGCCAAGGCCAAACCATAGCCAAATCCAACTTTTACCAGGTAAAAAACATGCAACATGCCATACATGTGTCCTACGCTATGATAAGTGGGAAACATCATGCACTATAGTCCATCTGTAGTCACAATGTCTAGTTTTACACCACATGAATGACATTATGCATATATAGAAACAACCCCACAATTCACATCCATGCCTAGAGTAACTACACCAAGGCCTCATCAATAATCATTTTTACAATGTGGAATCCATGCATATAAGGGTATCAATGAACAACACAGTGCTACCCATGTGTAAATATTTGTTCTTAATAGTCCCTTCTACTTGGAACCTCTGACTATACCATTTCTCAACAAATCATAAACACCATAACACAAAATATTTACATCCCCTCTGAGTATAGATGGTATGAAACAGATCCACACATTGGAATCATTGTAGGGTCTAACATTGGTTCTATGTAAAATTTATATGAAAGGATCCACCTCCACCATGAATTCGAAGAATATGGGTCAAGCAATAGGTTCCCCTTGTATCATTAGGGCCTACACCAACACTTAAATATGCATCCTCTCCACGAACACACAAGTATAAGGAAATAGTCCACCACACCTCGACACAATCTACTTTAGGCATCACAGACTCACCCTCCTAGTTTTAATTGCTTAAAAAAGATATGTATTGGAGGGGAAGGCATACATATTCTCCATGATTATAAATATAAGTCAACAACAACAACATTGGGTTCTACCTAATCCCTATGTCACCCAATTTAATACTGGGTAAAGAAGCCAAAAGGAATGGGTACCTTCCAACATTGTTTGTCAATACTACGGAATAATGTCTAAAGGACATATATCATACCTCAAATCATCCTTCAAGAATCTGGGTGAATGGCCTATAATACTTGTAGTTGTCCTAACCCTCATCCTCTAGATCCGTAAGACTATCATGAAGCGTTAGGGTGTTTTGGAAATAACATCTCAAACTGTTTTCCACCTCCTAAAACTCTACATGATCCTCTTCTACATCTTCCATTGTGTAAAAATATAAATGCCAAACACTGCCTCTTCTAGGGAATTCCATTGATCAGCTTCCTTTAAATAGCATGGTGTGTCAAGGAAACCCATGAAAGATATCCATGACAATCACAATCATAACAATTCCTCTCATCAACTAAGTTGGTCCCCAACATGAATCCATCACTACAGAACAACATTATTTGTTCTTAGCATGGTTATATCTCATGTTCCAAAATCTTATAATCTATAATATACTAGGTATTGTAGATCCATTGGCCTCTTGACCACCACTGTAGACCACATCTTCTCCTCCCTCTACCAATAATCTCTCTACCAACAGAGATCTCTTTAGTACCCCTACATAAGAGTGAAGTCACAAGGTTACCACACCAACTCAGACATTTCTACAGAGTCCCTTATCAAAATTACATGATATGAATAATGTGTCTCAAACCATATCCTCGGAGGAAATTGACATTTCCATAAATCTCATTGATTACTATGTTGTGGTCGTGTTACCCTATATAAGTTGAATATTATTTGGATACTCTTTTATATCAATGTTTCTAGTTAAAACTCCTCCATAATTAGACCCTCAAACTCCACCCCAAGTGAGTGTTTCCTCATTATGGGTCATCATCACCATAATCCATCATTGATTGGTTGAACCCTTCATAAGGCTCACCGCTAGGACCTCTATCAGATCAGGGGGAGTCCTCACAAGGACAATAAATTGTGTCACTACCTCAATATAGTAATAATCTTCTTGTGTTTGGATAAAACTGGTACCTCAAATGAAACTACCTATGGAACTCATGTAGTTCACTCATAATTCATGTATCCTCATCCTGAACTGTCAAAAGATCCATATCCTCAATATGTGGTGGATCAATTGGAGGAAAACCCAGAGGTACCACCTCATGACCAGTTCCCTACAATGGATCCTCATTATGATGTAGATATTTATCACAATCATACCATCGAATCCTCTCTGCGAGTCATCATGGTGTATTATTAAATTAGTTTCAAGATTTATTTTGTTCAAATAGTATATATAAGGATATTACTAATGAAGGAAAAGAGCCCACAACCCAATCCTATATGATCCATGCAACCACATCCCTAATGTACTTGTCCAACACGCATGTTATCAATGCCCTGATGAATAGATACATCAACCAGCACACCAATACTGAAACCTCTATCCTGACAACCAAACTCAAAAAACCCGAACACTATCATTATGAATCACAACCCAAGATCATGAAATTATGGACCCATATTGGAACCCTCTCTGATACCATACTATCAAGAACCAGCCCAACAAGGCCTGAGACACAACTCAGAAATCCCACCTCTAATAGGATAGGTTCTAGGGACTATCAATGAGTAGGCATATCACACAATGGTAGGCCTTTTCTTAAGGCACCAATATGCACGAACCCACAATAACCTATATGAAACTGTGTGGATATACAAAATGATTTAAAACAAAATAAATGTATATATTTTTTCCAAACAAAATTACAAAATAAGTAATGTATTAATAAATTGGAAAATCAAACTCCCACTAAAAATATATAAATTAATACAAACCTCTCATAAGGAGGGGATCACTATCAAAATCAACATATAGATTGTTCCTTAGCCTAGCTCTAGTAAACAACTTATTCACTTTATCTCACTAAGATATACCTACATTAGAGTCCTCTGGGGACTCTTTCATAAGGCCTATGGTTTTCCGAACGCACATCACATGTGTCTAAATCCCATTCTAGGGAGAGTATCTTGATACTATGAAAGCACCCAAAAAACCCAAAATAAAATGGAGTAACTGAAATTTGTCAGTATGCTCGACCGAGCCATAGAAAATCCAAAATAGGGAGAAAATATATCTGGAACCATCTTTGGTGATATATGACTAGTCAACTCAGTCTATAATGGGTGTTATCCTAGGCTTGTGATAAAACCAAAACGACTCCCCAAATCAACTAGATATACCCATCTCAGTCTCCAAGTATAATGAGGTTATTAACTAATAACTAGCGAAATGATTCTACTTGAGGATAAAAAGGTAACATACCACTTGGAGAACATGCTCTATAAGATCAAGAATATTATATGGAACCTTTCTGAGAGATACACTCTATCTAGAACATCTCTACCATTCTTGATGGTATGTTAGATAATTCACTCCATCATGAAACAACAGACAAGGTCAAACTCTAGTTCCTAGCATGGGAGGTATTATATTCACCACCTTGAAATCTATACAAGCATAGAATACCTAATTGGAGAGGCCCACCCTTTCCAATGTCCAATGTTGAGGGATCACTACTACAAACAATACACCGTGTGTTTCCTCTCTAATGAGATAGAAAATAGGGACTCACACCTTACCCCTATCATATAGTTGAGGGAGTACTAGCTCTTATCTAACTCATTAAACATATATCACTGTGATATGGAATTTCCCAAAACTCAATATTTAGAGGGGTAACTAACTTCTAACCAGGAATGTTATATTACTATTATTGGGGCCCAATCCTCATGATTGTTCTCCACAGTTTATGGATATTTGACTCTAGTGGAGGACTTGTAGCATGACCTAGTAGGGGAGTACTACTCTACATATGAGGACCAACACCCTATCACGATAGTGGATTACCACCTAATAGATATAGGACCCGCTCCCTTACATGATATGGTAGTACCACTCTGTGGCTAGAGGACCATCACCCTGGTATGGAATGGGAGTACCACTTTACCAGTACAATCACTATGGGAATCTGAATCATATAATTATAGTGGAGTACCAAACCTATGCTAGAGGACCCACTCACTATTATGACAGGGGAGTACAAACTCTTCCGAAAGAGTATGTATGGAGGACCCAAACCCAATAGTGATATGGGAGTTTTGAATCAATGGATTGAGAACCCGCACCCAAACATGATAGGGTAGTACCCAATCTATCGGTACATCATATATAAAGAAGATGCTCCTTGACACGGCAAGGGAGTATCGACTCCATAGATAGTGGACCTACATCCTGGTCCCAAAGTGGTGTACCTAATCAGTCTAGCTAATGAGTTTGGAGGGCATACAACCTGACACGAAAGTGTAGAACTATCTCTAAATTCAAAAACCATACAGAGAACCAATGCCCTTGTCAATAATGGGAGCACTAATCATAGAAGAACTTCCCCTTTGTAAGAGAACTAGCTCCCATGATTTGGGGAGTTCCGTCTCTACCATATTAGGGAGGTAAGGGATACCTACACCAAGATTCTATAGTTGAATTCTTTTCCTTGAATATATATATATATATATATATATATATATATGAACCACACTAATCTCCATCATCGGAAAAACACAACTGAAAGGTGTGTCACACTCGTCGTACCTCATGTCACAGCACTACCATGGGTATGGGACCCATGACCTGATATAGCATTAGAGCACCACTCTACCATACTATATAGTCATGGGAACATACATCGTCAGGTTAAAGGAAGGGGTGCTAACCTTGACATCAACCTATTGATCCACCCTAATCAAAATATTTTATTAAGCAGCACTGCTATATTATAATTCATAAATCATTCCACATCAAATATATTATATACCAAAACATAGTCTTACATCATGTTATACATGTAAAAATCCACTTTATAGACTACTTGTGATCCTGGATTTGAGTCCCAGAGATGGAGATATGCAACACGGATGATCTCAAGATTAGATCAAGAATGTACACAACAGGTACAATGGTCCACATAGTGTGTAAACCCACATAGTCACCTAGATGGGTCCAATTATTTCATGTCTAAGATAACAAAATAGGAATTCGTTGTTTTTATGGGTTTTAAATGTTTTTTCTTGCCTCACTTCATACCTTGAGCCATGCATTTCCTCTCACAGACCACTAGTTGTGTCTCACACATAGTGTGTACCCTAGGTACATGAAGTGTCCTATCTAGACGACAACATTTCCATGTCATTTTATCATGCCCATGTACAACACCCCATGTTCATGTACATTGTTTGTGTAGTTCTACATATGATTTTCTAGTGACATGGCATCCCTATCCATGACCCATAGCCACACAACCAGGGCCCCTACACATCATGAATCCTTGAAACATTGAATGCTATATAAAAAATAATATAAAAAAAATTTAAGAACACATGGAATGTCGTACAAGTTTACACACATTGTAAATTGGAATTTGGATTAGAATTTCCCTATGAGTCGCCTGAATCACACCACATTACCCTAAAACCCATATTTTAGCCAATAAAGGTTCCCTAGAAATTGTAATAGGAATATAAAACATTAAAACAACATATAAAAAAATTTCTTAGGAATAAAAATCGAATACACATACCTTAATATGAAATTCTAATCCTTCGAGTCCAAAATGATGCCCGGATCATGATGCTCCTCGATCTAATGATGCTCAATAACAAAAAATATGATCGACAACACCTCATTGCATCATTTGATTCTGATTCCCAATTGGGGGAGGTGGGGTTTTCCTCGCCTATTTGTCATGAACACCAATGGGTGTGAGGAGGTTGGGTTTGGTTTGTATTAATTTTATTAATCCCAATTAAACTTTCTTTTAACACCCCACTGCCAACTCAAATTCTATAAAAAACAAGATGCTAATAAATTTTATGTCATGCTTAGGGTAATCACAAAACTCGTATGTAAACTGTGGTCTCAAAATTACAATATGATACTTCAATTGGGAGTTATTCTATTTTTCATGTGGAATTATGCACCTATGAAAAAATTTATTTAATATTTTTAATAACATTGTATCGAGGCTCTCTGAGCCTCAGAACCCCATATCGACTTACCTCCTAGCTGCAGAAATATTCTTTGAAATATTAAAAAATCATATAGGTCAAAACATGAGTCACTACTTTCACCGAACATTAAGGATCAATAGGAAAAAATTTACTACGTAAAACTAAATTCAATAGAAAATTTCTGATGTGAGAATAAAATTTGTTAGAAACATGTTTTAAAAAGTAAAATAGATCATCCATTTGTTCGAACATAACCCCATGTCTTGTATTGAGATTATTATTACACTCCATTACAATATCACATCCAATAACATGCGGAAATGTCTTCTCATCAAAAGAAATTTCATCAATTTTCCTTGACTATGCTATATCTAACGATGTGTAGAGAAAAAATTTGATGTGTCATCAAATCCAACATTTTCAAATGATATTATACACAATCTATGTCTGGGACATAATTTAGTGTGGAGTCCAAACATAAGTTAAAACCTCAAGGAATCTACCACTACGTTGTGATGCTCTATCATTGTAATTCTAAAAATTTCAGAATCACGTGAAGGGTAATGAATAAAAATAATGAGGGAGAACCATATTAATATTTTTTCTCATAAAACCATTAATCTATTATGCTTATTAAATAAATTTTATTTAAGGATCCCAATGATGTAAACCATAATTAAATATTTAATTTCATTAATGATTTTTACTTCTTTAATGGATAGAATTCATCCTTTGTGTGATATAGTTTTTATCCCACGCACAAATAACTCTTTTATTATCATCATGAACTAGCTATAAGAAAAATAAATGACATTGAAAATATTATAATGTATATCTTTAACTAGTTAAAATCATTCGACAATATAATAAAAAATAATTCCTTCTGAAGACTAGTCTCTAATGCATGCTCGATCCTTCATAATATCTGGAGAAATACAGATCTTCTTCCTCTCCCTCACACAAAAATCTCCTTGGGATGTTCTCAATACATAAAATATTATGAAATTTTCAGTATTTGTTTTTCAATATTTATTATTTTATTTTCATTTCATTAATGTGCAATGTATTTTGACAATATCTATACTTTCCATATATGAAAACCCATATCTTTTATACATTTTTTCATGTTTTTTTACGAAATGGAACACATAATACAATCCTAGAATATCAATATTCCCTTTATATTTAGGAAAATTGATACATAGAATAATAAAAAGAATAGGATACATCAATATTTTTTCAAAACTCAATAACATGTCTTTAAAATGCATTGATCTTCTAATATTACAATGATAACCTAGGGACCTACATAAGAAAGGGGTGAGATATAATTCACAGGGAATGAATAATAAAATAATAACATGATAAAATTAAAAAAAATATGATTTAAGAATAAGATAGAGGTGCCATAAAAAGGTAAAATCCATAAACATGAATATCAAAGCATCACATTAGATTGTAACATCTAGTAAACGTTGGAATATAGAAACATCATAAAAATGTCTTCATAATCATATGTCATGGATAAGATCCATTACAACATAACAAAGTGTTATTTGAATAATATTTCATTCACCATACATGTAGTATCAAGATATAAAAATACTACACAATTCGTGGGAGGGGTAAATAATTATGGGCCCACCCGTAAAATTAATACAATGTACAAGAATATGTTTGAAACATCCATTATACAACATAATAATAACTTAAATAAATTTCAATCCCAAGATTAATGATTTTGGGTTTCATACATGGAAGCCTATAATCAATGAGGGATTGGTACATATAGGTGAATACTATTGAGTGAAAATGGGTATGGGTATTCTCTTTATAATTGTTTGGCACAGAAATTCGCTGGATAATTTCAGAAACATAACGATTGTATATAATGGTTTATTAAAGGGATGGATCAGAGTGAAAGGTGTAATATCATTAGATAGTTGTCATAAGTATTCTAAAGGTATGTGTAAATACACATCACAATATGAGAAAATAAAATTAGATGGCTTAGTTTAAGGAATGTTAATCAAATGAAAAAAAGATGAGAGGATCTCTTTTTCTGAGAGGGAACAACTAAAATCTTGGGAGGAGTGTGTTATGATCTGTGTAATATCTTGGTGAATTTTTATAGGGATAGGGAGAGTAAACTCATGATAAATGGATTTTTATTTAGGATGTATGGAAGGTTGGGTGGGTATTTATAAAAAAATATGGAAATTCAATATTAATTTCTAAACATAGGTTTTGGACACTAATTAATCCAATAAAAAGACCCACCCATGGTTTCTACTAAAGGGTAGTTGTTTAAATTGTATTATAATGTTAATAAATAACCATATAAAATTAATATCATTTGTAATATGGATGTGATTCGTTTTTTATAAAGAAGCGATTTTGAAAACATAAATTATAATTTAGATTTTGAATGCTTCATTTTTGGATTATAAAATAAATCACATAACATAAAAACATATTATTTTAAAGTATAAACATATTTATGGTCTTTTAATTCCTTTATACAATTTATCACAACAATTTTATTCTATTTTTATCTCACAATACATACCATATATTTATACTATATGTAATTTTAATGAAAAAAATTGCTTCCTTGAAAAATTATGTGAAAAAAACTATTTTATAATATTCATATGATGATTTATAAATTAATATTTATTTTTATCAAATTAGTTTTAAAAATATGGTAACTTTAATATTATATAAAATATCCTTATTTACTGAAAAATAATTGTTTTTACAACCTAACCTCTTTCTGGCCCTAATAAAATATTTGATGATGCCTTTTAAATAATATTTCCATTTATATAAAAATAATTTTTATTTAATATAATATTTTAATGAAATATCGTTTATTTAAAAAATCATGATTTATCAAAAATATTCTCAATTGAAACTATATATTTCCCAAAAATACAATTTTCGTTTCTTCGTATCAACATTTAATTAATATCCAAATAATTATATTATAATATAAGAAGTAATAAAATATAAAGATGTCATCATTATTTTAATAAAAAATTATAAAAAATGATATTGTTATGGTCTAGATATATAACCCTTAAATAAACCATTGTATACCCTATGAGTTATGTGTGCAATGGGGGGGGGGGCTTTCTGAGGGTGCTTCGACGGACATGGTTTGGTCTTTGGTCTTGATAATTTTGAACATATCTCATAAATGGTTTCATTCATGCTTTAATTATTTCATTTTTTCTTATGATTTTTCATGGGAAAATTGCAGTAATTCCTTCTCCCTCTGATGATTTGATATTTAGGCATTATAGGGTATAATACTACTAGTTGATGAAGTCTCTCCATCCATTTATGAAAATTGGATTTTTATAACCCTTATACTAATATTATTTATCCCTATATATAGGATATATTATGAAAGGTTTTGATTCCTACTTGTATTTGAAATATTAGAGGATACATTTTCTAATTTCTCAAAAATAAAAAAAAAGTAGTGTAGGCATTTTCTATAAATATTATGTATTTACACACTAGAAATGTAATGTCATTTAGAATTTTTATTCCATTTTATTCTTCCCCCATTCCTAAATTTCACCAAAAAAAATTCTTTTCATATTCTAAAATTGATGAGGGTACTTCTATTTCATTACATATTCTTGTCCCCTTGTTTTTTCCAAAAACTTACCGTCCTTTCACAGTAATTTGACCAATTGAGTTATCTTATTTCATATAATTATTTCTATATTATATTTGATATTAATTATATTCTCCTCATATAAAATCTCATTCTCCAAGGGTTCTTCCTATATATTCACTACATGTGGGTGGCATGTATATACTTCCTCAAGAAGGGTACATAGAACAAAAAATTTTCTTATGATAGGTTATGTGGGAGTGAAAAGTGAAAATACCAAATCAGTAATGTTATAAATGATCTCAAATCAGCTGATGTGTCTTGGAATAAAATTTTACTTATTTTGAAACCCCATGAATTTATTCCATGGTGATAGACAATGGAAAAAATTATCACCAACCTCAAATCCCAAGTTTTTCAATAATTGTATGCATATAATTACTATCAAATATTTGAATATTTCATATAACCATAATGTTTTTTAACCATATCTATCATCTCATAGATAATATCATGTCCCATAATCTTCCTCTCTCCAAAATCATCAACGCTTATTGGAGTCAGACACCTCTTCCCATATAGAGCCTCATAAGGTGTTGTTTGAATGGTAGGATGAAAAATATTTTGTTGAGAACTCCACTAGGGATAACATTTTATCCCAACATATATGGAAATCTATTGAAAATTTTATCAGTATATACTCTATAGTTTTAGTGTTTCTCTCTGTCTGACCTACTATATGAGAGTAATAAGTAGTACTAAAATTCAGCTCTATATCAAATCCTTACTAAAGGCTTTTCCATCGAGGTAAACCAATGATTCAAATCAGATGCAATGGTGAGTGGAACTCCATAGAGTTTCACCACTTCACTTATATGTATATTTATTTGTTAATTAAGAGATAAATATCAATTTATTTCAATGAAATGCATAATTTTTTTATGGTGGTTGACTACCACCTAGATAGTGGTATTTCATATAGATGTTCTGGGGATTCCAAGGATGAAATCCATGATTATATTTTCCCATTTTCATAGTGTATGGAGAAATGATATCCTCATAGTCATACACTGACATTATTCAACCTAGACCTTTTAGAATAAATATCATCAATATTCTAATTTTCAATATACGACTTCATGCTATACATCTTGATGTTTTTTTGAGTCCATGTACATCTTATTACATCTTTGATAAATATAGAATATTAATCTATTCCCATTAAAAACAACTTTTTTCATAGTAATAATTTATATGGTTAAATTATAATATTGAATGGTTTTAAAGTATAAATAGAATATTTTTTTACCATTTAATATAATGTATGTCAATATCATTTATTTTACATTTAATTCGTAGGTTAAATCAATTCAATCTTTTGCAGTGTTTTAAAGAAAAACCTGTTTTCTTTCGACAAAGGGATTAATTTTAATTTAATTTCTGCAACTTTTGTGTATTAAATTTGGAAAAAATTATTCCATATTTGGAATCATTGGGTCCAAATTATGTTAATAATCGACTTTTTATTTTTGGAAATTATGAATAGTAACTAAGGTAAATTTTATTTACCATAGTTAAAGATAAATTGGGTAATTCAGGGTAAATATAAGATTATAAAATTACCCTAACACCTGCGAAAATCCTATTGGATGACTAAAAGTCGACCCATATCACCTAAGGGTCGGATTAGATTCATTTAATGGACTTTTTTCCATGAAAATAATTTAAATATTATTTGAACCAATAAATGTGACAACATGTCACTTTCTTAAATCTTATAAGTATAATAATTATAATTTAGTGATAAACTTCATAAAACATCGATCATGAACAGTCTCCAGAAATCTAATACAATTATCTACATCATAGCAATTTATTTATAATTTTTAGGGATTAAATAATTATCATTCAATATGACACAATAGTGATGTTGAAATTATTTTATTAATTAAAATATCAAATAAATGGTTTTAAAAATAATAAAATAAATATTATATGAACTATTTAATGTTCTACACTAATTTTATAGATACATATTACATTTTATGAATCTATTAAAGCTTTTATTTTGAACATATCTTCTGTATATATTTTATTTAAATTCAAATAAATGAATTGTTTTAAAATTGACACTATTGTTATTTTATTAAAATATCAATTTTTAAAATTGTTTAAAAATAAAAAATATATTTAAGAATTATAAATTTAAGTTTATATGGTCTATAATGTTATAATGTAAACAATTATGGAAAATTCACAACAAATAAGTAATTATTTTTTATAATTTAAAATTTAGAATTTTATTACCACAAATAAACTTAAATAGATTAAATATGGATAAATCAAAATGATAAGGTTTAAAATAAGATCCAAACATGTATAAATTTTATTGGTATGTTTTATTTTACCCATGCTTACCCTTACTGAGAATTTGACCTCACCCTTTTTATGTTTTCTTTTCTCCGGGATATAAAGAAAGTTTTTAGGTAAGAACAAAAAGGGAAGATCTTTATGGGATATGTTGAAGATCTTTCACCGTGATTATAATATTATGTTCCATGTTTCCAAATACACTGAACTATTACGGTCCTTGTGTGTCTATTTTTGTTATGTATTAAGTATTCCGCTAAAGTAATGTAATGTCTTTGTACGTCAAGCTTCGGGTCTCTACAATTAATATTTAATTATTTCTCTATATAACATACAAAATATATTTAGGAATTTTTCATAAACATAACCTTGTATCATATGATATGTAATACCTTATGAATACCTATAAAAACCCATTTTGAATAATCTCTAACACTCTTTTAGAGTAGCTCCCTTAGTAAAAATCATTCCCAATTAATTAAAGTGATATTATGTGATATCCATCAATCACATGCATCGATAAAACTGTTTCTACCATCAATATAATTTTTATAAAAGAATTTTCATTTGATCCATTTTTCATAAACATAAAGTAACCACACTAAATAGAGTATATAAATCCCATATATCCACTCATTATTTCTCGATTTTCCAAGTATATATTGTCTAGATTGATGAATAAATCAAATTTAATTCATCATAATTGATGATCACATTACATGACCCTTGCCCAAATATATATAAAAACAATATATACTACTTAGATGTGGAAATATACTTCTTTGTCTATATAAATCGAGGGATCATATTTCATAATATCCATATGAGAGGAAAAAATATCACCATGGTTAACCTCAAACCAATGAAAATATCAGTACATACTGAGCAACCCCTAATTATAAAAGCCTCTTGGAATGTCTAAGTTAAATATCAAATTATCAAGGTTATCATGTTAATTAACTATCCCAAATATAATATAGGGAAATTATAATATGAATAATTCACCAATATTATACCAAAAACATATTGTATTACACGTTATGTTATATATACTTATTGGGTCATCTAGTGCACAAAACTTTTTTTATGCCTCAAGAGCATATTTTTTATCCATTTACAAAAAATATACTCCCATTATCCTTAACATTTATTCAGAACCTATTAAAATTAATGATGAACACTGGTTAGGAATAACACAGAGTTATACTTTTATATGTTAATCATTATTTCTATTCCAAAAAATATACACATACAACATGAATGAATATCCATTGATTATACCTTTTGTTTTAAAAGATATTTTTTATAACACTAAACTATTTTAAAAGTATTAATAAGAAAATAAAAATAGATTAACTAATCAATTAACATATGATAGATATTCGGGTGCACACCACACTGATTACTAGAAGATATACTATCTTAAATATTAAAAGGATGAATAAGTTCTAAAAATTAATTGTCTAGATGATACCTTGTGAATTTAATGTATAGAATCATGGACGTTCTTCATAATCACCACAACGAATTGACACCTATGAATCCAATATTAATTACTCTAAAAAATATTCAAATGAAACACCCTATGTATATATAAAAGAACAAGGATTATAGGTTTTACACATTAGTTCTCTAGCCATCAGAGAACACTGTTATAATATTCATTTATCAGATGTTATAAGATATTAAAATTATATTAACTAATTATAAAAATAGATAAATAATTTCTATATTTCATCAATCCATATTTATAATTGTAAAATTCCACCCCAAATCACTCATTAACTAATAGTTGTATTGGTTTTCCACAAGATGTCAGATGCACCTCCACATATTCTAGAGGGATCTCACTAGTATCAGGGGAATATACCGGTACTATGGGATCAATATACACCCAATATCAATGTGTCTAATGAAATAAAAAATAAAAAAATACCATCTACATGAGTAAGTAATCATTATATTAATATATAAATATCAAACTAGTTGTAATACATGAAATATCGTAATGACACTAATAGCCCTGATCTATATACAATATTCTACCCACTAGGATGGTTATGGATAAAATCTAGAAAAAAATGAAAACAAAACAAATAGTCATTTACTACATATCTATGATAAAACTCATCTATTCTTGTAATACCATCCAAGATATCCGACTCTATCATATTATCCCAAGACTCACCCAACCTTTTCCTGTAATCATGTGAATGTATTCTGAGGATCCAAAATGTAGTGGCAGTCTGAGAAGGGTGTGAATAAAAAACTAAGTAGGGTGCCACCAATGTGGCCCCATAAAGAATAGAACATATTTTTATGTTTGAATTCTTCATTCTCAACTATAATATATGACAACTCTAAATATATAAATTTTTATCGATAATCAGGTTTGTGACCCTGATCGACCATTCTTACTTTAGCTAATATTAATGTGTCACTGAGAATGTCGCAGTTACCATGAATCCTTAGCAACATGTGGGTTCAAAGTATATGGAATAATCAACCAATTATAACAACTTCGATATCCCATTTCTTGGAATCTATATCTCTAGAATCCAAATCTATGTCAGTGTTAATCATCCTCAAAACTCTAGGGATGAGTCCAATGAAAACCCAATATCTATGCTCTAAATCCAAGTTAAACCAAGTCATTATCATGAATTTGGGGGTGAGGTATATGATAACCGTTTTTTTGATCTCCCTACTAAGGGAGTCAACAATCATCTCCTCAAAAAATTTCATATGAGGCCCATAATAGCCCTATATCAGAGCTCTGAATCCATGTCATACTGAATTATCCAAACTACTCTAGGGATAAGGCCCATGGAAGCCCCATATTTGCGCTCCAAATCCATGTAATCTTAAATAATTTGAGATCCTAATCCAAACCATACACTATAATGTTTTATAACAAAATCCATGAAGGATATAACTCCATGGTAACTTAACCATATTCGTCTCCAAAACATGGCAGCCCATCCTTATACCATGGAACCAATCATGGAATCTAAAACATATTATATCAACCGTAAGGGAATACTCCATAATTTAAGGAAACACAAGGGCAGACAGAATTCTCACACCCATCTTACTTTTTTATATCCCTTTGGGATCACCAGCCTGGTATAAGATCATAGGTGACACCCATAACAATATCACATACAATTCTCATGGTCAGTCAATCAACATGGAACATGTGAGTCCCCTTGGTATTAGTATTGTAGAGGCACCCTTTTATGGGTCCTTGTTCCCAGTCACAGTCTCAGGTCTACACCTGATACACTTAGATGTATAATCCCACCACTTCATAAAAAGGGTAGTATGATCATTCCCGCTAGATAGGGTGAAGATTGAATTTATATGATGTGTCATTTTTACACCTTACATCATGTTGTTAATATTCTAAATACTATTATAAAGCATCACCAAGGTTTGACTCTCAGTGAGGTTCCATTTAATGAGTTTCCTATAATGTCTTTTATTGTCATTTTCATGGGGGGTTAAAATATTTAAAAGAAGATATTCTAATTTAACTAGACTTATAGTCTTGAAAAAAAGATCAAACATGTAGAAATGTCTAAAGTAGAGAGAAGTCAAAAATTAATTAGCGTCATTTCCTTCTAATTCTCGTATTTCATCAATTCTTCATTGCCTTAAACTATTGATAATCTATAAACTCTCTCAAAACATAGTTCAAGATCACAAAACATGCATCTCCTTTAGTTTGAAAATTCAAGGTTAATAACTAAGATTTCAGTTGTCAATGTACATTCACTAGGAGTTAGTTAAATTCATCAATGATCACTTTGCACCATGAAAAAATTGTGCTTCTATTGTGCTAAAAAAATAAATTAATAATTAAGAAATTTAAATAACGAAATTCAATCCATAAATTTTTTTCCATAAAAAATAAATAGAATTCACATGATGAATAGAACACGACGATTGAAAATATTCCAATCATATAATATAAGAGATCATAAGAAAAAAAAATACAATAAAACTATCATCAAACATAAATCAACTATTTTATGATTTTATATTAGTATAATATTTAAATTTTAATGAAAATATATAAACTCCAAATGAATCACTAGTTGAAGAAACTAGGTATTAAAAAAGAATAATTTTTTGATCATGTTTGAGGCGTATGAATGTCCCTCAATAATTAATGTTATACTATCATAGACATGTGGTAGGTTATCCTGCTTCATTGAAAACCTGGGCATCCTCAAAAGGATTATTAACCAGTTCTTCATTATCAATCATTCAGACAATATCAATAAAGAATCATTGGATTTAAATCCTCACACGATAAAGGTCAAACATCTTTCCTCCCTAAAAAATTCCCCATGCATATATAATGATTTAGGGAATCAAGTCCACTCCATCTTAAAATAATCCTATAGATAAATAACACTCCAGCAAATCCAAATAATCCAACCATCGAAATTCACTGACAAACGAAATCCATATGAATCTTGAAATGAAAATCAATCATCAAAATCATTAATCTCCGATCTGGAATATCATCCCAACTATAATATCACAACATCTTCCACTGACACATCAACGGTGGTGGCATTGTTCAGCCATGACTTAAAATAATTAGGTACATGAAACAATCAATTAAATTTGCTACTACTATTGATTGGAATTTAAGCTATAGGGATGTAGCATTCTATATTCGGCTATATGAAGCACATTTGGAATTGTCTATGTAAATTTGTTTGAAAATTGGTTGTGTGGATGATGTGAAAAACCTCTACACGGATCTGTAACATGTTGTTCCAATAAAAAAATTTAGTATAAATGAAAAAATATTTTTTTTAAAGTAAATTGAAATTTTAATATATAATTAATTTATTAACTATTAAAACAAGAAAAATAAACCTAAAAAATTATTAAATTATTAAAAAAATTTAAAAATTATTAATTTAATCAAGTAAATATTTTAAAAAACTATATTTAAACATGTTTTAACTAATTAATTTAAAATAAAATAAGGAAATTAGAAATTAAATTCAAATGAATAAAACAATGTTATGTTAATTTTTTTCAATAAAAATTTCATAATAAAAAAATAATAAATATTATAATTGAATCATAACAAAAGGATAAGAAGAACAAGGAATAAAAAAATCTTTTATAAAAAAACAGAAAAACTAAAATTAAAATAAAATTCATAGATTTTAACAATTTTAAATAAGTTTAAAAATTATTAAATATAAATTATTTTTTTAAAAACATGATTTTTTAAATTAATATACTGTTAAATTAAATAAATAATGTGGAAAAAAATGTCAAAATAAAGCCACATCAAATTCCCCCACTCTAAAATTTTTCTTCTCATTTGGAATTTAATGATACAAATTTAATTAAATGAACAGAATCTGAAATATTACATAATATAAGACCATATAAAATTGGTTTTCAATATTTATTTCCCCCTTGGATCATCATCATGAATTTAATATAATTACCCTCATGAATGTAAATATTTTTAGTATAAAACCAATTTCAATTATACAAAGATTATTGAACTTAATTAATTGAATATAGATTAACCCTATTCAATTTTCATTCAACTAAATATAAAAACATGTATTTAGCACTAGATGTAAAAAATCACATATTTATCAATCAAATAGTTTTGACACTCTGTTTGGATGAGATAAAATAACAATTTGAAAGGTAGTAAATATAAATAATTCATCAACTTAATGAATAAAAGAAGTAGTTCCTCCTGGATTAGTGTCTTCATTTCATAATTCATTTGAATACATATTTTATAATCTTAAATCCATATTTTGGAAATAAAGGGAAATTATATTTATATAACATTCAAATAATATTTTATGAATGTCAACCACTTTTCAAGTGGGGAAAGAAAAATGTTTTACCCAAATAAATACAAGTTTTATTAGAGAATTAACATCAATAGAGAGTCCATAAATAATCCAAAATTCATAAAATATTTATCAACAAAAATAAATTTAAAAAACTTGAGAAATAATAAAATTTGAAAAAAAAATTGGGGTTTTGATGGGTTCTCATTATAATACAGTGTATCATATTAAAATACAATTTCCCTCATACTAAAACATAATATTGTCTTCAATGTTGAATCCAATGTGTTGAATAATGTAAAATAAATTTTAAAGATAATTTTTATTGGAAATTCAATATATAAGCATAATTTTCTATGGTTCATAAGAATATTCAATGTATTCCTTACACAAAATAAAAATAATTAAAATTACTCCCAACATGCATAAAAGTGTACTTACAGATTACCACTTCAACTGTTCAACATAAAAGTATTGTTATTATGCTATTTCATGTTCTTATAAGTGTTCAAATTTATTTATATCTAAGAAAACAATATTCTAAATGACATTAGTGTAACACACAATAAAAAATATTAATTTAATAGTGCTAAACTGATTGTTTCATCCCAAAATATAGCATAAAAATAATCTTCCTTTAAAATTATTCTAAAAACATTATTCCAAGGTATAAGTAACAAGAAAAAAATCATAAAAACCATGAAAATTAGATGAATTTGAACCAATTACTTCCCTAAAAATGAATATATATTCATCTTTATATCCATTCAAATACACCCCTTCCCCATTTTAATAATCACTCCCTCTAGTTGATTTGTACAAACTCTTAAAGAATGAGACAAATTATTAATAAATTTTATCCCAAGTAAAAATGTTACCATAGGAATAATAATTTAGGGGGTTGCTCAATGATTCATAATGTTGTAAATTCCATTGATCATTGTAAATGAATAAATTTTCTTATACGATGTTAATGTGGAGAACATCCACAAATGGATTCTTCAGTGAGAACCACATAATCAATAGCTTATGGAAATCCTTTTTTCACTTTTATTTCTTATATAAATATAAATTTTATTTTAAATGTTTTTCTAATTTATATACCATAATTAAAATTTAATGGAATGTTATGAAAAGGAAAAGGAAATTTTGGTTAAAATTCCCAAAGATGTGATACATTTTATATTGTATATAGTTGGACAATATTTTTTTTACTCCAAGTTTCCTAGTGGATTGGTCTTATGTAGTAAAAACAACCACATAACATCTTTCCCAATGTTATTTAGCTTCACTCCATTATCATAGTCTCCTTGTAAAAGTTTGGTACATTCATCCAACTCATAGTGTAGTAAAATTCAATTTTTGGGGATGAATAGATAAAATATGGGTCCCCTTCTTATAATTATCTTGGATGAGGGTTTTCCTCTTTCCCACTAAGTATTATAGGGACATATTTATAAGAGGGAAATTTTTTTTACCTTTAAAATGGATATCGTTATCCTCTATTTCTAGCTCCAAATTATCTTATAAATAAACTACTCCATTTCCATATTAATCTTATTCTAATATCATCCACACATAATAACTTATTCCCCAAACATTTCTATGTCTTCCTAGGAATGTGGTTATGATGTTATTTCATAAGTGAAATAAAAATTGTATTGAATTATAATCATTTATTCTAAAAGATCAAAATAATAAATGTCAAAAATATTGAAATATCTCTAAAGTGAATTGGATGTCAGCCCTTGTTTTCTTTCCATAGCCTTAATAATATCAATAATTTTGGTAAGTGATTGTTCAAGGAATTCAACATCAAACACTTAGATTTAATCTTCTGAATACGGTAATCTTATCACTTCTACATTATTATCATGAGAAAATATAAAAATTAATTCATTTCCTAGACTAAATAATTAAATACTTGTGGATTTAAATATTCATTATTCTCTTCCATCATTTATTAAATAAATTTTCAATTATATTCAAGGAAATTTCAGTAGTTTTATATGAAAATTATCAAATTTGTTTTTTAATTTATTGGAATTTCTGTGTAATTTTTTTTTAATTATAGTGAATTATTCTGAGACTTGATGTTCTGATGTAACATAATTTCAAGGCACAGTGATCCTGGAATGAAATTTGTAATGTTTTTTAGTTAATTTAATGTAACTTGTGAGCTATTTTTTATGATATTTAAACTAGTTACTAGATTAAAAAAGTGAGGGAATCATTGAACACAGAATGGTGGGATCCTCCTAGAAAGGTATTAACTTTGACCGGTGACAGTCAACTAGAAATGATAGTTTTTAGACTTTTCATAAAATAATAAAATTACATAAAAAGTTATATTCTTTTCTTTAAATACCATTGAGTGGTGCCATGCATCACTGTTGTGCGGTGATGAGGCATCGCCAATATCCTTTCATGATATTCATTAACAAAAGCGAAACTAACATGCTATTTCATTAATGAAACAACATAAAAATGTGGGGACACAGCGTAATATAAAGGTTGTGATGCATTTCCCTATTAATTAGAAAACATGATGGCAATGTAAATGTGAAATTTCCTCTGATGAACCTATGGTGAAAATCCTCTCCAATGATGAATGACCAACACTGGTGAATCGCTATCGACATCAGTGATCCTTGAAGAATGGGACAAGAAGTGATGAAAACTGATGTCTTTGAGTATGATTTTACCCCCCCCCCCCCCCCCACGAGAGGACCTGTTTAGCAATTAACAACTTTGAAGTACTGGTTTCTATTGTTTTATGTTTCCTCGTTCATCATTCGAAATGAAAAATGCAGATCAACCCATATACATGTTGATTTGTACATTACTTGTTTTATCGGGAGGGTACATTAATTGGGATTTTATGTCGTGATTACATGATTAAATTGTGATATAACACTAATTCATTATCCCAGGTTCTCTAAACCTTTAATGTGGAGGGTGTGGGCCGACACAAACAAGGCCCAATCCCCTCCTCCAAGTGTGTTTTGTGTGCTATTCATGATCATGTATTTTATGTGTTGGAATGGGGGATTTGAGACCATCACAGAGAAGAAATAATCCTCATGAGGCCATTTGTAAAAGTGGAATGAAGAATGAACCACTAAAGAAGATTCAGTTGTCCGTGAAGAACCCGTCGGTGGTGGCCCGTGGTGGTGTCCACATGTGTGTGGAAGCGCACAACGACGATGCACCAATTGATTCTCCAAGAATGGTTCAGGACACTGAAGTGTGGAAGGAGTCACCAGCCTCTATTCCGACAGTTGGTGGTGAGTAGACACAGCCACACGGCCACGTCATTTCACCGCGAACGCATAACCGTGTCATTTCGCATGAGGCAATGGCCATAGTCGATTGCAAACAGCAGAGAAAGTGGGCCCACTGATGAGCCATGGGGTAGGGGGTTTTAGATGCCGCTTCCAGCTATGCCCGGCGTGAATAATCAGGTAGGGTGCATGTCAGACCAGATCTAGACACAACTTGTCCCTTTTTGAAGAAATACCAATATCATTCAAACTAAACGTCTGATTAATGAGCCATTTACAACATTGGAAAAATTGTGATGAGTATGATCTTTTGAAATACTATATTTAGGATTTAATGGAATTTGAAAATAAATGAATGGATTGAGGATTGGTTCTCCCAAAATCAAGGGCAATATGTTAGGAAAACCTGAGGTTGGCTATGACCTAAAGACTACTAACATGCAACGCTATGTGGATCTGCTACGATGGCTCAGTCGGATGTGAATTTTTTTTACCTGGTAGGCCCACGATGGGGAGTGGACCTATGTGACACAACAGACCCATAGTACCCAAAAAGTGGAGTACCTCAGTATAACCATGTTTTGAACTAGCTTCTTTACCATCCCATACCCGAATAGTCACCCAAACAATGAAAAACGGGTCATTTGTTACTACCATAGGTGAACCTCCCAAATTTCCAAAGGGTGTCGACTAGCAGAGAGGGTGAAAGTGGTATAGTTGAGAGGCTATACCTTCTCGGAGGACAATAAGGTAATGGTTTGAGCATAATAATAAAACGTGATGTGGCAATAAAGACTCAGCAGACTTGATCTAGAACCGCATATCGAAAGAAATATGTAAACAAGTGAAATTGAATGTAAATAGAAAAGAATGTTGAATATCACTTGTAACTAATATACCAACCAAGCATGTGTCCATAATAGGAAATACATGTCAATATAAAAATGTTTCCAAGGGCTAAAAAACAATAGATACAATAATAAAGTAATCATGATGATACATAGAGAATGATTAAACAAAAGAAAACTCTAGATATTCATGATCTCAAGTTCAATACCTAACTCCATTCCAAATAACATTACAATCCAGCTGTTGGATATGGTTTCTAACCTATATGTAAAACTATAAAATCAACAAGTGTCTTGAATGGCCGATGTAGGGTGTGAGATGGATTTAATTAGGATTTCTTCCAATGTTGTGAACATATTATAGGTGTTTAAGAAGACATAAATATATTAGGAAAATAAACAGTATAATCTACAAAGTGAACACAACCTCCATGTGCCTCCTAACACCTCATTTCTCAAGTACCGATGCCCCGTAGGCACACCCAATTAGTAGTAATCCGACCCCATGTGCCTCCTAACAACTAATATACCATGTAATGATTTCTCATAGACATGCCCATGAAACCTAATGGTTCCTCACCCCCACATGGATTCCATAGTTGGTACCACAAACTATAATATCCTTACCACAACTAAGGGATCCTCTACCCAAATGAGCAGTCAAAACCACCTCATCATAGAATCTATTGTTTTTACATGACCCAAAGTCATGGGTGGGAAATAATAACCAAACATACAACCCAAGACACAACTTCTCTAACACATCATGACCCTGTGACCATGTCGCTAAATAATCTGATGGCTCTGCCATCCATGTAACCCGGACCATGTCAATCCTAACAGTCACACTACTTTAGTCTGGCGTCCATGATCCCCAAACCTATGGTAAAACCACCCAATAATCTGGTCCAATCCCAATCTATGATCAACATCATTTAATAATATACATGCCACACCCAACACAGCCCAAATGTTCCTACTAAAGTATTTCAACAATTTCATATTTATGCCATTTAGAAAATTCATATAAACAGGAAAAAAATGTAAAAATTTGATTTACACTAGCCCAACAGCAATCACATAATAGCAATAAGGTCTTGAATGCATTTAACAAGCCTAATCAAGTTTTACCAAATTAACCATATCTATTAAAAAAACAAATCATACCAATTATAGCCATCTTGGAAACCCCGGCCAAAATGTCTTAATGAATGTCAGTCTCTAACACAGCCTTGATCAAGTAATTTACAAAATATGGTATCCCCAATCGCATTCCATTGATCTAACAATTAATTCAATACACAATAATAGATAAATCGGGCCCTTCTTAAAAATACACAAAGATTCTCCAATGTCTTCACCACCCTAATGTCCATGATAACACAAAACATGGTATTCACCACCTTCCTCAAACTAGTACGATGATCCTCCTCCAATATCAACCTCTAATTTGGTCTAAAACATGGTATATCTAAAAACGATCAATAATGATCAAACCCCTATAACTCAATTTAGATTATAAATCAAGACTATGGGCTCATGAAAAATAAATTGCTCACTTGTAGGGGTTCTAATGTATCTTACATTGTTCAAAACAATGTTAGTAAGATAAGGAGAAAAAATGATCTCTGTCACCGCTTCTCCACAAACTCGGACGAAACCTGCTTCCCTCTATCTCAAAACAAGTCTACTACCATTTTTAATGAAAAAAGGAAAAATACATGGTGTTTATATAGGATTACACGCCGTGTATATCATTTAACTATTAATAAGATGGATTAAATTTCATCGGGGACCTACCAACATTACTACATGGCACGTATGAGGCCATACACGACGTGTACTTGGTTTTCCCCTCTAACTCACCGACATACCGACACTCCATCTATATACCCTATACACAGCTATCCTACATGGAATCTACTAAAAATACACAACATGTACATGGTTAAACATCACAATTCATCAAACACACATAAACGCCAGGTATGGACTTCTAACATGGAAAGGGTGTGACACCCTGACCCCAGTCACCCAGAGTTTGTTCTTATTACATAATATTGGCTTGACCATAAATGATCAAGTCTCTAAAGACTGATTAGTTTAGTAGACCTAGAATAACTAGATACATTCATAAAGTTTACATTACATCATAAAATGAAAACTACAACAACAAAGTCTACATAGTCCACACCCATATCCCCTCATACTATCCCTATAGGTCATTCATTAAATAATTTTTCACATCCTTTGAAAAATAATACATAGAAATGGGTGAGCTCAGATTCTCAGTAAGGATAACAATATTGAGTACAATTTCATAAATAATCATAAACATTTATGGAAATGTATAACTAAAACAAAAGCCTTTTATTCTTGAACATCAACATAATATAGAATAAATAAAATGATATAATGCCATTTAATTATTCACATGGATATTATACTAATCGAATAATCACATGCAATATCAATAACCACTTTCATAATGATAGAATGCATAATGTCAGAATATCATAACCACATAGTTAAGGCCTCGTGGCATGACTATAAATAAGATTTTGTCAAGGCCTTGTTCCAAGATAGTATTTTGTCTCATGAGACCTACTGATGCATCTAGAAGCTATAGCCGGCTCCACCCATCACATATTATATCCAACGCATTCCTCATATGAATAGGTTTAAACCTAACATAAACATTCCTATTAAAACTAGAATATGAAATGTCAATACTTTCTCCACAAACCATGAATGGTATAAAAATAACACATCCACAGTCAAACATATCATAAAACATTCAATACAATATTGATGTTTTGTATCATAATAAATAAACTTCAAATAAGCTTAAAATCCATCAAAGGGTGCTGACATAGATGAAATCATAACTATTTGAGAGAAATATCTCTTTTCTTGAAATCATTTAGAAGTCACATAACTATAAAACAGAAAATTTACATTGAATATATCCTTATAATCATTTATGGGATGCTTCAAAGATTTTATAACTGCAGAAAATAGCTGCACCCGGTGTATAAGTTAAAAAAACATTATTGCCTTTATTCTATCAAAAAGGTTAAAAGGACATTGATTGGAAAACGAAATAAATATTCAATTATAAACATCTTATAAAAAGTCAACAAATATATAAATAACATTAACCCATAGTCTATAAAATATTATGAATTATTTGAAATACATTTTTAAGAATAATGTATGTGGATGATAAAGAGGTCCCAGTAGATAATTACATATAAACAACATCAGATAATGAAGAGATTTTGAAATAAACCCAGAACATGAACTTTTCCTTACTCAATGGTACGTTAACCTCATGTATAATAGTTAAAACATTGTTATTAAATTATAAAAGTACCATATACATTAATATGATTTCATATATTATATTCTAATAATGCTTTGTTAATAATATTTTAGTTTTATCGTAGTTTCGTGTGTTAACTTACTCATTTTATTTTATATGTTTTGTTATATAAATATTGTTTTTATGGACAGGATGTATCTTATTCATATCCAGATTGATATGAAGTTCTCAAAAATTACTTTTAATCATCAAATAATAATTAGTCTTGAATAAATATGATGGGAAATTAATCTCGTCGCATTCGTGGAGACGGTAGTCCGTACGTACGCACGAGCAACAATATCCTTCTTTTGATGCTAAAATAATATATAATTGGATGGTATATCATATATAAAGAATCATTATCATGTTATATTTATTATTTACATCAATTACACATCATTATTATAACCATCAAAATAATAATGTATTGAATAAAAATTACACCACGACGTGGAGACGGTAAGTCATACGTACGCACGTTTAGTGACATGTCATTCAAGGGATGGAGAGAATAATGAATATTGTTGTACCATATTTATAATAAAATCATAGTATTTAGAAAATACTAGAGCTATTATTTTAGAATTTAAATAACAAATAAAGAAGATGTTTAAGAACAAGGGAACTTGAAAGAGGGTGGTGAAAATATTACCTCTTCTTCGGGATTTTCCTTTGGATTTGATCAAAAGGGCTCCATAGGATGGCTTTAATATCAAACTAATGCCTCTAGGTTGAAGTTAGGGATGTTGAGAGAATATTTTTTCTGAGTTTGGAAGATCCAAAAGGCTTTGAAGCTGTGAAGAATTGTTTATAAGTGGTGTCCTTCTATAAGGGGGAGGAGGGTCTCTTTAGGAAAAACGTAAAGTTATATTTTATAATAAATTCATATTCTGTTTCTAATGGCTCAAAATTGAATTATTAAAAGTCTATGGTGGGGCTGGGACTAAATTATTTCATCCAATAGATTTTAGATAGTTTTTGGTCATTATATTAACTGTATATTTTAGTTTTAACTCTTAGTTAATTAGTTTGACACTTATCATGTAACTTTTTATTATTTTTTTATATAGTTGATAAACATACTATAAACATCCATGTAACTCCCAAGGGGTACATTAATAATACACCTACCATTACATAGTTATTTTGTATGAACCATATAATTTTAGGAAGAGAATATCAATTAATAATATAAAATTTATTTTAAAAACTCTTTTATGTCAATTTTGACACTATTGGGTATTTTGTTTTTGATAAATTCATAACAGCTTTATTACTTCTAAAACAAATCATATAATCTATTTTAATATGTCATATTAGCCTAGAAAATTTATTTAATTCATAAAAAGTTTCAAATTACATTTATTTGGTTATTTAAGATATCAATTATCTTAATATTTCATTAATTATGTAATTACTGCATCACCATTGTGTAATAAATAAATTAATTTATTTAATGTCTAAAAATTATAAATAAAATACCATTATGTAGGAAATCATTTTATATTTCTAATTAATATTTGTAATCGAATTTATCTTATGTATAAATCTATATTAAAAGTGATTTATTTATTAAACATTGATTCTAACTCTTTTAACTCTTCACTGAATTAAACAATAATAAATGTCCTAATCTAATCTAAGTGGACCTAAATGATAATATTTTATACCTAATGTTGTTTATGGTAGAGATACACTTTTCCAATAGAATTAGGATATGTGTTATTGTAATATCAATATCATTTTACACTTTATTACCATATTTACTTTTACCCATGGTAAATAAAAGTAAAAAGTTATTTTTCACCAAAAATTATATTCATCTTATTGAACCAGAATTTACTCTTTGATATTAATTGTGTCTCTTAGATTTTCAAAATTCCACTCACAGAAGGGGTAAAATTATGTTTTATGTGAATTTGCAAATTCTCCTATGAGGTGGGTAAAAGACGGTGAAAAGTTTAATAAAACATTTATATATCTAAAATTATTATAAACCGATTCCAGTTAATTACTTTAAAATTATATAGGTATTACGTATATATTTTTATCAAAAATATATTTAAATAAAATAAATAATTATTTAAATAAAAAGTTAGTTTTAACCATTAACTCATTTTTTCACTATTCATCGGAAATTGAATGTTTTCAGAAAGATACCAAAATTTTACCCTAGGCTAATTTCGATATTCCAAATCCAAAAATTAAGTCCATTTTGAAATATAAAATGTATAAAATTTCAAAAGGGGGTGAAAATATTTATAATGGCTATTATGATTGGTTGTGGTGTGTGTTAGAACTCGTAGTTGCATACAACACACACAACTATATTATTTATAGAGAAGTGTACCGTAAAATAGTGGGGTATTACATTCTCCCCTCCTTTATATAATTTTGTCCTTGAAATTTCAAGAATACTACCACATGAAAAGGCTTGGGAAAATCTTCATCATACGTTCCTTGTTTTCCCATGTTGCCTCTTCCATTTTCTGGTTTCTCCATAGAAATTTTACCAGATGAGTCGTCTGGTTTTTAGCACGTGTTCTCTTGTATCAAGAATCTTGAGGAGTTCTTCACAATAAGACAGATTGGGTTCCAGTTCTGGTTCCTTTTATGTGATTACATGCATTGGGTCAGGCATGTATTTTCTCAACAGTGATACGTGGAACCCATCGTGAACTTTGGAGAGATTTGGTAGCATTTCCAAATGGTAAGCTATAACCCCAATTCATTATAGAATTTTGAAAGGTTCGATGTACCTGGGACTCAATTTACCCTTCTTATCAAAACGTATAACTCCCTTTCATAAGGATGCCTCTAATAAAACATGATATCCTACTTGAAATTCCAAGTCCTTCCTTTGGTAATCGACATAGCTCGTCTACCTACCTTGACCTGCGTAGATGTGGTTTTGGATTACCTTTACCTTCTCCATTGTTTCCTCCACATGTTCTGGGCCAACAAGTTTTCATTCACTAACTTCATCCCAACAGGTTGGTGTGCGACATCTCTTTCGGTATAGTGCTTTATATGGTGCCATCCGAATACTTGAATGGAAGCTATTGTTATAGGAAAATTCTCTTCGATGTAAATATTGATCCCACATACCCTGAAAGTCAAGTGATCATGATCTCAACATGTCTTCTATGTTTTGAATAGTCTGTTCTGATTGTCCATCTGTATGAGGGTGGTAGCCAGTGCTCAAATGAAGTTTAGTACCCAAGGCCTTCTGAAGACTCTTCCAGAATCATGATGTAAAACTGCGATCATGATCAGAAACAATCTATAGGGGAACATCATAAAGTCTCACAACATTATTAATATATATTCTTGATAGACATTGCAGTGTTATATTTTATCTTATTGCAAGAAAATGTGCTTTCATGGTAAGATGATCAATAATATCCCATATTGCATCGTTCCTTCTAGGAGTCTTTGTTAGCCCCATGACAAAGTCCATCATAATATTGTCACATTTCCAATTCGTTATGGGAAGAGGTTGCGTGACTCTTCCAGGCTGTTTCCTTCCATCTTTCACTTGATGAAAAACCATACATATTGACACAAAATCAGAAATATCCCTCTTCATTTGTCCCACCAAAAATTTTCCTTCAAATATCTATAAATTTTGGTGCTCCCAGAGTGTATAGAAAAATTAGATCTATGAGGATCATCTAACAATTACATTTTTTGATCACGTATATCAGGAACACAAAAGCACTTCCTGAATTTTAAAATTCCTTCTTCATACACAAAGTCTCTCAATCTCCCATCATTCACAGCATTAATCATCTTTTGAAATTCTTCATCATCGGTCTAAGAACTCATAATCATATCTAGTAATGATGGTTTGGAAACCATTTGAAAAATTGTCAATGTTTCACCTTCCATGGTTATTACAATGTCCATATTCACTAGAACCATGAAAATTGGATCACTTTAAATTCTCATATTGTATAAAACTCCATGATCTTTTCTGCTCAAAGCATATGCCATCTTATTTTCTTTCCCCGGTTGGTAGTGTATCATATATTCATAATCGTTGAGTAATTTAAAACATCTCTTTTTCCTCATAATGTGTTCTTTCTGTGAGAAAATATACTTCAAACTCTTCTGATCAGTATAAATCTCACATTTTTCACCATAGAGGTAGTGTCTCCATATCATCAAAGAGAATATCACAACTGCTAACTCGAGATCATGAGTAGGATATATATTCTCATGAATTTTCAACTATCTTGATGTATAGGCAATAAACCTATCATTCTGCATAAGGACACAACCAAGACCTTTCTTCACTGCATTACTATAAATTACGAACCCATCATTCCCCAATGGTAGAGTCAATATAAGTGAATTGGCTAATATTCTCTTCAGTTCATTGAAACAGTCTTTACACTCTTTTGGACAAACAAATTTAACCCCTTTACGTGTGATCTTTGTTAGTGGGTTAGCCAACTGGGAAAAATTCGTGATGAAATGTTGATAATAACCTACTAAACCAATAAAACTACATACTTCAGTTAGAGTAGTCGATGAAGGCAATTCATGGATTTCCATGGTCAGAGAAGGATCAACAGAGATTCCATCTTTAGATACAATATAGCCATGAAAGAAATCTCCTGAAGCCAGAATTCACACTTGGTAAAATTCCCATATAATAGATGTCTTCTTAGAGTCTTCAGGATAATGCTCAAGTGATTTTCATGATCTTAGTAGATTTTGGAAATACCAAGTTATCATCAATAAATACCACCAAAAATTTATCGAGATATTCCTTGAAAACACTATTAATTAGTTCTATAAATACAGAGGGTGCATTAGTCAATCCAAAAGGCATTACTGAAAACTCGTAATGCATGTACCTGGTTCGAAATGCTGTCTTCAGGATATCTTCCTTATTCACACACAACTGATGATATCCAGATCGAAGTTCAATATTTGAAAAGTATTGAACTCTATGCAGATGGTCAAATAAATCATCAATGTGAGTAAGGGGATACTTGTTCATTATTGTTATAGCATTGATTTCCATGTTGTCGATACATAACCTCATAGATCCATCTTTCTTTTTAACAAAAAGTACCGGGGCTCCCCATGGAAAAACACTAGGGATAAAAATCCATTATTACTCAATTCCTCTAGTAGTTTCTATAGTTACACTAATTCTATAGTAGATATTCTATAAGGGGTCTTTGATATAGGCCTTGATCAAGGAATTAAATCAATGGAAAACTGAACTTCTCATTATGGATGATGTCTAGGTAAACCTTCGAGAAACACATATATATATTCTTTCACAATAGGTACATCCTCTATCTGAACATTCCTTTTCTTACCCACAGTCATTTCATTCTTTTCATTACCAATAATTTAATTTAGTTGAGCAACTAGGGGTGGATCTAGGCATGAATTTGTTGGTGATGATTCAGCTCTAAAGATATTGTATTCCTTATCATCATCATCAAAAATAGTAACCTCCTTCTTATTACAATAAATTTTTACATCATGGTCCAAATGCCAATACATACCGAGTATTATATCAAATTCAATCATAGGTATGATGATGAGATCAGTGGATAATGAAAATTTAGGTGCTCTAATGGGGACTGATTCACAAAACATTGTTGAAATGAAACTTCCCTTAAGAGTTTTAACTGAAAACTACCTTGTTAAATCAAATTAGAAATATATAATTTTCTTAGAAAACAGGGACGATATGAAAAAATGAGATGATCCAGAATCAAATAATGATTTTTCTAAACTTGAGGAAACCATTAAATTATCTGCCACCATGTCTTTCAGAGCTTCAACCTCAGTAGTAATGATAGAATAATCTTGGCCTTGATCCCTTGGCCTTTTCTGAGGTATGTTCCCCTAACGCTTAGGACATTAATTTTCAAAATTTCCCACCTCCTTGAAATTGTAGAATTGGACATCGATAGCTTCCTTCTTTCCCTTGAAATAGTGATCTTGGTGTAATTTTTCACCACACATTTAACAGACTCCCATTCCTTTTAAGCAAGTACCGTGGTGTTTCTTCCCATATTTATTGTAGGATCTATATTCAACTTTTCCCTTATTACCCTTATTTCCATCCCCAGTGTGATCAAAAGATCTCTTCTACTCCTGCTTTTCTTTCAATTCATAAGACATAGAAAATTCCTTTTCTATCTTGATAGCACATGAGAAAATGTCTTTTTATGACGAGAAATATTGTGAGACTAATTCTCAACGGAGAAATTGTCTTAATCCATCAAAGAAAAGATCAATCTTACTTCCTGGGTTATGTATATAATCTCTAGAATACCTTACAATCCTTGTTAAGTTAGCGTCATACATTTTTAAATTCGCATCCTCCTTTTGTCTCAGACAAAGAAATTTCCTTTCCATATCTGCTTGATGGCCCGAGGAATGTATTTTTGTTAAAAATTATCTTTTAACTCCTTAAATTTCATATTTGATACTTACAAATCATCCTTTGTGTTTTGAATCAAGGACCACCATTGATCAGCATCTATTGTGAGGCGGTGAAATACCATGAAAACTTTTTCCCTTTCATTACTACTTAAAGCCTGAAATATTTTCTCTTGGGAATTTATCCATTGCTCAGCTACTAAGAGATTCGTACTCCCATTGAATGTTGGTGGTTGTTGCCTCATGAAGCGATTTAACATTGATACTCCACAATGTGGATCAGGGTGCTCTATACGGGTAATGTTAATATTCATAACTTGAGTGAGTTGTCCCAGTATGGTGATTATATGATCAGCACCAGTTGAATCACCATCTCCACTATAATTATATTAAAAAGGAGTGACATCCCTACATGGAATGCGTCCATTGACACGGTTTCAATTTCTTCCACTAGGTTCCATTTTTAAACAATGGAATAAACTAGATCAATTTATAAATCAAAATACATAATTCCATTCTTGTAAAACACTTAACATAAATTGAACTATTTATGGATATAATCCATAATCATCAAAATGATTTCATTGAGAATGTATATACTCATAAATCCTTCAAAATGGATTGTAGAGAAAATAAGAATTATCCTTAGAATTTCCCCCGAGAGTGTCGTAACCTAGAGTGCAGGAAGGCCCATTATTGTGCACCAGTTCACATTCGAGGGTTGCTCAAAGCGGTGTTTTCAAGTTTTACCACTAAGTACATTTGTGCAAGAGCAGCCTCTATGTACTTGTATCCAAATAGGGATGTATTTCTTGGAAAATTCACAAAATCTCTATAATACCAAAATTCTAAGATGTTCTTCTATACTAATCCTCAATGTCCATCTTAGGTCAATGTGCTCTAATCAGATTTTATCTAAATATAGCTTCCAAGGTTTATACTAAATATCATCTGATACCAACTATAACGCCTTACCCCAGTTACCCTGTGTCGGTGCATTATTACATAATATTGTAATGATAAAAAATGATCATGTCTCGAAAAACCGATTATTTTAGTAGCCTTGGAATAACTAGATACATTCATAAAGGTTACATTACATCATAAAATGAAAACATCAACAACATATTATCCATATTCCAAACTCATATCCCCTCATATTATCCCTGAAGGTCATTCATAAAATACTTCTTCACATCCTGGGAAAAATAAAACATATAAAGGGGTGATCCCAGATGCCCAGTAAGGAATACAATATTGTAGAAACTTTCAAAAATAATCATAAACATTTAAGGAAATGTATAACTAAAACAAACACATTTTAAACTTGAACTTTAGAGTAATATTGCAGAAATAAAATGAAATAATGTCATTTACTAATTTACATGGATATTCTAATAATCGAATAATCACATTCAATATCAATAACCACTTTCATAATGATGGAATTCATAATGCTAGACTATCATAACAACATATTCAAGGGCTCATGCCAAGACTACAAAAAAGAGTTTATGAAGGCCTTGTGACAAGATAGTATTTTGTCTCATGAGACCTACCGACACATCGAGGAGCTAAAGTGGGCTCCACCCTTCACTTATTATGTCCAATGCATTCCTTATAAGAACACATTTAAACATAACATAATCATTCGTATTAAATATAGAATATGAAATGTCAATACTTTCTCCATAAACCATGAATGGTATAAAAATAACACATCGACAGTAAAACAAATCACAAAACCTTCAATATAATATGGAAGTTTTGTATCATAATAAATAAACTTCAAATAAGCTTAAAATCCATCCAAGGATGGTGACATTGATAAAATCAAAACTATTTGAAAAAAATATCTCTTTTTTGAAGTCATTTAAAATTCACATAATTATAAAATAAATATTTTACTTTGAATATATACTTATAATCTTGTAAGGGATGATTCAAAGATTTTATAATGTTGGAAAATAGCCTCACCCGCCTTATAAGTTACAAAAATTTAACAAAATTCTATTGAATAGATAAAAAAGGACATTATTTGGAAAACGACAGAAATATTCCTTTATAAACTTCTTATAAAAAGTCAACAAGTGTATAAATTAATTTACCCCATAGTATGAAAAATAGTAATAATTATTTGAAATACATTTTTAGGAAACATGGATGTGGATGATAGAGAGGTCCCAGTAGATAATTACGTATAACCAACCTCGGATAATGAAGAGATTGTGAAATAAACCAGTACCTTGTACTTTTCCATAGTGGATGGTATTTTAAACTCCTATATAATAGTTAAAATATTGTTATTAAATTATACAAGGACCATATACATAATTATGATATCATATATGATCTTCTAATATTGCATTGATAATAAAATTTTAGTATTATTGTCGTTTCAGGTGTTTTCTTTTATATGTTTTGTTACATAAGTAATGTTTTATATGGATTGGTTGTATCGTATTCATATCCAGAATGATATAAAGTTCATAAATATTAATTTTAATCATCAAATAAGAATTAGTCTTGAATGGATATGATGGTTAATGAATCTCATTGGGTTCGTGGAGACGGTAGTCCGTACGTACGCACGAGGGAAAATATCATTATTTAGATATTATAATAATACCTAATTCGATGTTATATCATATAAAAAGAATATTTATCATGTTATATTTGTTATTTTCATCATATACACATCATTATTATAACCATCCAAATAATAATGTATTGAATAAAAATTACACCATGATTTGGAGACGGTAAGTTGTACGTACGCACATATGGTGACATGTCATTCAAATGATGGATAGAATACTGAATATGTTTGTACCCTATTTATAATAACATAAAAATATATAGAAGATACTAGAGCTATTATTTTAGAATTGAAATACCAAAGAAAAAAGATGTTGATGATGAAAGGAACTTGAAAGAGTGTGCTGAAAATATTTCCTCTTCTTTGGGTTCTTCCTTTTGATTTCATCAAAAGGGCTCCATAGGTTGGATTTATGATCAAACTAAGGCCCATATATTTAATTTAGGGGTGTTTATAGAATTTTTTTTCAGGGTTTGGCAGAGTCAAAAGGCTTTTAAGTTTTGATAAATTGGGTAGAAGTGGTGTCCTTTTATAAGGGGGAGGAGGGGCTCTTTAGGAAAAACTTTATGTATTTAAAAAAAAGTAATATTCGGTTTATAATGGATATAATGTAAATTATTCATAGTCTAATGTGGGGATGGGTCGAAATACTTTCAAAAAATAGATTGTAGAAAAGTTTGGGTCATTATATTAACCTTATCGTTTCGTTTTCACTCTTAGTAAATTAGTTTGACAACTTACCATGTCACTTTGTATTTTTATATTATATAGTTATTAAACATACTATATACATCCAAGAGACCCCCATGTTGTCAAATAATAATACAAATGCCATTATATATGACTTTTGGATGATCCTAAGAATTTTTGTAATAGAATATCAATTAATAATATAATATTTGTTTTAAAAACACTTTTATGACAGTTTTGACACTATTGGGAATTCTATTTTTGATAAATTCATAACATCATTATTAAATCGATAAAAATTCATATAACAAATATTAATATGTGATATTAGCCAAAACAATTAATTTAATTCATAAAAAGTTTCAAATTACATTTATTTGGGTATTTATAATATCGATTATCTTAATATTTCATTAATTGGTTAATTACTACATCGCCATTGTGTCATAAATAAATTAAATTACTTATTGTCTAAAAATTATAAATAAAATACCATTATGTAGGAAATCATTTTATCTTTATAATGAATCTTTATAATTGAATTTATCTTATGTATAACCCTATATTAAAAAATGTTTATATATTAAGCTTTGATTTTAAGTCTTTTACTCTTCTTTGAATTAAATAATAATAAATGTCCTAATCTAATCCAAGTGGACCTAAATGATAATATTTTATTCCTAAGGTTGTTTTCGGTCGTTATGAACTTTTCCAATAGAATTAGGACTTGTGTTAGGGTAATATTAATATCATTTTTTCCCTTAATTACCCTATTTACTTTTAACCATGGTAAATAAAAGAAAAAAGATATTATTCACCAAAAAATATTTTCATCTTATTGAACCACATTTTACTCCTTGATATTAACTATGTCTCTTAGATTTTTGTAATTCCACTCACAGAAGCGGTAAAATTATTTTTTATGTGAATTCCCAAATTCTCCTAGGAGTTGGGTAAAAGACGCTAAAAAGTTCAATAAAATTTTTATATATCTAAATTTATTATAAATTGACTCCAATGAATTACATTGAATTTATATAGGTATTACATATCTATTTTTAACTATTATAAATTTAAATAAAATAAATATTTATTTAAATAAAATGTCTGTTTTAACCAATAACTCCGTGTTTTTCACTATTCATAAAAAATTTAATGTTTTTAGAACGATACCAAAATTTCACCCTTGGCTAATTTTGATAATACATATCCAAAAATGAATTCCATGTTGAAAGATAAAATGTATAAAATTTCAAAAAGTGGGAATTATTATTTATAACGGTTAGTTTGATTGGTTTTGGTGTGTTTTAGAACTCGAAGTTGCGTACAACACACGCTACTGTATTATTCAAAGAGAAGCGTATTGTTGAAGCTTGGGGTGTCACATTCTCCCCTCCTTCAAATAATTTCATCCTCGAAATTTCTAGAATACTACCACAGGAAATTATTTGGGGGATTCTTCATCAGAGGTTCCTCAGGATCCCATGTTGCCTCTTCTATTTTATGGTTTCTCCATAGAAGTTTTACCAGACGAGTCGTCTGGTTTCTAAGCACTTGTTCTCTTGTATCAAGAATCCTGATAGGTTCTTCGCAATAAGACATATCAGGTTCTAGTTCTAATTCCATGTTAGTGAGTACATTTGTTGGTTCAGGCATGTATTTTCTCAGCAGCGATACGTGGAACTCATCGTGAACTTTGGAGAGATTTGGTAGCATTTCCAAATGGTCATCTACAGCCCCAATTCGTTATAGAATTTTGAAAGGTCATATGTTACTAGGACTCAATTTAGACTTCTTATCAAAACATATAACTCCATTACATGGAGATACCTTTAAGAAAACATGATCTCCTACCTGAAATTCCAAATCCTTCCTTCGGTTTTGACATAGGTCTTATGGCTACCTTGAAATTATTTGATGTGGTTTTGGATTACCATTACCTTTTCCATTGTTTCCTCTACCAGTTATGGGCCTACACGTTTTCTTTCACAAAAGTCATCTCAACAGGTTGGTGTTCAACATCTCTTTCCATATAACGCTTCATATGGTGCCATACGAATTCTTGAATGGAAGCTATTGTTATAGGAAAATTCTACCAGAGGTAAATATTGGTCCCAGATACCCTGAAAGTCAAGTGAGAACGACCTCAACATGTCTTCTATGGTTTTAATAGTCAGTTCTAATTGTCCATCTATTTGAGGGTGGTAGGTAGTGCTCAAATGAAGTTCAGTATCCAAGTCCTTCTGAATACTCTTCCAAAATCTTAAAGTAAAACGAGGATCACGATCAGATATAATCGATAGGGGTACTCCATGAAGTCTCACAACATCATTAATATATATTCTTGTTAGACGTCCCTGTGATAGATCTTCTCTTATAGTAAGAAAGTTTTCTTTCTTGGTATGATGATCAATTATAACCCATATTGTATAATTCCTTCTATTAGACTTTGGAAGCCCCAGGAAAAATTCCAACATAATATTGACCCATTTCCATTACAGTATGAGAAGAGGTTGCATGACTCTTCCAGGATGTTGCCTTCTAGCTTTAACTTGTTGAAAACCCATACATCTAGATGCAAAATCTGCAATCTACCTCTTTATGTTGTCCTAGAAAAAATGTTCCTTCAAATATCTATACATTTTGGTTCTCCCAGGGTGTATAGAGAAATTGGAGCTATGAGCGTTATTTAACAATTCCCATTTTAGATCAGTTATATCGGGAACACAATGTCTCTTCCCGAATTTCAAATTTTTTTCTTCATACACAAAGACTCTCAATCTCTCATCATTCACATCTTCAATCATCTTTTGAAATACTTCATCATCGGTCTGAGAAATCTTAATCCTTTCTAGTAAGATGGTTTTTCAACCATTTGAAAAAGCATATATGTTTCACCTTCCATGGTTATTCCCATGTCCATCTTCACTACATCTATGAAAATTAGATCCCTTTCAATTTTCATATTGTTCAAAACTCCATTATCATTTCTGATCAAAGAATCTGCCACCGTATTTCCCTTTCCCAGGTGGTAGTGTATCATACAATCATATTCCTAGAGTAATTCAATCCATCTCCTTTTCCTCATGTAGAGTTCTTTATGTGATAAAATATACAGCAAACTCTTGTGATCAGTATAAATCTCAAAATTATCACCAGAGAGGTAGCGTCTCTATATGTTCAATGAAAGGATCATAACTACTAACACGAGATCATGAGTAGGATTGTTTTTCTCATGAACTTTCAATAGTCGTGATGCATAGGCAATAACCCAATCATTATGCATCAGGACACAACCATGTCCTTTCTTTGATGAATCACTATAAATAATGAACCCATCATTCCCCGTTGTTAGAGTAAATATAGGAGCATTGACTGATCTTCTCTTCTGTTATTAGAAACATTCTTCAAACTCTTTTGTCCAAAAAAATTAACCCCTTTACGTGTGATCTTTGTTAATGGGTTAGCCAACTGGGAAAAATTTGGGAAGAAACTTCAATAATAACCTTCTAAACCAATAAAACCGCGTACCTCAGTTATACTCATCGGTGAAGGCCATTCATGGATTACATTGCTCATAAAAGGATCAACAGAGATTCCATCATTAGAGACAATATAGCCAAGAAAAAAAACTTGATTCCAAAATTCACACTTGTTAAAATTCCAATATTATTCATATATTCTTAGAGTCTTCATGATAATGCGCAAGTGATTTTCATGATCTTTCTAGATTTTGGAGTATACAAATATATCATCAATAATTACCACCACAAATTCGTAGATATATTCCTTGAAAACTCTATTCATGACATCCATGAATACAGAGGGTGAATTAGTCAATCCAAAAGGCATTTCTATAAACTCGTAATGCCCGTACCTGGTTCGAAATGTTGTCTTTGGAATGTCTTCATTCTTCACACACAACTGATGATATCTAGATTGAAGTTCAATATTTGAAAATTATTGAGCTCCATGCAGTTGGTCAAATAAATCATCAAGGTGAGGTAGGGTATACTTGTTCTTTATTATTATAGCATTGATTTCCCTCTAGTCGATACAAAACCACATAGATACATCTTTCTTTATTACAAAAAATAATAAGGGCTCCCCATGGAGATACACAAGGGAGAATTAATCCCTTATTAGTCATTCCTCTAGTTTTTTATTTATTTCCACTAATTCTACAGTGGACACTCTATAAGGGGTCTTTGATATAGGCCTTGATCCATGAATAAAATAAATCGAAAACTCAACTTCTCATTTTGTAGGATGTCCAAGTAAATCTTCTGGAAACACATCTACATATTCTTTCACAATAGGTACATCCTCTATATGAACATTTCATTCCTTGCCCACAGTCATTTCACTCTCTTCCTCCCCAATAATTTAATTTAGTTGAGCTACTAAGGGTAGATCTACGTATGAATTAGGTGGTCATGATTCTACTCTAAATAAAAGGTGTTCGTTAACATGATCATAAAAAATAGTAACATCTTTCTTCTTACAAAACAATTTTGCATCATGGTATGAAATCCAATACATACCAAGGATTATATCAAATTCAATCATAGGTATGATGAAGGGATCAATGGATAAAGAACATTTATGTGCTCTAATGGGGACGATTCAAAAAACATGGTTGCAATGATACATCCCTTAGGAGTTTTAACTGATAACTCCCTTGATAAATCAAATTTGAAATATCTACTTTTCATAGCAAACTGGGAAGATATGAAATAATGCGATGATCCAGAATCAAATAAAGCATTTTATAAACATGAGGAAGCCCTTAAATTACCTTCCACCACGTTATTTGGAGATTCTACCTTAGTAGTAGTGATAGCATAAGCTTGGCCTTGATCCCATGGCATTTCTGAGATATGTTCCTTTGATGCTTAGGACATTCATTTTCATAATATCTCATCTCCCTACTATTGTAGCATTGGAAATTGGTAGCTTCCTTCTTCCCCTTGCAATCACGAGCTTGGTGGCCTTTTTCACCACACTTGTAATAGACTCCCATTCCTTTTAAGCAAGTACTGGGCTGTTTCTTCCCACATTTACTATAGGATGGATATTCAAATTTTCCCTTCTTCCCCTTATTTATATTCCCAGTGTGATCGGTAGATCACTTCTTCTCCTTCTTTTCTTTAATGTCATAAGACATATAGAATTCATTTTTTGTATTGATAGCACATGAGACAATGCCTTTGTATGACGAGATGGATTGTCAGACTAATTCCAGATAGAGAAATGGTTTTAACCCATCAACGAAACGATCAATCTTACTTCTTGGGTTACATATATAATCTTTATCAAACCTTGCAAACCTTGTAATGTTAGCCTCATACTTTGTGACATTCTCATCCTCCTTTGTATCTGACACAGAAATTGACTATCCATATCTGCTCGATGGTCACGATAAAAGTATTTTTCTATGAAAAGTTCTTTGAACTCCATCCATTCCATTGTTGATACTTCCTTGCCATCCTTTCTGTTTTTAATCAAGGACCTCCATTGATTATCATATCCAGTGAGGCGGTGAACTGGCATGATAACTTTTTCCCTTTCACTACTCCCCAAAGCCTGGAATATTTTTTCTAGGAAATTTATCCATTGCTCAGTTACTATGGGAATTGTACTTCCATTGAACGTTTGTGGTTGTTGTCTCATGAAGCTATTTATCATTGATACTCCACATTGTGGATCAGGGGGCTCCATATGGGTAAGAGTATTATTAATAACCTGAGTGAGTTGTCCCATTATGGTGATTAGATTATCAGCACCAGTTTTATCACCAGCTCCACTATAATTTTCATGAGAAGGAGGTAAATCCTTACATTAACTGTGTGCATTGATACACTTTCCATTTCTTCCACTAGGTGCCATTTTTAAAAACTGGAAAAAATAGATCATTTTACGAATCAAAATAAATAATTCCATACTTGTAAAACAATTAACATAAATTGAACAATTTATGGATATAATCCATAATCATAAAAAAAATTTCTTTCTGGAAGTATATACTCATAAACCCTACATAATGGTTTATAAAGATAATCATAATTATCCTAAGCATTTCCCCCAGGAGTGTCTTAACCAAGAGTGTAGCAAGGCCCGTTGTTGTGCACCAGTTCTCGTTCGAGTCTACCTCAAAGCGGTGTTTTAGGGTTTTACCCCTAGGTACATCTGTGCGAGAGCCACCTCTACCTGCTCATATCCAGACATGGATGTATTTCTTGGAAATCTCACAAAATATCTACAATACCACAATTCTAGGAAGTTCTTATATACTAATCCTCAATGTCCATCTCAGATCTATATTCTCTAATTAGAGTTTATCTAAATCTAGCTTCCAAGGTTTATACTAAACATCCCATGATACCAACTATAACACCCTAACTCCGGTTACCCAGAGTCGATTCATTACTACATAATATTGTCATGATCACAAAAGGTCATGTCTTGAATGACCAATAAGTTTAGTAGCCACCGAGTAACTAGATACATTCATAAAGTTTACATTACATCATAAAATGAAAACTGAAACAACATAATCTCCATAGTCCACACTCATATCCCCTCATACTATCCCTACATGCCATTTATAAAATACTTCTTCACATCCTAGGAAAAATAATACATAGAAAGGGGTGATCTCAGATGCCCAGTAAGGATAACAATATAGCAGAAACATTCATAACTAATCATAAACATTTAAGGAAATGTATAACTAAAACAAAAGCCTTTTAAACTTGAACTTCAAAATAATATGGCAGAAATAAAATTAAATAATTCCATTTACATATTCATATCGATATTCTACTAATCGAATAATCACATGTAATATCAATAACCACTTTCATAATGATGGAATGCATAATGCCAGACTATCATAACAACCTAGTCAAGGCCTCATGCCAATAGGAAAAATATGATTTTATCAAGGACTTGTGCCAAGAGACTATTTTTCTCCTGAGACCTAACGATTCATCTAGGAGCTATATCGGGATCCAGCCATCACTTATTATGTCCAATGCATTCCTCATATGAACATGTTATAACATAACATAAACATTCATATAAAAACTATCATATGAAATGTCAATACTTTCTCCATAAACCATGAATGGTATAATAATAACACATCCACAGTAAAACATATAAAAAACCATCAATATAATATAGAATTTTTGTGTCTTAATAAATAAACATCAAATAAGCTTAAAATCCTTCAAAGGATGTTAACATAGATGAAATCAAAACTATTTGAGAGAAATGTCTCTTTTTTTAAAAATCATTTAAAAGTAACATAATTATAAAATAAAACATTTACTTTGAAAATATCTTAATAATCTTATAAGGGAAGCTTCTAAGATTTTATAATAGTGTAAAATAGCCGCACCCACCGTATAATTTAAAAAAACATTCCTAGCATAATTTTGTTGAAATGATAAAAAAGGACTTTGTTTGGAAAACAACAGGAATATTCATTTATAAAATTATTATAGAAAATAAACTTATGTATAAATGACTTTTACCAATAGTCTGTAAAATATTAATAATGATTTGAAATACATTTTTAAGAAACATGGATGTGGATGATAAAGATGTCCCAGTAGATAATTACGTATAACCAACCTCAGATAATGAAGAGATTGTGAAATAAACCCTTATATTGTAATTTTCCTTAGTCGATGGTATGTTAACCACCTATATAATAGTTAAAAAATTGTTATTAAATTATACGAGAACCATATACAAAATTATGATATCATATATGATCTTCTAATAATGATTTATTAATAATATTTTAGTATTATTGTCATTTCGGGTGTTAACTTACTCGTTTTCTTTTATATGTTTTGTTACATAAATAATGTTTTTTATGGATAGGATGTATCATATTCATATACAGAATGATATAAAATTCATTGACATTAATTTTAATCATCATATGTTAATTAGTGTTGAATGGATATGATGGTGAATAAATCTCATCGCATTCATGGAGACGGCAGTCCGTTTGTACGCACGAGCGACAATATCCACATTTTGATATTAAAATGATATATAATTGTATGGTATATCATATATAATGAATAATTATCATGTTATATTTATTATTAACATCAATTACACATCATTGTTATAAACATCCAAATAATAATGTATTGAAAAACAATTACACCACGATGTGGAGATGGTAAGCTGTATGTACACACATATAATGAAATGTCATTCAAGGGATTGATAGATTATTTAATTTTGTGATACCATATTTATAATAACATCACATTATATAGGAGATACTGGAGATATTTTTTTATAATTGAAATAACAAAAAAAATAAGAAGATGAAGAAGAAAGGAACGTGAAAGATGGTGGTCAAAATATTACATCTTCTTCGGGTTCTTCCTTTTGATTTGATCAAAATATCTCCCTAGGTTGGCTTTCTGATCAAAATAAGGCCTCTAGGATGAAGTGAGGGAAGTTGAGAGAATATTTGGGCATGTTTTGGACAATCCAAAATGATTTGAAGGTGTGAATAATTTGTTATAATTGGTGTCCTTTTATAAGGGGGAGGAGGGGCTCTTTTTGAAAAACATCATGTATTATTTTTTAATAAATTTATTTTGGGTTTCTAATGGCTCCAATATAGATTATTCAAAGAATATGGTGGTGATGGGTCTAAATCCTTTCATACAATAGATTTTAGTTAGGTTTGGGTCATTATATTAACCTTATCATTTAGTTTGAACTCTTATTTAATTAGTTTGACAATTGCCATGTCACTTTGTATTTTTATATTATATAGTTAATAAAATTACTATATAAATCCATGCGACCCCCAAGTAGTCCATTAATAATACAAATATAATTATATATGTCCTTTTTCTGAACCTTATAATTTTATAAATATAATATCAATTATTAATATAATATTTGTTTTATAAATTCCTTTATGTCAATTTTGACACTTTTGGGTATTTTGTTTTTGATAAATTCATAATAGCATTATAACCTAGAAAAAAATCATATAAAAAATCTTAATATGTCATATAATCCTAGAAAAGTAATTTAATTCATAAAATGTTTCAAATTACATTTATTTGGGTATTTATAATATCAATTATCTTAATATTTCATTAATTAGGTAATTACTGCATCACCATTGTGTCATAAATAAATTAAATTATTTAAAGACTATAAAATTATAAATAAAATTCTATAATGTAGGAAATAAGTTTATATTTCTAATGAATATTTATAATCTAATTTATCTTATGTATAACCCTATATTAAAAATGTTTTAGTTATTAAGCTTTATTTTAACTATTTTAACTCTTCTTTGAATTAAATAATAATAAATGTCCAAATCTAATCCAAGTGGACCTAAATTATAATATTTTATTCCTAAGGTTTTTTTTGGTCGAGATACACTTGTCCTATAGAATTAGGACATATATTAGGGTAATATTAATATCTTTTTTACCCTTAATTAAACTATTTACTTTTAACTGTGGCAAATAAAAGAAAAAAAGTTACTATTCAACAAAAAATATTTTCATCCTATTGAACCACATTTTACTCCATCATATTAATTGTGTCTCTTAGATTTTCAAAATCCCACTCACTGAAGCAGTAAAATTATATTTTATGTGAATTTGCAAATTCTCCTATTAGGTGGGTAAAAGACGGTGAAAAGTTCAATAAAATTTTTATATATCTGAAAATATTATAAACTGAATCTAATGAATTACATAGAACATATATAGGTATTATGTATATATTTTGACCTAAAATAAATCTAAATAAAATAAATAATTATTTAAATAAAAAGTCAGTTTTAACAAATAACTCAGTGTTTTTAACTATTCATAATAAATTGAATGTTTTCAGAAAGATACCAAAATTTCACCCTAGGATAATTTCTATATTCCAAATCCAAAAATGAGGTCAATTTTTAATGATAATATTTATAAAATTTTAAAAAGTGGGTATTACTATTAATAATGGCTAGTTTGATTGGTTGTGGTGTGTGTTTGAACTCAAAGTTACATACAACATATCATACTGTATTATTCAAAGAGAATCGTACCATGGAATCTTGGGGTGTTACAAAGGGTACATGAATTGTTCAGTGAAGTACACGACGTGTAACCGGAAAATTTCTAGAAATGCATAGTTTTTCCCCTATTATCTCTAAAAAAACTCCAAAACATATGAAAAACAAACTCATACCATAAATTAAGAACCACACTCTTAGAAACATCCCCTTCAAGAAATTTGAGCCTAAATTTACCTTCCATGAGTGGGGGAAAAACTTCAGAACAAACTAGTACAAATTTAAAACAAACAAATGTCCAAAGACCTATTTCCAGGCTCATGCCCCTCCATGATACCTCATCACCCTTTCACCACACCAGGAACTCCTTTGTTGTTCCCAACACCAAATGCATACTACACTGCAACGGTGACTGCCTCCACAAGGTCCTGCATGCCATGGATGCTCAAAAAAAACATTGTTCCATACACCTCATGTAAAATGCATCCTCTATGATCTGATGCCCATGAATGATCAAGTAACCCGCATCCCCTATTCCCTTAATTCCATACATCTCATACATATAAATAAATATATAAGACACTCAATATGGATCCAATCCCATTCACTGGTGTCTAGTCAATCGAAAAAAATCTTGTACACCTCATGCACTCAAAAGGTACAGGGATCAAATGATTGTGTCAAAAGAAAAAAAGAAAATAATGGCCACACCTGAGGCATACTAATGACCGTTGTTGGCTCACCCACCTAATCATCCTCAGGTGGCTCCATAGTGTGTACCTTTCCTGATGTACGACTTATTAATGTCTCACCACACTATGGTGTTTCTTCTATAATCTTCAACTAACCCTTCAACTGTGTCCTTATATGTATGACACTTCCTTCATGTGAACTTGATCCTCAACTACCCAAATTTGGTATCGATATTGAATCATACGTGGATGCTATCGTATGCATGTTCCTAGTATATCTGCTATCTGATAAGGTTTCTTGTAGAACCTCTCTAGATGTTTTACTTTTCCACATGCTCGACACTCATTTACATCCCTATTACACTAAGTCCTCACATGTCCTAGTTTCCCACAATTAGAGAAACCCACTAATGAACTACAATGAGGTGGTCTAGATGAGTCCATGCCCTAATTTCACTATGGGAACTCATCTCAACCTTGTATCATGCTATTTTAGCATTCAACTGAAGCCATCTACAAGATCAGATGATATTTTTCTATAAAGTTGCCTTCAGGTTTGATTTTATGATTCACTGCTTCCGAGACTATGGTCAATATGGAGATGTTTTCATGTACCATAATTGTGTTCTATAATACATCATAAAAACAACTCACCCTTGAGGTGTCATCTCTTACCATACCTGATGGAAAGTGAGACAGCACATTGAAGGTAGTTGAATAGACTCTGATGAACACATCACCCTGTTGGAGGCTCTAGAACTACTGAGCTCTACCTTCTCTTAGTGTCTCTCAAAGAAAGTGCTCAAAAAATAATCAATGTTCTTCCATGCCAGTCATTGGTGTCTACGAGCCTGAAACCACAACTCCCACCAACACTTTTTTAGTTCTCTCAGCATTAACATCACAAACTTGAACCTTTTCTCTGGAGGTGAGTTGTTTGAGGATCATCTATATTCTCAATAATCAGTTCTCAGGTGCCTATGTACCAAGCTCAGCTTAGAGATGTGGTGGGTGATGCGACTAGAAATCTCGTGTTAGATATTCCATAGAGGGATTTGTACCCTATGTTCCTCTATTGTTCCCCTTTAAAACATGTAATTTGATTGATCAAAGGGGCTCGTCTATCCACCACTCAAACTCAACCAAACCGGGATGCTACTCTGCTTACAGAAGATCTTGAACCTAATCTTGTCCCTAAACCTATACCTGCAGCTCATGCTCTACTTTTCTCTAGAGTGTCTGAACCTGATAATTCTCTTGTTGCACAATACCTTCATCCACTTGTTGTTCCATCGAGCCATCTAGGATGAACCTGCTTAATTCCATAAATGGTCATATAACCCACATATTTAACAATATATATATATATATAATACAGATAAAGAAATCACTAAAGAGGAATCACATAAAAACATCCCTTTCTCTCCCCCACCATGACCATGCACCATGGAATCCCAACGTCATGTCCTCCTTAACTCCCTCAATTGAGCCCAGTATCAAATATACTCTAGGCCATGACCATCCCAAGAATCATCGCTTTCTTAAACAGAAGATAGAGTCACACAATCCCAATAGCCACACTACCTCAAGCTGACACACAGGATGCCCAATCCTAGTGATCAACATCACCTCAGACATAGTACATACCTCCTCACATACAATCCATGGACAAATATAATGCCACATGCAATTTTACATAATTTAATGCATGGAACATTACTTTTCAATAAACATGAAATTCTATCTTTAATTTCACATTTCACATTTGAAAACATCTATATTATGAAAATTAATATTGTTGACATGGTATTATAACATCAAAAATCATATGTGCAGTTATGAAATTGAAATAACCAAATAATGTGACTATAAAAAATCCAAGCAAACTCAAATTTCCATAACGGACCATGTTCCAATTCTCCCTTACGGCATGAGGTCAATGATAACATATCACAACCAATAATATCACACTATATGCGAGCCAACATGGTTTAAATAATATAAATAGTAATCTGAGGAAAAGAAAAACATCAATTCATACCCAAGGTAAGTTGGACCATCCCTCGTACCCGGGGCAATATGAACCCGTGAACAAGCTAGAAAACCATTTCCAATAACAATCAATTTCACATCTTCCATATGACAAATAGTGAAACTAGCATAAATAAAACGGCAGTCATGATATCACTAGTATTTTTTCAAATGCTTCTACTAATTATCTGTCAAGAATAGACTCCTTTGATACCACGTTGTAACGTCTCGGACCCAAAAATCCACCCAAATATTGCGAAAATGGGTCAGTTATTAATACCTTACGTGCACCTCCCCGAATGCTAACGGCTGACGACTAGCAGCGAGGGTGAAAGAGGTATAGTGGGGAGGTTATACCCACTCATAGGACAATAAGGTACCCATATGAGCAGAATAGTAAAACATTAAGTAGTAATAAACATTCGGTAGAATCAAATTAGACCCTAATAATGTGATAAATATACAAAAAAAGTGTATCAGAAAGTAAACAAAACAATATGATGAACAAAAACGTAATTACTAAACAAACAAACCATGTGTTTATATCAGGAAAAACATGTCAATATAAAAAGGGTGCCAATGTCTAACCAGTAACATCTATATTAATATAGGAATATTGTTAGTACATATAGAAAGATAAAAAATTAAAACATTGCCTATTCATGACCTCAAGGATCGTACTAGTTTCCATGCCAAACAACACTACGATCCAGCTCATGAGGCTGGTCCTTTACCATTACATAAAACTATAAAGTATATACACATCATGAATGGGCTAATGTAATGTGTGAGATGAATATCTGTAGGATACCACCCAATGATACATAACTATTATAGGGTTTTAAATATTCATTCATATATAAGGATAATGAATAGTACAATGCACGATGTAAACAAAACCTCCACTGGTGCCAGCAGCCACCCTATAGTATCACCTACTTTGGCCATCGCTAGAATCATAGTAACCTAACTTGGAAACATGTGACTCTTGACACTGCTTGTGTCTAGTACAGATGTCCCTAAGACATGCCCAAGAAATTTTAACTCTGACCCATGTGCATCCTGACATATCATGTCTCATGTAAAGTCATCTCATAGTCACACCCAAGTGGTAGTAACCTGACAACATGTTCCTCCTAACACATCATGACTCACGTAAGAACATCTTGTAGGCACACCCAATAAGTAGTAACCCACTATCTTGTGCCTCCTAACACCTATTGTCTTATGTAACAACGTCTCGTAGTCATTCCCTATTAACCTAAAGGCTCCCAACCACCCACATGGATTCCACGGTAGGCACCCCATATCATAATCACCTAATCCCAGCTATGGGAGCCTCTACCCACCCGAGCTATCAAAACAACCTCATCCGAGAGTCAACTATGTGGACACGACCCAAAGTCACTGGTGAGCAGTAATCAACAAATATTGAACCCAAGCCAGAACATCTCTAACACCTCATGTCCATGCAACCATGTCACTCAAAAAATATGATGGAATGGTAATCCATGTAACTCCGACCTTTCACAACCTTATAGTCACACTGCCTAAATCTGACATCCACAATGCCCAGTCCCATTGTCAAACCACCCAATAATCTGAGCCATTCCCATCATATGATCAACATCATTTAAAAATATATGGGTTATTCTCAATAAAAACCAATGGTTCTAGAATATGCAATTCTATAATTACATATTTATCACATTTAGACAATTCACATAAATTTGTAATACAATCTAAATAGTTGAATTACACTAACCCAATGACTATCACTCAACAACACTGAGGTATTTAATTCCTCTAAATAGCTTAATCATGATTTTCGAAATTAAAAATTACAGTTTGAAAACAATGTAGTCCAATTATAACCGTTTTGGCACCCCAAGAAAAAATGTCCCATTGAGTGTTTCCATCTCACCTGGCCTTGATCAGGTAATTTTTCCAATAGGTTATACTCAAAGGAATCCCATGGGTCTAACAATTAATTCAATATTCAATAGAAAATAAAATGTTTCCCGCTCAAAAATAACCAAACATGCGCCAAAGGTTATGCCACCTAAATGTCTACGAAAACAGAAAAAAAGGTATGAATCACCTACCTTGAACATGTATGAGGATTCTCCTATGACATCAGCCTCTAATTCACTCTAAATATTTGTAGATATAAAAAAGTGAAATAATGCTCAAACCCCTATAACATGATTTGGAATAGAAATCAAGAAGAAGGGATCAATGTAAATTAAGATCTCACCTGTTGGGTTCCAACTCATTCGATGATGATTGAAATGGAGTTGGGGTAGACAATCGGAGAGATAAAACAAGCTCTTCCGCTGCATGTTCGTGAAATTATATGAAACCCTCTTCCATATTCCTCAAAACGAATCTTCAACCCGTTTTAATAGAAAAAAAATCACCGAATTTATATATGAGTACACTCTATACTATGTGTATCATTTAAGTGTTCCTGAGATGGATGAAATTTCACCAAGGACCTGCGGACATGGCTACACAGTGAGTATAATGTCATACACGGTGTGTCCTTGGTTTTTCCCCTCTAACTCACTGACATACTCACATTCCATGTATACCCCCCATACACTGCTAGACTACACAACATGTACTAAGTGTACACATCATGTACACGGTTAAACAACATTATCCGACCATCATGCCAACATGCCATGTACGGCCCTATCACACAGAAAGGGTACATGAAATCTACTAGGAAGATCAAGCCGTGTAAAATAAAAATTTCTAGAACCGCCATATTTTTTCTCTGGTTATTTAAAAAAACTCAATCATAAAAAAATGAAACTTGTACCTTAATGTAAGAATTGTGTTCTTACAAATTACGTGTGACCCTACATGCCTGTGGTGGGGAGAAGCTTCTATCTTACCCAACATACTCATGATACTCATCGGGGATGAGTACCACATTAGTCCAAGGTTAGTGGGATGTGGCATCTGTGTTACCCAGTAGGCCTACTATAATCATTGAGAATAATTTCCCCAACACCCAATGGTGTTTAATGATTTAAATAGTTGTCCTAGTTTCCTACACTAAATTATACCTTCTGTAATCTCTCTTCTGTCATGATCATGCATCATGATCATGTTTCATGGTTTTTTATATGGTTTTAATAATGAACATTCCTTTTTGTTTTGGGTTCCCTAGTTATTATATTATTACTCATCCCTTCATGGGCCTCACCTGCACATGTCGTGTTTTTGCAGATGATTGATTCCTTGATGGGGGACTTGGTGGCCTAGGACCCAGTGGTTCCCAGTGATACCGGACAGGTAGTACATACTTATATGGCTTCCATCTGCTACATTAAACATACCCATCATGTGGGGATTCCTATGGATGTATTTTATAGTTATCCTATTACATTCCTACTTCTAGTTTATCAATTATTGGGTTTGTATTATAGCTTATTTGACATACAATTTTCACTTTTAATCAGTGGGTTTTTAGTGGAATGAATATTAAAATTTTTAGCATTTCGATGTGGTTGTGTGTGCATGAATATAGGTGCTCAAAAAAATGCCTCTCACTTGCAAGTTGAAGCCTTCGGCGCTAGTCACCAACCCTTGGCCTTTGAAGGCGGGCATTGGGTATATCATCACATGGGCCCCAAGGGATGGGTCATGACAATGTGGTATCTGAGGTGGTTGGTTCTACCACAAAGATTGAGAGTATGTTGTTTTGTGATTGGGAAATAGTGTTAAATGATTCATGTTTGTCTTTTATATTCATGGATTCTATTATTGGTGTGGTGTCCAATGTATCCATACACATGGAACGTGAATTATTATTTTTGATACCATGTATAAAAACAAGGGTTACATGCATCATATATTAATTGAGTGTTTCATTATGTTCATCATGATTAATATTATTCTCACTAGATGTGATCTATTAACGGTGGTACATATTGATCTATATCATGATGTCTCCATGTAGACGGATATCATTGATTCTGATGTGTAACTTTGAGGACAACCCACCTATCAATGAGGCATCTGTTCAGGGAATAGTTCTAGAGATGGCCCGTACGAGTGGTGCACTATTGTTACCCACACCCAATGATTGATATATACTACTAATGTTATTGGTAGATGATGCACTGAGGCTCAACACCTTGCATGGTTCATATTGAAAGAGTCCTCCTAGGTATTTGGTGGTGAGAAATCCTCGGGTAGTTGAGGACTGGCTGGAGGCTGTGATGTGGGTCTTATACATAGTGAGGACGACACTCGACCATGAGGATAGTTTAGCTGTGAGTCTTCTTTGGGACTCGAAAGGGAGATATTTGGTCCAAAAGATTCAGATTCAAGATGAGGATTACCAATCATGAGATTACTTCAAGCACAATGTCTGAGAGGATTTCATCCACATAATATTTCACTCGATGCACATACAAGAGATTCTTCACCTACACCAAGGCAGTATGTCAGTGGTTGAGTACTTTGCGAGGTTTATAGACCACTCTCTCTACTCTACAGACACAATGTGAGACCCTTTATTTGGGTCATGGACTGTTTATTAAAGACTCAAATGGTGGATGAAGACATCCATGTCATCTCTCAACATTCCCACTCAAGATGGAGTGCTAGAGAGAGCCATTCTTGTGGTGAGATTCCTAGAAGAGAAGGCACCAACAGTTGGAGCCACCAATAGAATCTTGGTGGATGAGTCTTCAGTGGTGAGTTGCAGGAAATAGATGAGAGGGACAAGTGGGTAATATCATTCAGGGGACAACCCCAAGAATCGAGTTCGGTTGTGCGGGGATCCCTTATCAAATGGAGTTAGCAAAAAATCAAGTTTTGATTCATGTGCAGATGGCATGAACTCATGGTACATGAATACCCAAACCGCCACGCAGACAATCAAGATATGGTATAGGGACCACCAAGGAATAGGTAGGGGATTGAGTGTGGAAGTATTTAGTAAAAAATAAGTGATGGGGAGCAGGTCGAGCAGCATGGGTGGACGACGGTTTGAGGTGCAACCACCAACACCCCAAGGTAGTCCACTATGGGATCAAGGAGCAAGCAGATAGGTGCGAGTCCAGCTTTTGGTGATGGAGTAATTTTACAAGGGTGCTCCATAGATGATTATAGGTATGACCTATATCCTCTCCACCATATCTATAGTTCTTATAGACATAGGTTCTAGTCACTCTTTTATTGAAATATACCTCATTTGAGGCTCAATGATTCTTGTGGAGTCCTTGGATCCATCCTTATGATTAGAGACTCATACGGTATGGGATTCTATGATTAAACATTGGTGTTGGCAGTGTCATCTTACTCTATGAGTTGAGAACTTCATATGTGAACTCATAGTAGGAGCGTCGAGGACTAACAAATACATCTTGGGTATGGATTGGTTATCTATAGTCCACATCAAAAAAATTATATCAGGCGTAATGTCTAGTGTGTCCATAAGGATAGGACCATGTTTTCTTTCTCTAACGATAAATAAAAATTTACAAAAAATGATAGAATTTCTCAGAGAATGGTGCAGCTGATCACTCTCCAATTGGCTTTCCTTACTATTTGTACGGTAGATGAGAGGACTCAATTATTTCCTGTAATGTTGGATGAGTATGAGGATGTCATTACTGAAGATGTTACATGAGTACCTCCACATAGGGAGGTAGACTTCATCATCGACCCATACCCTTGTACGACACCGATATCCAATCTAGTGTATTGGATGGATCCCACGGAGATTCATGAATTGAGGGTACAATTGGGGGGACATGTATGAGAAGGGATTCATGAGGTCCAAGGAAACATCATGGGAATCCCCAGTGTTATTTTCCAAGAATTCATACAAGTGTTTTAGGCTATGCATGGACATAGGTCTCTAAAACAAGGTGAATGTGAAGAACAAGTATCCACTGCCTTGGATTAATGACCTCTTCAACCAACTGACGGGAGAAAGGTGGTTCTCAACGATCGAACTCAAATCAGTCTATAACTATCATCAGGTATGGGATGAGGACGTATTTAAGATATCCTTTAGATTCCATTATGGAAACTGTGATATTTTGGTGAATCCATTAGACGTGAACAATTCTCCAGTAGAGTTCATGGGACTCATGAACGTGACCTTCTAGACATACCTCGATTGTTTCATGGTGGTCTTCAATGATAACCTTTTAGTCTTATTGGAATTAGAGGAGGACCATGATACACACATATTGATAGTTCTATATACGTTCTAAGAGTGCCATATTTATAGTATTTTCTTGAATCACTGGTTTAGGATTCGGGAGGTCCACATTCTGGGACACATCATCTTAGATGCTGGATTTGTAGTGGATTCGGAAAAGATCATGTAATTTCATTTTTGTGATCTACCGATGAGAATGACTGGGGTGTAGTGTTTCTTAGAGTTTGACATATACTACCTTAGGTTTGTGCTTGACTTTTCCAGAGTGTTAGCACCCTTATCAGCTTTAACACGGAAGGGACAACACTTCATGTGGATGGAGAGATGCCAGTATAGTTTCTAGGAGTTGAGGTGAGGATTAAAAAGATCCTCTATCTTGAGACTACCAAAAGAGGGAATTGGGCATGTATTCTTCTACATCGCACCATGGACTGGACTGGGTTGGGTCATGATGTAGAAGCTAGTAGTGACCTCCTATAGCTCCCAACAGATGAGGAATCATGAGAATAACCACAGGACCAATGACCTAGTGTTATAAGAAGATCTCTCTTTTATGAGATATGGTGGCACTATGTGATGGGTGAACAATTTAATATCTACTCTGTCCATAAGAGTATATGTTATAATTTCCCACAGACAGAACTGAACATGAGACAATGATGATGGATGGAATTCCTCCAGGACAATGACATTGAGATAGTATATAATATTATTAAGGGGAACGTGGTGGAATACATGATTAGCATGTGGTCTAGTTTAAAACGGCTGAGAGAGGTGACATAGTAGTTAGCTGTAATGATGATATCCATTATGGATGATTATAAAGTTGCTTTCCTTCAGTCACTGACTGTCATTCATGAACTCTTACGGAGTGTAATGGTGGAACAACTTGTGGATGTTTATTACAAGTCTCGACATCCTCAGTTATCTATATGATATTATCTTGATGGATATTGTATAGGTTGGGAGCACGTCATCATTTTTATAGGATGCACCATAGTACCACTAACATTTATGGAAGAGGATTTGTGGGAGTTTCAAACATCCCCTTTGGCGGTACATCCTATTGTGACAAAGATTTACCAAAACCTCCAACCATAGTACAAGTGGCCAAGGATGAAGAAAGTGTTGTGAGAGTTCATTTTATGATTCCTTGCTTTTCTAAAAGTGAAGGCTGAGACTCAGGTTCTAGCAGTCTTGGCCCAGCCACTTGAGGTACCAAATTTGAAGAGGGATGGTTTTTTGATGGACTTTGTGATGGGAATAACACTTATGCCCGTGGGCAAAAATTCTATCTAGGAGAAAATTTATTGACTCACCAAGACATCGCACTTCCTACCAATCTAGGAACATGGAACGGTAGAGGGTGCAGAATGATTCTACGTTCTGGAAATAGTGCAGATCAACAGGATGAATTTGAAAAAAGTGTCGAACCACAATGCTCATTTTACATCCCGGTTGTTGAATGCATTGTAGGAGGTGTTCGGGACTTAGCTACAATTGAGCACAACCTTTCACCCTCAGAAAAATTTTCAGATGGAGTAGACCATACAGACCTTGGAGGACATGTTTCGTTCTGGCTTCCTTGATTTTGGTCGTGGTTGGGAGGACCACCTGCAACTAGTGGAGTTTTCAAACAATATCATATATCACTCCACTATTGGTATGAAACTGTTTGAGGAATTTTGTGGGAGGCCTTGCAGATAAAATATATTCTGAACAGACCTAAGGGAGTCATTAATCATGGGTCTAGAGTTAGCACGGTCTTCCACTGAAAAGGTACATATCATCCAAGAGCTTATGAGGACTACATAGAGAAGGAATAAATCTTATTCTTATAAGATATGATGACCCATGGAGTTTGATGAGTGAGACCATGTTTTCTTTTAGGTCTCAACCTGATGGGGTTTGTGGAGATTTGGCGTGGGAAGAAAGATATTTTTGATGGTCATCTTACCTTTTCAGATTCTGAGAAGAGTTCACGATGTGGTTTACCTTATAGATCTCTCCCCACGGATGCATCAGGTGCATGATGTTTTTCATATGACGTAGTTGAGGAGGTACATGAATGATCCACCACATTTCATCGATGGGGGTGAGTTGGATACTGATTATGGGATGATGTTTGTGGAGTTCCATGTAGAGATTGATTATTGATATGAGTGTGTCATTCATATAATGTAGATTCCTCAGGTGTGCATTTGGTTTTAGCATGGGAACATCTATGAGATTACATGAGAGTAGGAGGCTTATATTAGTTCTAAATACCCTCATTTGTTTTTTTATCGTTGTTTTGGCTTATGAGGATTTGAATCCCAAAAATGGGGGATTAATGAATTTCCCAAAAGTTCCCTGATTTTTTAAAACTATATAGAATTATTCTAAGAACAAATGATTTAATGGAAACTAATTATGAGCCCCAAAAATCATAGAATGGAATTTTGAACTTTTTTTAGATCATTTAAATAAATATGTGAGTAGGATATTCTAACAATAATACTGGTTCTCAAATAAAAAATTTGAGGGCACCGTTGAACTCAAAATGATGAGATTCACCAAGAATAGTCGTAATTTCGATCTGTGGGGGTCGACCAGAAAATATAGTTTTCAATATTTTCAGAAAATAATAAAATAACGTAAAATTTTGATATAATTTTTTTTTCTCACCATTTATTAGTGGCACGCCGGCACTGTCGTGTGGTGACGAGGTGGAGATGATCCCTATTAATGATACTTCTTAATTGATGCAAAACAGAGACGTTGTTTTATTAATGAAACAATGTTACAATATGGCAACTCAGTGTAACAAAAATGTTGTGACGTGCTTCACTATTTATTAGAAAAAATGTTGAGGAATTCAATCTGTAATTTCATCTGATGAGCCTACATAGAAAATCTTCTACAAGAATGAATGATGAACACCATCAAATCACTAGCAACGTCAATGCACATCAAAGAACAAGACCAGAGGTCGATGAAAAATGACATCTTTGTAGAGAAATTGAACCCCCCCCCCCACAAGGACCACATCAATGATGAAAACCATTGAGGTTTGGTTTTGATTAGTTTTAGGTTTCCCGATTCTTCCTTCTAAAAAACGAACGTGGATCAACCCATGAGTATGTTGACCCATAGATCATTCATTCTTGTGGGTGGGTACTTTTCATGGGGATTTCAATGATATTACTTGAATAAATTATGATATAACATCAAATCACTATCCTTTATTTTATAATGTTCTAATGCGGATGGTGCAGGCTGGCACAAACAAGGCCTAACATTCATCTTCCTTGTGTGTTTTTTGTGTTCTTTGGGACTGTTTCTTCAAAGTGGATGCAAGGGTGTTTTGAGGCCATCAAAGGGAATATAACATCACTGGGAGGCCATATGTGCATGAAGTGCAAAAAATGGACCACCATAGTGGACCCAATGGACTGTGAATGAAAACACCGACAACGACCACCGGTGGGTGATGGTGTGCCACGACGGTGTGCCAGCAGTTTTTCCGCAGCAGTTTCAGGCCACAGTGGTGTGGCAAGAGCCTCCATCCTCCATTACTATGGTTTTTGGAATGAATATGTGGCCACCCATCCACGTTGGTGCAATGTAGATGTGGCACCACGTCATGTCACATGGGTAAATGATGTGGTTGATTGATCGCAGCAGAGGAGGTTTTCCCATGAAATACTGGCAGGGTAGGGGAGTCTAAAATGGATAAGAGTTGCATCCTATCCATGTGGACAGGGAAGGGTGTGGGTTGTGTCGGTTCAATCCGACGGGGTAAGACCAGGCACGGCCCCAACCAGTCCCTTTTCAGAAAAAACAACAATATCTTTCTAAATCGGTGTCCATTTTTTATGTCGTTCGATGTATTGGGACCCTCGCAATGAGGCAGATCATTTGGCATACTCTATGAAGGATTCCATGAATGTTGAAATTCAATAAATTCCATCAAAAGAATTTCTACCAGAATTAAGAACTCTACATGCATGAACCCTATGGTTGGCTAAGAACTAAGGACGGATGACAAGTGACCATGTGTGGATCAACTACGATGGCCCCGTGGGAAGTGGATTTTGTGTCACCCAGCAGACCCATAGTGGGGAGTGGCTTTGTGTTACCTGGTTGACCCATGGAACTAGGAAATAGGATGACATCAGTATGGACAAGGTGGGAAGTGAAATCTGTCTGACCTGACATGCCCTCGGTGGGGATCAGCTTCTCTGTGAACTAGCAAACCTATGGTACTCATCACGGATGAGTACCACAACAATCCATGGTCAGTGGAAAGTGGCTTCTGTTTGGCCTAGCTAGACCATTGTAATCATTAAGGAGGATTTCTCTAACAGCCCATGGTTTTCAATGATACGACTAATGGGCATTCATTCCTAATCTAAATTATACATAGTTTTAGAAATCTTGTGTAGTGATCATGCTTCATCATCATGTTTCATTCTTTACACTGAGGATGAAATTATGGTCTTCCTCTATGAATTGGGGTACCTAATAAGTATATTTTTACTCACCCCTACATGGGTTTCAACCACACATGTTGTGTCTAGTGCAGATGATCACCTCTATGACAGAGAATCTGGTGTCCTAGGACTCAGTGGTGCCCAGTAAGACAGGGCTAAAGATGCATACTTCTATACCTCCAAAAAGCTACTCTACACATATCAATTGCTTGGGTATTATAGTGGAGGACATTCATAGCTTTCCTAGTACTGTCATGTTTTTAGTTTATCTTTGGTTGGGTTTGTATTCAGGCCCATTTGATCTACATTTTTTACTTTTAATAAGTGTTTTTTAGTGGCATAAATGTTTATTTTTTATGCTTTACGATGTGGTTTTGTGTGCATGTGTTCATATACTCAAGAAAATTCCTATCACATGAAGGTTGAAACCTTACACAGTAGTCACAAACCCTTGGTCTTCGAGAGGTGGGACTGGGGTATGTCTTAGAATAGGCCCCGACTAATGAGTTATGACATTTTTCCAAGGATGTCACAAATTTTGTTTTCCCTTATTAAATTCTCATTTATATTTGATTACTTAGAATTTTATTTTAACATATTTTTGTTATTTAGTTTTTTAAACTCCCTGTATTCCTACCAATTAATTTCTCTAATTAAAGGTTGGGTTTTTTAATGTGTCATTTTACCCCAAACTTCATTATATTTATCTTCTAATCACTATAATAAAGAAGCTCATGGGGATGTCTCCCATCGAGGTTTCATTTATAGAGTTTCTATTTCATAAATTTAATTATTATTAATTTAATTTTTTAATATTTTAAATTGGTTTATAAGATATAATATAAATTACTGAAATTTCATTAGACATACATTCATGAAATTAGGATCAAACAAGTAGTAGTGAGTGATGTGGAGAGAATTCTAAAATAGAAGAACAATATTTCATTGTGATTGTCCATGTTTATAAATTCTTTATTACTTTAAAAGATTTTCATTTTATAAACTATCTTGTTTCATAGTTCAATATCTCAATCTATGAATCTCATTTAATTTGAAATGTTGATGTCAACAATAAATATCTCACTTATCAACCTCTTTTCATTTAGAGTAGTCTTATGTACTAAATGATCATCAAGCCCCAAGACATAATTTTTCCACTAATGTGTTCATAATCCTATATCAAGAATTGTAAATTTTAAAAAAAATCAAACCTAAACTCCTAATCAGAATGAATTAATAAACTTTCTTCAATGAATAGCACATTCCGATCAAAAATATGCCAGTCATTGAATTTAAAAGAGAAAAAGAATGAAATTACATAAGAAAACAATCATGAAATATCAATCAACTATTTTATAATCACAACTCTATAGAAAATTTATAGTTTAGGAGAATTGAAATAAGCTCAAAAAATTAACTAATGAACACTACCAAAAAATGGTTTTTTGTAGCGCCACCTTTTAACAGCGCTTAGAAAAAGTGTTGATAATAGGACCCCCTTTATCAAATTTTTTTTAATAGCACTGATAAAGAGGTGTCTTTATTAGAGTCATTTTTACTAGCACTGATAACGGATATAATTCAAAAAAACATTAAAAATAATATATTTATATATTTATATAATTATATAAATATAATATATATTTTGTAAATATGTTTTAAATATGTATAAATATACATTTACACATAATATATAATAAATATAGAGAAAATGGGTTATAAAATATTTTAAAATATTACTAATTAACAATTTTTTAATTGTCATTGTGTAATAATCATTTAATAAAAATTTGAGGACACCAATAATTAAAAAATAAATAAAATATCCAAAATATATTGAAAATGTAACTCAAACTTCAAATGACCGAATGTTTTGATCTGGGTGTCTATTTGAGGTCTACCACATATAAAATTGAAACATGCGACAACATCTATGCTCTTGTGAGACAAAGAAACACAATATCACATTTTAGAGACCAAAAAATGACCATAAGACCTCTAAAATTTTGATTTCAGTTGAGATATCTAATTTTTATGATAATCAACGGAATTTCAGCCTCGTTTCATGGGGTCTTTTTTCCCTTTTTCATTAAGGAAGAAATGTATTCCCTAGGATTACATTCATATTGATATTATGTATTTAAAATTTTATTATTTTTCACAAGGAATTTTTTTTATTATAATATATATAACAATATATACATATTTCATATATATTAACACATAAAAATTAAATTTTATAAATAAATAATTAATAATATTGGCAAATAAAGTATATTTCTTAATATATAAGCCATATAATATACATTTTATTTAAAATACAAACATATGAATATTCATATACCTATAGTCTATGTGTATTAGTGTGCGATTGTATTAACAAAATGCGATATATTATCCATATATTATAACATATGAATATACATATGAATATATAATATATGTAAATATATATAATTGTGTATAATTGTACTTAAATATACCCATATATATAATATACATACATGTGTATGTATGTTATATATATATATATATATTTGTGTGTGTGTGTATTTATTTATTTATAAACACAGAAAACATATTTTATAAATGTATTTATAACTAATCTTATAATTATATATTCATATACAAATAAATATATAGAAAACAATATTACTATATATATATATATAAATAGTGATAAATATATATATTAGTATATGAATAAATAAATAAATAAATATATATATATTTATGTAAATATATATTAATATAAATCAATATTAATATATGAATAAATATAACTCAGTATATAATATTAAATTGACACATCATTAAATGGGAAATAATACAAGATGGGCGAGTGGTAAATGTACAGGAGTGCAAGAGAGAGGTGTTGAGTTCGAATCCAAGAATAGGTAGCGGTGTGCGGTTGGTGTTAGGGGGATTAAGTGTTGTTAAAAGGGGGTCTATATTTAATTCTTTCTTTAATAAAATTAAACCATCATTCACGCTTCTAAAAAGCACTGATAAATGCCACTATTATCATTGTTTTTTTAGTTCAGATTAAATACTCCTTTTATGAACACCATTTATGAACACTTTTTTTAGTGCTGATAAAAGGTACTTTTATCGGTTTTTTTAGCACTTGTAAATGTTACCCCCATTTAATATTGCATCAATTATAGATTATTTTTTAGCATTGATAAACGATTTTTTAGCATTGATAAAACTTTATTTTGTGGTTGTGCAGAAACAACAGTTATAGCCACACAAAAAATTTTCCAGTTATGTCTGAGGATCATGAAATGGATTTGATGTTCATCTATGTATTCAATTAGAAAATTGGTACCATATCTTCTTTTATATCTCTATAAGATCTTGTTTGTGATACCTTCTTTGAATATGTGTTGTTGTTGTTGTTGATCTCTTTTTGGAATCTTCTATTTTGAATATTTCTATAGTTATCCTCCATTTATCTTCATCACCACCTCATTTACATCACATATATATTTTTATGTCACTATAAGTCACTTTTCCAGCACTTTGTCATTTTATTTAATTTAATGCTCTTCAGGTTTGAAAAATCCTATGTAATAAATTATATGTGCCTCATGTCATTATTATGTAGGCGTAGAAAGCTTATTAACTAACTCTTCCTATTGAGCAAGAAATTATCAAATCCTGTTCTAAAATAAATTATACGTCATCACTAAAATTACACCAGCTAGGAAAAATGAATGATTCTTCTATTTTGTCGTCAAATTGGGTATCTTAACTATTGACTCCACTGTTTATTCACATTAAATTATTTTGACAGTTTCAACAATGAATTATTGGATTCAAATTTTCAAAGGCATAAGGGTCAACATCATTCCTTCATCAAAAAATCATTTTATATCCAAAATTATGGGAAGAATAGAGGATACTACAAATTTGAACAAACCTGTAGATAAACAAAACACTTTCAACAACACAATCCTTTATTCCATCACAATTGAAATCCTATAATTTCTTCAAAGGGGAATCAATCTTCAGAATACATTATCTAGAATCTATCCCTTTGTCAAAATATCTTTCGAGGTCGACTCATCTCTTGATGGAGGAATATGTTGGATTTAGTTATCGACTACAACGTCAAATAATCAGGTTTCTAAAACCATCAATGAAATCAGCTACATTGATGCAATTTGATATTCCAGCTAGGTGCATGTATTTTTAAAGATTTTACTATCTAATTATATTTTTGAATTGGCTATGTAGATATTTTGAAAATTGGTTATTTGGATGTTGCTAAAAAAATTATGTGGATTTTCAACTACCTCCTCCTGTAGAAAAAATCCAGCATAAATGAATAAAATCATCCTTTACAAAAATAGTGAAATGTAATTTTAGTAATTAATTAATTAATTAATTAAACAAAGAAAAATAAATAATGGAAAAGTATTTAATTTTTCATAAATGTTTTTAATTATTAATTAATTTATGTCTTTAGTTTAAAAATTAAAATTTTAGATTATTTTAACAAATTAATTAAAAATGAGGATATTAAAAATTAAAATTAAAATAACATGTTAATTATTTTAAAAAAATCAATCAAATGAATGTTTAAATTAATAAAAGGTAAATATTAAAATTGAAAATTGAAAATTATTAACTAATAAAATAAAATAAATTTATAAAAACAAAGGAAGAACTTTTATAATTAAAGCATAACAACATAATAAAAAATAAGAAAAAAATACTTTCATCAAATCAACAAAAGAAAAAACTAATATTAAATCGTTAAACATATATTTTTAAATGTTTGAATATTTGAACAACCACTACTATAGAGAGTGCTTTTATCTGTGCTAACAAATCTTTTAACAGTGCTATAAGAGCACTGTTAATATCAATGAAGATAACTGGGGGATCCTCATTAATAGTGCCAAAAAACGATTGATAATTTGTGAGCCTTATCTGTGATAAAAGTACTAATAAATTCCCCCATTATCCACACAATGTTATCATTGATAAATGACTACTTTATCAGTGCTGGTAAATGGTGATTTTATCCACAGTTGAAATTTCACTCATAAAGGGTGACTCTATCTATGCTCAAAGCAGTGCTGATAAAGGGGGCCATTATCAACACTCATAAAAGAGTAGCTACATGTGATGTTCTATTTATATAACAGCACACCCACTAGGAACACCTGCACCTCCACAACAAACACACAAGACTGACACAAATAGAATGTCCATAGCACACACATGAATAAAGTAACACGCAAATGAAAAATGAACTGCACAAAAGGGTTTAAAGAACAATGATATTTACAATTCAAACAATGTTTTATATTATTTCATTTACAATTATCCAAAAAAAGATAAAAATATTAATGTTTCCTCCTTTTACATTCATGATCCCTTCTCAAAAAAATGCCTTCCCATGGTATTAATTTCCCAAAAAATCATCTCAAATCAAGAAAATGGTTCCACCTATATTAGAGAATATATATAATGTTACAAATACTATAAAGAAATAAATTAAACATTAATAATAATGAATACATTAATAAAATGTAAATTTTCAATAAAAATTTACACATTTTGAGTAATATATGTCATATCATTTGTCGTACTATGGTGGGGTCGATTCTACATGTCATAAATGAGAAATGGGTCATTCTTCTAAAATATAAAAATAATATGAGTGAGTTTTCATGGTTTTGAGTATGTGTCTTATTTTTACTAAAATCATTAGAAAATTTAAATAAAATATTTGGATTTATATCAGTCACATCGTTCATTTTAGTGAGGTGTGGCTGATTCCTACACATTACAAAACACACATGGATATTTTTTTTAAAGCATCAAATCAATCTGAATGGGTTTTCTCAATTTTTAGTATAACAGTTTTGTTTTTCTACTAATAATTATTTCAATCTAAAAACACTCATTTTGAGTCATACTATTCTAATCCTGCATTATTTTGTGGTGATACTTCTTCATACACGTCATGATGGACTTACAAATCGCTCATTTAAATTATGAAGACAATCAGAATGTGTTTTCTCTGTTTTTAGTGTGTTTAACGTTTTGATCTAAAATGTCAATTTTAAAAAAATGACAGACACTTTAATTCATACAGTTCATACTATTGGTTATATTGAGTTTTGGTTGATTCTTACAAATTTGAATTGACTCATGGATCATTTTTATAATGTATCAAAATAATCTGATTGGGTTTTCTATGTTTTCCGTATGACACTTGTACTTTTTTACTTAATATAAATCTAATTTTAGATAAAAACATAGTTGGAATCATATGGATCACATTGTTTGTCTTATTGATATGTGGATGATTCCTATAAGTAAAAAATAACTCATGGATTATTTTTCTATGGTATCAAAACAAACCAAATGTTTTTCATGGTTTTTAGTATGTTAGCTATGTTTTTTACTGAAATATCGTTTCAAACCAAAAACATGATATTTGACTCATATATGTCACATTGTGTATTGATTTAAGGCGAGAATAATTCATACACGTGAAAATGGATATATGAATAACTATGCTAAAATATGAAGCAATTGGAAAGCGTTTTCTTGGATTTTAGTGAGTGACACATTTTCAGCTAAAATGTAAATTTTGAACTTGTAACAGATAAATTTGGTCATACCAGTCACACCATGAATGAGATTGAGATGTAGATGATTCTTACTCCCCAAAAATGACTAATTTATCTTTTTCCTAAAGTATCAAAACATTTTAAATTCATTATATTTATTTTCATTTTGTCAGTAGTTCTTTTAAATTAAAATTTTTCCCATTTTAAATAATAAGACACATTTCGATTTATAATGGTCGCATTGTAATTGGAATTAAATCGGGGTTGATTACCACACATAAAAAATGACTAATGGTTAATTTTCTCAAATTATCAAAATAATATTATTGCGTTTTCTCTGTTTTCAGTATCCTAGTTGTGTTTTTCACAAAAATTAAAGTAAATTTTAAATAAAAAGAGACTCTTTGAGTCATATCGGTGGCATCGTGTGTTAGACTTAGTTGTGGTTAATTAATAAATGTTGAAAATGACATATAGATCATTTTCCTAATCTATCAAATCTATCCAAATGTGTTTTATTAGTTATTAGTATGATAGTTGTGGTTTTTTCTTCTAAAATACCATTTCAAACTGCTAACATACATTTTGAGTCATACTCGTTGCATCGTACGTCAGATTGACAAGAGACTGCTTTATACATGTCACTATGAAATTATAAATTATTTTTCAAAATTATGATTATAATTGGACCAATTTTTCTATATTTTCAGTGGGTGATGCATTTTAAGCTAAAATATCAGATTTAAATTGATAACAATCACTTTTTGTCATATCAGTCGCATCGTTAATCGAATTGAATTTTTGTTGATACTTAAACATAAAAACTGACCGATGGATCATTTTTCTAATGTATCAAACTAACCAAAAAAATTCTTAGTTTTTAGTGTGTCACTTATTCTTTTTGAAAAATTTGTTATTAATTTATTATAAAAATGCACACTTAATGTCATAATGGTCAAACAATGTGTGAAATTCTTGTTTGGTTGACTCTTACATGTCAATAATGACATATTTATCATTTTCATAATGTCTCAAAACAATCTGATTGTGTTTTCTCTATTTTTAGTTTTCTAGTTGTGTCTTTTTAGTAAAATATAATTTCAAATAAAAAACACGAATCTTGAGTCATAATGGTCACATCGTGCATCAGTTTGATATGAGGCTACTTCAAAAATATAACAAAGAACATATAAATCATTTTACTAAATTATTAAGACAACCAGTACAAATTTTCTTGGTTTTCATTGAGGGGAAAATTTTGAGATAAAATGATAATTTTAAACTGAAAACGGACACATTTAGTCATATTAGTCACACCATTTGTATATTGAGTTGTTTTTGATTTCTACATGTAAAAAATGAATTGTGGATCATTTTCTTAATGTTTCAAAAGAATATGAATATATTTTACTGGTTTTCAGTATATCAATTTTTCTTTTTTCTAAATTTATAATTAATTTTTATAAAATTACACACATAATGTCATAATATTCACACCATGTATTTGATTGTGGTGTGGTTGATTCCAACATGACAAAAATGACTTAAAGATCATTTTCCATAAGTATCAAAACAATAGGAATGTATTTGATCAGTTTTTATTATGGTATTTTTTGATTTTTCACCAAAATATAATTTCAAAATAGAAACTCTCATTTTGAATCAAAATTGTGGCATCGTGCATCGGTTTGACAAGAGTTTGATTTATATACGTCACCAAGAAGATACAAATCATTGACCTAAGTTAGGAATATAATCAGATTATGTTTACTTTGTTTTCAGTGAGTGACATGTTTTGAGCTTAAATGTCAATTTTAAATAGATATCTGAATCTTTTAGTTATATCAGTCACAAGGTACATTGGATTGAGGTGTGGTTGATTACTACACATCAAGAATGACTGATTGGTCATTTTACAAATGTATCAAAACAATAGGAATTCATGTGCTTAGTTTTCAGTCATTCACTTGTCCTTTTTTCTAAACATATTGTTAATTTATTATAATAAATCACATTTAAAGTCATAACAACCACACCACATGTCGTATTTAGGCACAGATGTTTCCTACGTGTCTAAAATGACATATAAATTATTGTCTTTAATATAAAAACAACCATATTATATTTTCCTAGATTTCCGTATAACAGTTGTTCTTTTTACTATAAATACAGAGAATTAGAAAAAAAGACACTTTGGGTCATACCAGCCACATCTTCATGCTATATTTGCACATTCATCCATCAGATATGTTGCCCATACATTTCTAAACAAATCTAACTTATCTATTGAATAATAACTTTTATAAAAATCATTTTATCACTGAAAAAATATAAATTCACCAAGGATTAATAAATATTTTATAATAAATAGTAATTATCTTCAAAAATATATCTTAATGGATGTTGAAATTTTCAATGAATATGAATCATTTCATAAATTTACAAATATAATAACCACAATCTCTATCGTTATATTATTTTTTTCAACTGCAAAAACATTGAAAAAAATATGTTAAATTTTTATACGTGTTTGGATAGTGAAATATTATTATATTTAAACTGATTTGTATCCACTCATTGTATTTTTTATGTTTCTTTTCATTTTCCTATGGAATCATTCCATATGTATATGATATTCAAGAACCACCCTATCATAAAATAATCCTCATTAAAAGATAATATAAATTATATAACTATATTATTAGTTCAGAAATATTGTTCGAAGTGTATTACAAATTGACAAATTCCATTATTTGTGGTTCGTTTGTTGGATATCCAAGAATTTAATACAATAAATAAATCATTGGAGTTTCCAAATTTACTAAAATGAGTATAAAATGATATCTAAAAACACATAAAGGAATAATTAATGAACGAAATTAAAATATATTTTATTGGATTAAATTGTGAAACTTTATCACTACATCATTGGTATTATGAAGAGTCTATCAACAATATTTTTGTTGTTAAATGATTTTTGTAAGACATCATCTATTTCACCATATTTCAGATATTATATATCTTTTTGTTATGTAGAGATGATGTGAGGACTAACAAGTCCAATTTTTTGTTCATGGTGAAAATCCATTAATTTCTTTTCATATGAATAACTTTGAAATATATAAAATGTATTTATTCATAGTTATCATAGTATATCAGCTTTTGGAAAATAAAATCATAAATACATACCTCTTGTATAAATTTACAAAAGAGCATCCTAGCCAATCATGCTCCCAAATTTCACTTACACTCTCAATATTAATGAAATATTGGTCTTCTCCAATATACATATATTCATCATAAAATTTTGTGAACCATTCTATCTTTCAAATTTGTATTCACTGGATCCAGTAATGATAATAAATGAGGAGGTAGTATGGGAAGGAATAAGGTACATTCAGTAGATCATTTTAATCGGTTAGTTAATCGTTATGGTGGTTTTTAGTCAGTATTTATTTTCACCCCCTTGCTATGTATGTCTGTAATAACATTCGTCAGTTCAGGCCTTTATAAATTAAATTTTAATGGTTTATCTTGAAAAATAATTTAAAAATTAATACCTACTTATTGATATGATTTTTACAAGCTGTGATAGCCATTAAATGAATGTTCTAATATCATGTTTGACCTTATGAATATATTTGTTATTAATTGGAATAGGTATCTTGATGCTCATATCATGGGCTATGTTAATCAATACATCGACAAGACATGTTCGAAGTGGTCTGTTGTGTAGTATTTTTATCTACATAATTAACATTATTTCCATTGCTACAAGGAAATGGGTGGGTGTTGATAGATATAAATCACATTCTTTTTAACACATTAAAATATCAGTATAAGAAAATTATCAATTTATATAGGATTCAAATTCAATGAATATATTATTAAAACATTGATTACCACATATAAAATATGTTTTTAGTGGAATGACTCACCTCAAAGATAGTGGTGGATCATCACATGCTGGTGGTTATTGAGTAGTTTATCCCCCCCACCCCCTCTATCATATTTTCCATGAAATCATTCCTTAATTTCATAGTATTTAAAGGATAGATATTACTTCTATCATCATTTTAATTTCTTCACTTTGATCATCCAATTGTTTTATTCACAAAAACTATTCAGGGTGTCACCCCAAAACCTAGACATCTAACATGACCATACTTGTATGGATACATCAAGGCCATTGAAATTATGTCTGCATCCGGTTGGGGTGTTTCTAATTCATGTGGCTATGTTAGATATTATATATAGGAACATATGTAATCGATGTTATGTAATATCGATTTAAATAAAAATAAATTGTTATTATGTAATACTTACACATTATTCCCACACTTTTTGTGTATTTTCAACTATTAGTAGACCCTCTTAAAATACACATGCATCCTTCTATAATGCATGGAATGGGATAGAAGTGACATTAGATTTGGATTCATTAATATACATATTAAAAGAGGAATATAATTAAGGGGTTGTTTTAGGTCACATAAAAGTAATAAAGAAGATTTAAAATATGTTCCATTTTTTTAATTGAAGCATACCACATTGTAACATTATGGTACGAGAATGCTGTTTTTGCTGCACATTCCTTATTTTATGTACATAGTTGTTGATTCATAAATAAAAAAAATATTAATCAACGTGATGAGTATACATTTTTTCAAACAACTTATTACCCAACACAGTGAACCTAAAAATAATTCTTTGCACGATGGATAGAAAATGAATCCCATACTCCTTGGGTTTTCAAGTGTGTATAAATTAGAGGTTGGTGAATTTTTATTTTCCCTTCAATATATTTATTAAAACATTTCATTAAAATTGTGTTCATTTCAATGAAAATAATTATAGAAACCATAAATACAGATTCCATGTGTGATTCAACCACTATAAATGGACTCAAAAAGTGATGATGATGTGTATGTCGATGTTTTCATATATTATTTTTTATTAAATTAATGAAATGATATAATAATGTTACCATAATATATACCAAAATTAGTGTCTCAATGCTAGTGAAAACACGGTTCCACAACTATACGTCCATCGGTGCACATTACTGACTGAGAATTCTAATTTGACGACGCAACATGACCTTGTTGGTGGTGAACATGTTGGCCAGGCTTTTTCCCTATGACAACATATTTGATGATTTTCTATTTTTCCTTAAATACTTTTTCTAACACCATCAAACCATAGAGATCCTAATTTTCCGGTGCCAAAGGTGTTTCATTTTCTACTATGTCCTTAGTTTCAATATCATAAATATATTCCTATAGAGAGATAGAATTAGAATATATAGATGGTTGTTTTACCTCTACATTGGAAGAAGTGGGAACAACTAGTTGAGAAACATATTGGTCCTATGCACTATGAGAAGCAGCAGTATGGAGGTGCGAAAAAGGAATGAAAAATGATGGTTCATGGTAGAAGAGGGATTCTAGCGGAGGAGGAGTTCGCAGCGGGGGAAGAGGCGGTGGCAGAGTATGTCTCAGGGCAGAGCACAGGATAGTGATGTAGGGGTAAGCTTGCAAGAGAGAATAAAGAGTGATTGAATAAAGGAGACAATAAGGTTTTTTATAAAACTTGGTGAACCTTCTGTTAGTGCTAGATAAAAGTATTAATAAAACATTCCTTCATTGGTGATATATTTAGTGCTGATAAAGACAGCTTTTATTGGCACTTGTTTAGCGATGATAAAAATGTATCTTTATGTGCACTAAAAAAGCACTAAAAAGATATTATGTTAATAATTTATTTATATGAAAATATATTTTTATAGAATTATATATATGATAAATATTTATTTATTTATTTTTAATTATAACAATAAAAAATATATATCTTTATACTTATAAAATTATAATTTAAATAATTATAAATTCATGAGAAATATACATATTATATTTATAATATTAGAATTTATATAATAAATATATTAATTATATATATTTATAAGATGATAGTTAAAATAAATATATTTCTACTAATTTTATAATTATTTATATGAATATATATATATTTATTTATTTAAAAAATTATTAAATTATTAAAAATTAAATTTATAATTCTTGTAATTTTATTAATATATATATTTAATATATTTTTTATAATTTCCATATTATTTAAATATATCTATTTTTATTTATAATTATAAATATACATATTAGTATTTATTTATCAATATTTCTATATATTTATAAATATATTTATTGAATTATATATAAAATTATGTATGAAAATAATGAATATATTTTTTATATATGAATAATTATTTAAATAAATAAATTTTTATTTATATATATTTCATATAAATAAATAAATATTTTTTTAACTAAAAATTATAATAATTAAATATTTATATATAGCTATAATTACATATATGTAAATATATATTTAAATAATTATAAAAATATTTAAAAAAAATATTTATAATTTCATAAATATATATAAATATATTTAATAAATTATCATAATTAGTTAAATATATCTATATTTATTTATAATTATATTCATTAATATATGATATTTATTTATTAATATTTGTATATAAATACATATAATTAATATATATGTTATAATTATTTAATTATATAAATATTCTTGTATTCATATAGAATTTAAAATTATAAATATTTGTATTTATTTACAAATATTTTCATATAATTATAAAAATATTTTTTGAATTATATAATAACGTTATAAGTAGTAAAATAAATATATGACCATAATTTTATAATTATTTACATATATATAGTTATTTATATATATAATTTTAACTATAAATAAATATAATTATAGATATTTGTGTACATATATATATTTTTTAAAATTATAATATATGCATTAATTGTAATTTTTTAATTATTTTATTATATAAATAAATGTAATTATAATTACAAATACATATATTTAAAAAGTATTTATATATAATTAATTGTTAATAATTATAAATATAATACGTATATTTATTATTCAATTATATTTAATGTAATTTTATATGTATTTCTTATAACATAATTTATATTTTGGTAACATGAATTAATCATATAACTAGTAAATATACATAATAAAAAACAGGCTATCAATGGAAACATGAATAATAAGGAAGGGTGTAATATATAAATAAACAATATGATACATAAATTTTCACACTTGATCAATATATTTATTGACCAAATTCATTATAAACACATATATATTTAATATGTAATATATATATATATAATTTTATTTATATATATTGATTATAAATAAAATAAATATATTAAATATATTAAATATTATTAATATAATTAATATAATTAATCTTATAAATCGAATAATCTAATAAATCTAAAAAATCATATAATTATAAATCAAAAATCAATAATAAATCCAATAAATCCAATAAATCTAATAAATCTAATAATTCTAATAAATCTAACAAATCTAATAAATATATTTATTATTTAATGAAGTTTATTATAATATTGTAATTATGTATATATATATAATTATAATCATAGAAATACTATCATTAAAACATTATATATATATATATATTCTTGAATTATTAAAATATATATTATTTATAAAAATGTTTGTTGTTAATATATACAATTAAAAATTCTTTTTTAATATAAATATAATAATTTTACTTAAATTTTAAAAAACTTTTATCTGTACTAAATATAATTCTGATAAATGAAACCTTTATCGGCATTATGAAAAGCACTAATAAAGGTGTACCCTTTATCAACACTTTTCATATAGTAGATAAAGGATGCGTCCATCATCTCTTTTAACTAGTTATGATAAAGGTCCCCCCTTACCAGTGCTTTCTTCTTAGTGCTGAAAAGGCAAGGTGCTTCCCTTGCTCTATTTTTTGGCATTGAACAAATGAATAAATTTAATTTATTAATTAAATACAATATTTTTATGATTAAAAAACAGTTGAAATAAATAAATAATGTGGTAAAATAGTATCACAAAAAAGTCACATCAATGAGTCCTACCACATGGGAGTCATTAAAGAGATGAACCATACCTTATCTCGGTCTATGAGGTCACTCAGGGATGGTCCACTCAGCCTACCCATCCCTGGCCACCAACGTTTTGTCCACCTGGAATTGGTCACATAAAATATGAGAGGGAAACTCATCTCGTCCTTTCTCGATGTGTATGAACAACATAAAATCCACAAGGGATTCTTATAATGTCTCAAGAACCTATAAATTGGGTAAGGGTCTCCAGGTTCATCCTTTCCTCATAGGAGATATGGAGGCCAACTGATTTCTGTAGGAATCAACATCGGCCATAGATATTTGTTGTTTCAATCAAGTGCACATGGGTTGTTCATGACCCCATGTTATTATCTATTCTAATTAAGAATTTTGAAATAATGAAAACAGTCATTTAATTAAATTAATCCTGATGTGTTTCCTTCAATGGTATCCCCAAATATCCACATAGAACATAGACAACATAAACACTATAGTCTATGTATGTGAGACCACTTACATCAAATAGATATTTTCCTCATTGACGCAATGGGTTTAATTGTAGCTACCAATGCAAACCAAGATCATCCCGCATTTCCCTTCTTAAACCATACCCATCTAAATTCCTCAGGCTCTTAACTCACACCAATAAACAATTAATAATTAATTATACAAATTATGAATATTTATTAAATTAATTAAACTCAAACTTTGCATATTTTTGGATAACTTACCAGGTTATCCTGCTACATCGAAACCATCAGAGTCCTATTGATTCCTCCATTATTGGGTAAAACCGTCATTCAGAACTAAAAAAGCATCCCAAAAAATAAAGAAAATGAGTGGGGAATAAATTTATGTTGAATGAGAGGAGGAACTTTAACTCTAGCATCGTCGAATCACACCCAATATCACTAAGATTTGAGAAGAACAAAGGGAGGTGTAACAACCTAAAAATTTAAACCATATTTGTTTCCTAAATTAGCGTGTTATTTCATTTTATACTCCACAGAAATATATCGCTTAATTAATGACGTGATTTCATTGTGTTTTGACCGTTATATGATCGTTGGTCAATATGTCCATTGGAAACTAAACTCTTAAAATTATTGTTATTGTTTATGAATACAAGTGATCTTGGTTAATGCAGAAAGTAGAGTCGAAGGCCTAATCCAATGGACTCAGACCATACGAAGACCATCTGTCCGAGCTCGGGAAGGAGGTGGCTTATGTAGGCTTTTCTGTAGACCAAGCCCAAGTCAAACTCCACCATATGAATTATGAATCAAGTCTCCTAAGGGTTAAGTTCAAGCTGATATAATCCACCACTCAGGAAATGTTGTCTAATCCACCCCAAGATTCTATCACCATATAACACACCTTGAACTTATGTCCAATGCAGGTGTTGTAAGGGGATATGTAACAATGCCTTAGATACATTTTGTAACCCCTTGGTATAAAAAAAATTGTTTTTTCTTATTTTGGTAAATTTTATGATTTCTAAATGTCCAGATAATTATAGGATGATGTTCCATATTATTGATGAATTTTGGAAAAAGGGGTATTTTGGAATATTCGTGTAATCTTTAAATAATTAATAATGTTAATTAATTTTAAAAAATGGTCTTCTACATTTGTGATCAGATAGAAATTTAGAGTCTAATAAGATCAACATAATTTATGGTGAAAAGCAATGTATGAATAGTAATATAAACTTATGAAGTGTAATGAATTGTAAATCGGCCAAAAAAATTAGAATCCTCACCCATGAATGAATACATATAATTTAGACATCTTAAAAGTCAATAATTTGTCATAATATAAGTGTTGGTATTTTTTTATGTCATAAATAATTTCATTAAAATTTTATAATTAATTTAATAATATAATATAGAAATTTAATTTCAAAAAACTTAATCATAAAATGTTACTTTATTGTCTTTTGTTTACACGATAATTTTATGGGATGTTGATTACTTTTTCAAGGGGATATAAAATGAGTTATAATTTTAAAGTTGTTTATTTAGAATAAATAATTTTTTTATTTAAAGCATAAATTAAAAATATTTAGAATGTTATTATCATAAAATGGAGTTCGTTTTTGAATTCAAAGCATCGATATTATGTTAGGGTAATTTTTGGGGATTTTGATGAAATAGTTGAATTTTTGGGGAATAGTGAAAATACATTTTTGGGTTTCAGATACTTAATGATATCATTAATGATGTAATGATGATTTAATCATTCTTATAGACTTTTTAATATTAAAATATTATACGAGGTGTCCTATGTGGCTATCACCATGGTCCAATACCTTGGGAAAGACCTTGGTTTTTCAAATACCAACGATGAGGTTTCCTTTGGAAATTAATAAAATATTCCCTCACTTTTCATAAAAATACAAATCCATTCCCAAATTCATTTCATTCCAAAATCCCTCTAAAAGATTTTATAGTCATTTTACCTTCCAAATAGTCATTCCAAATTTCCCTCAAGCCCCCAATGTCCCAACCATCGGACATTCGAAGTCCTTCTTCAAGGTAAGGGAACCTTTAACCCACATCTTTTAAGTCATGAATTATTTTATGTTATGTCTTTTAGTTTCCATATTCCAATGGGGGGGTATGATCCTATATATTATCATTACTGCCTATTTCATGTATAAATGATGACATACCCTTTCTTCTCTCATTAATTTATTTTCGAAATTTTAATGTGATTTCATTAGACTGCAAAATTTTCATAAAAGAAATCACATTTTATCTTTTCTTTCAAGTTTCATTTTCAAGTGTTGTGTCATTTCACATCATGATCATATATCTTTTTATTTTTTACCTCTACTTTAAATGATTCATTTTTGATGTGATACCCTTGTCTGCTCTTTTTTTTTATTTTCTAAAACCATGTTATATAGCTGTTATACTGTAGAATTTCCATCTCAAAATCTCTCAATTTTTCTCAACGAATTCTCTTATATTATTTTTGTGAAGACCCAAATCTATTTTCATCTCCATGGGCATACATAAATACATAAAATTGATATATTTTATTCTCAAATTAACAAACATATAACCCTAAATCCTTTTCTTTGGGATATAAAAGACATAACAATCATGTTTTTAAAAACATTAAAAATGTAAGGATTTTGAATTGAAACTCATTACTTTTAATTTCATTGGATTATTTATGAAGTGTATGATTATGATATATGTGTCTCACAATAAATTAATTACATATTATTGGTCCTCCCTGATAACGCTCTAATGCATTGGGTAAATAATTTAATCTCTTGAGATGAAAAGTAACACTATACCTTGGTGAATAACCTTTGTAATTTTTATGACACCATGTGGATTATCCTTGGTTATATAATCATGAATATATAAATTAAATGTCGTACATATATATTCATGTTATGGTTCATGTTATTTTATTTATGAAATTCCTCTACATCCATTTTTCTTTCCATTATGTTTTTAATCAAGTTCTTATTGATTTCTCAAGTAAAATGTATCCCTTATTTTCCTTACTGGGCCTTCTTCTCACCATTTCCTTTGATGTATGTCTCTAGGTAATGATATGAAATAATTGTACTTAGTATGAACTTATGATTAATCTCTACAAGTGTATTAGAATAATGTTTTATGTTTCATGTTTTATGATCTTGATTTCCAAGATACTAGAAATTAAAGAACTTTTTTTTTGTAAAATGTAATGAAAATTTATGAAATAAAAAGGCGGGATTCCATAGTTGGTATCAAAGGATAGTTTAGTTATTTTTGAAAATTATTCTATGAAATATTTAGGAATATCCCTATAGAAATTTTTAAATATAGGAAAACTTCCTTGTATTTTGTTGGTTATTGAGTAAGTGGTTTATTAAGAAAATACACCCATGTTTGGATACGAGGAGGTTGAGGTGGATCTGGATGAAATGTACCTTGGAGTGAAAAATCAAACCAGGAGTTTCGAGCATGACCTGAGGTATACCGGTACATGAAAAATGTCCTTGCTGCACACATTTTTACTACACTCTCGGTGGATATATTTGGATAATCATATGCTTTTTATGAATCATTATAAAGTATTTATATGGAAATTTATTTGTTTAAAGCGTGAAGTTTTAAGACATAAAATCCTCTATAGTGCAAATATACAAAAATAAAATAAGTTTCTCACTAAAGTTTTATTCTTAGGGAAAATTCCGGGTATTAGGGGGAACTATGCAAATGGTGATCGTAATGGACCAAGCACTAACGTCCCTCCGATGGAAGCTGAAATAAAAACATTCATAATAATGATGAACCAAATAACTCAATTTATGGGAAATAACTTGAATCAATATGAGAGAGTGATCTCACATTGAAGGGAACAAATTTATATTGAATCCTTTTTTCGTCAATGACTAACAACCTTCAATGAATCTACCGACCCACTAATTGTTGAACAGTTGATCAGCTCTATCGAGAAGATATTTTATGTGGTCTGCTATTTTGAACAAGGGAAGGTTATCTTGGTTGTTTATAGCTTAAGGTAATAGGCTGATCAGTGGTGGGAACTGATTCAAAACACAATACCAAGAGTATATGTTGAAGCTTTGGAGTGGGAAGAGATCAGAGGGATATTCTTCAATAAGTATTTCCCTCAATCAATGAGAACAAGAATGGAGAAGGTGTTTCTCGAGCTAAAGCAGAAGGTGATGGAATCTATGGGAATCTACGAGATGAAATTCGCAAGGCTTTCACGTTACAACTATAGATTTTTCATGTATCCAAATGGTAAGGTTGATAGATTCTTCGGTGGGCTAATACCTCGTATGCGGATGAATCTATCCAACTAAGATTATGATAGAAATGACGAGATTGTGCAAAGTGTGATGAGAGTCGAACTACTTTTTGGTGAGATACAATGGCCTCATAAATCCAATAACAAGAATATATCAATGGATCTAAGCCTAGGGATGATCATTAATCACGGAAGATGAGGCCAGCAAGTGAAAAATCACATGTGTAATAAATGTGGGATGAAGCACATGAGAAACTGCTTGCTCGGGAGCGGGAAGTGCTACAAGTGTGGAAGAGATGGCCATATCATCTGGAATTTTCCTATTGAGGTGAACCCTCAACTTAAAAACACTAAAAAAAGGGTAAGATACTGCATGGATTACCTTATGTCTAATGCTTTAAGTGTGGAAAAATTGGGAACTTTGCCAATAATTGTCCAAATCTAAGAGTAGTGGAGGGGAATCACCATCAGCCTCAGCAACGGCCAAGGGAAAAAGGTCGTACTTTTTCAATCACTACAGTTGAAGTTAAGGCACAAAATGATGTGGTGGTAGGTACTCTTTTTGTTCCATTAATTATATAAAGTACTTTGTTTGATTTTGGTTCTATGTATTCCTTTATTTCCTCCATGTTTTCAACGAATTTAGAATCAACCCTTGATTCCCTAAACGTAGAGTTATCAGTCAAGAATCCTGGTGGGATTATCCAAGAATTTTTTTTGGGATTAGAAACTATATAATTTACATTATTGAGCACAATATTATCATTAATCAGGTAGTCATTCACATGCTGGAATTCGACATTATACTCGGGATGGACAAGTTCTCAATGAAAAATTCTAAGATCAAATGAAGTAGAAAGGAAATCTCAGTAGTCTGAAATGGAAAACCTATAGTTTTATTCTATAGAGTGATTTTTCAACCTGATATTTGTATAAAATAACCTCATATATCCTTATTTATAGGGTTTATCAGTGAATAAGAAGAAAGAAATGACAGTTTGAGGATACAAGGTTTCCCCATCATTCAAGAATATGTTGACGTATTTACTGAGGAGTTACCCAGACCTCCCCTAGAACATGAGGTAGATTTCTCCATTGAAATCATACCCAGATCCCATATGATATCAATTAACCCATATAGTATGGAAAATGTGGGGATGGAATAGTTAAATAAACATGTCCATGATCTTTTGGAGAAGGGATTATCCAACCATGTGTGTCTCCTTGGGGAGCACTAGTTCTCTTTGTGAAGAACATGGATGGATCTATGTGGTTATATATTGATTATAGAGAACTAGATTGGATCTCAGTAAAGAAAAAATACCCTCTTCCACGAATTTGATGACTTATTTGACCAAATTCATGTGGATCAATTCTTCTCTAAGATTGATCTTTGATCTGGTTATCATCATTTGAGGTTGAATAAAGAAGATATTCCAAAAATTTCCTTCTGATCATGATATGGAAATTATGAGTTTGTTGTTATGCCCTTCATACTTACTAATGCACCTGCTATTATTATAGATTTTATGAATAGTGTCTTTAATAAATACCTTGAAAAATTTGTGGTAGTTTTTATTGATTGTATTATGATATATCAAAAAATTCGTGAGGAGCATGAAGATCATCTATATGTTATTTTTTAAACTCTAAATAAGGATAGGCTTTTTGTGATGTTCATAAAATTGGAATTCTTGTTACATCAAGTTGCTTTCTTGGGGAAAATTATAACTAATGAAGGAATCACAGTTGACCCTACACAGACAAAATTTCTAGATGAGTTTCCTCAGTTTCAAACAATAACTAAAATTTGTAGTTTCCTTGGATTATCACGATCTTATAGGAGGTTTGTGAAATACATTCCCTGAATCTCTAATCATTTAACCAAGTTTACTCGAAAAGGTTTCATGTTCATCTGGACTATGCAGTGTGAAGAAAGTTTACAACTGTTGAAGAATATATTGGTTACTAAAACAGTGTTAAATTTCCCTCATGTGGATAAGGATTCTTTATTTTTAGTGATGAATCTCTTAAAGGGCTTGGGTGCGTTCTCATGAAAAATGACAAGGTCATTTATTATGCATCTCTACATTTGATGAACCGTGAGTAGAACTATCCTATGTATGATCTAGAGATAGATGCAGTAATTTTTTCATTAAATATATGGATGAACTATCTTTATGGGGATAAATGTGATATATACATAGACCATCAGAGTTTGTAGTATATTTTCAGACAAAAATAATTGAACATGAGACAAATGAGATGGTTGGAACTTCTTAAAGACTATGATTGTTTTATTCATTATCATCCAAAATGAGAAAAAACATTCCCTGATGCATTAAGCATGAAAGACCCAGTTGTTCATTCCATGATGAAGATTTAAAGGGATCGTTTGATCAATAACCTAGTAAAGGTGGACATGGGAATTATAAGAGAAGGGACATCATCAACCCTAACCCAATTGATTTCTCAACCATGATTATTAGAGAAGACCAAAAAAACTCAGAAATAAGATCCTTTGTTATAGAAGAAGTTAGAGGCTATGAAGGATTGGAAGTTTCCTGAGATCAATATTGACCCAGAAGGTGTACTGAAATTGTGTACAGGAATATGTGTTTTATATATTCTGGAAATAAATATTGAGCTGATGGATGAAGCTCATGGATCCACTTTCTCTATACACTCTGGAAGCACGAAAATGTATAGGGACCTTCGTGATCATTATTTGTCAGATAGTATAAAAAAGGAGATTTATGTCTACACATCAAGGTGCATCGTATGTCAGCAAGTGAAGGAAGAGTGACAAATTCCTAAAGTGGTATTGCAACCACTACCTATACCAGTACGGAAGGGGTAAAATATCACTATAGACCTCATCATTGGTCTCATGAGAAAATCCAAATGAAATAATGTGATATAGGTTATTTTGGACCGTCTCACCAAGACATACCATTTTATCTCCATTCGAGAAGATTTATCTCTTGATCAACTTTCTTGGATTTATGTGAAGGAAGTGGTAAGGCTGCATGATGTTCCACTTTCTATCATATCTGATCGTGATACAAAGTTTAAATCAAAATCTAGGTGATGTCATCAATATTCTATGAGAACATAATTGAATTTTAGTATGGCATATCACCCCCAAACCAATTTCCAATCTAAAAGGACTATTCACACACATGAGTATATGTTGAAAACATGATCAATAGAATTTAAAGGTGGATGAGATCAACATCTCCCATTAGTTTTTTCTCTTACAAAAATAGCTTCCAATCAAGAACTCAAATAGAACCATATGAATATCAATATGGGAAGCGATGTAGAACTCATACATGTCGGGATAATGCTTCGTGGGCCTGATCTTGTGTAAGAGATGATAGAAAAGTTCCATGCTATCCAACAACACATTAAGACTACTTAGAGTTAGAAAATAGCTATGTCCACAACTATGGAAGGGACATGGAGTTTGATGTTGGTGGAAATGTATTCTTTAAAATTTCACCATAGAATATATTCATGAGGATTGGGAAGAATGTGAAGATCATCCCTAGGTACATTGGCCCCTATGAAATCCTTGATCGAATAGGAGCAATGGCCTATCAACATGCACTTCCACCAATTCTGGAACAAGTTCACGATGTCTTCCCTGTATCCCTCTTGAAGAAGAATATATGTGACCCTTCACATGTACTAAATCTATAGGTGGTACAACTGGAACATGACCTCTCTTATGAGGACCAGCTGATAGAGATCTTGAATCATAGAGACAAGGTTCTATGTAACAAGACTATTCACCATATTATGGTGTTGTGGAGGAACCACAAATGTGAAGAAGCCATGTGGGACCCAGATAAGTTTATGAGGCATAATTACCCAGACCTTTTCTCTTCTTAGGGTTCAAGTAGAAATTTCGTGGACGAAATTTCTTAAGGGGGGAAGAATGTAACGACCCAAACATTTTAATAATATTTGTTTCCAAAATTTATGTGTTATTTCATTTATATTCCACAAAACTATATCTATTAATTAATGAAGTGATACTATTGGGCATCAGCTATTATATACATGGTGATAAATATGACCATTGGAAACAAAACTCATAAAATGAAAATTATTATTTATAAATACAATTGATCTTGGTTAATATAGAAAGAAGAGTTGATGGCCTCATCTAACAAAATCAGGTCATACGAAGCCCATCTGTCAGATCATGGAAAGTAGTAGGCTTCACAGGACATTGATATAGATCAAGCCCAAGTAGAACTCCAACATGTGAATCTTGAATCGAATTTCCTAAGGGAGAAATTCACGATGATAGAAATCACCACTCGAGAAATGTTGTCTGAGCTGCCCTAGGATTCTATAACAATATAGCACACCTTACACTTAGGTCCTATGCAATTGTTATAAGGGGATATGTAATGATTTATTATATACATTTTTATTATATTTGTATAAATAAAATTGTTATTTATTATTATGGTAAATTTTGTGATTTTCAGATGTCTGGATAAATTTAGGATGAAGTTCCATATTATTGATGAATTTTGGAAAAAGGGGTATTTTAATTTATTCAAGTAAATATTAAATAATTAATAATAATGAAATTATTTTTCAAAAAATGGCCTTTTATAGTTGTGATCAGAAAATAATTAAGAGTGTAATAAGATCAACTTTTTTGTTGAATTGTATATTATGAATAGTAATATATAATTATGAATAGTAATGAGTAGTAATCAATATTAAATCTGCCAAAAAATAGAAATTATACCCATGAATGTATTAATATAATTTAAACATCTTAATAGTGAAAATGTTCATAATATAATTATTGGTATTTTTGTATGGCATTAATATTTTAATTAAAATTTCATAATTAATTTAATAATTTAAAAAAAAATTATTTTCATAAAATGAAATCATTAATTATTACTTCATTTTCCTATGGTTATACTATAATTTTATGGGACTATGATTAATTTTTCATGGTGTATCAAAACGAGTTATAGATTTAATATTGTTTATTGGGAAAAAATTATGATTTTATTTAAAAAGAAAAATTAATTTTTTTTAAAAAAATTATTTACATAAGATAGAGTTCATTTTTTTATTCAAAGCATTGATATTAGCTAAGTGTAAATTTTTTGGATTTTTCTGAAATAGTTTATTTTCTATGAATAGTAAAAATAAAATTTTATGTTATCGATCTTTAATGACATCATTAATGATGTAATGATGATGTAATCATTTTGGTCGACTTTTGAATAGAAATATATGCTATGGGGTGTCCCATGTGGCCAATACCATGGGAAAATACCATGGGAAAGCCCATGATTTTTCAAATACGACTGATGAGGTGTACCTTGGAAATTAATTAATCATTCCCCCACTTATCCTATAAATACCAAGACATTCCCTCATTCATATCATTAAAAAATACCTCTCAACTAATTTCAAGTATTTTAACTCCCATGGTGTCCTACAAAGGTTCCCTCAAGCCCCCCAATGTCCCAACCTTTATGCTTTCAATGTCGCTCTCCAAGGTAAGGGAACCTTCCACCATCCTCTATTAAGTCATGTCTTCCATTATGTTATGTCTTCCAGTTTCCATATTCATATTGAGGGGTATGTTCTTATATATTATTATTACTGTCCATTTCATGTATAAATCATGAGAGACTCTTTCTTATTCATCAATTTATTCTCTGAATTTTTATTTGATGCCATTAGGCTTCCGAATCTTCATAAAAGAAATCACATTTTCTCTTTTCATTCAAGTTTCCTTTTCATGTGGTGTGTCATTCCACACCATGATCATATTTCTATTTATTCTATAAATATAATATAAAATATTAATTTAATTTAATTTATTTATTTGAGACACTTTTCCACTCTTTTTTTATTATTTTCTAAAACTATGTTATATAGTCGTTATGGTAAAGAATTTTCGTCTCAATGCTTCTCTATTTTTCTCACGAAATTCTCTTGTTTGATTTAAGTGAATACCAGAATCAATTTTAATCTCTAGGGATATTAATAAATTAATTGAATTTATAAATTTTATTCTATAATTGAAATATATATAACCCTCATTCCCTTTCCTTGGGTTATAAATAACATAACTATCAAGTTATTATGAACTTTTAAAATGTAACGATTTTGAAGTCAAACCCATTTATTTTACTCTCATTGGTTTATTTATGAAATGTATGATTATGATCTATGTGGCTCACCAGAAATTAAATATATGTTAAGGGTTCTCCTTGATTGCACTCCAATTCATTGGGTGAAGATTTTAATCTCTAGGGATGACATGTTTCACGATACCTTGGTGAATAACCTTTTTAATTTTTATGACACCTTGGGGATGAACCATGGTGATATGTTCATGAGTTCCAAAATTAAATGTTGTAGACACATATTAATGTTATGGTTCATGTTATTTTGATTATTAAATTCCTATACGTTAAATTATTATGTCTTCATGTTTTTAATCAAGTTATTATTGATTTCACAAGTAAATTGATTCCCTTATTTACCTTACTAGGACTTCGGCTCACCATTTACATTGATGTATGTCTCTAGGTTATGAGATGTTATAATTTTAGTTAAGAAAATTTTATAATAAATCCCTACAAGTGGATTAGAATAATTTTTTATGTGTTCATGTTTAATGTTCCTGATTTTTAAGCCACTAGAATTTAAAGATCCTCTATCTGTAAAATTTAATGAAATGTTATGTAATAAAAAGGTGGGATGCCCTAGAGGGAGGTTTTAGTAGAGCCCATTCATGAAAATATTCTTGGATAAAGAAATAATGGGGAAATCACCATATTTATCACAAAAAATATTGTTGTGTAGTTTCATGTAATAACATTAGGATTCATGTCATGAATTTCTAGGGCGGTCCTCAAGGTCCCTCCTTTCACATTATAAACTACCCACGAGGAACCATGTAAATCCCATTCACACCATGAATTACTATTCACCACAAGAATGGCTCACTATAGCTATTTCCAGTAACTCGACCTAACTAATCCTCCTCTGATTCTATCCTTCACCATTAATTATTCCTTAAAAACATAAACCATGTCAAAAAAATATACTTTTTATATTTTCAAACCCTCAAATTCTCATTTAAATTATTGTATTTCAAAACAACCCATCCACAAATGGTAAAATCCAAATTGCAATGAATATTCTCTACCAGTACAATTCCCTGTTCTTACAATCCTGACACCATAAAACATCTCATCCCCAAAAATCCTCATCATGAATTTACCATACAAACCCAACATACAAAGGTTTAAAACCGATGTTCAATTATCTATATTTTACCATAGAATACTGAAAAAAAAAATCTATGAAAATTTAGACATGAGGTGATCTGTTAATCAAAAACTAATCCCCCAATTAGAAAAATTAGTGATCCCCTAGAAGATGCTCCACTTGTCTCATCCATTTTCAAAGTACTATAGATTCATCAACCATGTCATCGAATGGTTCCTGAAGCTCCCACTATAGAACCCTACCATTCATGTCTTCTTCTAACTAATGATATTCCCCACCATCAGGATCGCTCATCAAAACATGTTATTAATAGTCCAATGACTCAATCAACAAAATTTTCATTTGATGATTTTTAAACATGGAAAAAACACCCACTAGACCTTGTACCACTTCTTATCTCGGATTCGAAGTCGAAACATATCTGTATCTACTGCCTACGCCCATGCCCCACATATGATGATCTTTAGTCAGAAGGTCCCATCCAAACCATAGAATAGTCATGTCATCCCAAAAATTGAATAGTAGAACCATGATACTTACTTCCCTATCCTTCCAAATAATTTAACCCATTATGTCACCTTCAACACATTTCATCACATGCATCACCCCTGAAACATGTCAAAAAAAATTTCCCCCATGAACCATGTGATGAATCAAGGACTTACCCCATGAGATAAATGATTATATTCATTTAACCTCTAAACCAAGTCACAAATCATGTCTCACCCCATAAAACATTCCCCAAAATCAGTATCACCCCATGAATTTACTTTCAACCAGACCTGGACATTCTGAGCTTGATGTCAACACACTAACACCATCCAATCTATCATCTGAACCTCAATCCAAGTGTTTATACAAGACCAAATAAACTAGACATTATTGTTCATTGGTGTCCAAACCCCACTGAAATCATCCAACATTCATTACAATGAATACAATAAACCCTATCACATGAGGGATATACTTCAATAGTCTATGGTGGTCTCCCCACCATACAACTTGCTTTACACTACTCCTCAAACGTAACCCCCAGGTAATCCCTTCATCAACTCTAAATTAAATTCAGATAGATTTGTTTATAGACGATTATCTATTATTATACATTGGATTAGTTAAATATATTATGCATAATTATCTTGTATACTAAGAGTACATGAGGGTGTCATTTATAATTACCACCACAAACACATCTATTTTTGACATCAACTATTACTATAGGGATATTTGAAACTCATTCAAAGGCCCCATGATTCCCTTCCCACAGGAATCTCATCAACTCCAATCCACCATGACATAAGTGGGACTCAATATCCAAAAATCACTAATTCCTCAGGAATCTCTACCAAGATACCATGAAAAAATGTTTTTTTCCGCACTATCGCAACACACTCTATATGAGTTCCTCTACAACAACCAATAAAATTCTCATTGAAAACACAAATGATCCTTCATAATAATAAATAACCATTTTTTTATGTTAATATGTATCCTTATAAATTTTATATTACATTATGTTTTGAAAATCAAAAACTCATTTCTTAAGGAAAATTATATTTCTCTAAAAAAAATTTATAAATGAAAATTTTTTTCTCTATGAAAAGTATTATCCTTACGCTTGGTTTTCAGTGTATTATTTAATGTCTTCTCAAATCAAGTCTAACTATATTTTTATTAAGCTTAAAAAATCAGATCCTTATCTATCTTAAAACCATACAGTTCCTTAAAATACATGTTCCATAGAACTGTGAATCTGATTTCTTCTAAAATCAGACTCTGGTTTCTCCTAAAATTAGACTATGATGTCTCCTTAAAGTAGACACTGATTTCTTCTTAAATTATAATTTCATTTAAAATGAAGTGAGACTCTAATTTCTCCCTAAATTGGATTCTGATTTCTTTTGAAATATGACTGCGATTTCTACATAAATTAGACATCAATTTCATCTGAAATTAAACTCATATTTATGCTGAATTGTGACTCTGATTTCTTCTGAAATCATTATCTAATTTATTCTGAAATCATAATTTGATTTATTGTGAAATAATACTCTATTTATTCTAAATTCTATCTCTAATTTCTCTAAAAACAAACTCAAATATTCCTATAATTAGAAAACTATCTATTTAGAAACCAATTTTGAAATTTATAATAAATCTGATTTTGAATTTACCATAAATTATGTTACAGATTCCTCTAAATTTAGTCTTTGAATATCTATTATTTTAGAATCTAAGTGTTCGTATTTTTTAGATTCTGATTCTCAATTCCTTAAGAATATTATTGGATTATTTTCTTAGAATTAAATAATTTCCTTAAAGTAATATTTCATTTTATCATATCCTAAACATGTTAATGTTTCTTATGTTTTAAAATGTTTTCCTTACATATTTTTTCTTCTTACACAATGCAATGTTTCCAAATATTTCATACATAAAATGAAGTCGTACAATATGCTTTTAATCATATTTTGGGTAGAGTGACGCATTTCCTGTTACTTCAGAAATATGAGGTAAAATTTTACCATTGGAGGAGGATGTGACCATTGATATTTTTTCTTATAAATACCCCATCCATTTGATGAATAAAAAAAATGTAAGCACATTGAAATGTTCTGGATGTGATGAATTATAGAGAGATATATACATGCATTCGTTGTTTGATCTATGAACATATTGTTCTACCATGAATAACTTGTTCAGGATAACTATTGTGATTCTTATTGGCTGATCAATCGAGTGATTTATGGGATTGGAAGACAGAGGTGTCAACTACATTAATGTTCATGGACATCCGGGGATAGGAAGACAGAGGTGCTAACTTCCTTAATGTTTGCGGATTTGTGGGGATAATAGTACATAAATTGATATTATTATCGTGTTGTTACCCATTTGTGCATAAGATAGACTTACTTAAAAGTATAAAAAAATGTACCTTTATCCAAGGTCGTTGGATTCACTTCTCCTTGGGTTAAAATATATCTTAACTGTTTATTTGTTGTTGTTAAAAGATTTATTTTTGCTGCATTTTGTTTAGGAAATAACATGTAACTTTTTTATACCTTCCTGTAGTTGTATACTTTGATATATATAAGGATTCTATATGATTTAAGGTAGAATCATTACCTATGTAAACTAGATTTATGTTTCTTTACCAAATCTATATTTTTGGATCCTATGTAAGATTGTTTCATATGTAATAACTAAATAAGTTGTGTGAATCCCTCTTGTTAAAAATTCTTAAATGTAGATTCTTTTTGAAGTGTAAAAATAAAATATTTTCCACATAAACTTCACCCCCTCTTGTAATTGAGAATTTACATATGTATTTTGATCCTACAATTAGTATCATATGAGGTCTTTGAAATCATTATTCTGGCATATAAGTTTTCCTTCTCAACATTTCTTGTATAACATTACATTTTCATATTTTCTTAAAACTTTCCTAATAAACTCTTTTCTTATAAACAATTGCTACAAATCCTTTTTTTGGAAAATATTTCATTTTAATATATTAGTAAGAATGAATGATAGTTCTATAGAAAATATAAATCCTATGAGAAATTTTTTTATGGTAATGATTAAGAGTACTAGAGATATTGGATGAAAAAAATTGTTATTAAAAATGGAGTTGATGATTTTTTCACTCACTGGTGAATACAGGATTCCTGAAAAAGAAATTAGAACATTAAAAAATAAGGATAAACATGAATTTAAACTAAACTACAAGGAACCCAATAAACTTTTATGTTCCATGAATAAGAATATCATTAGTCAAATATCCTTCTATTAAGATTCTAATAGTATTTGGAATAATCAATATGTTAAAGACATTTGAATATCAAAAGTGATAGAAACTAAATAATCTATTTTATGAGCTAAATTTAATGGTTTTTTGTATAGTCTGGAGAACCGGTTTGAAACGTGAAACAATGATTTATGACTATATTCAATAGTATTCAATATATAGGATAGAAAGGACTTGATGGTGAAGTTCTTATGGACAATATAATAGATATTATTCCCAATGAGTGATAATCTTAAAGGACAACTATTGATGAAAATAGGAAAGTATCTAACATCACCCTTGATGATTTATTAGGAAATCTTATTTAACATGAAACAAGAATGAAGGGAGATGAATACATAAATTATAATAAGAATGGTAATGGAATCATTGTTTTCACTAGTATATTTAAATCCAAGACTCCTGAAAGAGTAACTAGATCAAAAGATATGGAACATATTGTAGTATTTTAATAATGTGATAGAGATCAGTTTGAGAATGATCTAGCCAATATTTATTAAAGGATGAAAAAGATTGTGGGAAAGAAATATTTTCAGTATAGATATAAGAAGGAAGACATAAATAAAAAGAATGATTATATTGTATCATGTTATAAATAAAAAGGGACTACATATATTAGACTTGATTGTCCTATTCTCAAGAGAGAAGAAAAAAAGCATAAGAATTCTAAAAGGAACATAAATATGTACAACATATCAAAAAAAATATTGTCTTGAAGGCTAATGAAACGTGGAGTGCTAGTGGTGGTAAATCTTCATATTAATCCTTGGAATATAAATCTTCTTATCCGAAGAATATTGGTCTTATACCCAGAATACCTATTAAAAATAATTATCATATAGATAAGGTACACATTGCTGAATCTTTAACAAATATTTATTTAAATTCTAATCTTCTTAATGAAAAATATTATGAGTATTCAGATTAATAATCATCCACATTAGAAGATAATACATTATATTCTTTTGAGTAAGTCTCTTGATTTGAAAAATTACTTGAGAATGAGAATAGTATGATAAAAAATGATGTTAGAGAAATAAAATTATAGAATTTATATTTTATTAAAATAAGTATCAAATATTTTAAAGGATCTTGATTAGAAAACTCTTGATTTTGAAAATGCTTCAAAAACTATAAGGAAGTTAATTTTGAGATAAATAAGCTTTCTAAGGATCTTGAAAATGTTATTTTAATGTTAAATGTTTTAGAAAATAACTCAAACTCTATGAATTTTGACTATGAGGATAATAATTTAGTCATCATAAAAAATTAAAAAAAATTAAATTAATGAAACATTTATCAAATTTTACATCGGGAAGGATTGAATTTGATAAAATGTATTCGCAACATCGACCTCTTAGGAATAGATCTTGATTTGGTTATACTCACTCAAAACTTGTTTTTAGTCATAAATATTTTTGTTCTACAATGTTATCTTTTTCCACTAAGTGTCAATGTGGTATAAATTGGGAGAAAATTTTTTCTTTAAAGAAAACTCAATCCTTATGTCTTTATTTTTATGAAAATAAAGTATATACCAACAACAATACATGGTATGTGGATAGTGGATGTTCCAAGAACATGTCTAGTAACAAAAACATCATTGAAAATATTAAAAAGATGAATGGATTGGAAAAAATCATAATTAAATTGCCATTTCTTAGGAGTTTTATTATTTTCATTGTCATGCAACAAGAAACATTCATTATTACTTTCCACTGTTAAAGCTAAATATGTAGCAGCTGATGTTGTTGTGCTAATGTGTTGTGGATGTAACACGCACTAACAGACTATGAAATGAGTTTTACCAAAACACCAATAATGTGTGATAATACTAGTTCCATTTCCCTAATAAAAAACCCTACACATCACCATCATGAAAAAAAACATAGACATTAGGCATCACTTTCATAGGGATTACATACAAAAAAGATATGTCATTCTTCAATTTATCAGAACATAATATCAACTTGCTGAAATATTTAGTAAATATTTACCATCTAATAGATTTTGAAACATTAAAAAAGGTAATGAATGATAACAATAACATAATCCTCCATATAAAATGTTTGTTCAAAACTGTCTCCATACATTATGATACTACTTTTCATAGAGGACATATATATTTTTACTCTATTATATTTACATTATTTTTTCAAAATCTAGAAAAATACTCTTTAATTTTTTGGGAAACAAAATTATTTTCTGTAATAAACATTTATAGAAAGTATGCTTTATTAGAAAAACCTTATAAATATTAACAGTTCTTAATGATCAATCTAGAATGTATATTTCCTTACATAAATACTTGTAATTGTATTTTTTTACTTTTTTGTATTTTTATCTTGTTTTAGGAAAAATTTATCAGATTCACATTCCTTAAATCCAATTTTTCTTTAAAACCTCCAAAGATCGAGAACTATAAATCCTCAATTGGCATAGATATAAACCATCAGATCAGATCAACCAATCTCAACTATTGATTTTTTTGGTAAATACCAACCATCACCATGAAGCCTATATAATTGACCCCCAAATTTCCATCCCACATCAATTATTCTAGTGTTTTCTCACCGAAGATCTAATACTATACAAATTAGGCCTTCTGTTTTTCTCAATTTCCTTAAGATCTGAATGTATCATGATATTTCCTCACAAAATATGATGGACTCCAACAAATAACTCAATGATAGGTTAATATATAGATAATTTTTAGTGGATTCAAATTTATTTCTCACGAATTATTATCGGATTACAAAAATAATTAATAAGAATGGATGCGAATGCCTTTGTGTTTCCAATCCAAAGAATCTGGAGCCAGTTTAACCTGATATCCTTATTGAATTATATTTATATTTAGTTTTTATGAACAAGGAATAAGTTATATGTTTTCATTCATGAGATATAGAAAGGTTAATTCATTATCCATCAATAAGGATGCAAGCATTCTAAGTATTCCTTATAATGGAGATATTATATTTTTTTCACATAAATTGCATGACAATAATGGTTTTTTTGAGAAGGCTATGGAAATTGAGTTCCTAGGACTTAAGAGAGTTTTGCAACCAAACATCAAACATCTTTTAACAAATTTTAATTTTTTATCCATGTCTGTAGAAGGATTTCTCATTACAAGAAGGTGAGAAGAGGATTCCCTTAAGAAATGTGATATCATCAGGATGAATTACTTAGTGAATATAAGGAAGATAATCCTTATCATGTAAATTATCTTGACCATTAATAATATCAATAATGTAACCCCCATGTCTCATATTATAATTTATCCAATAATCTTGTTTAAGAATATTTCCCTTTTCTTAGAATCATTACAAAATTCCCTACAATTCAAATCCAAAGGTTTTTAAGATAATTTTACAGAGTGATGATACTATGATGAGAATTTAAATTGGGTTCAGAATTAATACATGATAGTTATTTGACCTTCTTGATATTGATGTTCATTCTCATAGCAAGAATGATGAATTAGGTGATTGTTCCAATCAAACCCCAAAGAAATAACAATAACTTGAAATTAAAGATAATGTACCAGTACACGAGTCCATATCTACTCCACCGAAGCCTAAAAAGAACAATACATTCTCTGATGAAGTAATAGCCAAATAAAGTGTATAGAAAAATAAAAATAAATAAAGAGATGTATTATTTGGATTAGATCCTGCTGAGTCTGAGGCCATTAAAATCCTCAAAGCTGAAGAGATTGAGTAGCAAGAAAAAAAGAAAATGTTAAATGAAGAATATTTCAGAAGGATATCATATTAAAGCCATGCCTAGTGATATAGTGATGTTATATGAACAAATCTAGGAACCAGAATCCTTCATACAAGAATCATTTAATTTTGAAACTCTGTGCAGATAAGGGAAAAATAGATTATATTCTAAAAACCATTTTTGAAGAATATGTACATCAAGAAGAATATGTACAAGAATAATAATATGAATAGGAATGTGAAGATGTAATCAAAATGTTTGATGAATATCAAGAGAAGAAACATATTTCAAAAAAGTTATATACCAATAATTCCCAGGTAGAATCAACTAGGATAATAGGAGAATGGTAAAATAATGAGTCTCAAGATGAGGTTGATAAACGTTTAGATGATGAAATTAGTAATCATGATTTTATTCTTCCTGATAATGATATGAATGTTGGTGAAAAATTTAATGATGATGATGATAAAATTATTGAAGTTTATATTAGTGAGCATTAGACTCCCAAAGTTTAGACCGAAATATCTATATATGATAATGGAAAAAAGTGGATTTTGATTTTCCTAGGAATGATGTGGTTGAAAAATCTATGAAACATGTTGTTAGAACATATAAGAGGAAAAAAGAAGATCAAGATGAAGATTCATCACCAGTAAATGAATCTACATTGGTTTATTAATCTTCCTTGGGATAAGAAATTATTATTCAGTCCTTGATGAAAATAGTGAATATCATTCACTTATTTCAATGTATTGAATTGAGGTGTGAACTGATTCAAGAAAAACTCAATCAAAAGTCATATTCAAAAGACATTTTCATGAAAATGCTTTTACAACATGAATCCCACTTTATGAATTTTTAAATTGGTTATAATTTTCACATGAGATCCTAAAAAAAGATAACCAAGTGCTCTATGTCATTTATTGATGATATTAAAATCATGGATGAATTCTATGATTTAGTAAAGGATGATTTTGATAATTCAGATCAAACAATAATTTTTTTCTCAAATAGTCTTACATAAAAGATAAATCCAGAGAATGTTACTCATATCCAAGGGAATAAATATTTGAATGGAATGATGAATTACTCTTAAATAAATATGAAAGTAGAATGAAAACTTATGGAAGAGATTATAGAAAAATTAAAAGATAATGAATAGGTTGTAAAGTCTCAAGACGAAATTATTAAGTGTCAAGAAAAAATAATCAAAGATATTGAAAAGTAAAAACACTATCAGGAATGGCTTCTCAAAATGTTTATGATAATCACAAAGTATTGAATAAGTTCAATAAAACCTTACGAATGATAATAACAATATAGAAGAATAAGGATGAATTATTTTATTAAAACTATGATATATTTTCTTTTGTATTTTCTTGGTAAAAAATGTTTCTAAACATAATGAAATATTTTATCTTTCCATTATTTTTTCTTCTATATTCCTATCCTTTATGGTAAAATTTATTCACTTATTTAAAATTTTACTATCAAAAAGGGGGAGTAAAGAATGTTCAAAAAATATTATTAATAAATAATATGCCTATGTAAGGGGGGAGAACATAAATAATAAATTATTATGTATGGAAGAAGTAACTTCTCTATGAAATACCAGAATACAGTTTTTATGGATTTCAAAAGCTAAGGGGGAGTTTGTCGTATTCATTATGGGTCACAAGTAAAGGGATATAAGTATCTCTTCCAACGCATAGAAAGTAAATAAATTATTTCCTATATTCTTTTTTCAAAGAGTAGTTTATGATTTCCAAAAAGGGCTAGATTATTAATTCCATAAGTATATATATTAATTTTCTATTCTTTTATGTTATTAAAATCAAATAACATTTCATATAGAAAATTATCATTCTTTAAGATTTATTTTATCAAGTAAAATTTTCTATATTTATTAATAATTTTATCCTTACCATTAGTTTTCTATGTCCTATTTAATTTTTTCTCAATCCCAGTATAACTATTTATAAAGAAAAACAATCATATCATTTTCCAACTTAGAACATTAATGTTATTTATAATCCAATTTCCTGTGAATTCTGAATCTAATTTCTTATGAAATTAGACTCAAATTTCTCTTAAAATCAGACTCTGATTTCTTAAGAAATTAGACATTGATTTCTCATTAAATAGGACTCTGATTTCTTCTAAAAATGATTTTGATTTCTCCTGAAATCAAAATCTGATTTCTCTTGAAATCAGGATCAGATTTATTTTGAAACTACACATTGATTTATTTGGGAAACTGACTTTTATTTCTCCCAAAATCATACTCCGATTTCTCCTTAAATACTACTCAGATTTCTCCTAAAATCACACTCTGATTTAACAATAAATAATAATTTTATTTCTCCAGATATAAGACTCCAATTTCTCCAGAAATAAGACTCTTATTTGTCCAAAAATTAGTCAATAATTTATTCTGAAATAAGACTCCAATTTTTTTTGATAGCATACTTTGATTTCTTCTAAAATTAGACTCTGATATATTTTGAAATCCGACAATAATTTCTCCTGAAACCAAACATAGATTTATTTAGAAATTAGATTCCTAATTTATCATAAATCAGTTTCCCAATTTATCATAAACTGTGTTCTAGATTTCTCATAATTCAAACTCTGAATATCTATTGTTTTATAATCCTTTTGTTCATAATTTGTAGACTATGATTCTCAATTCATTAAGATTCCAATAGAAATATTTTCATTTAGTTACCTCATTTCTGGAAAGAAACATTTCATTTTATTGGATCCTAAAAATGTTAAAGTTTCTTAAGATTAAAAATGTTTTCCATTGATATTTTTTCTTCTTATACATGATAATTGGTTACATGTTTTCTTACATGAAACAATGTATTCTAATATGTTTTTTATCTAATAGTGAAGTCTGTCCAAGCCTATATAAAATTCATGGAAAAATATGCCAGTTGTTGGAGATGAAATTTAGTTTTTTTTTCTATAAATACCCAATCAATTTGATGAATTAAAAACAAGGATGACACATTGCGAAGTGCTGGATATGTTTAATTCTAGAGAGAGAGAACTCACATGCATTGTGTGATCTATGAACCCCATGTTCAGCTACGAACTACTTCTTCAGCATGCATAGTGTGTTTTTGATTGGTTGATCATTTTTGGGATTTTATGGATAAGAAGATAGATTTTCCAACTAACTAAACGTATGAGGACTTCTGGTGATAATAAGATAGTGGTGTCGAATACCTTAATGTTTGGAGCTTGCAGGGATATCAAAATAGAATCAGATACTCTTATCGAGGCCTTAACCCGGTCGTGGGTAAGACAAACATTCTTAAAAGTATAAATCATAATACCTTTATCCAAGTTTGTTGCATACCCTTCTCTTTGGGTTGAAATTTATCACACTTGTTTATTTTTGTTACATGTTTTATTTCTATTGAATATTGTTAAAGAAATACAGTATAACTTTATTATAAATTATTATACTTGTATAGTAGGATATACATAAATATTCTATACACTTTAAGGTACAATCACTCTGTCACGAACCAGCCCGAGTCGACCCTGAACCGGTCACCGAGGCCAGCCCGCGACAAGTCCCGAGAGGCATTCCCGATCCTCCCGGGATGGTGACAAGCTCCAAGGGCATCAATAGAGTACACAAGGGAATGATTTCGCCCATATATAGACAATCAAACAAACAGTGGAAATAAACGGACATCCCAAAATGAATTTATATAAAAATTGAACAAAATATTTTTTTTATACAAGAAACTAAAGGTAGAACAAAAACAAAAACTCAAATGAACAATCCCAATGACCAACTAACTCCATGTGACACTTCTGGTCACTCTCCAACACGATGATCAAAAGTCACCCAAGGTGATCAAACTAAAGATGAACCATACACAAGGGCTAAAAAAAAGAAGAAGACTATAGGCGTGAGTATTAAAACTCAGTATGTTAGCCAGATATTCTATTCCCAATGTACATTCCTTTAAAAGAAATGAAACATCAATTTATAGTTTTAAACTCATGATATGAAACTATGGGTTTCAAATGAGGTTCCATGATATAATAATTATCAGACAAAAAAATGCATGTTTAATAAACAAAAATGCAAGTAACTATTTTTTCAAAGAGGTGAAACTTCAAAATGAACATAGTTTTCAAGACGGTTGCTATAAAGAATTTTAACATTCCAATAAATAACACATACTACTGAATTTATCAACCAAACATGCCGTATGCCGACGGTGAGTACAAAATAGCCAATGAGCACTAGTCATGCGAATACCCCTAGGCACTAGTTAGTTGTGAGCCCCAGGTACCTCGTATCTCGGTGAAAGTAACCATAATAAATATATGTTCTCATGCACGAGATACTAGTAGGGAACATACCCATAACCTAGTGGTCGCCAATCATCATCATCATCATAGTTTAGTTAGTGTTGTCATCGTCAAACTTGCTACGTGAAACAGGGGCCAACCCCCACAGAATCACTAGCATACTAGTACACGTCCGCCCACCTAGATACCCGGGATTCCCTTTAGTGCTCAATCAAGTTACACATATTATAAAATACACATTTCACATCCACATTCCATTCCAAAACCATAAAAACACAAACATCCCATAATCTTTCTTCACATTTCTTACACTAATCAACAAATCGCTAAATATTTTGGTAAAACAATTTCATGAAGTGCATTGAGGCTTTTCACATAAACTCTTTAAAAAACATTCTTTAAATTATAAAGACACATCAAAACCAAACCAAATCATATTTGGCAGCCCAATAAACATTTAATAAAATAATTTAATGGACCCTAAAATGATCCCAATTTCACAACTTGTTATTTAAAAGTAAAACACTCCTTCGTTTCTAGGAAATGCCAAATGGGCCTTTAAACATTTTCTCAAAACTAACCTTTGATGAAGGTATGAATTTTTATTTTATTAAGGATATGTATAAACATCATTTATGGTAGAAAACCTCATTCATAAATCTCTTATAATACTCAGGTTACATATTCAAAACACAACCATTTTCGTAAAGATGTGAAACGGTCCATTTTTTTGGCAACTCCGGCCAAAATATGTTGTAAATCAAAACCCAATTGTTTGTAAAAACAAATCCAAATTGGAAATAAATATAAGTACCAAAAAATACCATTTATAATTCTTCCAATTCCTTTATAAATCCAACCAAATAACTTTTAAATCACACATCACACATAAAAGCCAACCGGGCAATTTACCGAACACATGTCATGCCCTTTAAAAAAAATTTATTTTATGTACATGAAAAGGAATAAAACACCAATTGAATGTCATGTTTTCATTAAAGATAATGTTACATGTTAAAAATACCATAAACTAGGTTATAAACCTCACAAAATATTTTCAATGATAATGGAACATTTAAACAAACACTTGTTGATTACTTTCATGACAAAACAACACTACCTTTCACATAACAGTGATTAAACAACGACTTTTCACACCAATAAAATTATAAAAAGGATTTAAAAAAATAATATAAATTTATATCAGTATAGGATAATATTAAAATGATGAAACTTCTATGATAAAAGCATGTGCAAGGGATATCCTAACTCAAATCTTTGGCGTAATTGAAACACACACCCGAAATCACCCGCCGCGGGTTTATAAACCATAAAACTATAATGATCAGACCTAAACAAACAGAAACCCCATCAAAAAACAAGGTATAACAAAACCCTAGGTCGATCAAGACTAGGGTACAATATAAAACCAAGAAATAATGAATGGAGGGGAAGAGGAAGAAGAAAGGAGAAGGAATCTCATCTTTCATCCTAGAAAACTCTTCATCATCCAGTAGATCTGAAGCTCTAGAGAAATGGGAATGGCTTGAAAATACATGGAGAGACTCCTAAGTTCTGTAAGAACCAGGGGAAGAATATTGGTGGCTAAAGGAGTACGAATAGATTGATTTATGAATGATAAAAATTACCTTGGAAATTCTGGGATATTTGAGGTTTCCTGAGCATTTCGCCCTAATTCGCGACCCACATGAGCTCCAAAGAAGTAAAATAGATTTTTAGGGTTAGGATAGGGTTATTGTCTTCAAGGGGGATGTGGAATCACCGAAAAATAGTAAAAAATGAAAAATATATAAATGAAACAAATTATTTTTTTTAACAGGAAATTGGCACATGTGCTGGCCCAATACCTAAATGAGTAACCCAAATTCACCCGGCCTATGAATTTATAATGGGTCCAAAAGGATAAATAAGTTTTAATATATCAGTATAGGAAAAGTGGGAAGTTGAATGGGTGAAAAAGGATGAAAGACAAAAGAGTTATAATAGAAACAAATTCGGTTTTAAAACTAGGAATGGGCTCACGGTTGGCCCAAATCATGAAGTAACCACCCTTTCTTCAAAAACTACTAAACAAACAATGGGGATACCAAATTAAGGAGGTTAGATATATATGAAACTTCAAAACTCAAGATTTATCTCACCAAATACCCATTAAATGGATCGTTATTTCTAATGGGCCGGATCAATACAATGACAGAAAAGAAAAAAACTGTGTGTGACAAATCTCCCCACCATTAAAGCTTTCCGCCCCCGGAAAGCCATAACACTTTCCAGATGAAAAAAATACAACACCTAAGGATTCCAGAATGTACTCCCCACCATTAAGAGTCAACTATAACTAGAAATTTTCTTTGGATGAAATCCAGGAGACCCATGGTGGGTCTCCCCACCATTAGAAACCAACTACCAATGAATAGACAAGAATTGAACATGAGCTAGAGTTGGGACTCACTCACACAAGCCCAAAAAAAACTCTCCTACAAAAACCTACTATACCATGTTAATAGGGTTACAACACGATCATATAAACCACCCACTCCCTAATGGAGGGGAAAATAACTTGGTCGACACATTCAGCACAATTCTGGACCCCTGTCACTTGGGGATAGGAGGGAAGGGGACCCAATAATTTGGCCACTAAAACAAAAAAAGAAACAAAGAAACTACCAAAAACACTCCCCCTAAGAATAGGTAACACCATGACTTCACCTGATTTTTACAGGCTGTCCACACAGGGACATTGATTGAAAACCCACATCCATGAAGGAATAACCATAGACACTGTGTGAGGGGTTAAGTCCACCACACTTGTTGTGACAAAGGGAAATTCATATAAATGAAGAACCAAAACATTGACATAGAAAATAACTTAACAAAACAGAGGAGTAAGGATCCTAATCGAAAACTCCACACCTCTGTCGATTTTCTGACTGCGTGAAAAGATTCACTCCGAGGCCTATGGATGGAGCCTTGATTCTTGAAGCATTTGCTGCACCGCAGTCAGGTGATAAGGATCACACTACTCAAAACAAACTACACGTGATCACCAAACAAAAACCTTAATCTAAATAGGAACTCATAGATACATATCAAAATTCCTTATCACTCCAAATGAGGGGCATAATAGACGAGGAATACGACGAAACACATCAATATCACCGACCACAACTGCTCTGTGCAAAAGAATTATCATAACCAAGAAGCACTTTTAATGGATCCCAAACAACTCTCTATTACAGAAAAAAAGTTGAGGCATCATCAATATAGGTGGATTTGAAATTTGAAAGGAATCCTTAGGTTGATCAACATGAAAGATTTCCAACGCAGAACTACCCATGGCCACATCACAACATCAAACGCATTTTTAGAAACCCAATGAAAATTTCTCCAGAACCAAGACACCAACAAGATATCATCTCAAGATACAACAAGAGTATGAATTGTAGATCACAAGGAGGCTTACTAAATAAACAACTCTTCTATAATAGTGAAAAAAAACGGGCCACATAACCATTGGTTTATAAAAAAAGGACAACATTTTTCAACTCAAGACACTTTTGAAAAACAAACTAACTTGGTGGGTTTCAACATTCACCAATGGTGTTTCATCAAGTCTCACCCACATTCACATTTCCATGCCACCCCAGGCACCCAACCACCATACCGTATATTTCATCCTTCCAGATATAAATAAAACCATTCATGTGAGCACTCATGAAAACGCCAAAGGCTAAAACAAAACAACATCATTCCAAAAATCATGTACCTTGAAATGGAACACCAACCACCAAGTGAAAAACCCTTTTCATATTCCACAAAAAAACCCCAATTCATTTAGAACAATTTTCTTAAAATGCTACCCCTTTTCATTTTAAAAAAAACTTTTTAAATAACCAAGCCACTCCAAACAACCCCTTCCCATTTTTTTAAAAAAACTCAGCAATGTATATTTTTATAATCTGAGGTCCATTGAGACCAATACCATTTGTAGTAAAACACCAACCGATCAAAACCAATTGCCAAAACAAATTTATCCAATTCAAAAACTTTTTAACATCCTAAAATACCCCATTTAAAAAAATATCCAGAATCACTTTAAAATTATTCACAATTTCAAAACATTTTATTTCAACAAACAACAATTTCATATTATGGATAATCCAATCCCTTTAAATCATTTCTTCTTCCCCCAATTTTTTCACAAAAACACAACCTTCCAAAACCATTATTATATTTAATTATTGAAACCCCCTTTTTTCACTTTCAAAATCTAATCCTTACATTAAAACCCATTTCCAAAATTCTCACACAAGGATTTTAAAAAAAAATCAGAATTAAAGAAAGGTTCAAGAGACCCAAAAAAAGGGAACTAGTGTCAGTGGGTGACTTGACCATATGGTTGGAGGCCATATGCCAAACACAACACCAACACAGAGAGACTTATTAGGACCATTCCCCAGCTCCACATGGCTTGCCAGGCCCTGTGAGCTCATGGAGGCCATTAGTCAGACTCCCCTTGTCATATCCCAACACCAAAAAAAAATCAACCAGAACAAAGGACACTAATAAAACTGGACTCCCTTGGAATCCTAAGGATTAGAACAAGAAAGAGTTCGCGACGCTCTTCATGCACTTACCCCTCAAGTCCCAACAATCCTAATCCATCTACCTTGATATCCCCAAAATAACAAGGGAACTCTAAAATGAATGGTCCGCTAATAGCCGACCTCCTCTGATACCATTTTGTCACGAACCAGCCCGAGTCGACCCTGAACCGGTCACCCAGGCCAGCCCGCGACAAGTCCCGAGAGGCGTTCCCGATCCTCCCGGGATGGTGACAAGCACCAAGGGCATCAATATAGTACACAAGGGAACGATTTCTCCCTTATATAGACAATCAAACAAACAGCGGAAATAAACGGACAGCCCAAAATGAATTTATATAAAAATTGAACAAAATATTTTTTTATACAAGAAACTAAAGGTAGAAAAAAAAAACTCAAATGAACAATCCCAATGACTAACTAACTCCATGTGACACATCTGGTCACTCTCCAACACAATGATCAAAAGTCTCCCAAGGTGATCGAACTAAAGATGACACCTGCACAAGGGCTAAAAAAAGAAGAAGACTATAGGCATGAGTATTAAAACTCAGTATGTTAGCCCGATATTCTATTCCCAATGCACATTTCATTAAAATAAATGAAACATCAATTTATAGTTTGAAATTAAAGATATGAATGTATGGGTTTCAAATGAGGTTCCATGCTATAATAATTATCAGACAAAAACATGCATGTTTAATAAACAAAAAATGCAAGTAACTATTTTTTTCAAAGAGGTGCAACTTCAAAATGAACATAGTTTTCAAGAGGCTTATATAAAGAATTTTAACATTCAAATAAATAACACATAATACTGAATTTACCAACCAAACACACCGTATGCCGACGGTGAGTACAAAATATCCAATGAGCACTAGTCATTAGAATACCCCTAGGCACTAGTTAGTTGTGAGCCCCAGGTACCTCGTATCTCGGTGAAAGTAACCATAATAAATATCTGTTCTCGTGCACGAGCCACTAGTAGGGAACATACCCATAACCTAGTGGTCCCCAATCATCATCATCATCATAGTTTAGTTAGTGTTGTCATCGTCAAACTTGCTACGTGAAACAGGGGCCAACCCCCACAGAATCACTAGCGTACTAGTACACGTCTGCCCACCTAGATACCCAGGATTCCCTTTAGTGCTCAATCAAGTTACACATATTATCAAATACACATATCACAACCACATTCCATTCCAGAACCATAAAAACACAAACAGACCATAATCTTTGTTCACATTTCTTACACTAATCAACAAACCGCTAAATATTTTGGTAAAACAATTTCATGAAGTTCATTGAGGCTTTTCACATAAAAATCTTTCAAAAACATTCTTTAAATTATAAACACACATCATAACAAAACCAAATCATATTTTTCATCACAAAAAAAATTAATAAAATCATTTAATGGACCATAAAATGATCCCAATTTCACAACTTGTTATATACAATTAAAACACTCCTTCGTTTCTAGGAAATGCCACATGGGCCTTTAAACATTTTCTCAAAAATAAACTTTGATGAAGGTATGAATTTTAATTTTATTAAGTATATGTATAAACATCATTTACGGCAGAAAACCTCATTAATAAATCTCTTATAATACTCAGGCTACATATTCAAAACACAACCATTTTCATAAAGATGTGAAACGGTCCATTTTTTTGGCAACTCCGGACAAAATATGTTGTAAATCAAAACCCAATTGTTTGTAAAAACAAATCCATATTGGAAATCAATATAAGTACCCAAAAATAACATTTATAATTCTTCCAATTCCTTTATAAATCCAACCAAATAACTTTTAAATCACACATCACACATAAAATCCAACCGTGCAATTTACCAAACACATGTCATGCCCTTTAAAAAAACAATTTATTTTATGTACATGAAAAGGAATAAAACACCAATTGAATGTCATATTTTCATTAAAGATACTGTAACATGTTAAAAATACCATAAACCAGATTATAAACCTGACAAAATATTTTCAAAGATAATGGAACTTTTAAACAAACACTTGTTGATTACTTTCATGACAAAACAACACTACCTTTCACATAACAGTGATTAAACAACGACTTTGCACACCAAGAAAATTATAAAAAGTATTTAAAACAATAATATACATTTATATCAGTATATGATAATATTAAAATGATGAAACTTCTATGGTAAAAGCATGTGCAAGAAATATCCTACCTCAAATCTTTGGCGTAATTGAAACGCACACCCGAAATCACCCTCCGTGGGTTTATAAACCATAAAACTATAATGATCAGACCTAAAAAAACATAAACCCCATCAAAAAACATGGTATAACAAAACCCTATGTCGATCAAGACTAGGGTACAATATAAAACCAAGAAATTATGAAAGGAGGGGGAAGAGGAAGAAGAAAGGAGAAGGAATCTCACCTTTCATCTTAGAAACCTCTTCATCTTCCATTAGATCTGATGCCCTAGAGAAAAGGTAATGGCTTAAAAATTAATTGAGAGACTCCTAATGTCTGGACGAACCAGTGGAAGAAAATTGGTGGCTATAGGAGTTCTAATTGATTGATTTATGAATGATACAATTTACCTTGGAAATTCTGGGCGATTTGAGGTTTCCTGATAATTTCACCCTAATTCGCGACCCACATGTTCTCCAAAGAGGTAAAATCTATTGTGAGGGTTAGTATAGGGTTATTGGATTCTAGGGGGAGGTGGAACCACCGAAAAATAGTAAAAAATGAAAAAGATATAAATGAAAGAAAATATTTTTTTAAACAGGAAATGGGCCCATGGGCTGGCCCAATACCTAAACGAGTAACCCAAATTCACCCGGCCTATGAATTTATAATGGGTACAAAAGGATAAATAAGTTTTAATATATCATTATAGGACATGTGGGAAGTTTAATGGGTGAAAAGGATGAAAAAGAAGAGTAATAAAAGAAACAAATTCGGTTTTTAAAACTGGGAATGGGCTCACGGTTGGCCCAAATCATGAAGTAACCACCCTTTCTTCAAAATCTACTAAACAAACAATGGGGATCCCAAATTAGGGTGGTTAGACATATATGAAACTTCAAAACTCAAGATTTATCTCATCAAATACCCATGAAAAGGATCGGTATTTCTAATGGGCCGGATCAATACAGTGACAGAAAAAAAAAATCGTGTGTGACACACTCAGTAATTAAAGATGATTTATGTTTTATTACATGATACATATTTTCAAATCCTATGAAAGTTTGTTGCATAGTTAATAACTAAAGACGGTTTGTGAATCCATATTGTTTAACCAACATAAACATAGATTTTTTTAAGGATAAAAATGAAAAAATTTAAACCAACAATTCACCCCTCTTATGAATGATCATCTACATCTATATTTCAATACAGTACATCATCCATTCAATAGTATGTTATAACAACCTTTATTTAAAATAAAAAATTGTTTCCTACTCCCAAGTTAGTCATTCACATATCCCAAATAACATTGTGTATCATTAGTATGTTCCCACTAAATTGACTTATTAGAAAATCCTAGGTCACATGAGTACCTAAGTCCGTTCACTAAACCTGAATGAAATCTCATGAGTTATTAATCACTAGAATTAGGCTAAAAATCACATAATAGGTACCAGCCATACCTCCTGGATAATAATCCTATTCAAACACGAGTCATCCTCAATGTTTTCATCCAAAAAATAAATCTTTCCCACAAGTCATGTCCATCCACATGGCCACCAATCACCACCGGCATCATTTTATAACCAAAATAATATACCCTGTCACTAAACTCCCTTGACTTTTTTATCCATGTTCAGTATTGATTCCCACACTGAATATAAATAGAACATCAATGTCAGGCATTTGAATTATTTTGTCCCTTAAAAGTTACCTTTTATTCAACCCGAATTACTTGAGGTAATTCTTATAAAAATATACCAAGGAATGACTATTATGTTAACAAAAACACAATTGAACCAACATTTATCTAGTCTTATAAACTAATGGACATTAGGCTTTCCAACATTTCCCAAAGGCATGGTATCATGTCATGGTTACTAGGTCCAACCAACGATAATTAGGAAAACCTATAGATGTCCACAACTCTTGGGATGTTAATAATTCATCCATCCCATCAGCAAATAATATTTACATGTAAAAACATCTATATTTGGGGTCTCATATGAAAAAGGATTCATAATACAAACTAACCACCCATAAGAAGGGCAATCGTCCTCTTCAGGAATCTACACATCAACGTACTCATAGGAGGACTAGGACACACATCTGAACCCAAAAAAAACATCACATAAGGGGGGTCTAGTGGTTCTGAACCTATATCATACTAACCCATCGAGGCACGACAAATATTGTGCATAATCACCATGTCATCATTATCCTCCTCAAAGAACATCTCATCATATTTTTATTGGGAATTCCATTAAAAATTATCTATATACAAGCCAAAACAACTAAGTTTAATGTCACTATGTTTTTTTATGTGAAAATATAATATGATAATATACTGAAACATTATGAAAATATTAATCTATCTTCAGTGTAATAGTAAACTAGCAGCATTTTATGTCATTTAAATCCAACATTCTTGATATGATGCATAAGATAATTCTTTTCTATGAAATCCAAGAGTCAAAATAAAATCATTAGATTAATTATAATGGGACAAGAGCTAAATATACCTCATAAATCAAAAAAATAAAAACCTCACATGCATATCCCTATATGAATAAAAGCAAAAATGTAATAACACAAATCAGAATATTGTATGAATTCCTTATAAATTGCAATTAAAACCAAAATATGTGATGTTGAAACACTAACCTTGTATCCAATAGAGGATCATACACATTCCAAAAATCTCATGTCTATCAGATCCAAAAGTTATAAAAAAACAAAAATCATCTTATGATTCCATTTTTAATATCCCTCATTATTTCACTCTATAACTAGTATCTAGAATATTTTGGAACATCGCCTCAAGTGAAACTACTCGAATGCTAGAGGATACACACTAGTAATGGGAGTCTAAATTGGTACAATGTGGATATAATACCCCCTATATAAGAGTGAAAAATAAAATATTACATAACCACCATCTATAGTAGTAAATAATATGAGTATAAATAGAAAATAGAAAAATATTAATAATAAATGAAATACATTAATTCCATGAACCACCATGAAATTCACAAAATAGTCCACCAATAAATCCATTCATGGATACAAACCAAAATAAAATAAAAATAAAACAAAATGTATTTACTGAATATAGAATCCTATAATGAGTTGGTATCCTGATACAATATAATTTATCCCACTCAACCACACTATCTCAGGCCTCATCCCAAACTGATCTTATAACCAAGTATACTTTTACTCGGGTACCCAAATGCAGTGGTGACCCAACAAGGGTTTCAATAAAAAAACTATGTAGGGAACCCCCAATGTGGTTTGGTAATATCTAGAATATTATTCGATATGTGCATGTGTTATGATTAAAAAAATAAAGGATAACTCTAAATTAATAAATTATTATCAATCATTAAGTATGTCACCATGATAGACGATACGAACATTAGAAAATTTTGAGGTGTATTTGAGAATATTGCAGTGACAATATATCCCAAGTAACAAGTAATATCCATGCTCACAAAAACCCCAATCAATCCTCAAAACACTTAGAGACCATCTCCTAAAATCCTAAAATCATGTCTCAAAATCTATGTCAACCCATATCAATATGACGACTATGGGGATGTAGCCCATGATAACCCTATATCTGAGCTCCAAATCCATGGTAGCTAGAATAATTTTCATGAAACTCAATATCATTCCAAATATAACCATATCTATGAGATCTATAATGATTAATATCCTTATAATCTCTTTATATCTCAACGTATGAGGCCCAAAAATATTCCTATCTCTGAGATCTAAATCCATGGTATCATGGATCATCCTCAGAACAATGTGGATGAGACCCACAATAGTCCAATATCTATGATCAAAATCTATGAAAAACTAAATCTTCTTGTCCCCTAATCCAAATACACCCTCATCATATCTTATCCCAAAATCCATTGCATCCCCTGCATCAAGATCCAACTATGTAGCAGATCTAACTGAATCCTGCTCCAAAATATTACAACCCATTTGTATACTGTAGATTGGATAAATCCAACCAAAAATTATTATATCATCCGTATGGGAACACACCATAAATAAAATTAACAAAATGGTTGGCGGAATTATTGTTCCCATCATAAATATCCATACACCATAGGGATCAACCATCTTATACAGGTTCTTTGGTGACACCATCAACTATCTCACATACACCATGTAGGGTTAATTAGTCAAAAGAGAACCCATTGGTCTCCTAAGTCTCAATGCATCATAGACACACCCACACGGGTCATCAATCCATGCCTTAGCCTTTTTTCAACTCTTAATACACTTGGAAGTCACATCCCATGAAATCATTAAAAGGGGAGCATGGCCTTACTGGCTACATATGGGATCACCACATGGAAATCATTCAAGAGATAGACCAGAGACTGTCTCGGTCATCAGGGATTTTCTAGGTTGGTCCACTCACCCAACCCAATCCTAGTTATCCAGTGTTTTATCCATGTATACTTGTTCATATCATATAGGAGCAGTTCACTCGTCTTATCCTCATCTCAACAAGCCTGAATGGAACAAATTACAAATGGGAGTCCTATAATATCTCAATCCCATATACATGGGTTAAGTGTATTTAGGTTCAAACTATACTCATAATATATGTCGAGGAAAATTAATATATCATGGATTCATCGTCATGAATCAGTATCATATTTGTCAACCAAGCACACATGGGTTGTTCATGACACATAATGCTCAAATATTACAATTAATTATTCTTAATTTATTAAGACATTAATTAAATCAAAATATTAATTTGGTCTATAACATCAAAATGTAATATTGAAAAAATAAATTCCAAAGGTAATATTTGTGATACCACCTACTTCAAATAGAGTTTTTCCGCATTGACACTAATGACATGCAGAAGATGCCAAGGCCTGCCAACCTCATCCTGCCTCACTCGTATCAACCAAACCCATCTCAAAGACATAAGATCATTACATATGACAAGAAACAATATTTAATTAATTATATAAATTAAAATTAAATAATTAATTATATTCAGTATTGGAATATTCTCAATTAACTCACTTGTTTATCATTCCATGCTGAAACTATTTGTAATACAGTTTGCACATGCTCGACACATCCTTGTATCAAGGAATAATAAATTTACCAATTAAAAATACTGATTAAATATCCTAAAAAATTAAATCGATTGTATTCCCATTTTTAATATCTAAACAACAACAAAACTCAATGTGACGACACACAAATTCATGGGACAACAACATCTCGAGATCCCCCTTTTCTAGGATGCAAAGAGTCTATGTATAAATCTAATAATTTCAGTATTCTCTTATGAAATCATTATTTCAACCAAATAAATTTCTCATGAATTTTGATATTATTTTGGGAGTAAATGTAATGAGAATTATAGAATACACCATAACTTTTAATCTGTCAAATTTCACCCAAGATCACTGAGAATGAAGAATAATGAAGGGATGGAGGTCCCAGATGAGACCTCCCATGCAAGTATAAGGACCCAGCCTTGTAACTTACATAATCTTGAGATATTTCAAGAATACACTTTAATGATATTTTCAGGTTTAGAGTTTTAGATAATTATATCATAAAACTTGCATTAAATTCTGCATTTTAACAAAGTGGTTATATAAAAGATAGTACTCATTTTTTCCATCAACAGAAACATATATAAAATAAAACATGGATTCTTTTTGACACTTCCTTTACATTATCATCACATCATGTACCTTGGCCTTGACATGTGAAAAAAATTTCAAAAACTTGGGATGAGCATAAAAATCTCAGTAAGGGATCTAAAAATATAGAAAGGAAACATGAGTACATGTATACACAAGAATTAATGAAATCATACTCTACTCATAAAACATAACCACATGAACATACCTCATCAAATCATGAATAAATCATAGAATTAAGAGGACATAAAGGTAACTTGAGGAATTCATAACATTCTTACGTAGGGAGTAACCCTCGTGGTTACATTTGGAATACCTATCACAGTATATTCCCTAAGTATCTTCGTATAATCCTTAACGTTTGACTCCTTCACATTAATCAATGCATTGGAGAGCTATATCAGGCTTCCCTGCCCTTAGTTTATCACGGAGACACCCATCTTCATAATAATTCCCAGGAACCACAACATAATCATATCACATAAAACATTCATAAAAGAAAACATAACATTTCCACATTTAAATCACAACATATCAATAAAACACATTGATATAAAAACATTATGAAAACCATTTTCAATACCAAAATAAATGAAAAGTAAAACATGATATTTATTTTTCTTTTAAAAAGAAGGTATTGCTTGTAGACGAAACTGAAACTCAAATAATGGTCACAGCGGCGAAGAAGTTGTTGTCTCCACATACCTATGAAAAAAAATTCAATTTTTTCGTTTAGTAAAACGCTTCATATAAAAAAGATTAATTTTTTATAAACGTAAAAGTCAAAGGGTATTATACACCGTATAAAGTAAGGTTGTGTATAAAACAAAATATGCCTCAATGAATGGAGATTGAGACGAAGTCTCTTACCTCGGGTCCGACTTGACTCGATCGTTATTTAATCTCCTGAATAATAAACATTAGTGAATTTATACTTGCTTAAGAACATTTTTCATGTTCATTATTCCTTTTATATCACTTATTACCATGTCATGAACACTATGTTATTATTTATGTTAATAACGGTCGTTTTAACAGTCATTGGCACTTGAGTCAAAAATAACTCTTTATAATTACAAGTTGCTCATGTGGTAAAATATCCATTATATGAAAAATTGGATTCATGATGTATATATCATATATATCATATATATCTATTATATTCATTCATTTATAATATTACATAACATTTAGAGGAAAGAAATTAAATGCACCGTTCATAGAGACGGTAAACCGTACGTACGCATGAACGCTAATTCCATTTCTATTTCATATTTCATGGAATTAAAATATAATGATACATAATAGTATTTTAATTCCAATATGGTATCATATATAATATCATTAAATATATCCTTTCTACATACCACATATGGTATTAACGAATCAAATCACATTGTGGGGCAGTAGTCCACACTTCCTAAAATGAAGATATTGCGTATACCCGTAATGGAATCCATAATGGTATGCCATAAATGAAAAATACAGAAGCTTAAGGAAACCATTAACATATTATATATCATATATAAATATAGTTACATCTTAATTGCCACCTTTTAAGGTGTTAGAAGAATATTGAACAATCATCGTTTCGTGAGGAAAAATTCGCCATCCACGGAAACAGTATGTTCTTTAACAATTAGATGTAGGTGTATGTAAGATTATCTAGAATCCTTCTTATCAATACATCCTAGTATATTGAAGATACTTGATTTGTTACAAAATAAATGAATAAAAATAGTTTACGTGGTTGTAGAAGAAAAATAAATCAAAAGGATTCAAGTGAAGATATTACCTTCAAATCGGGTAACTCCCTTTGGTTTGAGATCAAAGGATTCATTGGGAAGACTTTTGCCCAATGTGAGGCTTCTAGGAGTAATAGAAGGATGTGGAGAGACAAAATGGTCATGGGTTGGCAGATACAAATTCTTGAGAAGTGTGGTTGAGGTGACAAAGGTTAGGGCCTTTTATAAGAGGAGAGGAGGGGCACTCTTGGAAAGTTACGAAATGTTACTTTATATTCAAATGAGTTTCGGATTTTAAAGGTCCAAAATTGATGTATTTTGAGTATACGGTGATAAGGGTTCGAAATATACTCATAAAATAGGTTTTTCACTTGTGTAGGTTACAGTTTTAACATTAACTTTTCATTTTATTTAAATCCTTTTTTAATGATGTAATCGCTGCATCATCATGATGTCATAAATAATTTAATTTATTGAATGTCTAAAAATTATAAAAAAATATCATGATGTAGGAAATATTTTTAGATTTCTAATGAATATTTATTGTCAAACATATCATCTATGTAGACAATATTAAAAATGTTTTACATAGGTGATACATTCTTTGTTATATTTACATTCTTTAAAAATAAAAAGATAAAAAGTCACTTTCCCACAAAAGTGATTACATGGGGTCCCCAAGATTGGTACAAGGCATTCCGTGGTCTTCCATGAGAAAACCATTATAATTAGGACACATGTTGGTGTCATTTTTTATTATTATTATATTATTTTATTATCCATAACTTCTTTATTACTCATTAATCAAGATTATTAAATATAATTATCGTCGTTATTATTCATTATGTCCAATAATAAAAGAGTCTTAATTAAATAATTTGTAACTTATGACTCAAAATATGGTATCATTTTTACCAAATTCCAAACATATAAATTGCAATAATTAATTTAAAAATAAATCTTGTTGTCAAAAAAAATAGTGGGTCTTTTTGAAAGAATATCTATGAAAAGATTGGCACTTGTTTATGCAAAATTCTAAAGTGAAATTAATCCCAATGACCACCATTGGATTACATAGTAAACATATACTCTATTTACAATTTAAAACCAATTAAAAATATAATTATCCATATAATTAAATTAGATGAAAAATCTATTTTGATGTAAAATGCAGTATTTTTCACTATTCATTAAAAAATGAACATTGCCAGGAAAATACCAAAAAATTATACATTGTAAATTTAAATTTCCCCATCATAAATAATAAGTTTATTTTGAATAATAGAGATTATAAAATTGTCAAAAATTTTCTTTAGAAATGGTTTCCCATCAAAAGGTAGTAAAACAATCTTTTAAAAATATTAGTGTATTCAATGCTTAAGATTGGATTCATTCTCATTTTAAGCATCTAAACACTATCTAATTCATAAATAGACATAGATAAAAATATATATTATTAATTACTTACGTGGGATGTTACATCCTTCCACCCTTTAGAAAATTGTGTCCCCGTAATTTATTTACATATCGAATAAGTGGGGGTATTTAGCCCTCATTGCATTTTCAGTTTCCCATGTTGTCTCTTCAATCATGTGGTTTTTCCAAAAAACCTTTACATGATGAATCACCTTATTTCGTAACACTTGATCCCTGTGGTCAACAATCTGGACATATTGTTCCTCATAAGATAGGTTCTTTTCCAGCTGAACTATATCTGGACTCAAAACATGAGATGGATCTGCCATATACTTTCTCAACATCAAAACATGAAAAACATTGTGTACATGAGATAAACTCAGAGGTAAAGGTACTCGGTAAGAAACTGATCCAACTCTCTCCAAAATTTCATATGATCCAAGGAACCTTGGACTCAGCTTTCCTTTCTTACCAAATCACATCACACATTTCCATGGTGATACTTTGAGAAAAACATGATCACCAACCTCAAAAGAGAGATCCTTCCCCCTATTGGCCGCATAAGTCTTATACCTGGTCTGAGCTGTTCTCATGTTTTTCTATATCAGCTGAACTTTTTTTTCCAACTCTTCTACCAATTCTGGTCCCATCAGCTTCCTTTCACCCACTTCATCCCAAAAAGCTAGAGTTCGACACCGCTTCCCATATAATGCCTCAAATGGTGCCATCTATATGCTAGAATGAAAACTGTTATTATATGAAATTTCAACCGAAGAAAAATGTTGGTCCCAATTTCCCTGATAATCCATCGAAACAACACGTATCATATCTTCTAATGTCGGAATTGTTCGTTCTAACTGCCCATCTGATTGAGGATGAAAAGCTGTAATAAAATTTAATTCAATTCCCAACGACTTCTGAAAGCCTTTCCAAATGTTAGAGGTAAACCTGGGATCATGATCAGATACAATGAAGAGAGGAAATCCATTTAACCTGACTATCTCTTTAAGATACAAATGGTAGATTTGATCTAGGGAAAAAGTATCTCGTATAGCAAGGAAAGTAGAAGATTTAGTCAAGCAATCAATAATAAACCAGATTGAATTATTACCTTGAGGTGTCTTTGGTAATCCCATAACGAATTCCATGGATATATTTTCCCATTTCCACTCTGGCACTGGTAAAGGCTGAGGCATCCCATTCAATAACTGCTGCTCTGCTTTTACCTGTTGATAAGTCAAACACTTCACAGTAAAATCAGAAATATCCCTTTTCATTCTGTCCCACCAGTAATAATCTCGAAGATCTCTATACATCATAGTACTTCCTGGATGAACTGAAAACCGAGAACTATGAGCTTCACATAACAACTCTCTCTTCAACTGTGAATCACAAGGCACACACAATCTCTTCCCAAATCTCAAAACACAATAATTATCAATGTTGAATTCAGGAAACTTACGCTTCTGAACCAGCTCTACCTTTTTTGCAACTCACTGTCTTGCTTCTATGCTTGCTTGATTCTGTCTAATAGAGAAGATTTCACTGATACCTGAAACAAAACAGAAGAACATCCTACACCAAAAACTACAATGCCAATGTTCATCAAATCCTTAACCAAAGAATCATGTTTCAAATGCAACATTGTTAATGAAGAATTACTTTTTCGACTCAAACCATCAGCAACATTATTTGCTTTTCCCGGATGGTAATGAATTGTACAATCATAATCATTGATTAATTCTACCCATATCCTCTATCTCATGTTCAATTCATTCTGAGTGAATATATACTTTAATATTTTGTGATCAGTATGTATTTCACACTTTACTCCATTCAAATGATGCCTCCAAATTTTTAAAGTGTAAACAACAACATATAATTCCAAATCATGTGTAGGGTAATTTACCTCATGAGTTTTCAACTGTCGTGAATCATACGAAATTACCTAGTCATTATACATTAAGAAGCAACCACTTCCATTCAATGAAGCATCATTGTATATAAAAAACTCACCATTTCTGGATGGTAGTGCCAAAACTGGAGCATTCACCAATCTTCTTTTTAGTTCCAGAAAACAATCATCACATTCTTTTGTGCAGATAAACTTAACACCCTTCCGAGTTAGCATCGTCATTGGACTAGATAACCGTGAAATCTTTATAAAAAACCTTCGGTAATAGCCTTCCAAACCAAGGAAGCTACGAATCTTAGTTACATTTGTGGGTCTTGGCCATTCTTCAACAACCTATGTTTTTTCCGGATCAATAGTTATTCCATCTTTAGAAACAATGTGGCCAACAAAAGAAATTTGTTGCAACCAAAACTCACACTCGCTGAATTTCCCATACAATTTATTTTCTTTTAAGGTTTTCAAAATAACCCTTAAATGTATTTAATGCTCCTATTTACTTTTAGAAAACACCAAAATATCAACAATAAAAACAACCAACATTTTTCACCTAAGTCATCTGATCTATCACTACAACAAACTATTTAGTTCTGTGTCTGACCATCTCAGGATACTGATTTGAAAGGCCATTTCCCTTTGTATGCCTTCCCAAAAAATCTATTTTGTTTCTTCTATGAAAAACCATTATTAACATAGAAATATCTTAGGCAAAGCAACATGGTAATCTTCAAATGCTATATCATTTCAATTTGACCATTACAAAATATGTTTTTGGATAATCATTTAATAGAATTCAAAATCCTATATTTATCTAAACTGACCACTGATACCAACTATGAGGCCCCAGCCTTATACCTTCCTTAATCATGATATATTTCAAGAATACACCTTGAGGATATTTTTAGGTTTAGAGTTTTAGAGAATTATATCATAAAACATGAATTACATTCCACATTTAAACAAAGTGGTTACATAAATGATAGAAATAATTTTTTCCATCAATGGAAAAATATTTAAAATAAAAAATGAATTCTTTCTTGACACTTCCTTAACATTATCATCACATCATGTACTTTTCCATTGACCTGTGAAAAACATTTCAAAAACTTGGTATGAGCATAAAAAGCTCAGTAAGGGATCTAAAAATATGGAAAGGAAACATGAGTACATGTATACATAATAATCAATGAAATCATACTCTACTCTTAAAACATAAGCACTTTAACATACCTTATCAAATCATGAATAAATCATAGAAATCATAAGACATAAAGGTAACTTAAGGAATCCATAACATTCTTCCGTAGGGAGTAACCCTCTTGGTTACGTTTAGAATACCCATCACGGTATATTCCCTAAATCTCATCGGAGAAACCTTAACTGTTAACTCCTTCATGTTACCCAATGCATAGAAGAGATATATCGGGCTCACCCTCAATTAGATTATCACAGAACCACCCGTCTTCATATTAATGCCAAAGAACCACAACATAATCGTATCACATAAAACATGCAAAAAGGAAACATAACATTTCCAACTTTCAATCAAAAGATATCAATACAAAACATTGATATAAAAAAATTATGAAAACCATTTTCAATACCAAAATAAAAGAAATGCAAAACATGGTATTTATTTTTCTTTTAAAAAGAAGGTATGGCGTTTAGAGAAAGTCGAAACTCAAATAATGGTCACGGTGGTAGAGAAGTCATTGTCGCCACACACGTACGACAAAAACATTCCATTTTGTCAGTTAGCAAAACGCTTCATATAAAAAAGATTCATTTTGGATAAATGTAAAAGTCAAAGAGTTTTATACACCGTATAAAAGAAGGTTGTGTATAAAAGAAAATATGCCTCAATGAATGGAGATTGAGACGAAGTCCCTTACCTTTGGTCTGATTTGACTCGATCATTATTTAATAACATGAATAATAAACTTGAGTTAATTTCTACTTGCTTAAGAACATTTTTAAAGTTCATTATTCCTTTTATATAACATATTACAATGTCATGAACACTATGTTATTATTTATGTTAATAACGGTCGTTTTAACGATCATTGGTACTTGAGTCAAAAATAAACTCTTTATAATTACATGTTGTTCTTGTGGTAAAATATCCATTATATCCAGAATTGTATTTATTATGTAGATATCATACATAACATATATATCCAGTATATTCATGCATTTATAATATACATAACATTTAGAGGTAAGAAATGAAATGCATCGCTCATGGAGATGGTAAGTCGTACGTACGCATGAACGCTACTTCCATTTATATTTCATATTTAATGGAATTTAAACATAATGATACATAATAGTATTTTAATTCCATTATGGAATCATATATAATATCATTAAATATTTACTTTATACATACCACATATTGTATTATCGAATCAAATCACTTTGAGGGGACGGTAGTCCGCAATTCTGAAAATGAAGATATCACGTATACCCATAATGGAATCCATAAAGGTATGCCATAAATGAAAAATACAGAATCTTAAGGAAAACAAAAACATATTATATATCATATATAAATATAGTGACATCTTAATGGACACATTTTAAGGTGTTAGAACAATATTGAACAATCATCGTTTCGTGAGGCAGAAATTCGCCATCCACGGAAACAATATGTTCTTTATCAATTAGGTGTAGGTGTGTGTAAGTGTAGCTCGAATCCATCTTATAAAAACATCCTAGTATATTTAACAAACTTGATTTGTTACAAAAGAAATTAATAAAAAGAGTTTAGGGGGTTGGTTAAGAAAAATAAAACAAAAGGACTCAAGTGAAGACATTACCTTAAAATCGGGTAACTCCCTTTGGTTTGAGCTCAAAGGCTTCCTTGGGAAGACTTCTACCCAATTTCATGATTCTAGGAGTAAGATAGGGATGTGTAGAGACAAAATGGTCAGGGTTTGGCCGATTGAAAGGATTTAGAGGTGTGGTTAAGTTGGTAGACGTGGGGGCCTTTTATAAGAGGAGAGGAGGGGCACTCTTGGGATGTTACAAAATGTTACTTTATATTGAAATGAGTTTCGGATTTTAAAGGTCCCAAATTGATGTATTTTTAGGATAAGGTGATATGGGTTCAAAATATAATCATCCAATAGGTTTTTCACAAGTGTATGTTATAGTTTGAACATTATATTTTTATTTTATTTAAATCCTTTCTTAATGAGGTAATCGCTCCATCATCATGATGTCATAAATAATTTAATTTTTATAATGACTAAAAATTATAAAAAAAATATCATGATGTATTAAATCATTTTATATTTCTAAATAATATTTATAGTCAAAAATATCATCTATGTATACAAAATTAAAAAAGTTTTACTCAGGTGACACATTCTATGTTATATTAACTTTCTTTAAAAATATAAAGATAAAAAGTCAGTTTCCCACAATAGTGATTCAATGGGGTCCCCAAGATTGGAACAAGGAATACCATGGTCGGACATGAGACAAAAATTAGAATTATGACACATTTTTCTCTCATTTTTTATTATTATGATATTATTTTATTATCCGTAACTACCCGATTACTCATTAATCAAGATTATTAAAGATAATTATAGTCGTTACTATTTATGATGTCCAAAAACAATACAGTCTTAATTACATAATTGTTAAATTCTGATTCCAAATATGTAATCATTTTTACCAAATTCCATAGATATAAATTTCCATTATTAATTTAAAAATAATTCCCATTGTCAAAACAAATAGCGGGTTTTTTTTGAAATAATACCAATGAAAAGTTTGGCACTTGTTTGTGCCCAATTCTAAAGTGAAAATAATCCGAATGACCACAATTTGATTACATGGTAAAAATATATTCTATTTATACTTTAAAACAAATTAGAAATATAATCTAACCATATAATTAAATTAGATGAAAATGCAGTTTTGATGTAAAATGTAGTATTTTTCACAATTAATTAAAAAAAGAACATTGTAAGAAAATTACAAAAAAATTATCCATTGTAAATTTCATTGTCCCAATCATAAATAATAAGTTTATATTGACAAATAGATCTTATAAAATACTCAAAATTTTGATTTAAAAATGGTTTTCAATCAAAAGGCAGTAAAACACTCTTTTAAAAATATTAGTGTATTCCATGTTTAAGACTGGATTTATTCTAATTTTACGACTCTAAACACTATATAATTCATTCATAGACATATATAAAAATATCTATCATTAATTACTTATTTGGTATGTTACAACATGTGTGCCTTCCGGATGAAAAAAGAGGGTGAGAAAAAATTTTATTACAAAAAAAATAGAAGGATATGATATTTCACATCCTGACCTAAGTGATCACATCCTAAATATCTAGGGTGAGACCACATGCTACTCTATTCAAATCATGCACCACTTAGATGCACCATGTGATTTCCATTCATATCATGAATCACAATTTATAATGTGGATGGCCCTATACTATTGTTTTTAGTAGCCCATCATCATTATTCCTCCTCTGGAGCTTTCTGGAACCTACAACCTTCCATAAAAACTTTAACTAGATACAAAAATATCATTTTTTTATGTTCAAACCCTTAGAATCATTTTTTTTGATTTATGTATTTTAAAATGAACTGTTCACCGTCAAATAAATTCAAATCCTCTATTAAATTATCAACATGTAAGAACATGGGTTCTTATATTAATTCTATCTCCCAGCCTTTGTAATTGGATGTTTCTTTTTTATTAGTTACACCAACCTCAACTATTTAATGATATCCCACCATACTCAAAACCTCCAATTTCATGTATCATTCCTCAACTAACCAAAAACATATTGTGAAGACTTCATGTTACTCTTATATTCCATCTGAGGGCCCTTATATTAGAGCTTCTTCCACAGAACATCAAATGTAATGGTTTATATATATTTCTATCAAAAGACCCAATGTAATATTTTTACATAACATCAGTAATAATATTCTAGACTATTGACCATTGATTTTTTTTGGGAAAATAACTTCTGAACCACTTACCTCTACTATATTTTCACTTCCATAATCATCAAAATAATTAATAATATCTTCTAGGGTTCTTAATTCTTCTAAACTAATCATTAATTGAGTATAATTCATATTTCAAAAGAATATCACACTTGAATATAGCCTCAAGGAAAACACTTTTAAACGATTAACACATATTCAAAAATCAAAAGTTATTACTCCCACGACATCCGAAATTTCTCCATCATATTCAGATTATGATAGTCCCATTGAAGCACAATTTTTTCTTAAACATCCTTGGACTAAAACTTTAATGAATATTTATTCTAGATTCAGTCATATAACTATCTGCCATAGCTCCAATATTACATACTTAAGAATATTCCTGATTAAATGATATTTTATATTGATGTGTTTTTTCTAATCATGAAACACTTAATTATTTACCAAATGTATTGAACTCAGACTATCACTCTATAGAAATCCACATTATTGGGTTCTTTTAATCTCCTATAATAAATTCCTCAACCATATTAGTTAGTTATATTATTTTATTATATATATATATGTATCTTATGTTATGGATAGTAATACTGTCAGCATTATCATGGGAATCTAGCTAATAGCCATTCTTATAAATTCCAAAACATATCTTATGGTACTATTACACATGTCATATCAAATGTCTGCACCACTGAAACATACAGTGAATCATCGAATATCAATTATAAATAATTGCCTTCTAAATATTTGGGATACCAAAGGATGCACTTCAACTGTAACTGGTGGTCCTTTCTAATATTCTAAATGAAACGACTGATTATTCCCATTACAAATTCAATTTATGGGTGAGAAAATATCAGGGTGTACATAAGTCTTACTACAAGTAAATAAAATATAACATTCACTATATACATGAACTATTTTATATTTTAATTTATTTTTCCATAGATAGTTTTAAGTGTTGGGATAACAGAGTTGATACTATATTATAACATGAAATCCAAAATCTTCCATTTACTTTTTAGATGTACTCATCTTGGTGAAACACAAAACATATGGCTTTCCTATCACTCCTGATCCTCATTCGCAAGAATTTCTTGTCCTAAAAAAGATATTTTATCTCGAATCTTCTATGAAACCACCATTAAACAACTAAATTTGATTAATATATTGTCCCATAATAACCTTAAAAAGGGAATATTAGAATGTAAGGGTTTATCAGGACCTGGGACAAGATGGAATTCTACTTCAATTATTTTTTAAAATACTACCTAGAGAATATGGAACTTTCCATTGAATTGATATTTCATTCGAATCATGAATATAATTTTTTTAAATTTTCCTGGAATGGTCTAGTGACTTAATATACTATTAAATTATTTTTCTAGATGGATAATTGTGTGGTTTCTCACTAAACACACATGAGTGATTTCATGAAAATAAAAAATTTAAAATTGATGGCTAGTTTGGAAGTACCTGAATAATATAACCTATTTAAAGGAGAAATAAAATAAAGATACGATCTTAGAATAAATTTCTGTAGAAATAGTGATCTTATTTACTCTGCATGAAACTTTTCTCCACGAAGTCAGAAATTTGGTTTCTTTTTTCTGGTGCCTATTTCAATAAATATATACTTATATTCATCTGGAGCACTAATTCCTTGTAATGATTTTCTTAAATACTATTATTTTAATTTATATAGATTTTTTATTACATGTTTTCATAAAGAAAAATTAGTATCACATCCATCACCTCTAGAAAGAACTCAACCAGAATTGATGATGCTCAACACTCTCTGATTTTTTTGTTCTTACATACCAATAGAAATATTTTGGTGAAATAAATTCATTCCTTATAAAAAAATCCTTTATACACTATCCTAGATATGTACCATATTCTAACTTCATCCCCTTCTTGGTACTATAATTTCCATTTTTTCATGAGTGGTTTCTTCCCTTATGGAATTTCTTTTAGCTCCTAGGTTACATTTGAATGCAATGAAACCAAGACATACATCATAACTAACTCACTATTTCCATGATCAATAAAAATTTATATTTATTTTGAGGTCTTATAATCTCTTCCATTCACATAAACTGAGATATATGTATCAGTTCCCAGTCACATATCCTTATATATATTCATTTTAGTTCATCACTTTTCATATTGTGCATTTACTCTTTTTGGTACTACCACATTAGGGACCTTAGCATCCAAAACTCTGATTCGAGATTCATTTGTTCTAGAGAATAGTAGAATATATTAAAACAAGCCAAAATATTAGACTCTTAGTTCTTTCTAAAATTTTGGAAACTTCTCACCATTGGTAACTTGTGATTAGATCAACACAAACATGTTTTGTTGATTATTTTTCCCAATATCATTTTTATATATGTACATGTATTTCTACAAGACCTTATCATTGAGTAAAAAAAAATTATTCTGGATATATTCCCTTATTTATCATCCCATAGTTGGAATCCAACTATTTCATCATCATATCACACAATGAAACCCATCTGGGACATATTTGTGGGTTTTTCTTAACCATTGGCATCAATATTAGCATTTTTTATACATCAAAAATCTTTTAGGTGTTAACATTGTATACTATAATAGACCATAATAGCTCTAAAATCTCATACCCCATAAGTTATAAATATATTAGGTTATAAAGGTCAGATATATAGTTTACCACCACCACCAAAATTTCTATGGACATTAGAAATGTAACCTCATGCTCCATGACTTTTTAGTTAAGTTAATTTTTTTTCTCCACCACACCATTATTCTATAGTGTAAAAGGTATTGTATTTTTCATCATGGTTCCTTTATTCTTAGTGGAGTTTAGGAAATAACTTTTTTTATATTCACCACCATTATTAGAGATTAATAATTCAAATTCCTTTTGATATCTGTTTTCAGAATGGAATTCCATTGAATTAACACTCCAAACACCTTGAATTTTTGTTCCAATAATTAAACCCATACTTTAAATGTTGAGTGATTAATTAATTTCATAAGGAAATATAAACCACTATGATAGTGGACTCATGTAGGTCCCCAAATATCCATGTGAAAAAGTTCAATCTACTATGATATTTCCTTACCTTTGTTCAATTTGAGTGATACATATATTTACATTATTAGTATATAACTCTCACAACATATGATTTTAACATGGTCAAGATTTAATACACACGTTACCCATATAAATTTCATGTTCTTCTCTATGAGTTATCTGAAATGATGGTTCCCCAAATATGGAATTTTTTAAATTATAACTCCAATAATTATTTATCCATATAATATTCTAGTTTGATACACAACTTTATTCTCTACACCTCTATCCATAATCCTGGATACATGAGTATATTTTCATACACTATCCATGAATCATTCTCATAATAGAAACTCATCCAAATGACCAATGGATGTAATATTCTTCTACAAACATCATATGTGTCTAACTTATTTCAATATAAAGAAGATTCCATTTAACATATAGATGTTATCATCTTTGTTCCCCATTACATTTATAGATTCATTAATAGAAAAGTTTTATTTTTTAAAAATTTTGGATACACAATTCTATATTCATCACAGCTTTGTCATAGAATAAAATGATTCCACCAAACTGCAACCCATGATTCTAACTGAATTATTAAAATCAGAAGACAAATTAAATTACCCTCAATTGAAATATTTTCCAAATTAAGAATCTACAATTTTTTCATATAGAGTTCACTATGTGGTAAATGTATTCTCTTATGAGATTACCCTTCTTCCAACAATGTAAATAGGAATGGCCCGGAAAAATCAATTTACCTCAACGTATTTTTGGGGACATATCCACAAATTTATTTGAAATTACATTTAGTTGAGGTGATAGTACTCTACAATCCACATTTAGTGTATTTTTTGGTGTATTGTTTTTCTTCCAACCATTAAATATCTTCATTCAAAATAAGATTTCTCATATCCTCAAACACCATGTTTGTTTTTCTAATAGTTTTTTTTTCAATTTCTAATGTGTCCTATGACACTGAAAGAGATTATAAAAATATAAGTGACCACATATCACCAGTGAATACGAAATTAACTTTTTTGAGCTACCCCTAAATCATTATAAACTCATTCACATAATAAACCATAAGTATGTCTTCCAAAAAAATGTAACACCCTAATATTTTAGAATGAGTTCCTCATTAAATAAATATCATGTTGAATTGATTATTTTATAAATATTACAGAAATGAAACAAATAAATATTAATTTTATTTGTATAAAATATTAAAATCAATTTTATACATTAAATCATTATGAAAATAAAATATGAAACATCATTATGAAATGTAAAAATTCAATTAATCCATATTTAAATGAAAATACCATGAACATGAATTTTTTATCCTCATGGTTATACCTAAATATCATACCGTAATTATAATTACAGAAAGATAAAAAAACAGTTTAAATAAAGTAAATTTTTTAATAATGATATATATTAATAATAAAAATTATTTTACAAATGTGTGTAAGGTATATATATGAATGTAATATGACATTTATATTTGCAATCATATGATATATGGTGGTTGGGTATATTATCATTGTATATTTAGTCATTATATATATAGTCATTGGATATACTTATATCCAATAGGTAAATTAATTTTTTAATTGCTATTAACACATACAAAAATTTAAATTAAAAAATCTGCAAATAAATAAAAAGATAATGATTATTTAGAATATTGTATTATAAAAATAGTAATTTTTACTCATAATATGTTATATTTAAAGAATTTTTTCATTTTTGTAAATAATTATTCAAATACTTATGTATTAATAAAATTGAGTGGTTATATGATAAATAATGACTTGTTATTAATTTCATTTTTAGAGGGGATAATTTGTATAGTGTTATTTTCATTATTTTAGGTAATTTTTGTATTTATAATTCAATTAATCATAATTAAAAAATGGTTTTAATTAATTTTATTATATATATATATATATATATAATTAAATAAATTAACATTAATATAATTGTTATTATTTAGTAAGCAATAAATATTAAATCTATTTTTAAACATCAAAATAATTATTCAAAAAAACTATTTTTATACATGATACATTTGTTATTAGAAATGATTAGAAATTATTTTTCATCATTATTAGAAATTTAATCCAATGAAATGGTTTTCATATTAGTAATAATTGTATCTAAATTAGTTATATATTATAATTTAATTTTTATTAATAAAAATATGTTACCAAGGTAAAAGGTACAAACCATGGTAAAAACTAAAAATGATATAAAAGGGTTAAATTAATTGATTAGATAACAAAATATTACAAAAAATTATACATTTATGATTTATGTAGTTAATTATTTACCTCCGCTAAAATAATCTTCCTTAATTTTCAATTTTGGATCCACATTCCATGAATATGACATTCCTTTGATATTATGAAATTAATATTTACAAAAACAGCACCCCTAAACATTTATCAAAGGATCACTCCTCATTCAACCTCATAAGACACCTATAACTATAAATTACCTTGATTCAGGGACAAAATTATCTCCCCTACAATATTGTTCTATGTTTTTAACCTATGGTATTAATAAATATACCCAAATCCCTCATTTCAAAGAGTCTCTTTAGGAGGGGAATCAAGTATTCAATGTTTTTTATCCTCTTAATGTTCATTATTTATTTAAATATTCATTTTCAAATTTTTAAATATAACTAATAATATTAATAATTTTATAAAATCATTAATATTCTATAAAAATGATAAAATTTATATATATTAATAGATTCGTACTCACTTATTTGTTATAATACGTACTTATTTGGGTCAAATTTTTCACCTACATAAAAAATGTTATAAGGATTACATAAATATTGAAAAATAATATTTAAATATAGGTAACATTATATAATAAATAATTATTTAATTATTTTTAATAAATTTCTAAAGGTAATATTCAAGATTATATTTTCCATGTAATTGAACTCTTTTTTCAATTCAGTAATCATAAAAAAAACTATCTTATAAGTATTCCAAGTGAACTATAATCATAAACTCCAAGAAATAAATATGTGAATCCATAAAAATATCAAAAAAAAATTGTTTTGAATTCATTCATATCCTATAGTTTATAAACCAATGGTCAAAGAGCTAGGATCAGAACTACCAACCCAAAATTTGTCTGCAAAAATTGAACAACGATCACCTGGACATTAATTTTAAATATAAAAATAATATATGGGACGTATGGAATTATAAATGTTGCAAATTAAGTAAAATAAATATTTATAAGCTTCTTATTCAAATTAATATTGAATATAAATTTATTATATAGAGTGTTAAACTAATTTTCACCAATAAAAAGTTAGTGCTAATGTCACGACCCATCCTCAGGCCCCGTGCCGTGACTACCCCAAGCCCGCCTTCCATAGGCCTGGGGCTGGAGACTAGTACCAATGGCGTAAATCCCAATAACTGGAAAGGCAATGCCATTATAAAATCAAACAAACCCCACAGAATACAAGAGGAAGTAAAACACTAAGTACAAAAGAAAGAAGTGCTGAAAAGTAAATGGGCCAGAATACAAACCCAACTGAAAGTACAGATACAACTGAAAAAAAGTACAACAGAAAAAGACAACAGCTGGAAGAAAGGAAGCATCTCCTGGGTCGTCGTCCTCAGATCCTACCTGAAGGGTAGGTACAAATAGTGTTGCTTCTGGATCGGCCACTACAGATCTTACCTGATGGGTTGGTACAGATAGCCTCCACAATGTCTTCACCCGTAAACCTCCTCTGAGTGTCGTCTCGTTGTGAAGTCCACATTCGGATACTGACTCATTGTGTGGTCCACCTCCGGGTACTGACTCTTCGTGTGGTCCACCACTGGGTACCGTCTAGTCCTCGAACACTCAGCCTCCGTCATCACGGCCCGTCGTCTACAACAAACACAACAAAGTTCGGGCATAGCTTGTGCAGGGGTGAGTATAATGATACACTATAGGGTCCCTGAGACCCTCAAGGTCTCACTAAAAAAAAACAAGTATAACCACAAATAATATCTCAACAGATATCCTCTACTTAGGTAGATTCCCATGCATATACCTATGTTATGAAGTAACCCATCTCAATCATGAGGAAACATATAGATTATGAAATCAACGGATAACCACTACCCAGTTATATGCCCATACATATACCTAAGTTAGAAAGTGACCGATATCAATAATGAGGTAGACACAAAGGTCATGAAATCAATGGATAACCACTACTCAGGTATATGCCCACACATATACCTAAGTTATCAAGTGACCCATCTCAATCATGAGGTAAACACAAATGTCATAGATTCAACTCAAACCAGGATTTTCATTATCGAAACCGTAACTGCTGAAGAGCCTCATCTCTAGAGTGCACAGTGGTCCTATCATGACTCTGACATACTTCTCACTAACCTAAGATTGCTGAGGTACACCTCATGTCGAGTACCGCGAGCCAGCCTCCCAAACACAGTAGTGCTTCCTGCCGGGGTATGCCACCCAAACACAGTAGTGCACATCCACTAGTAGCCTGCAGAACTACTCTACAGATGAGTACCGTGGGTCTGCACTGTCACACAGGTAGTGCCCCATCCTCCATGGGTCTACATAAAAACAAAGTAGTGCTCCGTCCACTGGGCTAGTCGACTCACTCCAAGTCGAGTCACTCAAGAAGTCGTCAGGTCTCAGTCAGCTACACGGTCTCCGTACTCCGCACGCTCATCTCCGGGAGGGTCCACTCCACCAGCTACATGTTGATACTCCATGTATCTCAAATATCAATGAAGAAGTATCTCATGGTACCGCCTCGTCATAGGGGTATCAACGCGACAGACGACGCGTTAATCGGACGCCCAGTCTGTGAGTTACTAGCATTTTCGTCCTAGGGGCCCGGTTGGTTTCGTGTGCGAACCAACCCGACCGTATCTCAACTGTATCCCAAACTCTCATAGGGTATGCTCATAGGGATCGTTCCTCAACGAGATCACCATCGCCACTGACGGTTCGTCAAACGGACGTTCGGTCTGAATGATATCAACTTTTCCATTCTAGGGGCCTCGTTAGATTTTGGGAGTGAACCAAACCAACCGCACACCGGCAACATCCAAACCTCGAGCTGAGTAAACCAAAGGTTCCTTCTCATCAAGAGGAATTCAACAAAATCGACGGAACGTCAATCGGACGTCCGGAGCTCAAGATATAAGTGTTTCCGCTCCGAGGGCCCGATTGGTTTCATGTCCGAACCAACCCGACCGAACCCAAAGTACTCTGAAACCTTGAGTGTAATAGACCGAAACGACCGCCTCGATCCAAGGATCGCATTTCAACTGACGGTGCATCAATCAGAGGTTCGTAGCCCATGTTATGGGCGAATGATCTAAAGTGATCCGAAAATGGGGGGGGGGTCAGGGCTCGGACCGACCATGCCGAACCCCCCTGGGTCGGCCCAAACCGGGTCGACCCGACCCGGGTCTGACCCGGCTGGGCACGACCCAGTCCCGCCCGGCCTGAGCTAGCCTGGCTTAGCCGAGTGGCTCGCTGGCTCGACCTGCGAGCTGAGGCTCCGCGGACGCGGTCCACGACGCGTCCCCCCTGGATTCCGCGCGGCCGCGGGATCCATCAGCTCGACGTCGCGGATGAAGCCGTGACGGTTTCTCCAGGCGGTGTGCTGGGGCGCCGCCCCCTCCGGCGGCCGGAGGTCCATTTTCAATTCCACATGCGCCGATTCTCATCCCATGTCCCGCTCTTCACTGTGGAAACATCAAATCGTCTCTGCGGCCCGTTTCGTCAATGCCCATCGATCCGCACGTCAAATGAACAAAATGTGAAGTCTTCTGTTCACCTTTGCTATCCCAATTACGACCACACTTTCATTCGGCCTCGACGGCACAACGCGACAGCACGGCGCGACAGCGCCGCAAATCCTTGCTGCATCCCTCATGGTTCCCGTGCTGTGTTGTCGCACCATGCCGCCATCTTCCAAACTGCAACAACACAACAAAAATGTGGGATGAGGGTCGGCCGTGTTCATGCGGTCCGACCTCCTCCCGTTAGGATGATAATAAGAGGCTTAAAAGACGAAGAACAGCAAGGAATTTTCATGAACAAAAGAGAATCAACCCAAACAGTTTTTTCCCCATAACAGATTATTCCCAACCCGCAACATATTCTTCACGGATCAACATGATGTTTAGTTGATCCATATTCTTTGATTTAGAAAGAAGTAACATGGGGTTCATTAACATTCTCAAAACACTACCATACCTCAACATTGTCGTTGAACGTGAGTTTATCGCGGTATTAATCATCGATGAAGAAGAGGATCGTCGCAGAAGAGAAGGATCACCGCAGAAGAGAAGGATCGTCGTGGAAGATATGCCGCGGATGGAGCGTCATGGAAGATGCATCGTTGACGTCGCGGTACACGGCATTGTGTCGTCGATCTCCGAGGGTTTGGCATTCTTTGTCAGAGATCGGTGCGTTCTTCACGTTCTTCGCGTTCTTTGTCGAAGAAGAACAATTTCCTCCAAATATGCTCTACTCCACAAGTTTCAACAGAAATAAAATAAGAGTAATCTTATTTTATTAACGCACGTGACACATTTGAATTTCAAAAGAAATGAACAAACAGTTAAATCAATGAATTAATTGTAACGATTAAACCGCCCAATTTAATGAGGGATTTCTTAACCATAAAAACATAAGGTTTGACTTCATTAAAAAGGGGGGTGCGGGTGTGTTACTTAGAAGGAATGAAATGGTAGGGCTCGTATGGGTCCCACATCACATAATATCCTACCATGTGGGTAGGATAGTGTGAGTCTCATTTAATCCGCTTTACATAGTTTAATTTAGCTTTAAGGAAAATAAAATAAAGTGTCGCAGCACTTTTATTTTATTTCTTAACATAACCCCAAAAATTGAAAAAAAATCATATACGAGCAAACACAACCCCGAAAAAGGTGTTCCTAAGAAATTATCGGTGCTGTTATTCCATTGGTGCCCTCAGAATTGGATTCCGAGCACCGGTTCAAAAGTTATAAAAACACGCTCATTCGTTCACTGAACATACCTGAGCTACACATCAGAAATTGATTCTGGGCACACTGGGCCTCAGATTCAGGCGTTGTCAGAAACATTTTTCTTGTAAAATCCCAAATAAAATAAAAAAAAAATTTCCCTTGAATATTATGGGTCTTTACATTACTCCCACCTCGGGGATTTACGTCCTTGTAAAGCTTTAACACAAACTAGGGATATAAAAGCGATTCTGAGCACGCATCTGAGCCTCCCGCTCTCATGTGCTCACCTGGAGGTTCACATACTGCTAGTGAAAACGCATTCGAGGAATCGACCGTCCTCGTAGGATCCGCTCCTGTTGTTACTCTATCCCCACTGGAACCTACGTGAAAGTCACCCCATCACCAAGGTCTAGCTCCTCGTGGCTGATAATATATGTAGGGTCGAGCACGTATCTCTTCAGTTGGGATACAGAGAAGTCGTCGTGCACCTGGCGCAACTAAGGTAGATGGGTCAAGTGGTAAACCACTTCGCCTACCCAGCTAAGGACCTAAGAAGGTCTGCTGACCCTTGGAGATAACTTTCCACCTTGGTCACATCTCTGTAAACCTCGTCGAGGTGAGACCCGTATAATGACATGATCGTCATCCTCGAACACTAATTGTCTCCAATTTCTGTGCTGCCTGGGGAATCCTATTCACCGACCAAGGAAAACCCATCCCGACGCCGCTGTTAAACCACAACCTTTTTTCCTAATACCATTAATCTGTGTATGAACTATGATTTCCAAGTCCATACTCGAACCAATGTCGTAAGGCCTCGACCCTGCCACCAAGAGATTCCAACCAAAACTCTCGCCTCGAGGGTCTGACCACACTGTTGGTGTAATTGTGATTATCGAGTCTTCTAACAAGGTATCTCCAGATGTGAGGGTCAAGTTTATGGCTTACCAGAAATTCTAGGTCTGGGACAAGATTTGTGAAAGGAAGGAATGATTCATATCGACGTCTGTTACTACAGAAACTAGTAGTTGATACAGACTGTCCCTTGAATAATTTTTTTGAGCCATTGGGTCACACTCCTTGACGGCATACAACCACACTCTTCTTCCGCCCTCCAGCTCCCTGAGCCTAGCGGGGATAACTAAGGCGGGTGGTTGTTGCATGTTAAAATGTACACCACCTCATTCTACTCCCCTAGCTATGCCTCCATGTCTTCTACTTCACAGACTCATCTATCCTTAAAGCTTCCACTTCTTGAAACATTTAACATGCCCGAGTCTCTATAACTAGGGCCAGTTTCTTGTTTCTTACTACACTGTGCAGTCCACATCCGCTCCTAGATGATCTGCACCTTCTTTACCTATGATCTGAAATAGCTGCTAAAATTTCCCCTTTGCTGAAAAGAGAAACTCAGTCTCATCCCCTGGATGAACCATGCCCATTTCCTAATACAGTCAATGCCGGCATGAATGATGTATTCATGCAATGGATGACATCGTAAGGCCTCGACGTAACTACCAAGAGATCCAAATGTCACTCTCACCTCTAAGGGCCGAGTCACACTGTCGGCATCAGTGCGAGGTCACTAGGTCTCCTCCAGTATGAACTTCAAATGTGAGGGTCAGGTCAACGGTCTTAACTGGGACCACTCAGTATCAACCAAAGAAATGGACAGGAAAGCAAACAAAGATAAGTGTCTTTTTATTATTATAGCTCACAGTACAAAGACACGAATACAACAGAAACATGGAACTAGAAGTACAAGGGATGTATCCACTAGTTCCGCTCCTGTCCACCTACTCCCGTAGCTATACTGCCTTGTCCACTGCTCGGATTTTTCTCAAGCACCCGCCGCTGCTTCTGCCTCGGTGGATCCTCTATAGCCTACAGATCAACTGTGCATGGGTTCGGACAGTCACGTGCCCGGTGACCCTTCCTACCACATTCATAACACTTCCCGCTACTCGTACGAATTGATCTGGTCCTCTTGGACCTATGCATCATTTGTCTACTGCCCACAGATGACTCGACAACTAATCGAAAACCCTGCAGAAAAGGCAGAAGGCTCCTGTACATGCTCAGGGTGTAGAGATACTGGCACAAACATCACTCTGAAGAAGGTATCGAAATCATCCCTTGTAAAGGTCATCCTGTCGCAAAACTAGAACAAGTGGCTCCACCACCATCCTGTTGTTTCCTGAACAAGGCTGACAGCAAAGATCTCTATGAAGTCTGCTAGCATCCACGCTAGCCTGAAGACTCTCACCACAGCCTCCAGCCAAACCTCAGCCGCCTGCAGGTCTACCTCTCCCTGGAACCTGGGTGGCCTCTCACGCTGGTACTCGTGCAGCGCGCTCAAGTGGCGTGCATCGCCTACTGCTGGGGCTGGTGGAATCGGTGGCCCAACGTATGTTAGTACCACCGGTGCCTCTGCTGGTGCCTCAATTGCAAGAGGGCCCTGTACCAAAGCATCATCGCTCGACAGGCTATCAGTATGCACATCCCTATGGGCTCTAGCTGGTCGTTTGTGAAAAGTCATCCTGAAAGAAACAACATGACACAGTCAAACATTTATACCTGGTTAGATGACCTAGTTTTTAGTTGACATGGTTTGAGCTGACTTTTAAAAAACTCCGGGAAACACACACACAATCAGTGTTTTTGTGCAAAAAGTTGGAAATCAAGTGTCAGGGTCATGGTGTATGGATACGTCGGCCTCCCGCACCAACACTGGACTCCCTAAACTGAAGACCACACTTGGTAACTTTAACTCCATTGCTTCACAGAAAGAAAAAATATCAGAGTTATAAGTTCTGCGGTAGAACCAACTCCTTTGATACCATTTTGTCAGGACTCGTCCTCGGGGCCCGTGCCGTGACTACCCCAAGCACGCATTCCATAGGCCAGGGGCTGGTGACTAGCACCAAAGGCGTAAATCCTGATAACTGGGATGGAATTGACTTTATAAAGGCAAACAAACACCATAGAGTAGAAGAGGAAGTAAAACAATAAGTACAAAAGAAAGAAGTGCGGAAAAGTAAATGGAACAGAATACAAACCCCACTAAAAGTAACGCTACAACTGAACAAAAGTACAATAGGAGAAGGAAAGAGCTGGAAGAACGGAAGAAGCTTCTGGGTCGTCGTCCTCAGATCCTACCTGAAGGGTAGGTATAGATAGCGTAGCTCCTGGATCGTCCACCACATATCCTACCTGAAAGGTAGGTACAGATATCCTCCACAATGCTCTCACCCGTCAACATCCTCCGAGTGTCGTATCGTCGTGAAGTCCACCTCCGGAAACTGACTCGTCGTGTGGTCCACCCCCGGGTACTGACTTTTGGTGTGGTCCACCTCCGGGTACCGTCCGGTCCCCGAACACTCAGCCTCTGTCAGCACTGCCCATCGTCTGCAACCAACAAAACGAGGTGCGGGTGTAGCCCGTGCAGGGGTGAGTATAACGATACTTAATAGGGTCCCCGAGACCCTCATGGTCTCACTAAAAAAAAGGATAACAACAAATAAGTTCTCAACAGATAACCTCTAGTTAGGTATATTCCCATGAATATACCTAAGTTATCAAGTAACCCATCTAAATCACGAGGAAACACAAAGATTATGAAATCCACGGATATCCACTAACTAGGAATATGCCCATAAATATACCTAAGATATCAAGTGACCCATATCAATCATGAGGTAAACACAAAGGTCATGAAATCAACAGATAACCACTACCTAGGTATATTCCCATACATATACCTAAGTTATCAAGTGACCCATCTCAATCATGAGGTAAACCCAAAGGTCATAGACTCAGGTCAAACCCAGATTTTCATTATCGAAACCGTAACTGCTGAAGAGCCTCGTCTCTGGAGTGAACAGTGGTCCGATCATGACTCTGAGATACTGCTCACTAACCTAATACTGCTGAGGTACTACTCCTGTCGAGTACTGCGGGCCAGCCACCCAAACATAGTAGTGCTTCCCGCTGGGGTATGCCACCCAAACACAGTAGTGCACACCCCCAAGTAGCCTGCAGAGTTACTTTCCGGATGAGTACCGTGGGACTTCACTATCAAAAAGGTAGTGCTCCGTCTTCTATGGTTCTTCAGGTAAACAATGCAGTTCTCCATCCACTGGGCTAGTCGACTCACTCCAAGTCGAGTCAGTCAAGTAGTCATCAGGTCTCAGTCAGCTACACGGTCTCTGTACTCTACACGCTCATCTTGGGGAGGGTCTGCTCCACGAACTATAGGTAGATATTCAATGTATCTCAATGTTCCATGAATAAGTTATCAAGGTACCGCCTTGTCAAAGGGGTCTCAACGCAATAGACGGCGCGTCAATCAGACGACCGGTCTATGAGTTACTAGCCTTTTCATTCCAGGGGACCGGGTGGTTTCGTGTTCAAACCAACCCGGACGTATCTCAACTGTAACCAGAACTCTGATAGGGTATTCTCATAGTGACCGTTCCTCAATGATATCACCATCGCCGCTGACGGTTCGTCAAACAGACGTCTGGTCTGAAAGATATCAGCTTTTCCGTTCAGGGGCCTGGTTGGATTTCGGATGCAAACCAACCTGAACGCACTATGACGACATCCAAATCACGAGAAGAGTAAGCCAAAAGTTCTATCTCATCAAGAGGAATTCAAAAATGTCAATGGCATGTCAATTGGACATCCGGAGATCAAGATATAAGCGTTTTCGCTCCGTGGGACCGGTTGGTTTCGTGTCCGAACCAACCCCTCTGAACCCAAAGTACTCCGAAGCCATGCGTGTAATATAACAAAACGATCGTCTCGATCCAAGGATCGCATCTCAACTGAAGGTGCATCAATCAAGGGTCTGTAGCCCATGTTATGGGTGAAAGACAAAAAGTGATCCAAAAACGTGGGGGTCTGGGCCTAGACCGACCCGACCCTACCCCCCTTGGTCGGCCCGAACCGGGTCGACCCGACCTGACCTGGCCAGACCTGAGCTGGCCTAGCATGGCCGGGTGGCTCGCTGGCTCGGGCGGCGAGCCGAGGCTCCGCAGACGCGGCGCGCTGGGGCGCCGCCTCCTCCGGAATGCCGATGGTGTCCGCGGGCCCCCAGAGTTGCTCCAGTGGTCCGTTTTCAATTCCTCCTACTCTGATGTTCATCCCGGGTCCCATTCTTCACTGTAGAAATATCAAATCATCTCTGTGGCCCGTTCCGTCAATGCCCATCGATCCGCACGGCAGAAGAACAATCTTCGGAGTCTTCCATTCGCCTTCACGGTCCCAATTACGACCACACTTTCGTTCGGCCTCGACGACGGGGTGCGACGACGCCACACATCCTTGCTACATCCCTCCTGGTTCTCGCTCGGTGTCATTGCACCATGATGCCATCTTCCGAACTGCAACAACACAACAACAAAAGGGGAGGAGGGTCGGCCGTGTTCGTGCGGTCCGACCTCCTCCCGTTAAGATGATAATAAGCGGCCCAAAAGACAAAGAACAACAATGAATTTTCACAAAGAAAAGAGAATTAACCCAAAATTTTTTGCCCCGTAGTAGAATATTCCCAACCCGCAACATATTCTTCGCGGATCAACTTGATGTTTAGTTGATCAGCATTCTTTGATTTAGAAGGATGTAACATGGGGTTCACTAACATTCTCAAAACAATACCCTACCTCAATGTTGTTGTCGAATGTGAGTTTGTCATGGAATTAACCATCGTGGAAGAAGAGGATCGTCGCGGAAGAGAAGGATCATCGCGGAAGAAACATCGCGGAAGGAGCATCACGGAAGAGGCATTGTTGATGTTGCGGTACATGGCGTCGTGTTGTTGATCTTCGAGGGATTGACATTCTTCGTCGGAGATCGGTGCGTTCTTCACATTCTTCGCATTCTTCGTTGAAGAAGAACACTTTCCTCCAAATCCTCTCCACTCCACAAGCTCCAACAGAAATAAAATAAGACTTATGTTATTTTATTATCTCACATGACACGTTTGAATTTCAAAAGAAACGAACGAACAATAAATTCAATGAATTAATTGTAACGATTTAACTGCCCAATTTAATGAGGCATTTCTTAACCAGAAAACTTAAGTTTTGACTTCATTAAAAAGGGGTGTGCGGGTACGTTACGTAGAAGGAAAGAAACAGTGGGGCTCAAGTGGGTCCCACCTCATAAAATATCATACCAAGTGGGTAGGATATTGTGGGTCCCATTTAATCCGCTTAACTTATGTTAAGCCAGCTTTAAGGAAAATAAAATAAAGTGTCACACCACTTTTAATTTATTTCATAACATAACCCCTAAAAAAACCACACCCGAGCAAACGCAACTCCGAAAAAGGTGTTCCTAATAAATCACTGATGATACTATTCCATTGGTGCCCTCAGAATTTGATTCTGAGCACCAGTTCAAAAAATCGAAAAACCCGCTCATTCGTTCACTAAACGTACCCGAGCTAAACATCAGAAATTGATTCAGGGCACACTGGGCCTCAGAATCGTGCGCTGTCAGAAGCTGTGTTGTTGTAAAATCCAATGAAAATTGAGAAAAAAAATTCCCTTGATTTTTAATGGTCTTTAAAATTCTCCCACCTCAGGGCTTCACATCCTTGTAAAGCTTTAACACAAACTAGGGATATAAAATCGGTACTGAGCATGAATCTGAGCCCCCCGCTCTCATGTGCTCACCTGGAGGTTCCGTACTGCTAGTGAAACTGCACCCTAGGAATCTACCGTCCTCGTAGGATCTTCTCCTGTCGATCCTCGATCCCCACTAGAACCTCTATGTATGTCACCCCATCGCCAAGGTCCAGCTCCTCATGGCTGATGATATATGAAGGGTCGAGCATGTATCTCCTCAGTTGAGATACACGGAAGTCGTCATGCACCTGGTGCAACTAAGGTAGATGGGTCATGTGGTAAACCAATTCGCCTACCCAGCTGAGGACCTAAGAAGGTCCGCTGAACCTCGGAGATAACTTGCCCCCTTGGCCACATCTCCGTAAACCTCGTCGAGGTGAGGCCCGTATAAGGACTTGATCGTCATCCTCGAAATCTAGAGGTCTCCAATTCATGTGCTTCCTGGGGTTTCCTTTTCTCCGACCAAGGAAAACCCATCCTGACGTCACAGTTAAACCACAATTTTTTACCTAATACAGTCAATCTGTGTATGAACTATGATTTCCCAGTCCATACTCAAAAACTTCATAAGGCCTCAACACTACCACCAAGAGATTCCAACCGAAACTCTCGCCTCAAGGGTCTGACCACACTTACGGCGTATGTGTGATTATCGAGTCATTTCCCAAGGTATCTCTAGATGTGATGGTCATGTCTACAACTTACTGGAAAATCTATGTCTGGGACAAGATTTGTGAAAGGATGAAATGATTCATATCGACGTCTATTATTACAGCAACTAGTAGTGGATACAAACTGTCCCTTGAATCATTTTTTAGAGCCATTGGGTCACACTCCTTGCCCGCATGTAGCCACACTCTTCCTCCGCCCTCCATCTCCCTGAGCCTAGCGGGAACAACGAAGGTGGGTGGTTGTATCATGATAAAATGTACACCACCTCATGCTACTCCCCTTGCTCTACCTCCACGTCTGTTGCTTTGCAGACTCATATCTCCTTAATGATTCCACTTCATGAAACATTTAACATGCCCTGGTCTCTAATACTGGGGCTAGTTCCCCGTTTCTTACTACACTGTGCAGTCTCATCTGCTCCTAGATGATATACACCTTCTTTTCCTATGATCTGAAAGAGATGCTAAAATTACTCCTTTGCCGAAAAGAGAAACTCAGTTTTATCCCTTGGATGAACCATGCCCATTGGCCAATACAGTCAATCCTATTATGAATGATGTATTCATGCCATGGACAACATCGTAAGGCCTCGACGTAACTTCCAAGAGATCCAACTGTCACTCTCGCCTCCAAGGGTCGAGTCCCACTGTCGTCATCAGTGTGAGGTCACTAGGTCTCCTCCAGTAGGAATCTCAATAGTGAGGGTCAATTCTATAGTCTTAACTGGGACCAATCAGTATCAATCAAACAGTAGGGCAGGAAAGAAAACAAAGATAAGTGTCTTTTTATTATTGCAGCTCATAGTACAAAGACCTGAATACAACAGCAACATGGAACTAGAAGTACATGGGACGTCTAGTTCCGCTTCTGTCCACATGCTCCCAGAGCTCTACTTCCATGTCCATTGCTTGGATATTTCTCAAGCACCTGTTGCTGCTTCTGCCTCGGTGGCTCCTCTAAAGCCCGTGGATCAATTATGCGGGGGGTCGGACAGTCACGTGCCCGGTGACCCTTACTACCGCATTAATAACACTTCATGCTCCTCGTACGGCTGGCTCTAGTCATCTTGGACCTCTGCATCATCTGTCTACATCCCATAGATGACTCGGCTACTAATCGAAAACCCTGTGGCAAAGGCAGAAGCTCCTGTACATGCTCGGGGTGTAGAACTACTGACACAAACTCCACTCTGAAGATGGTCTCGAAATCCTCCCATGTGAAGGTCATCCCGTTGAAAAACTTGAACAAGTGGCTCCACCACCTTCCTAATGCTGCCTGAAGATGGATGGCAGCAATGATCACTATAATGTCTGCTAGCATCCCCACTAGCCTGAAGACTGTCACCATAGCCTCCAGCCCAACCTCAACCACCTGCGGGTCTATCTCTCCCTGGAACCTGGGTGGCCTCTCGCGTTGGAACTCGTGTAGCACGCTCAAGTGGCGTGCATTGCCTACTGGTGGGGATGGTAGCATCGGTGGCCCAACGTATGGCAGTACCACCAGTGCCTCTACAGGTACCTCAACTGCAAGAGGGCCCTTTACCGAAGCCTCGTCGCTCGAGAGGCTATATGTACGCACATCCCTCTGGGGTCTAGATGGTCATCTATGAAAAGGAATCTTGAACGAAGCAACATGACACGGTCAAACGTTTATACCTGGTGAGCTGACCTGGTTTGAGCTGACTTGGTTTGAGCCGACTTTTAGAAAACTTCTATAAACACACATGCAACCTGTGTTTTCATGCACAAAGTCAGAAATCAGTTGTCAGGGTCCTGGTGTATGGATACGTCGGCCGCTCGCACCAAAACTGGACTCCCTGAACTGAATACCAGACTCGGTACCTTTAACACTATTGCTTCACAGAAAGAAAAAATATCAGAGTTATAAGTTCTACGGTAGAACCGACTGCTTTGATAGCAATTTTTCACGACCCAGCCTCGGGGCCCATGTCGTGACTACCCCAAGCTCTCCTTCCATATGCTAGGGGCTGGAGACTAGCACCAAAGGCATAAATTCCGATAACTGGGAAGAAATTTTCTTTATAAAACCAAAAAACACCATAGAGTACAAGCGAAAGTAAAACACTAAGTTTAAAAGAAAGAAGTGCTGAAAAGTAAATGGGCCAGAATACAAACCCAATAGAAAGTACATCTATAACTAAACAAAAGTACAACAGAAAAAGACAACACCAAGAAGAAAGGAAGAAACTCCTGGGCCGTCGTCCTCGGATCCTACCTGATGGGTAGGTACAGATAGCGTAGCTCCTGGATCGTCCACTACGAATCCTACGTGAAGTGTAGGTACAGATAGCCTCCACAACGCTCTCACCTGTCTACCTCCTCCGAGTGTCGTCTCGTCGTGAATTCCACCTCCGGATATTGAATCGTCGTGTGGTCCACTTCCAGGTACTGACTCCTCGTGTGGTCCACCTCCGGGTACCGTCCAGTCCTCGAACACTTAGCCTCAGTCAGCACTGCCTGTCGTCTGCAACCAACACAACGATGTGCGGGCATAGTCCATGCATGGGTGAGTATAACGATACTAAGTAGGGTCCCCGAGACCCTCAAGGTCTAACTAAAACCAACAACGATAAACACAGAGAAGATATCAATAGATAACCTATACTTAAGTATTTTCCCATGCATATACCTATGTTATCAAGTAACCCATCTCAATCATGTGGATACACAAAGATTATGAAATCAACGGATAACCACTACCCAGGTATATGCCCATACATATACCTATGTTATCAAGTACCCATCTCAATCATGAGGTAAACAGAAAGCTCATGAAATCAATGGATAACCACTACCCATATATATGCCCATACATATACCTATTTTATCAAGTGACTCATCTCAATCATGCGGTAAACACAAAGGTCATAGACTCAGCACAAACCAGGATTTTCATTATTGAAACCGTAACTGCTGAAGAGCCTCGTCTCTGGAGTGCACATTGTTCCTATCACGACTCTGAGGTACTGCTCACTAACCTAAGACTGCTGAGGAACTCCTCATGTCGAGTACTATGGTCCAGCCACCCAAACATAGTTGTGCTTCCTGCCAGGGTATGCCAACCAAACACAGTAGTGCACACCCCCTAGTAGCCTACAGAGGTACTCTCTGGATGAGTACCATGGGTCTGCACTATCACACAGGTAGTTCTCTATCCGCCATGGGTATGCACCCAATCAATGTAGTGCTCCGTCCACTGGGATAGTCGACTCACTCCAAATCGAGTCGGTCATGCAGTCGTCAGGTCTCAGTCGACTACACGGTCTCTGTACTCCGCACGCTCGTCTCTCGGAGGGTCCGCTCCACGAGCTACAGGTAGATACTCCAAGTATATCAATGTTACACTAATAAGTATCTCAAGGTACAGCCTCATCATAGGGGTCTCAACGCAACAGACGACACGTCAATCAGACGTCCGGTCTGTGAGTTACAAGCCTTTTTGTCTGAGGGGCCCTACTGGTTTCATGTGTGAACCAACCTGCACATATCTCAATTGTACCCAGAACTCTCATATGGTATGATCATTGGGACCGTTCCTCAACGAGATTACCATCACCGCTGACGGTTCGTCAAACAGACATCCAGTTTGAATGATATCAGTTTTTCCGTTCCAGGGGCCTGGTTGGATTTCAGGAGTGAACCAACCCGACCGCACTCCGACGGCATCCAATCCCTAAGCGGAGTAAGCCAAAAGTTCCGTCTCATCATGAGTAACTCAAAAAAGTCGACGACACATCAATAGGATGTTCAGAGCTAAAGATATTAGTGTTTCCGCTCTGAGGGCCCGGATGGTTTCGTGTCTGAACCAACCCGGACGAACCCAAAGTACTCAGAAACCTTCTGTGTAATATACAAAAACGACCGCCTCGATCCATGGATCGCATCGAAATGGACGATGCATCGATCGGAGGTCCATAGACCATGTTATGGGCGAAAACTGAAAGTGATCCAAAACGGGGGGGGGGGGGGTCTGGGCGCAGGCCGACTCACCCAACCCCCCTGGGTCGGCCGGAACCTGGTCGACCTGACCCAGGTCCGGGTCCGACCCGGCGGGGCACGACCCGGCCCAGCCGGCGCAGCCCGGCCTGAGCCGACTCGGCTCATCCGGGCGGCACACAGGCTCGGACAATGGGCCGAGGCTCCGAGAACGCAGTGCCCACGGCGTCCCCCCCTGGATCCCACGCGGACGCGGGATCCATCAGCTCACCACCGCGGCTTCAGCCGCGGCAGTTTCTCCAGGCGGCGTGGTGGGGCGCAGCCGCCTCCGGGCGGCCGGCCAGTGCCGGCCACCGACGGTTTCAGCGGGCCTCGAGAGTTGCTCCGGTGGTCCATTTTCAATTCCGCCTGCGCCAATGCTTATCCCGGGTCTCGTTCTTCACTATAGAAATATCAAATCGTCTCTACGGCCCGTTCCGTCAATTCCTGTCAATCCGCATGTCAAAAGAACAAAATGAAAAGTCTTCCGTTCACCTTCGCGGTCCCAATTATGACCACGCTTTCGTTCGGCCTCGACGGCGCAACGCGACGGTGCTATTCATCCTTGCGGCTTCCCTCTTGGTTCCCGCGCGGTGTCGTCGCCCCATGCCGTCATATTCCGAATTGCAAAAACAAAACAACAAAGGGGGAGGAGGTTTGGACATGTTTGTGTGGTCCGACCTCCTCCCGTTAAGATGATAATAAGAATCCCAAAAGAAGAAGAACAACAAAGAAATTTTCACGAAAAAAAGAGAATCAACCGAAACAGTTTTTTCCCAGCAACAGATTACTCCCAACCCGCAACATATTCTTCGTGGATCAACATGATGTTTAGTTGATCCGCATTCTTTGATTTATAATGAAGTAACATGGGGTTCATTAACATTCTCAAAACAATACCATACCTCAAAGTTGTCGTCGAACATGAGTTTTTCATGGAATTAACCGTCGCGGAAGAAGAGGATCGTCGCGGAAGAGAAGGATCGTCGCGGAAGATATGTCATGGAAGGAGCATCGCGGAAGAGGCATTGTTGACGTCATGGTACAAGTCGTCGCATCGTCGATCTTCGACGTTTTGACATTCGTCATCGTAGATCGGAGCGTTCTTCGCTATCATCACGTTCTTCGTCGAAGAAGAACACTTTCCTCCAAATCCTCACCACTCCACAAGTTCCAACAAAAATAAAATAAGAGTTATCTTATATTATTAATGCAAATGACACATTTGAATTTCCAATGAAACGAACAAAAAATTAATTCAATGTATTAATTGTAACGATTTAACCACCCAATTTATTGAGGCGTTTCTTAACTAGAAAAATGCAAGGTTTGACATCATTAAAATGGGGGGTGCGGGTGCGTTACTTAGAATGAAAGAATCATTGGGACTTATGTGGGTCCTACCTCACAAAATATCCTACCACGTGGGTAGGATATTGTGGGTCCCATCTAATCTGCATAACATAGGTTAAGCCAGCTTTAAGGAAAATAAAATTATGTGTCGCACCACTTTTATTTTATTTCTTAACATAACCCCAAAAATTTAAAAAAACCACACCCGAGCAAATGAATCTCTGGAAATGTTGTTCCTAAACAATTACCGGTGCTACGATTCCATCGTTGCCCTCGGAATTCGATTCCGAGCACCAGTTCAAAAGTTAGAAAAACCTGCTCGTTCGTTCACTAAACGTACTCGAGCTAAACATCAGAAATTGATTCCGGGAACACTGGGCCTCAGAATCTGGTGCCGTCAGAAACCACATTCTTTTAAAATCCCAAATAAAATTAAGAATAAAAGTTTCCCTTTAATTTTACGGGTCTTAACAGCTAAGGGGTTTTCATCCCAAATTTCCTTCTTTTAAAATTTTTTGAATTATCCACAAATTTTCATTTATAAAGTGTACTTACTTCCACATTGAAATATTTTTTTCTTATTTATATTTTTATTCAGTTAATTTAAAACTTAATTATAATGTCTCTATTTCAATGTATTTTAAGCCAAATGTTATCAATGTTTTATAGTTTATTATACAGTTTCACTTTCAAATTGAGGTTGTTTATGTAAAATTTACATTTAGTGGAATTATATTTTTTTTTAAAAACCCAGTATAATTTTCTCATACTATAGTTATTTATAGTATTGAAAATTATTCGAACCATTTTACCTCCCTTCACCTCTCATTTCATTCAAATGGTTTATAGTAAGTGGACCAAAACTTATCTCTTGTTTTCATTCAAGAATCATTATCCTCTATGTACATATTTTTTATATAGTTTCATGAACTTTATTATCTATAAATAAATGATTAGTTTAGTTCATTTTATTAAATCATTAACATAATTTACCAAATTTTTAATGGAATATTCTTAATGTTTATAGAAATATATTTTTATAGGCTTTGACTCTATAAAATTATAAAAAAAATTCCATTTTAATATTATCTACATGAATTAATTTTCCACCATGTTATTTATTTTTATTTAAAAATATTCTTCTTAAATGATTATAGTTTTAAAAATTAATTTATATTCACATTAATGTAGTGAATTTCTTCCTTTAAAGTATAAATTACTAAAAGTAAAAGTGTGTTTCTTTTCATTTTTCAAATTAATTTCTTAATGCTCTTATAAAGTGTTATTAATCAATGTATACATTCTTTAATGTTTCTTATACTCCAGTAGGGATAAAATATAATGATATTATATAACATTATTTTTATAGTTGATTATAATCATCTATTTTTTTAATTTTTCATGAAATTCAATTTTTTGTTAAATAAGAAAATATAGAGTTATGAATACTTTTACGTTGATGTTGCACACATATGTGAGGTTTTCATTATGTGTTGTATGAGCCAATAATTATATATATCAGAAATGAATTGGGTATAACCTTAATTCACACGAGATCATATTTATTGTGGTGTGAAACCAACCCCCTAACATACTCAGTCTATTATATGATATATGGGCCAAAAATTATATAGCCCTCCGTTGTGTTCGGTAAATCATTATCTCTTATGACATTAATTGTTAGGGACTTAGGAGAAAACTCAATATATTAATGGAATATATCAATTATTTGATTCTGTTTTAGCTATGATTCTCGTCATAATAAATGATATTATATACGTATGAATATACCATGTTCTTATACATATGTTATGTTTACACATCTTATGATTATTGGATCATGTTTTCACAACCCAATTACTTATGTCTTATGATATTCCAACATTTGTATTCTACAAAACATTATTAATCATATATAGTTTTTCATTTTTTATTATCTTATGTTAAATATATGTAACTAGATTATATTCTCATACCTACATTCTCATAATGTGATCGCATAGAATCTTAAAATTTTATCTCTTATATTTAATCATGCTAACTATATGATATCTCCCATTCTTATATTTACATTCCATAGTTTATGAAAAAGAGTATCATTTATCATGTTTCTAAAAGGGTATTTCATGAGAATACTATTTTTAGTAAATTTTAAATACTTATTTTAAAATAATAAATATATGTTGGTAATATCGAAAGAAGCAAAACCTTTGGGTTATAATATTTTTTCAATTATTGTCATAAATTGTTTAAATTATGATGATGATGTAAATATATGTGTATAATTCTCATATCATATTTCTTAGTAATAAGGAATATGTGTAAAGTTTTTATTTCTAACATTGGATCTTAGAATTTAGGATCAGATCCGAGTAGCTTTTTGTTTTTTTCTTAATTGGTTTATAAATAGGAATAGTATAGAACTCAAAACAACCTATATTGAAACATGAGTGATATTAGATGAACTAAAAATGGAAATGGTTCAAATGAAGTTTTCATGATTTAGAATATCGAAGGATTAATTTTTATTATCCTATGATTTATTGTAATTATAATATATTGATAATCTCACTGGACAATTTGATTTTAGAAAAGTACTAATAGTAAAATAATGAAATTAGGGTGGTGATAGGTACACTCAAAATTGATAAAATCTTATTTCAATCTAATTATATGACATCATTCATATATTGAATTGTCTCTTACACAATTAATTTGGATCTCTAATAGTTAGATATTGATTATCAGTGATAAATCCCAGTTGTTAAATGTTTTCACACAATGTATATATCTCTTATAATATTGAATTCTATTCGAATTTTCATCCTAGAAGTTATATTATTCGCCATTTAATCAAATTTGATGTGATTTTGGGAATGAATTATCTATATCCACACATAGTCAATATAAATTTATATTATAGGGATGTCATATGTTATATCATTGATCAAGTTATGATAGTTTTTCAACGAAAGGAGGACTATGAACATTTTATGGGAATTATCACCATTATATGGGTTATCATAGCAAATCGTGAGGGGTATTTAGCTCAAATGATTAATAAGAAACCCAATTATAGTTATATTATAAGTATGATGAAAAAAATAGTTTCTTAATCTTACATAAGATATTTAGGTTGATGTATCATTCTAAATTATATATTAAGAATTTTCAATATTTTGGATGTCATATACTATTTTCTTCAGTGAGATATAATTAAAATTACGTGGATATCATTTATTTACGATGTAAAATGTAACACGTTGATATTTTAGAATGAGTTTTCATTTAAAGATATATTATGTTCAATAACGTGATTCACATGAAACACCAAACTAATATTAATAATGAATCATATAATAAAGATAAAATATTACAGTAAAATATAAATTTTAATACATTTTATGAATAAAATATGATACTTTATTAATACAATTACATAGGTAATAAATCCATTAGTAAATAAATTGACCACAATCATGAAATTTTTATCCAAATGGTTTCCATGAATATCATACCTCTATTATAACTATAGAAATAATTATGAGTATAAGAAATAAAATACACAACTTTCAAATTAAATAAATAAATAGGACTAATGATTTTAGAAATTTTTTTAATTTAAAATATAAGATTGTATTATGATCATTATATATATAGTCGTTGGATATATAGTTCTTTGGTATATATCTATTTTATATATAGTCAATGGGTGTTCTTGTCTAAAATAGGTTCATCGAGGTTGTTTAATTTTTAACTGAAAATTAAAAAAACTAAATTCGTAATTCTTGAAAGAAATAAAAAGATAATATTCAATTAGAATATTTTATTACAAAACTATATATTTCTATATTTTATATTTTATTTCAAAATAAGGATTTGATGTGTTATAATTAATATATTAATATAGTTGGATTGATAATATTGAGTTGTTAGATTATAAAAAATTGAGATTTTATAAAATTCATTTAATGATAAAAGGGGAAATTTTTTTAAAAAAATTATTTAAAAATTATTTCTATTTTTGAATTAAAAATTATATTTATCACTACTGAATAATATTTTTTAAAATTTTTATTTTTTATTTATATAATTAAATAAATTAGCATTCATCTAGTTATTGTTATTTGGTAATTAATAATGTTAATATTAGTTTGGGCTTAAGAATATATATTCTAATTTTTTTTATATATGTTATTAATTAATTTTTTAAAAATAACATTTTATAACTATTAAAAATTGAATCTAAAAAATGGCTTTTATATTCATAATTAGAACATCAAAAATATATAATAAGTCCAATTTTATTTTTATTCATAAAAAAAGTTACCAAGGTAAAAGTTAGTCACCAAGGTATAGGTTAAAATGATGTAAAAGGGTTAAATTAATGGATCATGTCATAAAATCTATAATAAAATATAATCTAATTGGTTGATTTATAAATGATAGAACTAACCTTATCATATCATCACTTTTCAATTTTTGATCTATTTTCACTGAGTAATAAATTTCTTTTATATTAGGAAATTGGTATTTACAAAAATACTGCCCCTTCTCATCTATAACAAAACCCCTCATCATCCAAGATCTGAGAAAACATTTCCTTATAATTTCTCTTAAATTAATTCCCAAATTATATCCCTCATAGTAATATTGCATTTTATAGATCCTATAGTTAAAAAAATAGTCCCAAATTTTTCATTTCCAAAAGGCTCTCTCTGGGGATGGAAAAGCCAATAAATTTGGGATGCTTCAATATACATAATTTTTTGGTAGCTATGAAATGCCTATAAAAATGTTTTTGATGAACCAATCTGGCATAGGATCATGATATTATCCGATTTGGGCCTATCTCTAATAGTTTTTCTTTCTCGGAACTCTAGCCCTGAGGCATCCCCCTGGAAAAATCTTAAGGATGGGAGATGTATCCACAATAACTTATAAAGGGGTGCTTCATACTCCTCCTCCACAGACCTTCGATCAAGAAATGATGATTTTTGGTGATCCTAGATCTTTCTGAAGGGGTTAAAAGGCCACCCAACATCTGTTCTTCGTGATCCAAAGCTCAAATCGAATATCTACTCTTCTCCTGGAAAGTGGATCTCATCACGATGCCTAGCCTATATCATTACATGATATTTTAAAGGATTTAATTCTCTGATTTATTAGACATAAACATAAAAAGTTAGATCTATATCTAGGATTTCAGATCTAGATCTAGATTTATATTATCATGATATCTTTTATCTTGATTTAGGGGTTTAGATTCAGAACTCTAATCTTTGTTGTTGTGTATCTCGGATTTCGGTGATTTCTATTGAGTGGACATCCATCAAAGAATTGAGGTATGTGGTCTAGAATATAATTCTTATAGTCATGGATTATATATATATATATATATGAAAAATTTTAGGATTTTCATCTTCATTTAGAAATTTATTTTCATAAATCGGTTTAATTAGGTTGACCAATTGATTTATCGAAGCATTATTGAATTAAATGATTAGTTGTGGAATTAATCTTCAGACTAATTGTATTACTTATTAGATAATTAATTTGGGAAATTGATTATGAGATTTAGGGATTGTAAACTAGATAATTAGTAATTGTATTAATTTTGAGATATCTAATTGGTTAAGTTGAGAAAATTAATTGTTAATTAATTATGTGATTTGATATTATGATCTTTATAATTAATTAAGGGATAAATTATGATGATTTTATATTTAAAATGTAATAATTTATTATGGAAAATTTAATTAATGGAATATGAATTGTGATGTTGATTAATTATTTGATTCAATTAATTAATGTTCAATTAAATGTTTAGTTAATTTTTGAATCAACTAATGATTTTTTTGGTATCTAGTTATTGAATTAGTAATGGGATTGATGTGAATAATTAATTATGAAATAATTGTGTTTAAACAAATAAGAATGTTCTCATTAAATAATTATTAGTACAAATGGTAACATGGGAATCATACATAAGAGTATGAAAATTAGAAATGGTCATTCTAATCATAAGTATACATGGTAACATAGTCATTATACTTATTAGTACGAGAATGGGAACATAGTAATACTTTTGCAGAGTAATTTTGGTAAAATAGTCATCTTAAAAAGATTTAAGATATTTGTAACATTTTTAATGTGGATTATCACTGTGAAATTAAGGAATTAAAATAATGGAACTCCATGTTATGGGCTCACATTAAATTATTTGAAACATCAGCATGAGTCAAATAAGGTATTGAGATATCATAGAAACATTGAGTACTTCAAATGCTATAATGAAGTAGTTATTATGATTTTATATTACCTAGGTAAAATTTGGTGCTTCAACACTAAATGAAGCTTGTGTTTGTGTATGAGTATCCTTGAGAACCATTATGTTAATGTAGTTAGATAAGAATATATGATAATGTAATAACTATTTATTTATACATTGTACTTATTTCTTATTGAACTTCATAGAGTATATTTTGACTGGACTTGTTTTACACACCATTGGAGGTGGCCAATTTAGTTGTACACACACCCTACTAATGCTACCTAATCGGTACCCAAATAGATTATATTGTTGTAAGAAAAGATAATGGAAAAGACTATGGAATGGATTGCTGATTTGGGATAGATATTGGACGAGGGAAAAAACATGGTTTAGAACCCACTTGGGGAGTCATAGTGTCTTTATTTTCTGTTTCATTATAGACACTTTAATCTTTTGTTGTTATAGTATGTTTTCCATTTCACGGTATTATTATTTTTCTTGTTTTTTTGTCTTTTTAAATGGCTATTGTTCTAATTATACATCATTTCACGATTGTTTATTTATTTCATCTAGTTTTTTACATTGATAAATGTGGTTATAGTATCTCCATGACTAACTTACCAGACCCTTGATGCTAGTATATAACCTCTAGCGTATGGAGAGGCATGCATAAGGTCATGTGGAGAAACAGATCATGTCATCGTCATCTGGCACCTAGGTCAGGACATTACAAAGTTGGTGTGGTATTTATTGGAAGGGAGATTCATATGGGAAACATTTTTTGTGGAGTAATATGAAGTAGATTTATAGTCTATAAAAGGGAGATTTTCAAGCTTACAGTAGATTATATATAGTCATTTTCCAAATATTCAAAGGAAATTCTGGTGGATTATTTGATATATGGAGATAAATTTATTTAATCAAATTTGGGTGGGTTTTATGATCAAATTGTTAGGTTCTATAAGTCATAATATCTCATTATCAAAGGTTATCATGCATAATTAATTCTTTGAGGCCATTCTAGATCATCAACAATATGAAGCCTTTGAGTACATCCAAATTAATACTATTCATGAAATTATTTTTCTCATATGTGCACCATTTGGAGACATTCAGAACAAAGTGTATCAGTACTGCCTTTATGCTAAATATAAACAAATTGAATGGGTTCGTACTCTCTAGGGGGATAAATATCAAATAAACATAACGTTTTTAACTGTCATGTTTGGAATAAAATAGTATCAACATACAATGAAATAATTAGGATGGGAGTTAATATTTTTAAAAATTTCATTTTATTTCATATCTCCAAGGAGGAATCGATGGATCATTAATTTTTTATGTGGTAGTGGGTATCTTTAGGGTGGAGCGGGTTGCATGATATAATCATGTTTAATGAATATGTGGGAACCAATTTTATCTTTATTTAGAATTTTTGTAATTGAGAAAGGAGTAATTATTTATAGAGGAAGATGATGGTGATATTGTCATCGGTTGGATGTGGGTCCATCTAGAACACCCAAAATAGATCTTATAGTGACTATATTTATATCTAGTGATTATCTAGACAATTACACAATTTTAATCTAGTGGATTACCTAAGAAATATTTTAAATTATTGAGAGAAATATTTCATAATAATGACAGTTATGGTGGGTAAGAATTATTCTCCTTCAAGGCATGGGTTGTCTTCTTAGGGGAGATAGATCCAATGGAATACACCCATTTGTGGGTACAATATCAACACCAGTGGATCATTCCGTCTTTATCTCAAGGACAATGGAGGTTTGGTTCATGAATATAGGTGTTAAGTTGGCATTTTTATTAGTAAAATTTATGGGATTGAAAACACTCTTCAAATGGTGTCCATGGTGGTTTCTAAGGGGATTGGGGTTTACCATTCTCTTGATGTACAACCGGTTGTTATTGAAATGGATTCCTATATTGTTTTCAACTCCCTCTAGAATTTTTAATCCATTCCATGGTACATTGTATTCTAAATTAAAAGGTGTAAGATTCTAATTATTATTGCTCTCTTATTTCACACATGTAATAATGGTAATAATATTATAAACTTTATATCTTCCACGATTACTCATTATAGTCCCCATATTATTTTATCCAATATGGGTTCCCTTCCCCCCGTGCGTGTTAATGTTTTCTGTGTATATTCTCACAGCCTTTTATACATAATTCGAGTATTATTTTATTTCCTTTGGGTTCCTTTAATAAAAATTCTTACTTTTGATGGATGGTGTAATTATAATAAAATTTAATAGTCTTACTCATTTTGTAATTATAATGTGTTCTTGTATTGGCTAGTATTACGACCTACACAAATGATGTCATAATGATTACATAATGAAAGACTAATAAAACATAAATAAAGGTAATATTTTCTAATAATAATTAATTTAAGTATTTTTAAAAAAAATATGAAATTATAATACATGGAAGTATATTCACTATAAGATTCAACTCTTTAGATAATTTTATAATCATCGATGAATGATACTTTCATGAGTTCCATGTGAACCATCACTATAGGATCCATAAAATAACCATTGCGACTCTAGAAATATATCGAACACATACTATATTTTTTAGGAAAATCGTTGATATGATTAAACCAATATCAAAGTGAAATGACTGGTAACATAAAACCAAAATATGCCAAAAAAATGGAATTTCAAACATATAAATATTACATTTAACTATAAAAAAATAATATCCGTGTAAAAAAGGAATTATAAATGAATTGTATTAAGTAAAATAACTAGAAATAAGGTAATTATTCATATTTATTTTCATATAAATTTAGTATATAGGATGTTCTATCATGTATAACCAAGAAGAAGTCTATGGTAAAGGGTTTTAATCTCAAAATCCCTTTATTGAAATGTGTTTTATATTATGCACCAATGTTCATTTATAAGGAATATATAATCACATTTTAACATATTTAATAGTATTTATCTGTTTATTCAAATCATTTTAATTTTTAGTTTAGTTTATCACTTCAATGTTATTTTTATTCAAAAGTAACCAATGTTTTATAGGTTTATTTTCTAATAATACTTTGTAATCATGGTAATATATGTCAAATTGTTATTGGGAATAATTATATGTTATTTATATTTACAACCAAATTTATTTTCATCTCCTATATTTATTTCTAATTTTTTAGTTTTCTTATTATCACTTCACCTTTCATTGGATCTGAATTAAACGAAAATGTTCTTTATATGTGGATTTTTACTTATAACTTCATTTTAGTAAAGAATATTTCTCTTAAATATCCATATTCTTTATGTTTCTTAGTCAACATTATTATAAATACATCAATGATTAATTAAGATAATTTTGTACTATCAATTAGATTCTTTATAAATGATTAAATGGAATATCTTTTAGCATTTTCTACACTATACATTTTCTATTACCTGTGAAACTGTTTATAAAAGTGATTAAAAATATTAATTTTTAACATTATTTACAAAAATGACATTTTTATATTCATTTTAAAAATTTTACATTGAAATATAACTTATTTATAGATAATAAGTTAATTATTACTCTTTTTTATACATAATTTTCTAATATTATTATAAATATTTATTCATTTATATCAATATACTTTGACAATTACTATTCTTTATTGGTAACATCCTCTAATGATATCTTAAAAATTATTTCTCTAGATGGGTTATTTTTTTGTTTTTGTAGAAGTTTTAATTAAACCCATTTCATCTCTTGGGCTAAATAAGAAATGATGGAATTATATTTGTTTTAATGTTCATATAGAAACAATATGAATGGTTTTCATTATGTAATGGATGGGAAAATAATTATATAGCCTTCTAAGGCACTGGTAAAAGCCTTTTATCTCATGATATGACACGTAATTGGGAGTGAACCCAAGTCCTTAATGGTCTCTATCAACTATGTGATGGGTGAGCGCATAATTATATATCCCACTAGTGAATTGGGTAAACCATTATATCTCATTAGCTAACATGTTAGAGAATGGGTTGAAAACATAATACATTAAGGAACTCTTTCCTCTATGTGATGATAGTCTTCGATATAATACATGACATAAGAAATGATTTTATAAACATATTTATATTCCAATTTTTTATTCTTATGTTATGTTTACACAACTCATGGCTATTTACTAATATTTCTTATAGACCTATTTCTAATGTCTTATGATATTCCAAAAGCCTTATTCTATGTACTATTATTAATGATATATATTTTGATGGGTATAATTTTATTATGTGATATTTATGAACCAAGATTATGTTATCATACTCACATTCTCATCGTTTGTACACTTATGATTATCTAATGTAATATCCTTTATTTTACCCTTAATAAGTATCTATTCTAACCCATTTATTATGTTTACATTCCCTCAGTTAGGAAGAAGAGTATTAAGTATGATGTGTCAAAAATTGTATCAATTGGGAAGACTATTTATAGGGAAATTATAAAGAGTTTATATTAAAAATATAGTATCATTTATTTAATCTACAAATACAATAATCCTTTAGATTTTGCGATATTGTGAATTTTTTGGAAAAAAAATTAATTTACGGATATGATTTATAATTATATGTCTTTTTATTGCGTAATCTCACTTTTGTATAATAGAATATATGTAATGTTTTTATTTATAGTGCCATATCCATGATTTCAGGGATGGGGACACGTAGATAACCTCATGTTGAACAACCATTACATTATAAAAATGTTGTCCAATGTTGGAAGCTTCTCATATAAGTCTATTAGAGATTTTATTATCTAAAATATGGTATTTCACATAGATATTAATGGATACATCTCATACCAATGGTGTCCTAATAAATCAAAGAACTTTTAAGTCCCAAATTTCACAATTTTATTTCTCTATATTCTATATTTTTACCCATATAAATGGGACATTAATATACTTCATAATAAAATTGCATTCCAATGGTATTATCTAGAATCCAATGTTTGACCCAGAAAACATATATATCTGAACCATTCCTTCTTCCATCTACAATACATTATATTACCATAAACACACATTGAATAAAAATAATGTTAATATAAGATTGAATATACCTATGAATATTGTTTAGAGAACTATAGAGTCGTATACCATGCTCTGATATAAAATTTTGGGGCACAAACTACAAAATTAATATGTTGATACACCATCTCAAACATTCTATGAAAAAAATCATCATAAATTAATTGAATAGAAGATACCATGAAACCCAAATATTATTCAAATTTGTATGTTCTAACACCCTAAATCACTAGATTGGGTCAACCCATACAACTCTAACAAACGAAAATACTATAAGAATTCATTAAAGGAAAATGAAACACAAAAATAGATACACATTAATTTTTTTTGTTATAACATTAGTCCTACATCAATTGGATAAAACTACCACAACATTCATCTATCTAAAGTTACAAGAGAAAATATTTCCTTGTAATGTCATCCAAGTGGATCACTAGTCACTCAATAAAATGTATCCACATGTACAATTTTCATACCTTACATTTATAGTTGGTTATAGCTAGTCAAATTATTTCATAGGTAAGAGATTATTACACACATCTCAACTAATCAACCTCCAATAGCATATAGGAATCCACACCCGACCATATAATTTCAGTGAAGAGTGAAATATAATCTTCTATTACACTTAATAACTCTTACATTTTAACATTTTTGATACAAAATCCCAAGGAATGAATTATATGTATCATCATCAGTATGACTAGCACAAACCTTTTCCAAAACAATTTGTTCACATCTTATTTAAAATTGAGTATTTCACAATTTTCAAAACATAACTTCCATACATCCTACCTATGATGGATTTTCAATGTCTCAATATTAATTATGATAAATCATATCTTCTAGAATTATTCCCTTTAGTGAACCAATAAAAAAATGATCAAACTCCACATTTCATAATAGTAAACATTCAGATCATCTTTAGCTTTTATTATCTTTTTTGGTTTTGTTAAATTCATTACATCTCTTTGTAGTTCAAAAAATATCTCATTGTGTCCACAAAATAAAACCGTTCCACTAAATCCTTTAGTGACTAACATTTATGAGGTAATATATTTTAAATAATTATTATACATAGGAATCATATTACTAATGTTCAACTACTTTAATATAGTATTGAAATTTATTAACTCCCCAAAATCAAATTTTATGATGTAAATAACTTTTATTGTATGTTCAAAACTTATTCTATTTTTATAATCATTATCCTTTTATATTTAGCCTATTAAATGTTTTCCTTTATATCACATTGGTATAAAATGAGACACTTTAACTATTTACAAACACACCAAAACATCATAGGTATAAAAGATGACATTAACATCATTTGGAAAAATTATATAAATATTTCCATATGTATTTACCATAAAACTATAAACACTTTTAAGTTATTTAGTGAAATTAAAATTTTATACTAATTGGGATGATATTTAATTATTGAACATTGAAATTATCTAATTCAAAAACATACCCCCAATGGAATCATTAAACATATATTCTTTTCAAAACATCATGATAATATACAAAAACTCATTTTTATTATATAAATAAATCATATTTATTTAGGTGGGAATATTTAACAAATAAACTATCATATCCATAAAATATATAATATTATATGTGTTTAGAGAATCTTTTTTAAATTAAACATTATTAATTAAAATATGTGATTGTAGGGTAGTTAGATCTATTTCCATTATATTTTTTTTGAATATCTTAGATTTACCCATTTATCATAGATAAAACCTTTTTATTCAATAATTACCTTCCAAAATGTTACTGAATTTGATGAATAAAAAATAGTGGTTATTAAATCCATCATCTCAGATTGTTATTAACAACTATATTATCATAAATAAAACTTCTCATATCATATATGATAATGATATGAGAATAAATATTTTTTATTAAGATCTATATGATCTAAAATTATTCCTTTTCATTCAAACCATAAATCAATTACCCTTTAATATACCATTTAAATAAAATATACTAGATTCATTAAGTCTTACCTTGATTTTAAATTGTTGTATACTTACAACATTTCTAAACTATAAATTTGATATAATATACCTTACAATGTGAAATAATAAATTTCTACAACTATGACCCCTTACGTTGATATTCCAAAAAGTTTTTGTAAATCCCATTGGGTATATTAGATAATTACATTAGTTAAAAACAATGCCATATCTTCTTGATATTACATTTAGGGTTATATGGCCAAGGATTGGTATTTGAAGAAACATTGTAACATCTAAAACTATGTTTTATTCTATTGGATTGAACATTTACTAGATAAACTATAAAAATTTAATTAGAACCTATATATCTCATGCACAATTATTTTTTACTCAACACCTTCATAAAATGCACTAAATATTCCATGAGCATATTAAAATTATCAAAAAATTTCCAACAATGACAACATAATGAATTATATAGCTAGAAAAATACTTAAGTAAACCTTTGGTGAATTTTTTATTCTCCTAAACATTTAAATTCATTTCTAGAATAGTTTATAAATATCATTACATATTAAGATATCACTCTACACACAATATTTTCTTACTTATAAACATTTATTATGCTACCAGTCATAGGAAGATTATTACAATATGAATTTCCTTCTATTTTAAATAATTAATATTAATGTAATGTTTAATATGGATAATGTTATTGTATCAATAATAAAAACTTTTATTAGATTACTATCACTTTTTAGATTCATTTAATAAGGTATTGTATGAAATTTTCTCCTACTAAAATGATCACCCCTTAAAAATTTTATCATATCCATTAGTTGGATAAAATTCATATTTCATCATGAATTACATTTTCTATCAAATAAATAATCCATGGATTTCATTACTATAAAATCATGTTAATCATATCATATATGGCTCTTTAATGGTTTAGTGGACAAATACTTATCCAATCCATATTATGGATAAAATCCACATCATTCATATGGTATTCTAACAGTTAGAGTATCCAATATATGTGTAACCCAACAAAAAGTTCGATGAATGGGGAACATAAATATAAATGTGACCTCATTGATTAGTTTCCAAGCACAAGATAATTCATGGGAACATAATGGATAATGTCATCCATACTTAAGGGATGAATTCTTGAAAAATTTTCACTTCCGAAGGAACTTAACACTTAGTATTTTAAATAGGACTTAATCTCACAGTATTATCTCTTTTATTCCCTTTACATATATGCATGATTATAATTATTTAGTTTTAAATACTATTCATTCCACCAAAATAATATGTTCAAATTATATTGATGTCTAACACTTTACACAACCTATAGAATATGTTACAAACCCATATCAAAAGACAATAGTATTTATACACATCTAAATGAATCACATGATAATGATACATGAATAAATGTCATCAAAATGATTATAATAATTTGAAATAAATAATCCTTAGAAGAGTAAGAGTAGAGGGATATATACCCAACCCCCAAATTTTTAGTCAAGGCATAAGCCACGAGGATAATGAATGGTCTGACCCAATGTCCCTTGGACCATGTCTACTTTACATAAGATTGATCACAATTACATCATATCATTAAGACCAAATTTTAATATACTATAATCAATCATTAAATTCCTTCTCATAACCTAGTAAAATCCAAATTCATGGTAGAAGAATACTAAACACATTATCATACCTATCATATAACTCTTAAGATGCATGTATAGAAATTAATATAAAAAGTTAAACTATTAAAACTAAAGCATACATCTTTTCAAAATAATATATATATATATATATATATCAAGAATGAAAAAATAAATAAATGAACAATTCATATATTCATGTATGAGATAAATTATTTAAAAAATTTCATAAATAAGAAAGTTATAAACAATTTAAAATGTATCAATATATAATAGAAATTTTATAATTAAAAATTATAAACATTTAATATTTATTTCAAATATGAAACCATTCATATTATTAAATATATGTAATTTTACTTAATCATGTAATATTAAATTAAATAGTAACTTTTTTATTCCAATTATTTTTTGTAAAAAATATATATAACCTAAATATCACATATTTAATACTATGTAATCATTGATCACATCAATAATGAAATTTTTTTCGAGATGTATTTTTTTAAATATGAAATTTAATTTTAAAAAACCCAATTAATTATTATGAACAATTCATAATGAAAATATAAACTCTTTTATATTTTGGTCTTATTTTGTAACTTATAAAGACTTTATAAATCACATTTATAATTTTCATATAAACCATTTATTTCTAACTTTTAATTCTTACCATATAACAAAAAAATTATTTAAAGTCCTCATTATATATTATAGATGATTTTATATTAAAATATTTCAAAAACATTTAATAATTTATTATTCACATTCTATAATTAATTAATTTTAAAAAATTATAAATTTAATAAATATCTTAATATATATTTCTTATGATATATAAATAATTTATAAACCATTTTATTCATTTTTCAAGAGAAATATATAAAAAATAATAGTATCTTCTATATCATATTATATGACTAACCCCTATCATAAATACTATTATATCGGTCTTGGTGTTTAATGAACATTGGAACTACCATTTGTATTCTATGACTGATAATTTCGATTAAGTGGTTAAATATAATTTCTTCGTTCAAATAGTCTATGTAGGTGTAATATCACATGCTAGGCAATTTTTACATTATAATATGTCATGTGTAAGAGTAATTTTGTGCCCCAACTATTGACTGATATGATTAGAACCTACATTATATTAAAACCATCATGCATTCATTGTGTAGGAATTAAACTATATGATTGAATATCAATGACTATTAAATTTTATGTTGTAAGAGTAACTCAACACCATATATGTCATACTATATGATATGACATTATATCGCATGAACAATGTGGTACACTATTTTTCACCAACGACATTACACCATCATAGCATGTGATATATTATATGAAACATCATGATCTAATAGAACTATAAATATTTCACTGTATATCTAGAAATGATATCCTAATTTATAAGAATCAAAAAAATTCATATTATAATACTATATATTGTAAATAATGGGATTGTTCACAATTTCAAGAATATTTTTCAGTATAAAATATGAAAACCAGGATATTTCATTTATTATAAATTTAAACTTTATTTCATGAATCAAAATTCATGGTACTTATATAATTACACATATGGTTTACTTGTTGGTATATTAACTGTTAATTACCATAGAATAATCAACTTGAAACAAAAATCCTAAAATCTAGCATGCATTAAATTGAATCCTAGTATATATATATATATATTTAAGAGACTAGGTGTTCCACACACCGATGAATGTTACCAAATCAGTATTCAATCATATGGTTGATAAATTTTAGTTAGAGGAAACCATCAAAATCCATCCTCTATGGTGTTTCCACGGGTTGATAAAATCACCCATCACATGGGTAGGATCATCGTCACATCCATGATATACTAGTAAAAATATAATAGAATAAAAAATAATGAAGGTAGATTTGTTGGATGTATCTAATTAGATTGAATATTAGTAATTAGTATATCTCATCTCAATAGAGTTTTCCTATTTATAAGATCAATTAGGACTCTCTGGAGGTACCCATTTTTTTACTCATGCATTAAAAATGAATTAATAAATCTTTATCCATTCATTATAATGTTTCCTTGGATTTTCTGATGAATTATTTATGTTATTAATTTGTTTATATTATATTTTTAGATTCATGTTAGGCTCCTAAAATAGTGTATGAATTGATTGAATTGTTTAAGAGATAGATGGTGATTCTTTTAAGATGTTACAATGACCTTATAAAAATCTAAGAATTCAAAATAGCTTGAGTAATTTCACAATGTCCTCAGTGTATGCCTTTAGATCCCAATTTCATTCTTTATAATATGTCTTAAAAACAACATATGAAATTGGGATAAGGTAAAAAAAATTGAAAAAGTTTATACGTTCATTATTTTGGCATTCAAAGTATAAATTTTTCATTAATCGAGTCCATTGTAAGACTTCGTTAAAGATTGCATGACATTATCATTGTATGTATTTGGATGGAGAATAATTCATTGATTTTTTTTTGAATCATAATTTTTTCCTATATAAAAGTTCATTTCATTATACAAATATATTACCTTTTAATGTTTAATGTCTTCGATAAAAGGTTCATAATACATGAAAACATAAAATATCATTATATTACACTAGAAATCATTCTTAATGGTTCATCCTAAGTACATTTATATAATCTCATAACCTAGGGTCATACATCAATGGAAAGGGTTGGTATAAGACCTAGTAAGTGAAAATAGGGAAACAATTTACTTATGATCTTGAAAAATATTAATAAGAACTTAAGGAAAATCATTATGGCATGAGGAAGAGGCGTATAATAACAAAAAATAAATAAATCATAACTTGTAAATCTAGCTAAAAAATTTAATTGATTCATTTATAAGAATGTTACCATGGTTTATCATTGATGTGTCATAAAAATTACCCTATTTATTCACCAAGGTATTTTAAAACATGTCAACTCTAGAGATTAAATTCATTACCCAAGGCATTGGAATGCTACCAGGGTGAACCCATCATATGTCGTAATTAATTTGACCCACATATATCATAATAAAAATTTCAGAAATAATCTATATAGAATAAAAGAAATGTGTTTCATATCAAAAGCGTTGTTCTTTAGAATGTGCTTAAAGGAAAGATACTTTTGTCATTTTAAACCCATAGAAAAGGTAGGATGGTTTCATGTATGTTAATACCAGAATAAAATAGATAATTTTGAAATATCTGTTAATAACCAAGGTTCCAAAATAGGTTTTTTTTTTAAAATTAAATATAATAATTTTGTGAGAATATAGATAAATTTTGAAATGTAAAATCGGCAACATAACAGCAATAAAGCCTAGTTTTAGAAAACAATAAAATGGAAGGGACAAGGTTATCCCACTGATAAGCGACTATTGATACATTAAATGTATATAATAAATTTTTAAAATTAAAATATTATATAAATTTTATGGACATTTTACATAAATATAAAACATGAAAGAAAAAGAGTTCTGAAGATTTCCCTTACATTGAAGAGTGACTCTTAAAACTCAATGATTGGTACCTTGGAGGCTTGAGGACTCCTTCAGAGAACTCCTTGGGAGTTAATAATATCATATATATAAATATATATATATATATTAGTGTATAATTAATTGGTAAATAAATCTAATGGTGAAATGGGTGGATATTTATAGCAAAAGTGAGAGAGTTTTTTATTAATTTCCTTAGACACCTCTGTGGTGGTATTTTCAGAATCATGGGGTTTCCCATGGTATTTTCCCATGGAATTGGCCACTATGGACACAAAATATAATATTTTAATCCATAATATTATATCATAACTTTATATTAATTATTACAACATTATGATTTCATTAAACTTACCCAAAATCTCAAACAATATTTTTATTATTCATGAAAAACTAAAGTATTTAATAAAATTATCATAAATTAATCCTAACCTAATATAGATGTTCTGATATAGAAAATGAAATTTATTTTATCATAATAATTATTTAAATTTTTCAAATTTTACCCTTAACTGTATAAATACTAATTTAGTAAAAAAATTACAGACAAAATATTTATAATAAAATTTAAAGTAAACTTTTTCACATTTGAAAAACATAAAATTATTTTTTTCATTAAAATTTAAATAATTCTATATTAATAATACTATTTAAATAAAATAAACATTATTAAGAAGATATTATTTTATAAGAACAAATATATATTTTCTATAATGTAATATTTCTATTAATAAATTCAACTTATTGAAATCATAATATTTTTAAGAAAAACTAAAATGAAGACATTAATTAAAGAATAAAAATGTATTTATATAATGTTATTATACAAAAAATAACTAAGGCCTTTAAATATAACCCAATATAACAAATTATTATGGCCAAAATATGAGGTGTTCGATAGTGATAGACTCATGTGGTGGCTCAGATAACATCACATGCGTGGTAATCTCCACAAACATGAACATATTCCATATGTGATTTTATTCAAGATTAAAATATTGAATATTGTCTTTGGATTTGTCAAGAGAGAATACCAAAGATGCTCCCTCTATCCAATGTTCTGAAAAATTGGCGTTGTAAGACATGATTATACTGGATGTGGCAATTTACTCTTATTTCTTCATTAATTACCCACTATCATTATTATTTATAACATTAATTATAATTTTATAATTACTATTTGGGAATTTTTGTATAATGGTCATATTAGACAGTCATTATAAAATAGTTGAAAATAAAGGTCTCATTTCAAATATACTCACTTCATTGTTAAAGGAATATTGGTTCTTTGAGTAAAAAATAAAATTACACACATTTTTAGGAAACAATTTTCATTCAAAATGTTCATGTCATTAAATTCTTCTCTCCTTAATAAATTAAATACCCAAAAAGTCAATTCATCCTCTTAGTTGAGAAAAGGTGAGGGTATTTCTCCCTCATTGTTCCCTCTGGTCCCCATGTCACTTCATCATATTTATGGTTCATCCACGACTCTTTAATGAGGTGGGTAGTCTTGTCACATATAACCTTGTCTCTAGAGTAAAAGAATGCAACTATATACTTCTCATAAGATAATTCATTTTCTAATTGTACCACCTCTGGATTCAATACATGTGAAGGGTGAGGTATGTATTTCTTGAAGAGAGATAGATAGAAATCATCATGAACTAGTTTATAATTTTGAGGAAGTGGAAGTTGATATGACACTACTTCTATGCGATAAAGTATTTCATAAGGGAAAATGTAACAAGGGTAGAGATTACCTTTCTCCCCAAACCTCATGAGTCTCTTAAAATGTGAAATTCAAATGAATACTTTGTCAAAAACATCAAACATTAAGTCCCTTCAATGGTTGTAATCATAGCCTTTCTAACAACACTATACATCTTTTATGGGTTATTGGATGGAATGAACTTTTTCTACCATCTCATGAAAAATATTATGCCCAAAAGTACTCTCTCACTACATTCATCCCAACAACGAAGAGTTTTTCATCACTTACCATATAAAACATAATAGGGTCCCATTTGAATACTCAAATAAAAGATGTTGTTGTATAATAACTCAACTAATGGGAGGTGTTGATCCCATCCAACTGTAAATTCCATTAAGAATGTTCATAACATTACTTCGAGTGTCTGAATAGTCCATTTATCTTGAACATCAGTTTTCGGGTGATGGTTCTTACTGAATTTCAATTCACTTTTTGAATCATGTTGAATACTTCTCCATAATTTTAATGTGAACCTTTGATCATGATCTAAAATTATAGAGAGTGTTACCTCGTGAAGCTTTACCCCTTCCATTAGGTAAATCCTGGAAATTTGATCAACAGATAAATATTTTTGAATATAAATAAAATTGGATGTCTTATTGAGATGGTCCACTTTAACCCATATTGATTTTTATCCTTTGGATGTTCTTGGGAGACTGGTGAATATGTATATATTTATATTATACCACTTCAATGCCTGTATGGGCAGTTTTCATAAATCCCCTTTAATATGTTGTAGCTCTACTTCACTTTTTCATACACCATGAACCTTAAAATGTAGTTCTCAATTCCCTGTTTTATGTTATCCCTCCAATAATAATCAGGAAGGTCCCTATACATTTCCATGATTCCATGATATATTGAGAAATTACATCTATTAGCTTCTTCCATCAAGTCCTTCTTTATTTCTATAATATATTGACCATAATGTCTTGTACGAAATTTCTATACACTTTCATTATCAATATTGAACTCCTAGAACATCTCATTCTTCACAGCCTCTATCTACTTTTGTAACAAAGTATCTTTTATTTTATATTTCTTGATGTTCATTAGTTATGATGGTTGATAAATAATTTGGGATAGTGTTGATGATTTCCCTTACCTTATGATTGCCATTTAAATTATACTAAGTCATTGATAAAAGGATCTCCATGAATCCTCATCATTTCTAGAACAATAGGGTCTTTTCACTTAATGCATTAATGAATTTGTTTTCTTATCTGTGATGATAATGAATTGAAAAATAATAGTCATTAAAATGTTAGAACCATATCCTTGGTCTCATGATCAATAAATTTTTCATTAAAATATTGTTTAACTTTCGGTGGTCTAATTATATATCACATTTATCCCTATAAACATAATGCCTCCATATCATCAGAGAAAAAACAATTACAACAAACATTAGGTCATTCTTATGATAGTTATAGTCATGAGGATTCAAATATCAAGATACATAATAAATCACCTTATAATTATCCATGAGGCAACACCAATGACCTTTTAAAGATGTACAATTAAAAAATGAACCCTTCACTGGTAAAAGGTAGAGTTAACATGGATATAATAACCAATCATTTCTTCATCCCTAGGAAACATTATTCACACTTATTTTTTTAGATTAACTTGAACCCTTTTCAAGTTAACCTGGTAAGTGGATTGTAAATTTGTGATTTGGTTTCACCATCCTCCTATAATATCGATTTAAATGATAGAAACTACAAATCTCAGTTAATATTGTTGGATGAATCCTCTCCTCTCCATCCATTGCCTATGGAGGTTCAACTATGATTCCTTCATTGGTTAAAATTATCCCCAAGAAAGAAACAAATTTTTAACCAAATTCCCATTTACTAATCATTCTAAATAGCCACTCTTTTCTTAGAGTTCGAAATATAACGCTTATATGAACTTTATACACATCGTGAACTTTGGAATATATCAAAATATCATAAAAAACATTAAAAAAATTATAAAGTTATTCCACTAATACTATATCCATTAAATCTATAAAAATAGTAGGGGAAATACTCAAACCGAATGGCATTATGAAAAACGCATAATGTCCTTATCTAGGAAGGAAAGAGATCAATGTAATATATTCTTTATTAACCCATAATGGATGATATGAATAAGATAGATAAATAATTGAGATGAATTAATCCCCACAAATCTGGTCAAACAAACCATCAATCCTCGGAGGAGGGTATTTTTTCATCACTATGTTCCCATTATGTTATCCATAATCAATGAATTGCCATATCATTCAATCATTCTTCTTCAAAAAGAGAATAAATTATCCCCAAGTGTACACACATAGTTAGATGAAACACTTATCCAAAATATCTTGTAGTAGATAATTTAATTCATCCATCTCTACATTAGCCATTCAATATGGGGTCATTAAAACTTTATTCAAACCAAGAATGAGATCAATGGATAACTTTACCAATCATTCTATTTTAGATCTAGGTAAATCCTTAGTAAATAATTCCATGTATTCCTGGATTATGGGAACATTATCATTTCATACACTTTCATTTCCTTCTTCATATTCATTCCTCATCTCCATATAGAAGGCTACAGGTGCGACTTCTAAACAATGCTCGGGTCAAGATATCTATCCTTTACAGAAACTATAGGTTTTCCATTCAATACTACTGATATTTACTTTTTTCTACAAAAAATCATATTATTATACATTAATATCCATTCTAAACCAATTATTATGTTGAATTCCGGTATGAGAATTACTACTATATTTGTGATGAGATCGCTCTCATAAAATTTAATACTAGAGTTTCTATCAACAGTGGATGGTTGGATAATCATTTATGGAGTCTTTAATGATAGTATAAATTATAGTAGATAATGGATTGATTCTACATTTTTTTAAAACATGGAGAAAATAATGGAATGTCTAGAACTAGAATAAAAAAATTACTTTCTACATTTCAGGGAACTATGATATTACCTTCCACCACATCATTTGGAGCTTCAACTACATCATTCATGATAGAAATATAATATTATTTATCCCTTAGTCTATATTGAGGTTGATGGTGGTTCCCCTCCAATTCCCTCATATTTGGATATTAATTGGAAAAGTGGCCAAGTTCTCCACAAATGAAGCATTGGAGTTCTGGAAGGGAATACACAATCTTCCTTTTTTCTTTATTATTGAGAAGTTTAGGTTTCAACTCACTATGACTGCATTGATAAATATGGACATCTCTTCTACACTTGTATCATTTCCCACTATTAATCAGTAAATTCCCTAAATGTTATTTCCCAAAAAAAATTTCATGTAAATATACTCTTTGTTACCTCCTCTTCCTTGATAAATTCTCATCCCCAAGTCTGGATCCAAATATCACTTCATTTCATTTGACTTGTGTAACCACTTCATCTCACCGAACTCAAGTTTAAATTTCATATCCCTGCTCATTATCTATTCATAGATTTCATAGTCATGATAGGCAAGATTATTCTGTATATGGGGTCTTAGTCCACCAAATAATATACCAACCTTCCCCTTATGATCCATAAAAATTCTAGAGGTGTAACAAGAAAGTCTTGTGACGTTCATCTCATAGCATACTACATATTCCATTTCTGTATTTGTTTCTTGGGGAAATCCTTCTCAATTTTCATTCTGATAGAATATGGGAAATAATTGTTAAATACGATTCTCCTAAACTCTTTCCATTCCATTGATTTGATATCCCCTATTGGTTTTTTATTTTTGATCAGTTCCCACCACTGACCGACTTCTCCCTCTAAGAGGAAATTAGTCTGGGTGGCATTCTCTTATTCTAAGAAATAAAGTACAGAAATGTTATTTTCAATTGAGCTTATCCACATTTCTGAAATCAATAGATTGGTAGATCAACAAAAATTTTGTGGTTGGTAATGCATGAACGACCCGAAAGAAATGTGTTCCCTTCATGGTGAATCTGTTCTCTTGGCATGATTTAATTTATTTCTCATAACTCGAGTTAGTTTATTCATAATTCAAATGAAGGCTCCATTATGGCATCCATCATAAATCTATCAGGACCAGGTCTGTTGCACTCACCATTTACACAATTTCTTTTATTTCCTGACATTTTCTAAAAGAAGAAAACCATAGTGACAAATGTGTTTCATTTATTAATATTATAATTCTAAATAAATTTCAGGTCTTAAAACCTCATTCTTCAATTTGTTACTATTTAACAAAAATTATATCATCTATGTATCATTATTATTGATTCATAAAAATATTTTTATTTTCCAAAAAATACTCAATGTGTCTCAATCTAGAAGTGCAACAAGGCCTGTTGTCATTCACTATTTCTCATTTGAGTCTAGATCAAAGATGAGTATTTGGGTTTCACCCCTAGATACATCTTTACCGTATCTACAACCATTTGTTCGTATCTAAATAGATATTTTGTTAAAAGGAAACCACATACTTAATATTTCACCTGAATACTAGTATGTTTTACTATATTTATTATATCTCATAACCTGGGAGCATACATCAATTGAAAGGGTGAGAATAAGGCTTGTTAAGTGAAAAAGGGAAAAAATTAACCTCTGATCTTGAGGAATATCATGATAAACATAAAGAATATCATACAGAACTGAGAAAGAGTCATATAACAATAATGATAAAATTAATCATAAATTTGGAATGTGGACACACTAATTAATGAAGCCATTCATAAGAATATCACCATGTTTTATCACCAAGGTTTCTTAATGATTACCAAGGTTATTCACCAATGTATCGTAAAACATGTCATATCCATAGATTAAATTCATTAACTAATGCATTGTAGTGCTATGAGGGAACGACCTTCACATGTATTAATTAATGTGATCTACATAGATCATAATAAAAATTTCATAAATAACACATGTAGAATAAAAGATATGGACTTCATATTAATATTAAAGTGTTCATAAAAAAATCCTTTTGCCATTTTAAACCCATAGAATAGGAATGAAGGATTAATGTATGTAAATACCAGAATAAAATTGATCATAGCTAAATATATTGGAATACCCATAAAGATGAAATACTTTTGGGTATTCACAAAATAAAATAAAATAATCTCTTAAGAAATGATAGGAATTTTGAGAAGTAAAATCGACAGCATAATTCCAATAAAACAAGGTTTTTGAAAAAATTAATAAAAGAGGGGAAAGGGAATAAAACTAATAAGATACTATTAATATATTAAAGAGAGATAATAAAATTTATTTAATCTATTATTATTAAAATTAAAAATACATACCACATAAAAAGGGAACATGAATGGAAAAGAGAAGTGGATGTTTTTCTTACCTTGATGAGTGACTCATAAAAATCAATGATCGAGATCGTGGGGGCTTGGGAACACATTGTGATGATCCCTTATCATGTAATAATATAATAGAACCATGTATAATTTATTGATAATTAAATCTAATTGAGAAATAAATGGGTATTTACAAAAAAGATATAGAGTTTTGTGTTAATTTCTATGGACACCTCAGTAGTGGTATTTGAAATCCCATGAGCATAACCAAGGAATTTTCCCATGTTATTGGCCACATGGGACACCTAATGTCATATTTTATTCCATATTACTTTAATAAAAATTTATATTAATTGTGAATTCATTATGATTTCATTAAATATACTAATAAACTGAAACTCTATTTTTACTATTCATGAAAAAATAAATTATTTTATAAAAAACTTATTAATTCACAAAAACCTAATATCAACATTTTGATTTCATAAATGAAATTTATTTTATCATAATATTTTTATAAATATTTTAAATCTATCATTATCTATAAAAAATACTAATTTATTATAAATAATAGCGAGCAAGAAATTCATAGAAAAATGTATAGAAAACATTTCAACACTTGAAAAAAATAAAATTATTTTATCATTTAAATTTATATGAGAGGGTTTAAATAATACTATTTAAATAAAATAATCATTATTAAACATATATAAGTTTATTATTATAATTATATATCTTTTATAAAGTACAATTTCTGTCAACAAAATCAAATTTTTAAATTTTTCATATTTTTAAGAAAAACTAAACTGAAAACAAAATTGATGGAACAACAATATGTTTTATACAATGTGATTATAAAATGAGTAACTAAGGCCTTGAAACATAACCCATTATAAGAAATTTATATTATAGGGATGTCTATATCCACACATAGTCAATATAAATTTATATTATAAGGATTTCATATGTTATATCGTTGATCAAATTATGATAGTTTATCAAAGAAATGAGGATTATGAACATTTTATGGGAATTATCACCATTATATGGGTTTTCATAGCCAACCATGAGGTGTATTTAGCTCAAATGATTAATAAGAAACTCAATTATAGTTATATTCTAAGTATGATGAAAAAAATAGTTTCTTAATCTTACATAAGATATTTAGGTTGATGTATCATTCTAAATTATATATTAAGAATTTTCAATATTTTGGATGTCATATACTTGTTTCTTCTGTGAGATATAATTAAAATCATGTGGATATCATTTATTTAAGAGGTTAAATGTAACACGTTGATATTATAGAATGAGTTTTCATTTAAAGATATATTATGTTCAATAACTTGATTCACAAGAAACACCAAACTAATATTAATCATGATTCATATAATTAAGATAAAATATTACAGTAAAATATAAATTTTAATACATTTTATGAATAAAATATGATACATTATTAAGAAAAATACATAGTTAATAAATCCATTAGTAAATAAATTGACCACAATCATGAAATTTTTATCCTTATGGTTTCCATGAATATCATACCTCTATTATAACAATAGAAATAATTATGAGTATACGAAATAAAATACAGAACTTTCAAATTAAATAAATAAATAGGACTAATGATTTTAGAAATTTTTGTAATTTAAAATATAAGATTGTATAATGATCATTATATATATGGTCGTTGGATATATAGTTCTTTGGTATATATCTATTTTATATATAGTCAATGGGTATTCTTGTATAAAAAAGGTTCATCGAGGTTGTTTAATTTTTAACTGAAAATTAAAAAAACTAAATTTGTAATTCATGAAAGAAATAAAAATATAATATTCAATTAGAATATTTTATCATAAAACTATATATTTCTATTTGTTATATTTTATTTCAAAATAAGGATTTGATGTATTATAATTAATATATTAATATAGGTGGATTGATAATATTGAGTTGTTAGATTATAAAAAATTGAGATTTTATTAAATTCATTTAATGATTAAAGGGGAAATTTTCTAAAAAAAATTATTTCAACATTTTTTGTATTTTTGTATTAAAAATTATATTTATCACTACTGAATAATATTTTTCAAAATTTTTATTTTTTATTTATATAATTAAATAAATTACCAATAATCTATTTATTGTTATTTGGTAATTAATAAAATTAATATTTGTTTGGGCTTAAGAATATATATTCTAATTTTTTTTAATATATGTTATAAATAAATTTTTTAAAAATAATATTTTATCACTATTAAAAATTGAATATAAAAAATGGCTTTTATATTCATAATTAGAACATCCAAAATAAATAATAAGTCCAATTTTATTATTATTCATAATCAAAGTTACCAAGGTAAAAGTTAGTCACCAAGGTAAAGGTTAAAATGACGTAAGAGGGTTAAATTAATGGATCATGTCAAAAAATATATAATAAAATATATTCTAATTGTTTGATTTATAAATTATAGAACTAACCTTATCATATCATCATTGTTTTCAATTTTTGATCTATTTTCACTGAGTAATAAATTTCTTTTCTATTAGGAAATTGGTATTTAAAAAAATACAACCGCTTATCATCTATAAAAAAACCCCTCATCATCCAAGATCTGAGAAAACATTTCCTTATAATTTATCTTCAATTAATTCCCAAATTATATCCCTCATAGTCATATTTTGATTTTATAGATCCAATAGTTAAAAAAAATAGTCCCAAATGTGTCATTTCCAATAGGATCTCTCTGAGGATGGAAAAGCCAACAAATTTGGGATGCTTCAATATACCTAATTTTATGGTAGCTATGAAATTCCTCTAAAAATGTTTTTGATTAACCAATATAGCATAGGATCAGGATATTACCCTCTTTGGGCCTATCTCTAATAGTTTTTCCTTCTCGTCACTCTAGCCCTCAGGCATCCCCCCGGAAAAATATTAACGATGGGAGATGTATCCACAATAACTTATAAAGGGGTGATTCATACTCCTCCTTCATAGACCTTAGATCAATAAATGAAGATTTTGTGTGATCCTAGATCTTTCTGGATGGGTTAAAAGGCCACCCAACATCTGTTCTTCATGATCCAAAGCTCAAATCGAATATCTACTCTTCTCATGGAAAGTGGATCTCATCACAATGCCTAGAATATATAATTACATGATATTTTAAAGGATTTAATTCTCTGATTTATTAGATATAAACATAAAAATTGAGATATATATATAGGATTTCATATCTAGATCTAGATTTATATTATCAGGATATCTTTTATCTTGATTTAGGGGTTTAGATTCAGAACTCTAATCTTTGTTGTTGTGTACCTCAGATTTTGGTGATTTCTATTGAGTGGAAATTCATCAATGAATTGAGGTATGTGGTCTAGAATAAAATTCTTATAGTCATGGATTATATATATATATATGAAAAATTTTAGGATTTCAATCTTCTATTAGAAAATTAATTTCATAAATCGGTTTAATTAGGTTGACCAATTGATTTATCAAAGCATTATTGAATTAAATGATTAGTTGTTGAATTAATCTTGAGACTAATTGGATTACCTATTAGATAATTAATTTGGGAAATTGATTATGAGATTTATGGATTGTAAACTAGATAATTAATAATTGGATTCATTTTGAGATATCTAATTGCTTAATTTGAGAAAATTAATTGTTAATTAATTATGTGATTTGATATTATGTTCTTTATAATTAATTAATGGATAAATTATGATGAATTGATATTTAAAATGTAATAATTTATTATGGAAAATTTAATTAATGGATTATCAATTTTGATATTGATTAATTATTTGATTCAATTAATTAATTTTGAATTAAATGTTTAGTTAATTTTTGAATCAACTAATGATTTTTTTTGTTTTTATCTAGTTATTGAATTAGTAATGGGATTGATTTGAATAATTAATTATGAAATAATTATGTTTAATCAAATAAGAATGTTCTCATTAAATAATTATTAGTACAAATGGTAACATGGGCATCATACATAAGAGTAAGAAAATTAGAAAGGGTCATTCTAATCATAAGTATACATGGTAATAGTCATTATACTTATTAGTACGAGAATGGGAACATAGTATTACTTTTGAAGAGTAATTTTGGTATAATAGTCATCTTACATAGATTTAAGATATTTGTAACATTTTTAATGTGGATTATAACTGTGAAATTAAGGAATTAAAATAATGGCACTTCAAGTTATTGGCTCACATTAAACTATTTGAAACATCAGCATGAGTCAAATAAGGTATTGAGATATCATAGAAAAATTGAATACTTCAAATTCTAGAATAAAGTAGTTATTATGATTTTATATTACTTAGGTAAAATTTGGTGCTTCAACACTAAATGAAGCTTGTGTTTGTGTGTGAGTATCCTTGAGAACCATTATGTTAATGTAGTTAGATAAGAATAAATGATAATGTAATTACTATTTATTTATACATTGTACTTATTTCTTATAGAACATCATAGAGTGTATTTTGACTGGACTTGTTTTACACGCCATTGGTGGTGGCCTATTTAGTTGTACAGACACCCTACTCATGTTACCTAATCAGTACCCGAATAGATTATATGGTTGTAAGAAAAGATAAGGGAAAAGACTGTGGAATGGATTGGTGATTTGGGATAGATATTGGATGAGGGAAAAAACATGGTTTAGAACCCACTTGGGGAGTCATAGTGTCTTTATTTTTTGTTTCATTCTAGGCACTTTAATCTTTTTTTGTTATAGTATGTTTTCCATTTCAGCCTATTATTATTTTTCTTGTTTTTTTATCTTTTGAAATGGCTATTGTTCTAATTATACATCATTTCACGATTTTTTATTTATTTCATCTAGTGTTTTACATTGATAAATGTGGTTATAGTCTCTCCATGACTGACTTACCAGACCCTTGATGCAAGTATACAACCTCTAGCGTCTGGAGAGGCATGCTTATGGTCATGTGGAGAAACAGATCATGGCACTGTCATCTGGCACCTATGTCAGGACATTACAAAGTTGGTGTGGAATTTATTGGAAGGGAGATTTATATGGGAAACATTTTTTGTGGAGTAATACGAAGTAGAATTATAGTCTATAAAAGGGAGATTTTCTAGCTTACAGTTGATTATATAGGGTCATTTTCCAAAGATTCAAAGGAATTTCTGGTGGATTATTTGATATATGGAGATAAATTTCTTAAATCAAAATTGGGTGGGTGTTATGATTAAATTCTTAGGTTGTATAAGTCATAATATCTCATTTTTAAAGGTTATCATGCATAATTAATTCCTTGAGGCCATTCTAGATCATAAATAATAGGAAGCCTTTGAGTATATCCAAATTAATACAATTCATGAAATTATTTTTCTCATAAGTGCACCATTTGGAGACTTTTAGAACAATGTGTATCAGTACATCCTTTATGCTAAATATAAACAAATTGAAGGGGTTTCTACTCTCTAGGGGAATAAATATCAAATAAACATAACGTTTTTAATTGTCATGTTTGTAATATTATAGTATCAACATACAATGAAATAATTATAATGGGAGTTTATATTTTTAAAAATTTCTTTTTATTTCATATCTCCAAGGAGGAAACGATGGATCATTAATTTTTTAGGTGGTAGTGGGTATCTTTTGGGTGGAGCGGGTTGCATGATATAATCAAGTTTAATGAATATGTGGGAAACAATTTTATCTTTATTTAGAATTTTTGTAATTGAGAAAGGAGTAATTATTTATAGAGGAAGATGATTGTGATATTGTCATCTGTTGGATGTGGGTCCATCTAGAACACACAAAATAGATCTTATAGTGACTTTATTTATATCTAGTGATTATCTAGAGAATTACACACTTTTAATCTAGTGGATTACCTAAGAAATATTTTAAATTATTGAGAGAAATATTTCATAATGATGACAGTTATGGTGGGTAAAAATTATTCTCCTTCAAGGCATGGGTTTTCTTCTTAGGGGAGATAGATCCAATGGAATCCACCCATTAGTGGGTACAATATCAACAGCAATGGATCATTCCTTGTTTATCTCAAGGACAAGGGAGGTTTGGTTCATGAATATAGGTGTTATGTTCACATTTTTATTAGTAAAATTTATGGGATTGAAAACACTCTTCATATGGTGTCCATGGTGGTTTCTAAGGGGATTGGGGTTTCCCTTCTCTTGATGTACAACCGGTTGTTATTGAAATAGATTCCTATATTGTTTTCAACTCCCTCTATAATTTTAAATCCATTCCATGGTACATTGTATACTAAATTAGAAGGTGTAAGATTCTAATTATTGTTGCTCTCTTATTTCACACATGTAATGATGGTAATAATATTATAAACTTTATAGCTTCCACGATTACTCATTATAGTCCCCATATTATTTTATCCAATAGGGGTTCCCTTCCCCCCCAAGTGTGTTAATGATTTCAGTTTAGATTCTCACGACCTTTAATACTTAATGACATCATGATTTTCTTTCCTTTGGGTTCTTTTAATAAAAATTCTTTCTTTCGATGGATGGTGTAATTATAATAAAATTTAATAGTCTTACACATTTTGTAATTATAATGTGTTCTTGTATGGTCTAGTATTACGACTTACACAAATGATGTCATAATGATTACATAATGAAAGACTAATAAAACAAAAATAATGGTAATAATTTCTAATAATAATTAATTTAAGAATTTTTTAAAAAATAAGAAATTATAATACATTGATGTATATTCACTATAAGATTCAACTCTTTAGATAATTTTATAATCATCGATGAATGATACCTTCATGATTTCCATGTGAACCATCACTATAGGATCCATAAAAAAACCATTGCGTCTCTTGAAATATATCGAACACATACTCTATTTTTTAGGAAAATATTGGATATGATGAAACCAATATCAAAGTGAAATGACTGGTAACATAAAACCAAAATATGCCTAATAAATGGAATGGCAAACATATAAATATTACATTTAACTATAAAAAAATAAAATCTGTGTAAAAACGAATTATAAATGAATTGTATTAAGTAAAATAACTAAAAATAAGGTTCTTATTCATATTTATTTTCATATAAATTTAGTATATAGGATGTTCTATCATGTATAACCAAGAAGAAGTCTATGGTAAAGGGTTTTAATCTCAAAATCCCTTTATTGAAATGTGTTTTATATTATGCACCAATGTTAATTTATAAGGTATATATAATCACATTTTAACATATTTAATTGTATTTATCAGTTTATTCAAATCATTTTAATTTTTAGTTTAGGTTATCACTTCAATGTTATTTTTATTCAAAAGTAACCAAAGTTTTATAGGGTTATTTTCCAATAATACTTTGTAATCATGGTTATATATGTCAAATTTTTATTGGGAATAATGTTATGTTATTTATATATACAACCAAATTTATTTTCATCTCCTATATTTATTTGTAATTTTTGTAGTTTTCTTATAATCACTTCGCCTTTCATTGGATCTGAATTAAACGAAAATGTTCCTTATAAGAGGATTTGTACATATAACATCATTTTAGTCAATAATATTTCTCTTACATATCCATATATTGTATGTCACATAGTCAATATTATTATAAATACATCAATGATTAATTAAGATAATTTTATATTATCAATTAGATTCTTTAGAAATGATTAAATGGAATATCTTTTAGCGTTTTCTACACTGTACATTTTCTATTACCTGAGAAACTCTTTATAAAAGTGTTTACAAATATTAATTTTTAACATTATTTACAAAATTGACAATTTTATATTCATTATTAAATTTTTACATTGAAATATAACATATTTAATGATAATAAGGTGATTATTACTCTTTTTTCTACTTAATTTTCTAATTTTATTATAAATATTTATTCATTTATATCAATATCCTTTGACAATTATTATTCTTTACTTGTAACATCCTCTAATGATATCTTAAAAATTATTTCTCTAGATGGGTTATCTTTTTGTTTTTGTAGATGTTTTAATTAAACCCATTTCATCTCTTGGGTTAAATAAAAAAAGATGGAATTATATTTGTTTTCATGTTCATATAGAAACAATATAAATGGTTTTCATTATGTAATTGATGGGAAAATAATTATATAGCCTTATAAGGCACTGGTAAAAGCCTTATATCTCATGATATGACACGTAATGGGGAGTGAACCCATGACCATAATGGTCTCTATCGACTATGGGATGGGTGAGCCCATAATGATATATCCCACTAGTGAATTGGGTAAAGCATTATATCTCATTAGCTAAGATGTTCGAGAATGGGTTGAAAACCTAATCCATTAAGGAACTCTTTCCTCTATGTGATGATAGTCTTGGATATAAGACATGACATAAGAAATGATTTTATAAACATATTTATATTACAATTTTTTATTCTTATATTATGTTTACACAACTCATGGCTATTTACTCATATTTCTTATAGACCTATTTCTAATGTCTTATGATATTACAAAAGCCTTATGCTATGTACTATTATTAGTGATATATATTTTGATGGTTATAATTGTATTATGTGATATTCATGAACCATGATTATGTTATCATACTCACATTCTCATCTTATGTACACTTATGATTATCTAATCTAATATCCTTTATTTTACCCTTAATAAGTATATATTCTGACCCATTTATTATGTTTACATTCCCTCAGTTATGAAGAAGAGTATTAAATATGATGTGTCCAAAATTGTATCAAGTGAGAAGACTATTTATAGGTAAATTATAAAGAGTTTTTATTAATAATATAGTATCATTTAGTTAATCTACAAATACAATAAACCTTTAGATTTTTGGATATTGTGAATTTTTTGAAAAAAAATTAATTTAGGGATATGATTTCTAATTATATGTCTATTTCTTGCGCAATCTCACTTTGTATCAAAGAATATATGTAATGTTTTTATTTCTGTTTCCATATCCATGATTTCAGGTTTGGGGCCACGTAGATAACCTCATTTTGAACAACCTTTACATCATAAAAAGGTTGTCCAATGTTGGAAGCTTCTCATATAAGTCTAATAGAGATTTCATTATCTCAAATATGGTATTTCACACAGATATTAAAGGATGCATCTCATAATAATGGTGTCCTAATAAATCTTAGAACATTTAAATCCCAAATTTCCCAATTTTATTTCTCTATATTCTATATTCTTACCCATATAAATGGGACATTAATATACTTCATAATGAAATTGCATTCCAATGGTATTATCTAGAATCCAATGTTTGACCCAGAAAACATATCTATCTGAAGCTTTCCTTCTTCCATCTACATAAAATTATATTAGCATAAACACACATTGAATCAAAATAATGTTAATATATGATTGAATATACCTATGAATATTGTTTAGAGAATTATAGAGTCGTATACCATGCTCTGATATAAACTTTTGGGGCAAAAACTACAAAATTAATATGATGATACACCATCTCAAATATTCTATGAAAAAAATCATCATAAATTCATTGAATAGAAGATACCATGAAACCCAAATATTTTTCAAATTTGTATGTTCTAACACCCTAAATCACTAGACTGGGTCAACCCATACAACTCTAACAAACACAAATACTATAAGAATTCATTAAAGGAAAATGAATCTTAAAAATAGACACAGATTGATTTTTTTTGTTAAAATATTAGTCCTACATCAATTGGATAAAACTATAACAACATTCATCTATCTAAATTTATAAGAGAAAATAATGTCCTTGTAGTGTCACCCAAGTGGATCACTAGTCTCTCAATAAAATGTATCCACATGTACCATTTTCTTACCTTACATATATAGTTGGTTATAGCCAGTCAACTGATTTCATAGATAATATATTAGTACACACATATCAACTAATCAACCTCTAATAGCATATAGGAATCCACACCCGACCATATAATTTCAGTGAAGAGTGAAATATACTCTTCTATTACACATAATAACTCTTAAATTTTTTCATTTTTTATACAAAATCACAAGGAATGAATTATATGTATCATCATCAGAATGACTAGCACTAACCTTTTCCAAAACAATTTGTTCACATCTTATTGAAAATTGACTGTTTCACAATTTTCAAAACATAACTTCCAGACATCCTACCTATGATGGATTTTCAATGTCTCAATATTAATTATGATAAATTATATCATCTATAATTATTCCCTTTAGTGAACCAATAAAAAAATGATCAAACTCCACATTTCATAATAGTAACCATTCAAATAATCTTTAGATTTTATTATCTTTTTCAGTTTTGTTAAATTCATTACATCTCATTGTAATTCAAAAAATCTCTCATTGTGACCACAAAATAAAACCTTTCCACTAAATCGTTTAGTGACTAACATTTATGAGGTAATATATTTTAAATAATTATGATACTTAGGAATCATATTACTAATGTTCAACTACTTGAATATAGTATTCAAATTTATTAACTCCCCAAAATCAAATTTTATGATGTAAATAACTTTTATTGTATGTTCAAAACATATTCTATTTTTATAATCATTATCATTTTATATTTAAACTATTAAATGTTTTCCTTTATATCACATTGGTATAAAATGAGACACTTTAGCTATTTAGAAACACACCAAAACATCATAGGTATATAAGGTTACATTCACATCATTTGGAAAAATTATATAAATATTTCCATATGTATTTACCATAAAACTCTAAACACTTTTAAGGTATTTAGTGAAATTAAAATTTAATACTAATTGGGATAATATTTAATTATTTTACATTGAAATTCTCTAATTCAAAAACATACCACCAATGGAATCATTAAATATATATTCTTTTCAAAACATCATGATAATATACAAAAACTAATTTGTATTATATAAATAAATCATATTTATTTAGGTGGGAATATTTAACAAATAAACTATTATATCCATAAAATATATAATATTCTATGTGTTTAGAGTATCTTTTTTAAATTAAACATTATTCATTAAAATATGTGATTGTGGGGTAGTTAGATCTATTTCTATAATATTTTTTTGAATATCTTAGATAAACCCATTTATCATAGATAAAACCTTTTTATTCAATAATTACCTTCCAAAATGTTACTGAATTTGATGAATCAAAAATAGTGGTTATTAAATCCATCATCTCAAATTGTTATTAACAACTCTATTATCATAAATACAACTTCTCATATCATATATGATAATGATATGAGAATAAATATTTTTTACTAAGATCTATATGATCTAAAATTATTCATTTTCATTCAAACCATGAATCAATTACCCTTTACTATACCATTTAAATACAATCTACTATATTCATTAAATCTTTCCTTGATTTTAAATTGTTGTATACTTACAACATTTGTAAACTATAAATTTGATATAATATACCTTTCAATGTGAAATAATAATTTTCTACAACTATGACCCCTTAAGTTGAGATTCCAAAATGTTTTTGTAAATCCCATTGGGTATATTAGATAATTACATTAGTTAAAAACAATGCCATATCTTCTTGATATTACATTTAGGGTTATATGGCCAAGGATTGGTATTTGAAGAAACATTGTAAACTCTCAAACTATGTTTTATTCTATTGGATTGAAAATTTACTAGATAAACTATAAAAATTTAATTGGAACCTATATATCTCATGCACAATTATTTTTTACTCAATGCTTTCATAAAATGCACTAAATATTCCATGAGCTCATTAAAATTATCAAACAATTTCCAACAATGAAAAAATAATGAATTCTATAGCTAGAAAAATACTTAAGTAAACCTTTGGTGAATATTTTGTTCTACTAAACATTTAAATTCATTTCTAGAATAGTTTATTAATATCATTACATAGTACGTTATCACTCCACACACAATATTTTCTTACATATAATCATTTATTTTGCTACTAGTCATAGGAAGTTTATTCCAATATGAATTTCCTTCTATTTTAAATAATTGATATTAATGTATTGTTTAATATGGATAATGTTATTGTAACAATAATAAAAACTTTTATTAGATTAGAATCACTTTTTACATTCATTTAATAAGAGATTGAAAGAAATTTTCTCCTACTAAAACAATCACCCCTTATAAATTTTATCATATCCATTAGTTGGATGAAATTCATATTTCATCATGAATTACATTTTCTATCAACTAAATAATCCATAGATTTCATTACTATAAAATCATGATAATCATATCACATATGGCTCTTTAATGGTTTAGTGGACAAATACTTATCCAATCCATATTATGGATAAAATCCACATCATTCATATGGTATTCTAATAGTTAGAGTATCCAATATATGTGTAACCCAACAAAAAGTTCAATGAATGGGGAACATAAATATAAATGTGACCTCATTGATTAGTTTCCAAGCACAAGATAATTCATGGGAATATAATGTATATGGACATCCATACTGAATGGATGAATTCTTGAAAATTTTTCACTTTGGAAGGAACTTAACACATATTATTTTAAATAGGACTTAATCTCACAATATTATCTCTTGTATTCCCTTTACATATATGCATGCTTATAATTATTTAGTTTTAAATACTATTCATTCCACACAAAAAATATGTTCAAATTATATTGATGTGTAACACTTTATACAACCTATAGAATAAGTTACAAACCACAATCAAAAGACAATATTATTTATACACATCTAAATGAATCACATGATAATGGTACATGAATCAATTTTATCAAAATGATTATAATCATTTGAAATAAATAACCCTTAGAAGAGTAAGAGTAGAGGGATATATACCCAACCCCCAAATTTTCAGTCAAGGCATAAGCCACAAGGATAATGAATGGTCAGAGCCAATGTCCCTCTGACCATGGCTACTTTACATAACATTGATCACAATTACATCATATCATTAAGACCAAATTTTAATATACTATAATCAATTATTAAATTCCTTCTCATAACCTAGTAAAATCCAAATTCAAGGTAGAAGAATACTAAACCCATTATCATACCTATAATATAACTCTTAAGATGCATGTATAGGAATTAATATAAAAAGTTAAATTATTAAAACTAAATCATATATCTTTTCAAAATATTATATATATATATATATATATATATCAAGAATGAATAAATAAAGAAATGAATAATTCATATATTTATGTATGAGATAAATTATATAAAAAATTTCATAAATAAGAAATTTATAAACAATTTAAAATGTATCAATATATAATAGAAATTTTATAATTAAAAAATATAAACATTTAATATTTATTTCAAATATGAAAACATTCATATTATTTAATATATGTAATTTTAATTAATCATGTAATAGTAAATGAAATAGTAACTTTTTTTATTCAAATTATTTTTTGTAAAAAATATATATAATCTAAATATCACATATTTAATACTATTTAATCATTGATCACATCAATAATGAAATCTTTTTCGAGATGTCTTTTTTTAAATATAAAATTTAATTTTAAAAAACCAAATTAATTATTATGAACAATTAATAATGAAAATATAAACTCCTTTATATTTTTGTCTTATTTTGTAACTTATAAATACCGTCTAAATCACATTTATAATTTTTATATAAACCATTTATTTCTAAATTTTAATTCTTACCATATAACAAAAAAATTATTTAACGTCCTCATTCTATATTATAGATAATTTTATATTAAAATATTTAAAAAACATTTAATAATTTATTATACACAATCTATAATTAATTAATTTTAAAAAATTATAAATTTAATAAATATATGAATATATATTTCTTATGATATATAAATAATTTATAAACCATTTTATTAATTTTTAGATAGAAATATATAAAAAATAAAAGTATATTCTATATCATATTATATGATTAACCCCTATCATAAATAGTATTATATCGGTCTTGGTGTTTAATGATCATTGGAACTACCAGTTGTATTCTATGACGGATAATTTCGATTAAGTGGTTAAATATAATTTCTTCATTCAAATAGTCTATGTATGTGTAATATCACATGATAGGCAATTTTTACATTATAATATGTCATGTGTAAGAGTAATTTTGTGCCCCAACTATTGGATGATATGATTAGAACCTACATTATATTAAAACCATCATGCAGTCATTGTGTAGGAATTAAACTACATGATTCAATATCAATGAATATTAAATTTTATGTTGTAAGAGTAACTCAACACCATATATGTCATACTCTATGATATGACATTATATCGCATGAACAATGTGGTACTCAATTTTTCACCAATGACATTACACCATCATAGCATGTGATATATTATATGAAACATCATGATCTAATAGAACTATAAATATTTCACTGTATATCCAGAAATGATATCCTAATTTATAAGCATCAAAAAAATTCATATTATAATACTATATATTGTAAATAATGGGATTGTTCACATTTTCAAGAATATTTATCAGTATAAAATATGAAAACCATGATATTTCATTTATTATAAATTTAAACATTATTTCATGAATCAAAATTCATGGTACTTATATAATTACACATATGGATTTCTGTGGGTATATTAATTGTTAATTACCATAGAATAATCAACTTGAAACAAAAATCCTAAAATCTAGCATGCATAAAATTGAAACCTAGTATATATATATAAATATTGAAGAGACTAGGTGTTCCACACACCGATGAATGTTACCACATCAGTATTTAATCATATGGTTGATAATTATTAGTTAGAGGAAACCATCAAAATCCATCCTCTATGGTGTTTCCACGGGTTGATAAAATCACCCATCACATGGGTAGGGTCATCGTCACATCCATGATATACTAGTAACAATATATGAGAATGAAAAATAATGAAGGGAGATTTGTGGGATGTATCTAATTAGATTGAATATTAGTAATGAGTATATCCCATCTCAATGGGGTTTTCCTATTTATAAGATCAATTAGGACTCTCTAGACGTACCCATTTTTTTACTCATGCATTAAAAATGAATTAACAAATCGTTATCCATTCATTATGAAGCTTCCTTGGAATTTCTGATGAATTATTTATGTTATTAATTTTTTTATATTATTATTTTTTAGATTCACGTTAGGCTTCTAAAATAGTGTATGAACTGATTGAATTTTTTAAGAGATAGATGGTGATTGTTTTAAGAAGTTACAATGACCTTATAAATATCTAAGAATTCAAAATAACTTGAGTAATTTTACAATGTCCTTAGTGTATTCCTTTGGATCCCAATTTCATTCTTTATAATATGTCTTCAATACAACATATGACATTGGGATAAGGTAAAATAAATTGAAAACGTTTATACGTTCATTGTTTTGGCATTCAAAGTATAAATTTTTCATTATTCGATTCCATTGTAAGACTTCGTTAATGATTGTGTGACTTTATCATTATATGTTTTTGGATGGAGAATAATTCACTGATTTTTTTTATTGAATCATAATTTTTTCCTATATAAACGTTCATTTCATTATACAAAAATATGACCTTTTAATGTTTAATGTCTTGGATAAAAGGTTCATAATACATGAAAACATAAAATATCATTATATTACACTAGAAAGCATTCGTAATGGTTCATCCTAAGTACATTTATATAATCTTATAAACTAGGGTCATACATCAATGGAAAGGGTTGGTATAAGCCCTATTAAGATAAAATAGGGAAACAATTTACCTATGATTTTGAAAAATATTAATAAGAACTTAATGAAAATCATTATGGAATGATAAAGAGGCATAAAATAACAAAAAATAAATAAATCATTACTTTTAAATATAGCTAAATAATTTAATTGATACATTTATAAGAATGTTACCAAGGTTTATCATTGATGTGTCATAAAAATTACCCTATTTATTCACCAAGGTATTTTAAAACATGTCATCTCTAGAGATTAAATTCATTACCCAAGGCATTGGAATGCTACCAGGGTGAAACCATCATATGCCGTAATTAATTTGACCCACATATATCATAATTAAAATTTCAGAAATAATCTATATAGAATAAATTAAATGGGTTTCATATCAAAATCATTGTTCTTTAGAATGTGCTTAAAAGAAAGATAATTTTGTCATTTTAAACCCATAGAAAAGGAAGGATGGTTTCATGTATGTTAATACCAGAATAAAATAGATAATTTTGAAATATCTGTTAATAACCAAGGTTCTGAAAAAGGTTTTTTTTAAATAAAATATAATAATTTCGTGAGAAAATAGATAAATTTTGAAATGTAAAATCGGCAACATAACAGCAATAAAGCCTAGTTTTAGAAAACAATAAAAATGGAAGGGACAAGGTTATCCCACTCATAAGCGACTATTGATACATTAAATGTATATAATAAAATTTTAAAATTAACATATTATATAAATTTTAAGGACATTTTACATAAATATAAAACATGAAAGAAAAAGAGTTGTGAATATTTCCCTTACATTGAAGAGTGACTCCTAAAACTCAATGATTCGAACCTTGGAGGATTGAGGACTCCTTCCGAGGACTCATGGGGAGCTAATAATATCATATATATATATATATATATTAGTGTGCAATTAATTGGTAAATAAATCTAATGGTGAAATGAGTGGATATTTATAGAAAAAGTGAGAGAGTTTTTTATTAATTTCCTTAGACACCTCTCTGGTGGTATTTGCAAAACCATGGGGTTTCCCATGGTATTTTCACATGGAATTGGCCACTTTGGACACAAAATATAATATTTTAATCCATAATATTGTATCATAACTTTATATTAATTATTAAAACATTATGATTTCATTAAACATATCGAATATCTCAAACAATATTTTTATTATTCATGAAAAACTAGATTATTTAATAAAATTATCATAAATTAATAATAACCTAATATAGATGTTCTGATATAGAAAATGAAATTTATTTCATCATAATAATTATTTAAATTTTTTAAATTTAACCCTCAACTGTATAAATACTAATTTAGTAAAAAAATTGCTGATAGAGTATTTATAATAAAATTCATATTAATATTATTCACATTTGAAAAACATAAAATTATTTTTTTCATTAAAATTTAAATAATTCTATTTTAATCATACTATTTAAATAAAATAAACATTATTAAGAAGATAATATTTTATAACAACAAATATATATTTTCTATAATGTAATATTTCTATTAAAAAATTCAACTTATTGAAATCGTAATATTTTTAAGAAAAACTAAAATGAAGACATTAATTAAGGAATAAAAATTTATTTATATAATGTTATTATACAAAAATTAACTAAGGCCTTTAAATATAACCCCCTATAACAAATGATTATGGCCAAAATATGAGGTGTTCGATAGTGATAGACTCATGTGGTTGGTCAGATAACATCACATGCATGGTAATCTCCACAAACCTGAACATATTAAATAGGTGATTTTATTCAAGATTAAAATAATGAATATTGTCTTTGGATTTGTCAAGAGAGAATACCAAAGATGCTCCCTCTCTCCAATGTTCTGAAAAATTGGCGTTGTAAGACATGATTCTACTGGATGTGTCCATTGACTCTTATTTCTTCATTAATTAACCACTATCATTTTTATTTATAACATTAATTATAATTTTAAAATTACTATTTGGGAATTTTTGTATAATGGTCATATTATAAAATCATTATAAAATAGTTTAAAATAAAGGTCTCATTTCAAATATACTCACTTCATTGTTAAAGGAATATAGATTCTTTGAGTACAAAATAAAATTACACACAATTTTAGGAAATAATTATCATTCAAAATGTTCATGTCATTAAATTCTTCTCGCCTTAATAAATTTAATCCCCAAAAAGTCAATTCATCCTCTTAGTTGAGAAAAGGTGAGGGTATTTCTCCCTCATTGTTCCCTCTGGTCCCCATGTAACTTCTTCATATTTATGGTTCATCCACGACACTTTAATGAGGTGGGTAGTCTTGTCACATATAACCTTGTCTCTAGAGTAAATGAATGCATCTATATAATTTTCATAAGATAATTCATTTTCTAATTGTACCACCTCTGGATTCAATACATGTGAAGGGTTAGGTATGTATTTCTTGAAGAGAGACACATAGAAATCATCATGAACTTGTGTATAATTTTGAGGAAGTGGAAGTTGATATGCCACTACTTCTATGCGATAAAGTATTTCATAAGGGAAAATGTACCAAGGGTAGAGATTACCTTTCTCCCCAAACCTCATGAGTCTCTTAAAATGTGAAATTCAAAGGAATACTTTGTCAAAAACATCAAATATTAAGTCCCTTCAATGGTTGTAAGCATAGATTTTCTAACAACTCTAGGCATCATTTATAGGTTATTGGATGGAGTGAACTTTTTCTACCATCTCATGAAAAATATTATGCCCAAAAGCACTCTCTCACTACATTCATCCCAACAACTGAGGGGTTTTCATTACTTACCTTATAAAACATCATACGGTCACATTTGAATACTCAAATGGAAGATGTTGTTGTATAAGAACTCAAATAATGGGAAGTGTTGATCCCATCCAACTGTAAGTTCCATTGATCATGTACATAACATTTCATCAAGTGTCTGAATAGTCCATTTATCTTGGACATCAGTTTTAGGGTGATGGTTCTTACTGAATTTCAATTCGCTTCTTTAATCATGTTGAATACTTCTCCATAATTTTAATGTGAACCATTGATCATGATATGAAATTATAGAGAGTGTTACCTCGTGAAGCTTTACCACATCCTTTAGGTAAATCCTGGAAATTTGATCAACATATAAATATTTTTGAATATAAATAAAATTGGATGTCTTGTTGAGATGGTCCACTATAACCCATATTGAATTTTATCCTTTGGATGTTCTTGGGAGACCGGTAAAAATGTACATATTTATATTATCCCACTTCAATGCATGTATGGGTAGTGTTCATAAATCCCCTTTAATATGTTGTAGCTCTACTTCAATTTTTCATACACCATGAACCTTATAATGTAGTTCTCAATTCGCTGTTTTATGTTATCCCTCCAATAATAATCACGAAGGTCCCTATACATTTCCATGATTCCATGATATATTGAGAAATTACATCTACGAGCTTCTTCCATCAATTCCTTCTTAATTTCTATAATATATTTACCATAATGTCTTGTATGAAATTTCTATACACTTTCATTATCAATATTGAACTCCTAGAACATCTCATTCTTCACAGCCTCTGTCTACTTATGTAACAAAGGATCTTTTATTTTATATTTCTTGATGTTCATTAGTTATGATGGTTGAGAAATCATTTGGGATAGGGTTGATGATTTCCCTTACCTTATGATTGCCATTTAAATTATAATAAGTCATTGATAAAAGGATTTCCATGAATCCTCATCATTTCTAGAACAATATGGTATTTTCACTTAATGCATTAATGAATTTGTTTTCATATCTATGATGATAATGAATTGAAAAATAATAGTCATTAAAATATTAGAACCATATCCTTGGTATCATGACCAATAAATTTTTCATTAAAATATTGTTTAACTTTCGGTGGTCTAATTATATATCACATTTCTCCCCATAAACATAATGCCTCCATATCATCAGAGAAAAAACAACTACAACAAACTTTAGGTCATGATTATTATAGTTATAGTCACTAGGATTCAAATATCAAGATACATAATAAATCACCTTATAATTATCCATGAGGCAGCACCAATGACCTTTTAAAGATGTAAAATTAAAAAATGAACCCTTCTCTGGTAAAAGGTAGAGTTAACATGGATGTAATAACCAATCTTTTTTTCAGCCCTAGGAAACATTCTTCACACTTCTTTTTTTAGATTAACTTCAACCCTTTTCAAGTTAACCTGTTAAGTGGATTGTAAAGTTGTGATTTGGTTTCACCAACCTCCTATAATACCAATTTAAATGATAGAAAATACAAATCACAGTTTCTATTGTTGGATGAATCCTCTCCACTCCATCCATTTCCTTTGGAGGTTCAACTATGATTCCTTCATTGGTTAAAATGATCCCCAAGAAAGAAACACATTTTTTACAAAATTCCCATTTACTAACCTTTCTAAATAGCCACTCCTTCCATAGAGATCTAAATATAACCCTTATATGGTCTTCATACACATCGTGAATTTTGGAATATATCATAATATCATAAAAAACTTTTAAAAAATTATAAAGGTATTCCATTAATACTATATCCATAAAATCTATAAAAATAGTAGGGGAAATACTCAAACCGAAGGGCATTATAAAAAACTCATAATGTCCTTATCTTGGATGGAAAGAGATCAATGTAATAGATTCTTTATTAACCCATAATGGATGATATGAATATGATAGATAAATAATTGAGATGAATTAATCCCCACAAATCTGGTCAAACAAACCATCAATCCTCAGAAGAGGGTATTTTTTCTTCACTATGTTCCCATTATGTTATCCATAATAAATGCATAGCCATATCATTCAATCCTTCTTCTTCAAAAAGAGAATAAATTATCCCCAAGTATACACACATAGTTAGATGAAACCCTTATCCAAAATATCTTGTAGTAGATAATTTAATTCAACCATCTCCACATTAGCCATTCAATATGGGGTCATTAAAACCTTCTTCAAACCAAGCATGAGATCAATGGATAACATTACCAATCTTTCTATTGTAGCTCTAGGTAAATCCTCAGTAAATAATTCAATGTATTCCTGAATTATGGGGACATTATCATTTCATACACTTTCATTTCCTTCTTCATATTCATACCTCATCTCCATAAAGAAGGCTATAGGTGCGACTTCTAAACAAAGCTCAGGTCAAGATATCTATCCTTTACAGAAACTATAGGTTTTCCATTCAATACTACTGATATTTACGTTTTTCTACAAAAAAATCATATTATTATACATTAATATCCATTCTAAACCAATTATCATGTTGAATTCCGACATGATAATTACTACTATATGTGTGATGAGATTGCTCTCATAAAATTTAATAATAGAGTTTCTATCAATAGTGGATGCTTGGATAATCATTTCTGGAGTCTTTAATGATAGTATAAATTCTATTAGATCATGGATTGATTCTTTATTTTTTGAAAACATGGAGAAAATAAAGGAATGTCTAGAACTAGAATAAAAAAATTACTTTCTACATTTCAGAGAACAATGATATTACCTTCCACCACATCATTTGGAGCTTCAAATTCATCGTTTATGATAGAAAAATAATAGTCTTTATCCCTTAGTCTATATTGAGGTTGATGGTGGTTCCCCTCCAATTCCCTCATATTTGGATATTAATTGGAAAAGTGGCCAAGTTCTCTACAAATGAAGCATTGGAGTTCAGGAAGGGAATACACAATCTTCCTTTTTTCTTTAGTATTGAGAAGTTTAGGTTTCAACTCACTATGACTGCATTGAGAAATATGGACATCTCTTCTACACTTGTAACATTTCCCACTATTAATCAGGAAATTCCCTGAATGATACTTCTAAAAAAAATTACGTGTAAATATACTCTTTGTTACCTCCTCTTCCTTGATATATTCTCATCCCCAAGTCTGGATCCAAATATCACTTCTTTTCATTTGACTTGTGTAACCACTTCATCTCACCGAACTCAAGTTCAAATTTCATAGCCCTGCTCATTATCTATTCATAGATTTCATAGTCATGATAGGCAAGATTATTCTGTATATGGGGACTTATTCCACCAAATAATATACCAACCTTCCCCTTAGGATCCATGAAAATTCTAGAGGTGTATCAAGAAAGTCTGGTGACGTTCATCTCATAGCATACTACATATTCCATTTCTGTATTTTTATCTTGGGGAAATCCTTCTCAATTTTCATTCTGATAGAATATGGGAAATAATTGTTAAATATGATTCTATTAAACTCTTACCATTCCATTGATTTGACCTCCCCTATTGGTTTTTTATTTTTTATCAGTTCCCACCACTGACCGACTTCTCCCTCTATGAGTAAATTAGTTTGGGTGACATTCTCTTATTCTAGGAAATAAAGTATAGAAATGTTATTTTCAATTGAGCTTATCCACTTTTCTATAATCAATAGATTGGTAGATCAAAAAAAAATTTGTGGTTGGTAATGCATGAACGACGCGAAAGAAATGTGTTCCCTTCAAGGTGAATCTGTTCTCTTGGAATGATTTAATTTATTTCTCATAACTCGAGTTAGATTATTAATAATTAAAATGAAGGATTCCATTATGGCATCCATTAGAAATCTATTAGGACAAGGTCTGTTGCACTCACCATTTACACAATTTCTCCTATTTCCTGACATTTTCTAAAAGAAGAAAACCATAGTGACAAATGTGTTTCATTTATTAATATTATAATTCTAAATAAATTTTAGGTCTTAAAACATCATTCTTAAATTTGTTACTATTTAACAAAAATTATGTCATCTATGTATCATTAATATTGATTCATACAAATATTGTTATTTTCCAAAAAAATCTCAATGAGTGTCAATCTAGAAGTGCAACAAGGCCTGCTGTCATTCACTATTTCTCATTTGAGTCTAGATCAAAGATGAGTATTTGGGTTTCACCCCTAGATACATCTTTACCGTATCCAAAACCATTTGTTCGTATCTAAATAGATATTTTGTTACAAGGAAACCACATACTTAATATTCCACCCAAATACTAGTATGTTTTACTATATTTATTTTATCTCATAATCTGGGAGCATACATCAATTGAAAGGGTGAGCATAAGGCTTATTAAGTGAAAACAAGGGAAATAATTAACATACGATCTTGAGGAATATCAAAATAAACTTAAAGAATATCATAAAGAACTGAGAAAGTGGCATATAACAATAATGATAAAATTAATCATAAATTTGAAATGTGGATACAATAATTAATGAAGTCACTCATAAGAATATCACTATGTTTTATCACCAATGTTTCTTAATGATTACCAAGCTTATTCACCAATGTATCATAAAACATGTCATCTCCAGAGATTAAATTCATTAACTAATGCATTGTAGTGATATGAGGGAACAACCTTCACATGAATTAATTAATTTTATCTACATAGATCATAATAAAAATTTCATAAATAACACATGTAGAATAAAAGATATGGACTTCATATTAATATTAGAGTGTTCATAAAAATTTTTTTTTTCCATTTTAAACCCATAGAATAGGAATGCATGATTAATGTATGTTAATACCAGAATAAAATTGATCATATCTAAATATATTGGAATACCCCTAAAGATGAAATACTTTTGGGTATTCACAAAAAAAATAAAATAATCTCTTGAGAAATGATAAATATTTTGAGAAGTAAAATCGGCAGCATAATTCCAATAAAACAATGTTTTAGAAAAAATTAAAAAAGAGGGGAAAGGGAATAAAACTAATAAGATACTATTAATATATTAAAGAGAGATAATAAAATTTATTGAATCTATTATTATTGAAATTTAAAATACATACGACATAAATAGAGAACATGAATGGAAAAGAGAAGTGGAGGGTTTTCTTACCTTGAAGAGTGACTCATAAAAATCAATGATCGAGATCGTGGGGGATTGGGAACACATTGTGATGAACCCTTGTGATGTAATAATATAATATTACCATGTATAATTTATTGATAATTAAATCTAATTGAAAAATATATGGGTATTTATAGAAAAAGATATAGAGTTTTGTATTAATTTCTATGGACACCTCAGTAGTGGTATTTGAAATCCCATGAGCATAACCAAGGAATTTTCCCGTGTTATTGGCCACATGGGACAGCTAATGTCATATTTTATCCATATTACTTAAACATAAATTTATATTAATTTTGAATTCATTATTATTTCATTAAATATAATAAAAAACTCAAACTGTATTTTTACTATTCATTAAAAAATAATTTCTTTTATAAAACTCTGATTAATTCACTGAAACCTAATATCAACATTTTGATTTCATAAATGAAATTTATTTTATCATAATATTTTTATAAATATTTGAAATCTATCATTATCTATAAAAAATACTAATTTATTATAAATAATAGTGAGCAAGAAATTCATAGAAAAATGTATAGAAAACATTTCAACACTTAAAAAAAATAAAATTATTGTATCATTTAAATTTATATAAGACGGTTTAAATAATACTATTTAATTAAAATAAACATTATTAAACATATATAAGTTTATTATTATAATTATATATCTTTTATAAAGTACAATTTCTGTCAACAAAATCAAATTTACAAATTTTTCATATTTTTAAGGAAAACTAAACTCAAAACAAAATTGATGGAACATCAATTTTTTTTATACAAAGTGATTATAAAATGAGTAATTAAGGCCTTGAAACATAACCCATTATAAGAAATTCATACTACCTAATGTTTATGTGTTTTATTGTAATATTATATTCGGGTCCCTCATATAACATCGCCCGAGTGGCAATCTCCACTAACACGAACATCTTCCATATGTGAATTTGTTCAAGATTAACATGTTAAATATCAAATTGGGAATGGTCAAGAGTGAATACCAAAGATTATAATACACTCCCATGTTCTGGAAATGGGCTTCAAATGACATTATTTTACTGGAAAAGGTCATTGACTCTTCTTTATGCATCGATTAACCATTACCATTTGTATTTATAGCAATGATTATAATGTTAAAATTATTATTAAGAGTTTTATTTCCAATAATAACAATTGACCAGAAATCATAAAATGGTTGAAATAAAATGTTCTCATTTAAATTATACCCAAATAATTATTAAAGGGATATAGTTTTTCGGAGTAAAAAATTATTATAACAATAATTTTTCATAGACAATTATCATTAAAAAATGCCAGATCATTACATTTATCATAAGAATTAACATAATGTATGTATTTGTTTATTATAAGACTTTAAGTTTAATTGTATACCTATTCCACTAATAACAAATCTTTGAGTTTAGGTATTTAATTCATTAAACATAATTATTTTAATAATAATAATATTTTTATCACAAGCATCTACTCAACATAATCCTTTTCAAAAATAGAATAATTCAACAACACAAAAAAAATTGAGTTTATGATAGCTGAAAATTATGTTTCTATATATTGAATATTTTGATGAAATTAAATTAGTCATTACAAAACCTATTCCCCGATGATTACAACCTCACAAGCTTAGTGTGATTTATGAAACATGAAGAAATATTGTTACCTACATGATAATGAACAAGATATGTGATGAGATTAAGTAAATGGAAATGAACAAAAATGAATATTATTCTATTTTTGAAGAAGATTCCCTCATTAAATTTTGAATTTTTTTATAGTAAATATTTGTTTATATTATGATACTAAAATAACATACAAACTATTTACTTATTCCATCTATGTGTTTTTAATATCATTGATTTATCTAAAAGTTGATGTGTTGCAATCGTCTACTATATTTATAAGAAAGTTGAAGATGCTTTAAATCAATTTAAGTTGAATATTATAAGTGTCAAAATCATTTGGATATTTTTTATTGGAAGAAATATTTTTATCTGTGATTTTATATATCTTGATTCTAAAATTAATCTAAATAATAACAATATATAATATTTTGGAATTTTAATTAATGCATATGAAGGTAAACCTCCATGGAATTAATTAATAATTCTTTTGATGGAATATCATGGTTTATCAAAAGAGTAAAATACTCATAGTTATTTATTTTATATGGAATGATAACCCTTATCATATATAATTCAGGGATATAAAAAAGGATGTATGAATTTATTTTTCCTTATAACCAAAAAATTATTTCTCAATGAAAGCTATGTTTTCATTGACAAGAAAAAATGAGAATACATTGAGTATAAAATGTAATAGCATTATTATGAGTAAATAATATATTTATAAGAAGAAGATATACTAGTTACCAAAGTTCATATTATTTCATATAAATTTTCTAGATCTTGAACATATAGTGAATGATATTTGAGGTTTATAATAGAGATTAAAATCCACAATAGATGTTGTAACAAGTGATCATGTTGTCCTGAATATTTAAAGACTCTGAGAGAAGATCTTTATCAGTTGTTGAAGCTACCAAAATCAACATATGATCTTTATCATTTATTATGACTTGTTAAAACTATTTGGATAATGACTAATGGATAGGATAATAATTTAAGATGATAAAAGTGGTATGTTATGAAACTATATGTGAAGGGTGATTCCCCCATCCCATTGTAATTTTCTGATTTTTTTCTGTAAAATCAATATCCAATGTGATCACTAGATAGAGAAAATATTATCCTCACACAAAGCAGTTGATCCTTATAAACATTATAGAATTACTTATTATATTTATTTTCTTCATTATCATGTGAGGATGAGACTATAATAGTCTTATGATTGAGTCAAGATCTAACTAACTGAAGAGGTTTATTTCAATAACAAAACAAAATCATAAAAATAAAAATCTATATAAATCCCCCCAGTAGTGTTGTAATATTTCCAACAGTTCAATCATATGGTATCAGATAATAGGGTTCTCTATGTTAGAACTATCTCAGTGAGACAAATGATAGAAGACATCATCTCTTTGAATAGTATAGTAGTTCCAACATTTTAAAAAACAAATTTATATGGATAGAAAAATAGTATAATGCCTTACTTTTTGACTCTTATGTTTATAGTTCTTGATGAATATATATTCAGTTTCCATTAATTCAATGTGATGATCATATGTTTTTAACTAATAATAAAAATCTTTAATTCATTTAAAACTAATGAAATTTTATTCTTATGTATATTTATGATTAAGTGTTCACCATAGTGATGGGTTTAAAACTTCCATGTAAGTATGGTTAAAGATGTAAAGAATATATAAAGGGGAAATAAAAGATAAAGTGGAACCTAAGTTGATATATTGAATAAATTTTGATGGTATAAATATGGTGGTGGATTAATCAATAAATTATTATTTCATTAGAGTTAATGAAATTGTAACATTACGTGATTCACTGAAAATCTAGATGGTGATGAAATTTTGAAGAAAATCATGATGAATTTCCCATAATGTCGTGATCCCAATTTTTTTAGAAAATATCGAAAATATTTGATTGGATGAGTTAAAAAATATTCTCATTTCCTTTGAAAATATAAATATACATACTTTTAATAAAATAGTTTAATATGAGACAGATATTGAGTCTATAAGAGTGTTATAGATAAGAGAAGAAGGACATGGAAATTTTAGTCAATCATTTGATGATTACGAGAAATATAGTGATGATATTTTTTAAAAAATCATGAGTAATTTAACATATTGTTTTGATATCATAATTTATGTTATAGAAGATAGAGAATATATTTCTTTGGATACGTTTTATAATATCCTTATAGCCCAGAAAAAGAGAATGATGAATAATTTTTAAATAACACTTAAAGATGAGATGTATTTTGAATCCATATAAAAATTAAATATGATATATGAAGAAAATAAAAAATCTAGTGAAATAGATTATTATGATTAGATATGTGAATATGGAAAGATAATCTTGTATCTTTCCTCTAATAAATTCAAAAAATGTAAATGTATTTACAAGGTTAAATTATCCATAATATTCTGAAACTCTAGATGTTTTGGAAATTTTTTCTAAAAATGTTTACATGATAAATAATATTTGATATAAATTTGATGAAAATCATGAAAATACAAATAATAAATAGAGGATGTAGAACACCACATTAGAAAATATATATGGTGAGTTCTAGAATAATTTTTAAAAAAGAAAAATAAAAAATGTTAATAAGTAAGAAAGATAATAAAGGAAAATAATCCTATTGTGAATCTAAGTAAGATTGGTAGTTTAATTTCATGAAAATTATTTAAAATTTATAAAAGTCATAATAATTTTCATGTATTGAAGAGAAAGGTTGTGAAAAAAAATTATATGGAGAACATGCTCATATCTGAGTTGGAATTTTTCCTCAATGAGAATGAAAAGATCCATTGGGAAGTTGATGTTATAATGAAATAATATAATAAGACAGTTGAAACAACTAAAGAGATTCAAAAGAAATAAATAGAAGTTATTAATAAATTAATGATGTTAAATATAGATTTTTTTATAATTATAAGATGTTAAAATATAATGATGGTAAATTAGTCTATAGGGAATAGGAAATGAGTAAGATGGAATCAAAATATCTTGTAATTAAAATGGAGCTTAAAAAGTTATATAATAATTAAATAAATTAATTTATTTCAAGGTTAGGATATCTAGATTAGCTTCTAATTCTATTACACTATTTTAGATAAAATCAATACATGAAACCTCTTCAAAGATTCAATTTGTTTTACATAACAGTTTAAGATTCAATTCAAATTATGAAAAATATTGGGATTGAAAAGATTAAGAGAAATAATAGCCTATATCTATATAATAAAGGATGTTGTATTATAATTCAATCATATTGAATAATAAGTAATTTCATGATATATATTAGTAGTGGAAATATAATTATTTAATGTTGTTTTCAGAGCTTCCCGATAGTTGTTATAGAATATTCAAATTCAGTGTCTACTACAAGTGCTCTGGGATTTCTGTTCAATTTTCTTACAGATGATAGAATAATATGTATCAACCTGTAAGAATATTTTATGTAATTTAAGGAAATTATAAGAACAAAATAAGTGATCTTCCATAAAATAAATAAATAAATAATGTTACGTCAAAACTATATACTCAAAATATGTTAGATTGTTTGAATAAAACAGATGTAAGATGTGATAATCCAATAATTTTTTCTAAAAATGAATGAAAAATATAATTATATACATATCTTATCTAGAAAGGGGAAAAATTATTTAGAGGAAAAATCAATATGAGAAGTCATTATTTTGAGAGTTTCCTCCAAATAAAATAAGGAAATGATGGACATTGATATTTGAAAATGGGTTCTCTTCACATTTGATTGGAGTAAATAAAATAATAAAAATATTTCATGAAACATAAATGATTATTAGGTAATATTTTAAATGACTACTCACTAATGATAAAAGGTATTGGAACTACCAATATTGACACTAGAAAAATCAAGTGATAAAATGTCCTATTTGTGGAAGTGTTGAAACATAATTTACTAAGTGTTTGACAACTATGTGATGAGGGAAATGAATTTTTATTTTAATATAAATGACATGTTCTTATATATTACAAGTATAGAATAATTATTACAATTGGTAAAAAAATTGGAAACCTGCTTCAGATTGGTGACCCATAAAACACATGCTATTTGAATTCCAAATATGAAAATGATATATGTCACAAGTGAGTTTGTTTGATTTCCAAGGAAATATGGGAAATATCCTTAAGCCTAAATTAGTGGGAGACCTTCCAAAAATCAATAGAGATTTCGTGATTTATTTTAATACATTATCAAGGGGGGAGATGACTCAAAAGACATATTGGACGATAGAAACACAATCTACTTGTTATTTTGAAGAGATATATTAAGATATGTGTAGTCCCATGAGTAAAAATTCACCAAATGGTGATATATACATCATTATATTTATAGATAAATTTAATAATATGAAAAATTCCCACCTAATGGAATAAAAATTAGAGGATATTTAAATGTTAAAATTTCTCAAAAAGAAAAGTGGGGAAAGATCAAGTTGTTTACACAAAAAGGATAAAGTCCAAAAATGTTAAAGAATATCGAAGAAATTATTTTGAGATTTATTTATATAATCAGGGGTTGAAACATCAATATATCAAACCATACACTCTCTAATATAATGGTGTGGATAAAAAATAGAAGTATTGTGTAAATGTGAAAACCCATGATAGTTTAATGATTTATTCCAAAATTCTTTTGGAGAGAATTTGTACGAACCACTATGCATATTCAAAATAGGATATTCATAAGACCTAAATATCATAAGACTTCATATAAGATATGGCATAATAAAAATTATTATGTAAAATAAATTAATGTATTTGGATGTCCCTATTACATAACGATCAAGAAAAAAACAAGGGATGAATAAAGAAGAGGTCAAATAAGGCACATTTTGCTGTATCTTTTTGATGGTTTTGATTATAAATGTTATAGGAGGAAAACAAAATAATTTTTATGAATAAATATATTTAAAAATAAATGAAAATTTGTGCAAAACAAATTTTTTGTTTAATCCTAATGATAAATCCATTACTGTGATAATCATTCAGAATATTGAAAAATACATTAGTGAGAAAGTTATAACCGAACATGGAGTTACTATTATGAATCCAAAATTTACCATTGAAGAATTAGTAACTTTCAATAAGGGTATTGTAATTAAATGATGAAAAAAATATTTACTCTAAGAATATTATTATCCATCAACACACACCAGTACATGCTTAATGAGTACTAAGGTTATAGAACTAAACTTCACTTATTTCACATGTTGAGCCTCTTACTATTATTAAGGCAGTTTATCATGATGAGTGGATTACATTAATGAATTTAGAGAATTATAAAATTACAAAAAAATAAAATTTGAATCTCTTTAAATACCTGGAGATAAGAATATCATTTTCACCAAGTTGGTTTTCAAAAATAAGTTGAATGGGAGTGGTGAAGACATAATAAATAAAGAACATGTGGTGTGTAATGGTTACACTTACAGTAATGCAGTTGAATTCCAATAAATTTTTATACTTATAGTGAGGATGGAAATTTTTAGTGTTCATTTGGATGTGGTACAACAAAAAAGATACATTATCAATCATATGGAATTGATGTCATACTTGTTAAATATGGAGTTTGAAGAAGGGTTTTTCGATAAAAAATGTGAAGGATTTATAAATAATACCAATTGGATCATGGTATAAAATCTAATGAATGAATTATATGGGTTGATGTTATCCCCATGATATTGGAATTCCATTCTTGATAATTTCATTAGAGGATTGATTTTTTCAAATGAAATAATTGATAATAATGTTTATGTGATTCAGTTGTACATAGGTACTCTTATTTTCATAATATAAATCTATGAAATCAATTTTTAAGGCTTATATAAGCTTCTACTAGGGGAAATTCCAAGTAGATAAAAATAAATTATGAAATATCCATTTTGGGATAGATTTAAATCTTTTTTAACTTAAAAGTAATACAAATATAAAATCATATTTTTATATCCCTAAAAAAGTACTCAAAGGAATTATTGACTAGGTTTTGAATGGAAAATTGTTAATGGACATCTAAATTTATGGATCTTGAGACAAAACAGACACGGGATAAGGTTAGAACATTTTAAAATCAATAAAATTATAAAAAAATATTGGAAACCATCACTATCATGTAGCATCCAAACCAGGAATTTGGTTCTTTGGGACATTGTGTGTGAGATTTTAGAATGATCCTAAATGTGTCAAACCTGTTATCAGCTAATAAAACCATTACAGTAATTATTTTTATGTTAATTTCAATATTCTTATACATTTCCAGTTATAACATTACTATATGATTAGTCTCTAATATCTATTAGTCCATTTACTTTTTGACAAGAAATACACATCGGGAACACATGTTTTTATGTTTAGAGCTATGTGGTGTGTCCTAATAAGAATAAATTTTTAGTGGAATTAATTTTAGTTAAATTTGAGTACATTTCTTCTATATAGGGTTGTAAATAAGTGGTTTAGATGAATTTTTAGCTATCTGATTTGATAATTTAATTATAATGACCACATTACATTACATATGATAATACATGTTTTATAAATATATCAACAAATATTTTCCAGGGCCCTATTTATAAACAGATAGATCTAAATTATCATTTATTCAAAAAAAAATCTATAAAATGGTGATTTAAGACATGATTTTATTTATTCCAAGGAATAAGTTGAAAAAATTCAAATAATTACAATGGGTTAAATTTCATAACATCAGGAAGAAACTTTATGTTCAATCAAATCATCTCACTTAATAATTTTCAAAAAAAAAATTCCATTAAACCTGGGTATTTTTTATAATGGTGGGTAAATAGTGATAGAACTATTATTAAATATCTTGGTCAATGGGGTTGTTAATTTAGAAAAAAAAACTATGAGTTGGTCAGGTGATTGAATTGTGGGGGTCATTTATGTCACATGGCCGTAATTTATTATATTGAGATATGGAATTTTGTTATATATGTTACCTGAATCATGTATGTGGTGTAAGATTATTATCATATGATAGTCTATGATGTGATGATTCTTATGAGAGTTGATGATTACTAAAACATATCTACATGAATCTATAAGAGTTGAATTGTTTCCAATAACTAGAAAAGGGGATGTTGTTGTGGAATTATATTCAGTTATAATGTTATCGAAGGATTTCTTTTATTTATGTCCCTTATTAATAATTATTATAGGTTACTAAGATGATCTTTAAATTTAGTGAAATATTTTTGAGATAGAGGGATTTTTTTTCAAGTTGTTATGAACCCAATTTTAAAATATGCGTATACAGGATAACAAAATAAATATAAAACATTTTTATGTGTGAGCCTTTGGATTCAAAAATAAGTCTCTATAGAAATACATCAATACATCACAACACATTCAGGTAAGTAAATAAAAATTGAAAATACCTTGGATATATGAATTTGGTATCGGGATTATAATGTATTCAGGTTAATAATCTCTCTTAATAATTTGATTCAGATCATTTGACATCATCATCATATGTATTTGCATAAAGAATAAGTCTTTGATTGATCATTGTAATTATATTTCTAGAATTATTATTCACATATTATAAGTATTGAATTTTAATTATAATCCGTATTTTGAATGTATGTATTTAATGAGATGAATATTAAGTCTGTGATATATCTTATGTATATCAACATAAGTCTTCACTAAGCTTAATCTTTTGCATGACCAGTGTAAGACTTTTAGACATCAGAAATATTTTAGTTTCTTCTGGGTTAAAAGTTGATTTTTTTAAAATTAAATATTCTAATGAAATAAATTTTAAATATGAATATGTTTTACTTCCATGAATAAAACATCAAATGATTTTAGTGATTAAAGAAATTTAAAATGTCAACCTTACCCATATGATGTAGAACATGGTATGTGATGAGATCAACTTAATGGAAATAACCAAGATGAACATGAATCCATTTTTGAAGAAACTATAGAAATTAAATCTAAAAAGTCAATTTGGTGATGGTTTCCTACCCTTTACTTCTTTAAATAACTGGGAAATTGATTGGTGATTTAATATAAGTGTTTTGAATGTTGTAGTTATGTTCTAAAAATGGTTGTTCCGCAACTAGTTGTTCCACATCTATGAATCAAAGAGATATACTGAAACATGTTGAGATATTTTCATTAATTTTTAATAACTACTACATATATGGGACATGAACATATTATTTTAGCTATGTTTTTTGGATCTTGATGCAATCCCATGTCCATGGAAGAATATGAGGGTAGTTTTGGTATTTTCACGGTAATGTGAGAAATCATAACCATTGCATTGTCTTTAATAAATCTTGGGAATGAATATCGATAAATATCAAATAGTACAATACTCATGGTGCTTTATTTTTGAATTATTGATAAACCATATCATATAAAAAATTAGCTATATAAATAGGATGTGTGGATTTAATGTGCCATATCACTAAAAATATCATTTCTCAAAGAAAAAGAATTTGTGGTTATAAAGAAACAAAATGAGAATATGTTAATTATAAAAATATAAGAACTCGTGTGATTAAAATAAAAATTGAGAAATATAATATATCCTAGTGTGTGATTTAAAGATTATTTTTTCTATATCAGCTTGATATTGAGTATCCGATGAATTAAATTTGAGGTTAAGAAAAGAGAACCAGTTCAACATCAGATATTGAAAAAGGGAGTGTTCTATATTTAATATTATGAAGACTCACGGAGAATATCTTCATTATTTTCAAAATATACAGGGAGCCTTATGTAATCTTTCTCATTTGTTATGACTCATTGTAACCTGAACCATGTTTGATCCCATGTGGTTATCTACCTCTTTCTATATTTGTGTAAATAATGATTCAAAAATATGTTCAATAATAATCAAGTGAATATAGGTTATGATGATATAATCTTGAGACTAAATTATATCTTCTAAAAATCATATACACCCTTCTCACTATTTTATATCCCCATTATTGTATCATTATACTGGCTCCCAACAGTTTACAATGGAATTATTAAACTCCTTTTTGAATAATATAGCAATTTATACACAAGGATGTCACAACATTAGAATGGTAAGATATTATTCATCATCAATATATCTTCAACTACCAATATTTTATCAGTTATAGTAGCATGCCAATGATCCTAGATATATTGAATAAAAAATTGTAATGAAAATGAATGTAGATAACACGGTACATCGCATTTACCTTTTACTCAATCGTCACATATCCTTCTTATTATAAATATATGATATATAAATATCATATGGTAGGTATTATCCTACTTATTATTATTTTGTGCTCACTAAAATATCGTATTCATTCAATGTAATATATTAAATATCAATGTAATATCTTTCATTTTCCATATTTTATCATATAAATCACTATATTTCATTCATATGCTTTAAATATATTATATACCATCATAATAAATTTACCTTTTCATATTTCTTCACAATATTTATAACATTTCTTATATACGAACTGTAATATATCACTCATCATCACAAAAACCATAAATACTATTTACAAAATGTTACATATCATTCTTTGGTCCAGTAATTATATAATATTCTTTTATAAGAAAAATGTAATTATACATTTATCAAATTTTCTTATTTAAATCTAATTTTAGAACTTCATTTACTAATCTCACATCCTCTTCAATCTAATTTGGGGAATCTCTAACTACACTAACTAGTCTTATACATCTCAAATGATATTAGGAGTATATCTAACCTTCTCAAAACTCATAAACAAAATTCCCAATGAATCTTGTATAATATTAGAATTATTCTATGAGTATTACAATAAAGATACACTCACTCATCAATCCCAACTTCAATATTAACCTATTTTCCACAATATACATTGCTCTAATAATTACTAATAATTTTAGAACATGTACCAAATTTTCTCTAATATTCAAATATAAAAAAAAATCATCATCCAAGATTTTGAATCAACATATTTCGTAGGCTTTAACATAAGGATTATTATCAAATATTCCACAAAGATGTGGTATTATTTTATTATCTTCAATCATAACTAGTATTTCAAATATATTGTATAGGGATCCTTAATTATCTATAAACCATTTTTATTTAGTCCTGTGAAAATATAAACACTAAAATCTTCAGATATATAATAATTTCCTTCCATAACTCTGATCAATATATAGTATCCCTTTTTCAATATTCATTTCCGACATGAGTGGATATCTAATAGTATATCCAATGGAAGGAGTCATATATAAAAGATCACTAAAACTCTATTTAGGTCTCCCACATTCTATATTTTCTTTACTAGATTCTCAAAATCTATATATCATATTTACAAAAAAAAATGAAAAACTCACAATCCTTTCGGGTATTACAATCTCCCCTATTGGATTTCAATTTCACAACCAATTTTAATTACCAATTTTAATTTTGTTAAAGTCAATATGATATGAAAAATATATTAATTATCCTCATAATTGATAATAAATAAAATGGATCTTCTTTTAGGGTACTCAAACTCATAACTAAAATTTCAACTTCCCCATTTATTAATGTAAACCTTTATTCACTTGAAAGAAGAATGGAATCAAACTTTCATTTGTAATTAGACTTAAACTAATCATCTCTAACTATACATGGGAAATAATATCATGGAAAACAAAAGTGACTTATTTGGACATAATGGTTACACATAATACTATTTATCATGGGATGCCAAATAAATTTTCACTTATTATGGGATGTTCAATATTGTTTTTAGGTAATTTACCACATGGTCTCAACTTAACAAACACAATAAAAACATTCAATTTCAATCGGGTATCTCTCCCTTCAATTTATTTTATGTCTAACCAAAATATCCCCCTTAATAATAAGTCTTGATAAAAATAAAAATATAATGGAAATGTTATTTTCATATCTCAAACAAAAAATTCAATGAAGACTATAAAAATTTCTAGATTTACATAAAATAATGAAATTTTGGTTGTTTCTATATTTAACTCCCCCGTAACAGATAAATTGAAATTGATTCTACATCACAGATGATTTTCTTTAGAATAAACTCCATGATAATTTTTCTAACATTGAAATAAGTAATCAATGAAGTAATCATGATACAATTTAAGGTGATCTATAATGATAAATAATTAATGTTATAATAAATTCCTATAATTACCTAAGGTATTCCATATATATATGCATCAACTTTAATTCTATACACAAATAAACAAATTTAAAAGATATGAATAAGGTATCTTCTTCTTTTGTCCTTAATGAGAGAAACAAGGTTTTGCGTAATTTCGAAACCAATAAACTCTTTTATTTTTAGCTTCAATTCAGTAAGGGCACTTCATGATTACTCATACATTGATTAACCATACATTATCCTCTTTGGAAAACATTGTATTTCTTTTTTATTAACTATTATTATTATTTTGAAGTAAATTTTTCACATCAATTATAAATGTAAATTTATTCTTTTTATATGCCTTTCCCATTTTCATTTCTATCTTCAGTTGGAATAGACAAAAAATCAATAATTTTTTATAATCCTATTTATATTGTATAGATTTCCCACATGGATTATTTAGATTCTTTAGCTTTCTCTTCTTAGGCCCCCTCTTACAGAATTTAGATTACTAAATATAAATATACTTGACCAATATAATTCTCTTATTTCTTTTTTTGATTTATTATCCTTACATTTTTATATTTCTCCCCTTAACATTAATATTCATGGCATACTTACATTATTCCCTAATGTTTCCATTAATTCAACAGTATAATAATATTTTCTTAGTTGTAGTATCGTCATGAGTTTTTTTCATTAAAAAAACATAATTTTCATGCACCCCAAGGATAACCCCTATTTACTTCATTATTTCTTACGTAGATATTGTAATCTTTTTTCTAAAAGAGAATATGAATTGGTCTTGGATGATTTCTAATAGTACTAATAATCATAGTGAACACTTGAGTTGTGATTTCCACAATAATTAGAAAATATTTAAAATCTATTGATGGTGGGTAGATTCATCTTCTTTTATGTATTCTTATTCAACGTAGAAGAACCTATATTCAATTAATATTTGATCCCTCTTAATCCAAGCCATTTATAATTTCAATAATTGAAAAAATATGTTAATATTTTATACACTTGTCTCTAAACCTTCTATATAAACAAAAATGTAAATTAATCCTTGTACTTTTTTCCTTTAACAACATCATATATATATTTTTTCTCTTAATATTTATAAACAAAACAAATCTTTTTAGCTTTCATTAGGGTAGTATTCTTTATTAAAAATTTTACATCCACCCTTGATATAGTGTTTATTTTTTTTAAATTTTAGTGTCCAATATTTTTTTTGATATTGAGTTATAAAACTCAGTTTTCATATAATCTATATTAATGAATATTGATTTTTTAAAACAAGGTTTATCTATTTATTTGAGTTTTTAATAGATATACCTCTAGATAATCTCAAACAATTTTTTCACTATAATGAAACTTGTTTGAATTAATAATATTGTAGAAATCAATAATGGAATAATACTACTTCTCATATTGAGGTAAATATTACTTTCTGTCACATCAAAAAAATTAAATTTTTAATTATGATTCAAGACACATTAGATTTAGAGCGATTTTTTTATCTTCATGAGAATTCACTATATCTTCACAATATATTACCTTATTCTAAACTGAATCTCTATTAAATATACACTTTTCATTCAATGAATTTTAATTTTCCATTATCCATTTATCCATTATTTCCAATTGAACATTCTGGACATCAATGATAACTCATGGTATTTATTATAATGCATGGTTCATTTCTTAAAATAATTTATTCATCTATTATTTCTTATCAGACGCCATTTAGAAATATTATTCTACTAAAGAATAATTTTATTTCTATAACCCTAATAGTTTTTCGTTATAATTGATGTATTTAATGATAGTGTTATACTTTTTCATATTCTTAGATAATTCATTATCTGACACTCTAGTATCAAATTATTATTTTCTTTCTCATCTTCTATTACTTTAATAAATACAAGAATATGTGTGACAACATCAATTTAGAACAATTTAAAATAGTCAAAGAGATCATAATGTGATTCAATATGAACATCCAAATTATAGTCTAAATTAGATTATTCTAGTGAATCAATATCATGAGATATAATAGATATATTACCAATTTATTTCCTACTTTTTGTGGATAATCCTCTTCTTTCCTTTGATATAATCAATAACATCTTATCTACTTTGTTCTATATTTTCTTCAATGTTTTGGATGAAACCTTTATGTTTGTACTAACATTTATATGAAATATACATTCCTTATAAACAATCATATATCCATCTTCAAATTTTAACATTATATATAACTAATAAAAACAATAAGGAATGAAAGTATTCCCAATTAGAGGGAACCTAGATTAGCTCTGATGCCACGCGAAGAGCCCAATGCGAACATGTTGTCATATTAATAGGGGTGAATCATTGTGAGAAGAATTTTATAATTTCATTTCTCTCTTTATTCCACCTATTAATATACAAATAAATGCATTGGTTTTCATAACTATATCTTCTTATGAGATACAATAGAACAAATTATGCAAAGGAGTAAATAAATAGACAAAAACACATTATATTTTCGCATACCTAGATCCAATTTTTGGTATTTAATACTAATAATTGTTTGATTCAACATTGATATATATATATATATATATATTATATTATTCATTTTAATATAAGTGTGGAGGGTATAATGCTTATACCCAAGTCTATGTTCTGAAAATGTTATACCACATCTCAGTTGTTTTCTAAACTTTTGATAATTTATTTATACTTTATACCACCTATTTACAATAGAACAATCAAAGTATATATATATATATAATATATTCTCTACTAATGGATGTAAATATTTCAGATTATTGTGATTTTATTCCTCAAAAATAAGTGATTGACTATCAATATGTGATTAATTATAGTAGAAGGTATATTTCCCTAGTTTACTTGAATCAATATAAAAATGATAACCACATGTTGATGTTTTGATAATTTATATTTTACTCATCTTAATTATTAACTTATCCATTTTATTTTGATTTTATAATATGAATATATCAAAGGTAAGGTCCTCGTGTACTTATTATTTTTATTCATCACCACTTGAAATATATAAATACTGTAGTGCAATCTTCACTATCTATCTTCTCTTCTTATTTAATACACATAATAATCATTATAATAATTAATTGAGATATTTATATGTCATAAAAATTCACAACATACCTTCACAATATACATATTCCCTTCTATTTAGATTTTAAACAAATCATACGATTTTTTCCCTATGATTGTTAATCAATAACTGCACATGTAGTTCCATTCCAATGATCTTAGATCATTACAATGCACTTGATGTTATTCAACTGATCTTCCAAAAATTTATTCATGCCTTTAAATCATTCATGTATATATGATCATATGTGGAATATATTGTTTTAATTGTACTTTGAAATTGGTTCAATATTTCTCCAATAAAACCATAAAGTTTGACCATTATAGTGATTTCAAATATTCTCAATTGAAATACAATAACTATACCAAGAAGATCATATTAATTTATCCTCATTAATTTATCCTTTAAAGTAATCTAAAATCATAGATCAATCACCATAATCATGATATTTAATCTATCAAGAATATTTTATAAACATGAAAATTAATTCTCTTGAAATATCATATTTTCTAAATTGATAAACTATACCTATGAAAAGGAATATCATATACATCGATTCTATGAGCTCAAATATCTTATGCATTCCATTTTATCTCTTTTAAATTCACAAGTATATTAGAGTAAGGGTGATACTTTTAAAAAATAATTTTTTTAATATATTACATTCTATCTTTAAAAATTTTTTGTATCACCTAGAATATATTATATATCACTCTAAAAATATTTTTTTATACTCAATAGTATTTAAGATATCATAAGGTATCACTTCCATTTACCTATTTTTTTTATGAAAATCAACACATATCTTCTGTATTACATGATGTATCATTTTATACTCTAAATTATCTAACATATCAAGGTAAGTTAATGCCTTTATTTTATTTTATCATAAACATCATAATATATCTTTTGTATGTATATAATATCATTAATGTCACTACAAGATATTTGATTTTATTAATTTCATCTTGATCATCAGAAAAATAACTTCTCTATACACTAAATATATATCACATCATCAAAAATACCATAAAAACCATTTTAAAAATGATACATATCATTGTGTGGTAAATTAATTTTTAACTATTTTATTATGACAAAACAGTACTTATGACATTTTAAATTTTTTATATTTAACATATAATTCCAAAACTTCTTCAACTTAGCTTATAACTGGTTTAACCCTTCTTTAGGAATCTCTAATCACTCCAATTTATCCAAAAAATCTCAAATAAATCTAGTAATATATCTAACCATCTCATGACTCTATCACACAATTATTAATTAATTTTTGAATATTTTTGTACTCTTCTTTGAGTATTTTAAAAAATATCTATCACCTCATCAACTTCAAATTTATGATTCATTTAGTTTTCTTACTTAGTAGTGATTTAATAATTACCAATAATTACAACACCTATCAAAAATTTTATGCACTATTCAAATATCAAATAACTTTATCATCCATGTGTGTCAATAAATACATGAAACAAACTTTATTCTTAGAAACACAAGAATAGTGATCTACCTAGAGTGTGGTCAAATGTTTTATTTTACTTTCTCGTAAAAATGGTTCATGCACTTTATAATTTGTTTCTTAATATGATTAAATATTTTTAGGTATATTTATAATATGTGTAAATTATTAAGAAATACATAATATTTATCAGGTATTTTGGAGAAAAATATAGGCCACTTTGTCATGTTTCGTGGTTTAAAAACCAAGAGAGGCACCCAAGAAAGCATGCAAGATGAATGATTAAATGTAGAAGAACAATAAAACATGATATATAGTTTTCTAAATCTATGATAAAATCATTATGGAAGATAATACACTTTCATAAGTTTCCACATGACTCTAACACATTTTAAAAATCATTACACTTACACATGCATCACTTGCCTTCATCCTAACGACCATTTTAATATTCTTTTTAACTTTTATTGAGGGGTTATTTTTCCTATAAATAATGGGGGATTATACAAGGGAATCAAAAGAGGTAAAATGAACTTTCAAACTAATTTTATCCTCAAAGAAGAATTTCAAAAAAGATTATATGGTGGATTGGAGTGTCTTTCAAGTGACACTACTACAAAATCTGCATTAAATAGCACTAGAATTGACCTTTATCTGTCTTAGAAAAGCATTGACTACCGCAGTGTGGCTAAAAGGTCAAGGATTATATAAACAAAAGAAATGTGTTGATAAATTTTTTCTTTGTCAACACTTTTAATAACACAAATAATGAACAACATTTATTAGTGTTGATAAAGTATCCTTTATCAGATGTTTTACAAGCACGGATAAAGGCAATTTTTATCAGCGCTTTTTAAAAATTTGATAAATGGAACTATATCACTATTTTTAGTAGTTCATGTTAAGAACACCATTATAAGTGCATTTATAATCACTCATATAAGTAAAACTATAATGTGATTATAAAGCACACTGCAGAAAAAAATAGGGTAGGAAGGGTGTTTCAACAACACTCTGTATCACCAGAAACAACAAAACAAATATACCAAAATAAGAATGAAATTATAAATTTATATGAAAAAAATTTCTAATCAAAAGTCATTGAAAAATCCCATTATAGTTTGTGTCCGCTATTTTTTAGACTAAAGGAAAAGTAAATTTTGAACAAAAAGGCACAATTTCAGTCATTCCAGTCACACAATGAGTCAAATTGAGGATTAAATGATTCATAAATGACCCAAACGACTTATGGATCATTTTTATAAAGAACAAATATAATATGGTTATTTTTTCTCATTTTTGAGTTTGTCAATTATTATTTTTGATCATAATTAAGCTCATTTTTCAATAAAAAGATTCATATGGAGTCATACTAGTCACACTGTGCAACGTATTGAGGTACGACTAAATAATACACATATAAAATGACGTGTGGATAGTTTTCATGATGTATCAAAAAATAAGAATGTGTTTAATTGTTTTTGAGTATGCCACTCTAGTTTTTTACTAAAATTTCATTTTAATCATGAAACAGTCACATTGAGCAATACTGATGGAATCATGTGTGGATTTGACATGAGTCTGATTAATACATGTCACTAATGAATTATTAATAATTATTCCAAATTACCCATATAATATGAGTGTTTTCGATAATTTTTCAGTGAGTGACACTTTTCTGTACTAAAATTTTAATTTTCAAATATTAAGGGACACATGAAATCATATCGGTCACACGATGCATCACATTTTAGTAAGGATAATTCTTACATGTCACAAATGACATATGGATTGTTTTCTTAAAGAGCCTAAAAAAACCAGAATTTTTATTCTTAGTTTTTAGTATGTTAGTTTTTATTCACTAAAATTAATGTCAATTTTGATTAAAAATATGAACATGGAGTCATATTGGTCACACCAAGAGTCAGATTGAGAATCAAATGATTCTTAATCATCAGAAATGACTTATAGATAGTTGTACTAAAGTACTAGAACAATCAGAATATGTTTCCTGAGTTTTGAGTATGTAAGTTGTGTTTTTTTAATAAAATGTCGTTTTAAACTAGAAAGATGCACTTTGAGCCATACTGTTTGAATTGTGTGTAGGATTGAAATCTAAATGATTCATAAACATAAAAATTTAATAAAGAGTGGGTTTTAAAAATTAACAAGACAATATAAGTGTGTTTTTTTAGTTTTGAGTTAGAGATACTTTTTTTAAATAAAATGTCAATTTTAAATAAATAAAGAAAACATTGGGGCATACCAGTCACACCATTCGTTGGATTGAGGTGATATTTATTCCTACATGTTATATTTGACATATTTATTTTTTAATAAACCACCAAAATAATCTGTTTTTTTTATTTTTCTGTGTATTTCAGAAATTGTTTTCACTAAATTTAATGTAAATTTTGAATAAAAAGACACACATAGAGTCATACTGGTAACAATGTGTGTCATATTGAGGTATGATTTCTACACTTAAAAAATTAAAAATTAATTTTTTTCATAAAAAATTAACAAAAATTCAGAATGTGTTTCATTAGTTTTCTATATGCCACTTATGTTTTTAACTAAAATTTTATATTAAATTGGAAACACACACATTGGGCCATATTGGTGGAATCTTGTGTGGGTTTCACATGATACAGATTCAAAAACATCACAACTAAATAATTAATTGTTCTATTAAATTATCAATATAATCCATATGTGTTTTTTAGTTTTTATTGAGTGACAGGTTTTGTATTAAAATGTGAATTTTAAAATGATAACGAACATTTTGAGGCATATAGATAACACCGTGAATCAGAAAGATGTGTCGTTGATTCTTAAAAGTTAAAAATAAATTAGGTATCATTTTACTAAACCAAAAAAATAAGGAATATTTCCCCAGATTTGAGTATGTTGGTTATTTATTTTACTATAATTAATTTCAATTTTGAATAAAATGATGCACTTAGATTCCTACCTATCACACCATTCACCAGATTGAGGTATGGCTAATTCATACATATCAAAAAATAATTATGTATAATTTTCATAAATTATCCCAAAAATCATAATGTGTTTCCTTATTTTTGAATATGCTGACTGTGTTTTTTACTAAAATGTCATTTTAAACTAGATACATACACATTCAACCATACTGGTGGCATCATGTGTACATTTAACATGAGACATATTCATACACAACAAAAATGAATTATGAATGTTTATCAATAAAATATGAGTGTGTTTTCATGGTTTTTTGAAACTAACACTTTTTGATTTAAAATTGAAATTTTAAACTGATACGGGACACTTGAAGGCATACTGATCCCAATGTGAATCGTATTGATGTGAATCTAATTAATATACATCAAAAAAACTTATGGGTAATTTTAATAAATCACCAAAACATTCCTAACGCCTTTTAATGGTTTTGATTATGTTAGTTTTTTTCACTAAAATTAATGTTAATTTTGAATAAAAAAACACCTGAAGTCATACTGGTCTCACGGTGCATCAGATTAATATTTTAATGATTATTACATTTTATAAATGAATTGTGGATCATTATAATAATTTATAAAAATAATAAAAATGTGTTTCCTTATTTTTATTTATTCCACATTTGTTTCTTACTAAAATGTGATTTTAAACTAGAAACAAGAACATGGAGCCATACTAGAGGCATTGTGTGTGGGATTGACATGAGACTAATTCACTCACATCAGCAATAAATTATTAACATTTTTCCCAAATAATTAATTTATTTAGTAAGTTTTTTCATATTTTTCATTTAGAGAAACTTTTTATTTATTAAAATGACAATTTTGAACTGATATGGGACAATTTGAGACAGACTTGTAACACCATGCATTAAATTGAAGTTCATATTATTCATACATATCAAAAATGACTTATGGATCATTTTTTAAAGTACCAAAACAATCCAAAAATAATTTTCTTGGTTTTTAGATTGTAAGTTGTTTTTTAACTAAAAATAATGTAAATTTTGAATAAAAAGATAAACTTGGAGTCATACAAGTCACACCGTCTGGCTGATTGAAGTGTAGATGATTACTAAAGATAAAAAATGAAATAAAATTTGTTTTCATAAAACACCGAAACAATCCAAATGTGTTTTCTTGGGTTTTATTATTTCATTAAGTTTTTTACTAAAATTATTGAAAATTTTTATTTTAAAGATAAACTTAGAGTCACATCCATCACACCATGTGTTTATTTGAGGTGAAAATATTTTCCTCACATAACAATGACATATTGATCATATTCATAAATCACCAATACAATAAGAAAGTTTTTTTTATCAATTTTGACTACGTCAGTTGTCTTTTTGATTAAAATTCATATCATTTTTGAATAAAAAACACACTTGGAGTCATACTAGACACACTGTGCATCAGATTTAGGTTAGTATTATTATTACATGTCACATATTTCTTACAGATCATTTTACTAAATCACCAAAACAATCTGTATCCATGTTCTTTGTTTTGAGTATCTGAGTTGTTATTTTGATGAAAATTCATTTCAGTTTGTAAAAAAGAGACACACCTAGAGTCATATTAGTCAAACCATTCATTATATTGAGGTTCGTCTTATTCATAAATGTCATAAATGACTTATGGATAGTTTTCCTAAATTATTAAAAAAATGTGTTCACACATTTATTTGTATGATACATATGTTTTTTTAATAAAATTTCATTTTAAACTAGACAACACTCACATTTGAGTATGCTAGCTATTTGATGATTGGAAGTCGTATAGAATTTTCATCAATAACACTAGTGGAGTAATCGAATCATTCAACATAGAATGATCATACAGGTGGATTACTACTTTGTATGATATCACTTAAACAAGTGGTGAAAAACATTATTTTAATAAGATACCTAAAACACTTTCTCTATAGCTCTTATACTAAGTGACAACTGTTGCGTGAAAATTTAAATGATTTTCCTCACACAAAATCACGGTATAATCCTCATTATACTCAATTTTCTAAATAAATTTATTTTCAAGCCAACTCTTCTTATACCCCTTCTCATCAGTCTTCACCTATATCTTACCTTATACCTCATCTTCCACATCAGTCTCCAACTCAGACTCTACCTCTAAATCTACATCCACTTTCACCACCACCTACACCTTCACCTCCTCCTCCTCATCCACCTATGCATCTGCCTATTCTTCTACCACCATTATTTATTAATAATTTTATTTTTTGCAGATCAGACCATATAATCAAATTGATTTCCTTCATTACACTTCTCTTTGAGAAAGAGGTCAAAAATAATATAAAATAATTATGACACTAATAATTCAAAACTCAAATATATTTTTATGTTCATTACTAGTAAAAATTGAAAAAATAGTATCTAATCCCCTAAATGTTTTTTAGCGTACATTCAGACAAAAAGTATGCTCCCCACTCATTTCTAAATAAATTGATTTCATATTTTGAGTAACTAGGTTGTTGAAATTCTAGATTTTACTAATAAAATTTAGATAATGAAATGATTATCAAATATATTTAATGATATTTTAATTACCATGATAAATTACTTATTGGGGGATAGTGGGTTTTTAATGATTTATGATTTCTCTCATAAATTTTCAAAACAGAATATCCATAATCGATGTCATTAGCTTGTTTTGTACACTATAGAAACATTAACCAAAATTTTTCATTGTTTTGAAATGTTTTGATAGTTAAATCATTTTATATATACCTTAAATATTTTCTATTTGTATTAATTCATAGGCTTTATCATTTCATACACTGACTTCATGGAATTATCTAGCCTGTTTTGAGAGACATCCGTATGGAAATAAAATTTTTATTAAAACCAACAATGAAAATACAATTCTATGTTTATCTATAAAATATTTATTTCATTGTATCACATATTCACAATACATAACATTTTTGTTCTATTGGTTTCATATCCATTTATTGGATACAAAAAATAAATATTTTGGGTGTCCAGATTAACTACTATCAGCATCCAATGCGCCTGAAAAAACCAAAACAGTTATGCAATTCCAGAATTAAAATTATATATTATTACATTATACTTTATAGGTTTACTTTTGAATTTTATGCATCAAAAAGAGTATTTCATCTTATTTTGTTAATTAAATGCTTCAAGTAACTGATTTTTTTTCTCAATTTCATTTTTTTAATTGTATGTTCTATTAAAAAATTGATAGTGGTATTAATTAATTCAATTTAAGATGCAAATGATCTTACCTTTATATAGTTTTGATATAAATTAATGTACAATATATGAATATTTATTAAAATTAATAAACATATTATCTTGATATTATGATATTTATATTAAAAAAATGCACCTTATGTTTGTATTCATGATTGAGATGCCTAATCATTCATGCTTGAGAATCTCATTTATAATCTCAGTACCAATTATGTATATCATGGAAACTCCATATATTTTTTCTTCCTATTTAAAGTAATATGTTGATTTATCAATAAATTTGGTATCTTCATGATGTTTTAATGATACTAAATGTTTCTATGCAACTAACTTGGAGATGGAACTCTCATAATGTCATTATGATTTATTGAATGATTCAGTATATTTTTATAATTTGATGTTATGTTTCCCAATAACATTATCCATCTGTAACATAATACCTCACTTAAAACTTTTTATCATCAACTATAATATGTTTTCTTATAAAAAAATTGTGAAATACATGAAAGATGTATCATGTTATGAAAGCTCCAATAGCATCTTTGACCATTGTAAAATTAGAACCATAAAGTGGAATAGGAAACTCAGTAGTCAGATCATAAGATACCTCAATCTCCACTCTAATGTTATATTTTGGGAGGGATTGATTGTGTATATTATTTCCTATATTATTATAAATTGTGCCCCTCACAACATAGAGGTACGTTTTTGATGATTGATAGAAATCACATAAAACTATAGCCTACATAATTTTAGTTAGATAATTTTATCAAATGTTGTTTGATTCACATTTATGAGAAATAATAATGAAAAAATTAATTAATCTAGGTACGGTATGCATTTGATGATAATGACTATCCTCAAAGTTAGTGGGGTCATTTGGCTCTATTGGGGATCTTTTCTCCATCACTGGTTCTCTTTGATCCTTTATTATATATTGGACGTCCAAAATAAGACTGCAAAATAATATCTTGGAGTGAGTCTATTTGTGTTTGAAGTTATCTCACCATATTATATGTATCTTCTTGTGGGTTTATATTATTGAAATATGTTCTTGTAATGACTCCAAAACACAATCTTCTAATGAAACCATATTGTTAAAGGTGCTTCAATGCCATTTAAAGTCACTTTTCTTCTGGTACGGTCATTATCGATTCTTGTGTCTAATAAATAAAAAAAATATGAACATAAATTGATATTTTTATATAATATTATAAAAAATCATAGCTAACTATAATTTTTTTATACTTACAAATGCTTATTATATTTTATTCTTTTTATCATCTAATTTACCCTCTTCATTTACACAATCCTCATTCCATAGCACGTGACCTATGATGGATGTGTCTTCATATTTTAATTCATCAATTTTCATATAACCAAAGGAACTTATTTTGTTTCATATCACAAATTTAAATTGTATTTTTGATTTAAATTACATACTAGTTTCTTATCTAATGAATTGTACCAGATCATTGCTTTGTGATAGGGGTACATTGGTTGATATGCACATTATTTATTTTCAGAAATCATTTTCTATTTCATAAATTAAAATTTTTGTATCAAGTCGAATAAAATAAATAATTTCAAATAATATATTATCATCAAAAATGCACCTGAAATGATTTCTCATTGCGACTATTGATCAAATTATTCCTTGTTTTCGTCATCATAATTTTTTCATAACTATGTTCTGGGTGGGGATTTATTATCCCCTCAACATACCTATGATATAACTTAATAAGAAGAGTTTGAAATCCTTTTTGGGATTTTCTAGTTTCCTTTATGAAAACATGTTTAGAAAAGTATTCTAAAATTAAAGAAGTCTACATTGAATAATGAATATTAAATCAATTTTTCCTTATATAAATATTCATTAAATTAGAGAAATTATATCCTAAAATAACCATTATATCTTTCAAAAATATTTCATTCGTTAAAGGCTAGACATGGTATAAAGAATCAATATCAATATGTGGATTAATCCTCATTGTGACCCCAAAATAACTAATGAACATTAGATTTTTGGTGTCCATAGGATGGATTTATTGATTCCAACCAACCTCAAATTTTATGCCCTGACTTATTACCTTGATAATTTTATTATCCAATATGATGTTGCATCATTGTTGGTTTTTTTCATCAACATGTTGTTGGTCCCCAAATAATCTTTCAGTTTCATCATCAATATTTTTTTCTTCATTGGGATTTGTATCATTATCATGTCTAGAATGAATTTTATAAACGATTAGTAAAAACAATATTTTCTCTTGAATAACAAAAATAATATACAATACATGAATAAAAGTCCACAATTGCATGTATCTCGCATGAAATTGTTATTTCCATGAACAAAGATTTAAACATTAATATTGTAGTACAAGTTATCTACAATACATATATTTAATCTATCCATGGATGTGTATTACCATCCATATACTTATTACGGATTGGATTCCATCTTACAATCTATACTTCCTCCCATAATTGTGGTTCCAATGTTCCTTGATGACATTCAACTTGAACTATAATAATTGTATTTTTTGTTTGATATTTATCTTTAATCTTTTATGGACATCAAACTATGTTATTTGAACTATTATGACCAAAGGTCATACCATATCATATACTGGTGGTCATTTTTGATGACTACTATTTAAAGTTGTTTAAATAACATAGAAGATATTGGGGTGTTGTCTCAAGTATCAAAATCCCATAATAATTGATTGGGAGATTAAATTATGGTTTTCAATGATGTTAAAAAATATTATTAATTAAATTTTAAAAATGGATTTTGACATTTTAAATTTCCAAAATTAATGAACAAATACTCAACTCCACATGAATACCACCTATATTAATTTTCGTAATCCCACAAATTTTTATTATTTTCCAGTTCCTTTGAAATTTTTATTTTTTTGGAAGGTATTATAAAAGATACTATTTGTGGTGGTGTTGGTGTGAGGAGGATGGGAGATATTTACAATGAACAATTTATACAAGATTATAAGTCAAATTATCCAAAATATGATGAAAAAAAATGTGTTATAGATATATTTTCATTATGGGAGGAATACTTTCAAGAGATAGATTGGAACCCTTTCAAATTTATCAAGTTTTACGGGGAAAATAATTAAAATATGTGTTTGGTTTGTTTTTTACAAAATAAATGTGCAACATGAATATTTTTAGGAGTCCTCTAATTGTATTACTATTCTCATCCATGTATTCATAACTACTTTATTATAATAGAATCTAATTTTATTGTTCTTAAAATAATGTAATTTTTTATGAAGATTTTTTAAAAGTAACCATGTGAGTCATACAAGAAAATTAATATCAATAAGCCAAAATAATTCATTACTTAAATTTTTATTAATGTTCAATAGTCAAAATTTGTGTTCTTGTTAAGTATTAAATGTGGAGTTTGAATGGATAAATAGTTGAAGAATGATTTAAGAGATGTTTCATTCAAATCCATGGTAATGGCATTGACAGAGATTAATGAATAAAATAAAATCGGGAGGTATGTCATAAAAGAACATTGAAACCACAGTGAAGGGAAGAATGATAGTTTGGAAGAGATATTTCAATCCGTTATCAAGATATGGAAGGTAATAAATCATATGAAGAAGGATTAAATAATGGTAGGGAAGGTTAGTTGTACTAGAGTATTGAAATATTATATTGTTTTCCACAATAGTAAATATTTTGCAAGATGCGTGCAATTTAGGACATTTATACATGGATTGTATTCTATTTTATATCTATCTTTACAAAATGAATCCTTATTTACAATACCTTATTTGTGAACCCCGTGTTCCTTTTTATGAAAAATTATTTATGTTTCTTATGACTATTATGTGATGTATGCTTCATTGAAAATAATGAATGGAGATGTTGTTCGTAATGGTCTTATATGAAGCTCGAATGATTTTACAAAGTAGGGGTGTAATTTTGTAGGTATATGTAAGTGATATATAGATTGTGTGTGTGTGTGATTTCCATTATTTTAAATGATTTTGGTTCTCTAACTAATGTCATTGATAAAAATGTTTTACATCGTATATGAAATAAGTATTAAAGTGTACTAGGAACCTACATTGAGGGAATAACTCAAAGAGTATCCTCAATTGGAATACCTATACTATAATGTTCTTGATGAAATAAATCATACCCCACTAACATTCTATTTCACTTCGTTCTACTCAAGGATTCCTCACCATCCAATTTTGGATATTTTATTAATCCATCGAAAGATCCCTAAAATAAGTTGCATCCCTTTAAAGGGTAATTTTTTCAGCTTATACTCAGTATAGATCTATAATTTTTTAACACTTATAAATGAAATAAATATATTCAATGAAATCCTAAAATTTATTATTGTGATATATTACCATAAAATCATAAAGGGATGATCAACACAATAAGTTCCCATCATTGAAAATTATACCACATTTCTTGAAGTCGATCTATAATTAATATTACGACATGAGGCCTAATAAAAGTTCTATCATACAAAGAATGTTCATCAGCTCTTTCATATGGAGATCTAGGGGTCATAGTGGTGACATATTCCATATTAAAGTATAGATTCACATAATTTTCCCCTTCCAAAAAAATTATAATATTCCAGAAATAGGAATAAAATAATATTTTTTAAATGTGAACCCCCTTCCCTTCTCCCTCATTAATTTCCATTTTAATAAGTATTATCATACTTTAAATATAATTTTAAATATTTTAGTATCATTATTTAAATATAAGTGTCAAACAACTAAAAAATAGTATTGATAAAGTGGGATACTATATAAACTCAATCAACTATTAATTTATATAATCCTATTCATCACTAATAATAAAATAAAAATACACTATTCATTTATTAGTAATGTTTCTATTTATAAAAATTTATAATTTATTATAGAAAAAATTTAATCAAGGACACATAATTACATGAAATTTTATCTATTCGTACATATTCATACTTATAGATTCTTAAATAACTGGCATGAGACTCAAGAATATAGGTCAAGGGAAAAATAACCCTAAAACAACATAGATATCATATAGTAACTAAAGTATCCAACATAATAATTCTATTTAGACATAATTATGATTTGATTATTATTTCTAGAATGTATTTAATTTTTTATATAATCAACACCAATATCCCTAGTTTCACTCAGATTCCATTTTGTAACATTTTTACATAGTATTTTCAACTAGTTCCCAATTATGGTAATCACATAACCTTAGACACACTTTCCAATCCATGAAGTATTCCATTAAGGCTAAGGGATATAGATAACATTTTTGAAAAATGGGTTAACCTCTTCAATTTTTAACTAAACTCAATTTCATCATGCTATAAAGCCAGCATTACCATTTCATTAGCGTGGGGGGAATCTTTTTTATCTATCCATACAGACCCATACATATATGTTGAATGGCCATACCATATTATAACATTGTTCTCATTCTTTTAAACCATTGTCTATAGAGAAAAAAGATTAAATAAAACCACTCATTGTATTTCAGTGGTGAGGAGATGAGATATAGGATTCCTCATGGTTAAGAATAACACCAAAATACAAATCACAGACCCCAAATAATCACACAATGATAGATGAAATGTAGAAAATGACATACATTATATTATAGGCTTGATTTGCCTAAGGGGGTGTAGAGGAGTCATGCTAGCAGTAGAGGATTTCTGTTGGAAATTGAGAATCATGAGTAAATGAGTAACAGTTAGTGTTATTTTGAATAGATCCGAGACACTTTTGAGAATTCTTTTAGAAAAGCACTAATAAAGATCCCTTTTGTTAGTGCAAAATTTATATGCAATATTAAAAGGAATATTTATCAATGATAAAAATGCACCGAAAAATATTTATTTTTATTAATGCTTATCAATTTAGTGCTGATATAAAAGTCATAACTATAATTATTTAATTAAATTTGTTATACTTAGATAATTATTAATATGTGTATATATATACTTATAATTTTATAAATAATTATTTGAAAAATAAAAAGTATTTATTTATAATAATTATATATTTAAAATAATTATAAATATAAAAAATTATAAATATAGTAAATATACATTTATAAATATATTTATTTATAAATTTTTATTTAAAAATATATATTTAACATTATTAGTTGATATATAATCTTTAATACATGAATTTATATATTTTTTGAAATTAATAAATTTAAATTGTGTACGAAAACTATTATGCTATTATAAATAAATAAATTAAATTTACGTATTAAAAACATAATATATTAAATGTATCATGTTGTAATTAAATTATATAATTTACTAAAATTTGTATAAATTACATAAATATTAGGTGTAAGTGTTTCTATATATTTTTGTGTGCGTTTGTATATAATAATAAATTAATTATATATATGTATGTATGTATGTATATATGTATGTATGTATGTATGTATGTATGTGTGTAGGTTAAATCAGTGTAACACACAGTGTTAGATATATGTTAAATTGAAAGATAAAAAAATATTAAAATTTAATAAGACATTAATATGTTTTTAATTTACATTTTATTCATTATATATATATTTAATATATATTATTTATTACCATTTATAACATATATATATATATATTATAATTATTCATTTTTATTAATAATTTTTATAATTACTAAAATTATAAATAATTTTTACAATTAATTAATTTTTTAGTTTTTTTATTAACTATTAAAATTTATACATTTATATATACAAAAATTAATTTACTGTATTTATTAATATATGTTGTATATACATGTACATTAAATTTATTAATTTTTATTAATAATTATTTAATAAATAAAATTCTTAATATTTTTCAAAATTTACTCAATTTAAGTTGTTGTTTGTTTAATTATTTCATTTTATTTATTTTAAATTTTTATATTTTAAGATATATTATTTATTAATTTTAAAAATTTATATATATTTATATTCTATTTAATCATTTTTATAAATAATTATTTAATTAATGAAGCTATTCAAATTTTTATTTTTATTTTTATAATATTTCATTTAATTATGGACCTATATTAGTGCTAAAAAGCATTGACAAATCACCCATTAGAAGTGCTAAAAAAGAACTAATGAGGGAACCTTTATAAGTACTAAAAAAGTGTTGGTAAAGTGTACCCTTTATCAGTGCTAAAAATAAAATGCTGATAAAGGGAAACCTTTATCAGTGTTTATTTTAGCACTGATAAAGATGGATTTCATCAGTGAAATTTTCTATGGATAATAAATTCCAGTGCTGTTAAAGGTTGTTTTTTAGTAGTGTGAGGATCATAATAGAACATAAAAATAATTTTCAACCTTATTGAATATGGGGTTTGATTCTCTATTTTGATATATTCAATATCCAAATCCCTAGAGCTGTGTGTTGTGAGTTATTTCATGATTGATTAGATTTGTATGTTTTTTGGATGACTTCTTTTAGACATGATTTTGATTAATTTTTTAATTTTTCAATTATATGTTATGTTTGGATATTGATGATAATATAATTCCATCAATTTCTTATGTTTAATTACATAACCAAAGAGATAAAAGTGATAAATCACCAATGAAATTGTGATAAGTGGATACGATGGTGATTGGATATGTTTTAATTTTCCAATAGGGCTTTTATTTATGAAACTATAGGTATATTGACTAAAAGGCCATGAATTTGATTAAACTAGTGTTATTTTTTTAAGGTTAGACTATAAGAACATACTCTTTCCATTTAATATCACAATAACCATGAGTAAGTTGAATTAAATTGAGTGATTAGAATCCTAAATTCCCACCAAAATTAGAGTACACATTGTATTTCAATCATATATAAAAAACTAGGATATGGTTGTTCTTCCATTATACACCACACATATCATTTATATTTCTTATTTAATGAGGAAAAGGAGTGTTTTCAATATGAATAGAAAGGAAAATAAGAATGTTTCCTTTTAAATCGTTGAAAAATATAAGATTATAAAATAAGATATTATATATGAAAAATATTATGATAAAGAATATGATGATGAACTTAAATTTGAAATATTTTTTTTATTCATTTTAATATGTGTGAGAAGAAGAATATTAATGTTTCAAGGAAAGATACAATTGGGGTATTTTAATTATAGATTTAATATGAATTTTATAGAAAATTATCCATGTATAAAGTAAAATAATGACAATGAAGATGAATGTTATAATCTGATTAGTTCTATAATGAATAAATATTAAAGATGTTAGAAGTTATTATTTTCTTAAAAACATAAACTTGGGATTTTTTAAATAAAAAAATATATATTTTAAACCTAAGTATAAGGATGATAATAACAGTGAGGATGAAGTGGAATTTGGGACATCTAGGTATGTTAGTGGAATGTTTATTATTTATAACATAAATGATTAAGATATTTCCTATGATGGGGGAATAAATTATTTATGTGAATAAGAAACTAAAATTTTATATATTCTTATGAAATATATCAAGGGATGTATTCCAATTATTTTAAAAACAATGGATAAAATATGAATCTAAAAAATTATCGTCAATGATCAATAAAAAATAATACCTTTCATTATTACTAGGATTGAAAGATAAATAATGAATCTATAAACAAAATTACTTTCTCATTGAAGAAAATAAGTTGAATATTTACATGGAATAGAAGGATATAGAATATAAAAAATATATTAACACTATTCAGTAAAAATGATATACATGGATAAGGAACCACTCATGTTCAAATATATATATTTTTATTCTATTAAAGATGATATAGAATTATAATATAATAATTTTTTTGAAATTTGTATTTTAAATATACAAGTGGATAAAGTAAATTTTATGGGGGAAGAATCATAGAAATATAAAAATAGTGAAAACATTATTTTCAAAGAAAAATATTTATAAATGGTTATTTGAAATGAATAAAAAATAATACTAAGATGAATATGGAATAATTTTGAGTCTACTATAATTTTGGGTTGAAGAACAGATATTTGGTTTTTGGTCAAAAGGAAGATTAATAACAATATTCTACATCTGGATAACATGTTTTGTTCAAAGTGGAGTAATTGTTTTATGTATACTACTAGTATTATTATAAATGTTAGAATATGGAAAGGAGATATTGTTTAAATTTCCCATATTTCAATGAACATAGAATATATCTTAGGTAGTGTATTATGTGTATTCAACCCACTCAAAGAAGAAATGTTTAGAAACAATCTAAATATTCTGGATTGTAGATTGAAAATTAGTTTTAATCATTGGAATGAATTTCTGGAATATGTGACAAGAAGAGAAACTATTTTGATGATTATCTTTCCATACTACAAGATCAATTGAGTATGTAGTTCAACTCTCAAAATTCTAAAAACATGTATGAAAAATCAATATATAAGTAAATGATTCTTAAAGTGGCTCTAAAGTCATCTAAAATAAACATCGATATGTTTTGAATAGTGGATATTATTCAGATATAACAAATGATTCTAATATCTGGAATGAAATTTAGAAGTGTAAATAATGATAGATAACCTTTGTAAATGAAAATTTACTCATAATAAACGTAGTTGGTTATCCTTTCCATAGTGAAGACCATTTTATGTAGAAGAAGACTTTATCAGTCAGTGGGTTGAAACACAGTTTAATAATTTTGCCTTATATATGTGATGTAGTAAATAATATTTTTCCCTATGGATGAATTTTTATAAAAAAAATTAAAGATAGATGTATTTTGATGAGGATTTAGTGAACACAAAGAATGTTTTTTGTGATTGGTGATGCTGATAATTGATGTTACTTAAGCTTGGATGAAGAAAATCATTTATTGAATTAAATAATTTCCCAAATTTTAAAAGGTAATATGATCATGATTACTCAAGGAAATAATTTGTAGGTTATTACTAGACTATATAGAAAATGTAATTGTATGAGTTCTATATTCCAAAGGGGGACGATTCTTAACTCTTCTCATGAAATAGTGGAGACTCAAAAAAAACTCATCTGATAGAACTCATGTACTCAGATGTTTATAATACTATAAAGAAGAAGTCAACCAATAAATATAAGTAATTTATCTATATTATTGATGAAATCACTTGAGAGATATGAAATATGTTTATGAAAAATAATTTTTTGTCCTTAAAGGTTCTTAAGTGTTTTATAAGTGTAGAAAAAAGTGTGGTTTCTATTTAAAAAATATATGGATAGACAATGTTATTGAATACACATGTTACAAATTTGAATAAAATAATTGAAATAATGGTATTAATCCTGAATTAAATAAACTATACAACCCAAAATAAAATGGGTTTTCTAAAATTTATAAACCATGCTTAGTGTAAATAGATTGCATCATGTTGGTGGATCCTGATACTTTATAAAATTTCTTCATGAAAGAAGTAAAATCATCATTTTTGATTTAAATACCTTATTTGTTGTCACCCAATTAATATATAAAATGATAAAATATTTATTACAATAATACCATAACCTTTATGTATTTATTTCCATTTATAATCCTCTATACTATCAAGATGAATGATGAAAACATGGGGATGTTTGAGTAAAGTGGTGAAGATGGTAACTTCATTAGTTATCCTACAAATAAAAGAGGTTATAATTGATACAACAAAGATATAGATAAAATTATGTGTAGTTATGATATTAAGGTGATGAAATATTCAAATAAAGAGGTTACACATCAAGAATAATGTTATATAGTGATTTTTATGAAACA